>OZ032118.1:9519177-10183714 GCA_964026355.1 Pseudorhiza aurosa | reverse complement strand
AGAGAGAGAGAGAGAGAGAGAGAAGAGAGAGAGAGAGAGAGAGAGAGAGAGAGAGAGAGAGAGAGAGAGAGAGAGAGACCCTGAGAGAGAGACCCTGAGAGAGAGAGAGACCCTGAGAGAGAGAGAGAGAGAGAGAGAGAGAGAGAGAGAGAGAGACCCTGAGAGAGAGAGACCCTGAGAGAGAGAGACCCTGAGAGAGAGAGACCCTGAGAGAGAGAGACCCTGAGAGAGATGAGGAAATCGCTTTGTGATGACTGACGCCGTTGATACTCTCTGTTTGACATGTACTAGGCTAAAGGACATTCACCATCGCGTTTAACATACACCAAAAAGTCTTAACAAAAGCTACACCTCATTATTATTGTATCATCATTATTATTGTTACCATTTATACACGATACCACTTCAGCTATAATCCATTACCATTTTTAAATGTTAAAGAAGACAATTAATACTGTAAAATCAATAAAATGAAGTAAATCGTCGAAGTTCTTCTTCCAGAGGGTCGTGTTAGTGTGTACTTAGCATTCTTAGCTCATCAAGTGCGCTTTTAGTTCTTTTTTGAAGCGCCCGAGTGTTTGAATTTATCTTATATTAGCAGGGATATCGTTCCCAATCTTTAAGGCAGAGTAGTAAAATCCTTTTTTGGTATCTCAGTTATCAGCCTTGGGATCTGGAGATCCTTGCAATTTCTTGTGTCATAATTTTCGTACATGGATCTATATTGGTACTTATCCCAAAGAGATTCCGGGCTCAACTTGTTCAGAATCTTCTACGTCATCACAGAACGATCATATCCAATAAGATCCTCAACAGTTAGCCAATTAAATGACCATTCGTCATAAATGCTCGCATTTTCTATTATTGAGTGTACCTTGTTGTGCAGACGCTGAGAGGTGTCTAATTTTGTTTTCGAGAGACTCCCCCAAATAGCATCTGCATGTCGAAGATGACTTTCAACAATTGCGTGGAATAAACTACACAATTGCGATTGCGATATGATATATTTAAACTTTTTTAAGGCAGATAAATCACTGCAGATTTTAGACTTAACAGCTGTTCGGCCCATTAGTTACAAATAAAACATTCCATGATACGCTAGGTGCGTCACTTCAAAAAAGGCTATACATACCTAGCTCCTTCGTCGTTTGCATAATTCTTGAGGGCTAAAAATAAGATTGTGCAAAAATGAGTAAGAAACTAGAAATAAAGACATCCATTGCGCATGCGTGTTTTGCAGAAACCCAAAAGTAATGCGAGCTAAATGAATTATAAATACAAATTTCCACGATATGCCCATTATCATGTGTGGTATGAGTTAGGGAGACTAACTTGGAATTTATTGTTAGTGGTGGGATCCTACCAGTGAGCCCGCCCCAATGAAACAAATATAAATTTTACACTCATAGTAAGTAATAGGATATGGTGATGAAGAAATAAGTTGAATGGAAATTAAGTGATACTGCACTTACTCCATAGCAGTCTTCTGATAAACCTTATGCCCTGATTCACAGAAACGACATATTGTAATATGACAAAACAGACATCGGTTATGGATCTACCTTTCTTGCAAATATTAACATGGGTTATCAACTTGTCTCAATAAAACTATAAAGTCATACTATAGTGGGACCACAGCTTTTGGTAGAGATTCTGCAATGCACCCACGTGCAACATTTGCTTCTAGACAGTCAAAATGAATCAAGCAGAGAGTAAAATATAACTTACATTCTGCTGTCAAGCCAGAACCATTTTCAAGAGCTTTCCGGGCAAGGATTCGAATAATTTCTGGGTTTCCTAGAGTTCAAGAAAATGAAACTGATGGCATTTAATGGGAAAAGCTTAGATCAGGGGTGGGCAAACTACGGCCCACCGAGTGGCTTTTTGTGGCCCACCGAAGACCTTGTACCAAGCAAAAACAGCACTCCCGTAATTCTCGTTTTCTAATCGCTTGATACCGTATAAATGCATTATAAACATGTAAAACGTTACCTTTTTGAGGGTGGATTTTGTTTTCAAAAGATTTAAGCATATTTTCCAATTTTATTGCATGACAATTTGATTTTGAAACAGCCTTGGCAACATACTGTGCAGCCCTATAAACCTTAAAATTTGTAACTGCGGCCCTTGTGCTGAAAGTTTTTCCATACTTGGCTTAGATAAATGCTCTTTGCTAAGGAATCAAATCTTCATATGATGACACTTGATGCTGCCTATTATATATTACTTTCACTATAATCTAAATGTACAGACCTACAGTTGTAGCCAAATCAAACACGGTCAGTGACTTCTTATTTTTCATGCTGATGTCAGCATTTGCTTTTAGAAGCAAATTTATGCAGTCGATGTGCCTAGAAAGGAAGAGGAAATGAGTTACTGTCAGGGCTTTAATTTCGAAAGCAAATACAGTGTTTCATTTCAAATTCATTTCAAAAGTAGAAACCATACTGAAAATCACACTCTCACCCATTGCAAGTGGCCTGCATTAGAGCAGTCCATTCAGTTACTTTGTCTTGGATATTAACATCTGCATTCTGTCTTATCAGTAGGTCAACAATTTCAACATGGCCTTTCATGCTAGCATAAATCAATGCAGTGGCCCCATCTCCATCTGAAAAGAACAACTAATTATAAATCGGAAGTCACACAATGAAGGAAGATTTTGAAGAATCCACAGAAATTTGAAGGATGAAGCTTCCTCGCACCCTTTTCCAACAGACTTATGGAAACAGGGAAACACAAAATAAACTAATCTAGAAAACTCTCTTGCATTAGTATAACAATTGCTTGAGCCTAAATCTATTATTTTAACGCAAACTATTCTTGTTCCTTAAGTATTTCATTGTTCAATCTAAAAAAATTATATTTTGTAAATGTTGCCAAACTTGCTTCCATTCATAATTTTCATTGCATAGAATCAAGGAAAAATTCTCCGAACTCCTTTCATTTAGGCTAATGCAACATAACAGGATACAATCCATTCAGCTCTAAAATTCTGATCAGGGGCCTTTCGTCAAAAATTTTGGAAAAAGAAAATGCACTGGATAAATAGAATTGCTATTTAGGGCAGGCAAAGTCTTTAGTAGGTGGATTCAAAAGGAAACACTTATATCATGTGATGTAAGTTTACTGAAAGTATTTGCCATGTATGTAGATATCCTTATTTTTTTAGTGTGCTATGTTGGGAAAAGGCCATGGTGGCCTATACAAAGCCCCAACAAAGGAAGAAAGAAGAAAGCAAAAGGCTAAGAGGAGAGAGAGATCAGATCAAGTATATGATTATGGCAAATGTTACATGTTGGATGCCAACTGCAAATGAAAATTGCAAAAATCACCTTGGGCATTGACTTCTTTCTCCTTTGCTTTCAGCAACTCCTTCACTCTCTCATATTTACCTGAAAGAGAAAGGGAAAAAATTTTGACGGAGGAGCAATGCCTCTGCAACAATTGGACGAGAATAGAGAAAAATTAAATAGAAAGATTGACAATTACATTGGAAATTGATGAATAAATTTGGCCACAGCATTATGTTACAAACTGTACCTTCCATGCCTAGAAATCATACTCTGATAGTAGAGTCAAAGAAAGATGATACGGAATAACTCATCAATGCCTACCTTCAATAGCTGCTTCAATTATCTGAGGTCTAGACGGCTTCATAACTAAGAAAAATGATCAAAAATATGAATGCTCCAGGGCAGAAAGGGCTGCTTGAACTTCATATTTAGACACTTGTGGAATATTCAGTGTCCTGTTTTTGTAAATAAAAATGTAAAGTAGTATCACATATGGACTAAGGCAATGATGGAGACAAACTGGGACACTATTGATCCAAATTTAACACTCTCTTCACTTCATGCTTATAATGCTTATATCTACAGTGTTTTCATAGCTGAAGGCTACTTACTCACAGAAAATCACATCAATATTTTAAAAAGGAAACCTTTTCAACATAAACACAAAGCTGGTTATAGTAATAATAATAATAATAACATCTTTTTACACAGAGTAATTCAGTCAGCTACTTTAGGTTAGCTGATATCAAGAGAAGTCCTGTAACAAAGATAGATGAAAAAAATTACAATTTATAAGAAAACAGAAGCCTGCAGTTCATAAAAGATACAAAATACTGCAACCAATATATAAAAAGATTACAATCAATGCCTGCATGTTCCAATTTTATGTTGCAGTAACAAATGCCCTTGACTAAGATAACATTGCGGATTTAGCATCCTTCTATTTTGCATATGGCTTAGGGGTCAACCCCACACTCATGCACAATGTTGTATGCCCTATAACTGTCTACCTAACAGTAAATGGGTACCTGGCATAGAATCAAGAGCAAAGTACAGTGAGAAAAAGAACCAGTCACCTTAACTAACAAAGCTCTGACTCAGGAAAGTTCCTCCCAAAGAAGGTGAAAGTTTACCCTTCTTGTGAAAAGACCTCTTTTGAACAGACCAGTTTTTAGCCTCTTGCCCTAAGTTTGTTCAGTTACGTGTCCTCTGTGTTGATGGCTGCAGAGTTGTAATGGCATCTGCACTCTGCAACATCATTCTTTGTTTGAAGCTTAATGAGTGGTTTGCCTTTGTAAAATACTATATTGAATGTAAAAAAGGTGCTTGCCAAAGATTGTATAGAGATAGCATGGGACTCAACCCTACCTTGTCCATGTGCCGATGGATCACAATTTAGATTCTAAGACAATCATTACAACTTCAATGCATAGGAAATTTTGGCCTTAATGTCTCAAGTCTTAATGTCTTAAGTCTCTTCTATCAAGAACTAAAACTCTGGAGGGTCTCTCCAGTGGAAACTTTTTATTTTGGAATAAGGTGTAATTAAGTGTCCTGATCTCAAATCTGCCGTCATTTTTCAGATATCTTGTACTGTTTTTGTGTCAAAAGTGTGTTCAATCAAACTTCACCGGAAAAAAAAACAGAGAAAACGAAAACACAAAACCTACTTTGTGCTGACATTATGTATATCACAATTAATCATGAGAATTGTGAATCTTAACATTTTGAGTAATTTGAAATGGCGCCAATGTATCAGAAATTGATTCCGCCATTTTGTGCATTATCCGATAAATTCTTGTAAGAAAAATGAATGACCAAGAAAGTTTTGTATGTCATTTTGATCTGACAAAGTAGGCCTCTGAGAAATTTTTTTCAGCAAGTTCTGAACCCCAAAAAACAAACTTTAAACTCTTATAAACTGAAAACAGAACAACATATTAGAAACGTAATTGCAGATTCAAAATCAGGGCACTTGATTGAATCTAATTCAGAAATAAAAAATTGTCAATGGAGAGGCCCTTTAAGGCTATATGCAAAAAAGCTGCAGCATGGAGGCCACCAATCATCATTTGTTTGGCGAGGAAGGGATTGGCTTGAATGGGATTTATTTGTGAAATAAAAATGACATAACATAACCAGAAATATAATTTTATATCCAGCTTGGTCTTCATACTAATGAAATATGATTGATGCATTCTTTTTTCAGTATACCAACCATGCCAAATTTTCATATTTTCCTAAAATGATACCTTTGTTTTCTAGCTTTCTTGAGGTCCTCTTTGCCAAGTATCTCTCTACATCTCTTCTGCAATGCAATGAAGCCACATACAAGGCAGTTTGGTCAGCATCATTGACTAAATTCACATCAGCACCACCTTTATCTACAAGAACGCCAACTACATCTAGGTGGCCATTCAATGATGCCATCATAATGGCATTCCAGCCGGTAACTGGATGCTGAAAGTTTACATCTGCACCAAAATCTAAGAGAATCTTTACAACTTGCAAATGCCCGTGCTGTGCAGCTGTGATAAGAGGGCTCGTAGCATATGGATTGAAGCTTCTACCACTCACTTCGGTTTGTGCCCCATTCTCGAGAAGAGAAAAAACAATCTTTGCATGTCCACATCTGCATGCACAGACTAGTGGGGTGGCCCCCATTAGATTTGAAGCATTGATGTTTGCCTTACTCTGCCTTAAGAGCTGGACAATGCATTGATGACCATAATAAGCGGCAAACATTAAAGGTGTCCAACCGTGACAGCATGATATATCTAATGAAGCTCCTCTTGTTAAGAGGAACCGGACAATACCTTCGTGTCCATTTGCACTTGCTATATGAAGTGCAGTTAGCCCTTCATCATCACAAGAGTCTACGCTAAGTTCTTGCTTGTCAAGGTAGCTGCTCTCAGCGCTTTCGTTTTCAGTCTGTAGAAGGTGTGCTGCATCAGTTAGGCTCCCTTTCTCTGCAGCTTTGAGCAGTAGCCTCAGCTTTTCTGTTGGCTGAATTCCAAATGCATCTTTACTTTTGGACATTTTACATGTCCTCCTGGAGCATCAGGGCAATCTCACCATTCATTTTAGCGAACCATCGCAACAGCATAAACATCGGTACGCCCTCTGACAGAGTGCATGTCGACACAATATAATGGCCTAACTCTCCTGTATAAGTGAATCAAGATCAATCCGCAATGAAATCTAAAGCCGTTTCACAATAATCTCGACTACCGTGATTTTCTAAAATAATTTCGTTTGATTATGCCTTGTATTTAATCTCCAAATTTTTCAAACTTCTTCTTCAACCATAAATGAGACTGGCTGGCTGGTTAAGAGGTCGGGCCTAGGCTGAAGGCGTACCCTAAGAAATGTGGACTTGGCTTGGCAACAAGTTCGTATCAAAGCAACTTCTCTGCTATTAGTGTCATGCTGATTTCTTCATTTTCATCCAAGTTTTTGTCCTGTAATGTTGTGAATTCCAGGTTAGATAACCTGCCTCTAGTTCTCGTCCTTGCGACCAGGCTACATGAAGTACAGCATAAATGAAGCCATAAATTCCGTTGGTGGCAGTCATTATAAGCATCCGGGGAGTACACTTGAACTTGCGGAATTCGCCGGCATGCTTCTCTGAGAATAACTCCGGCCAGTCAAAGGGTCTGCAGGATATAGATACGATTACCATTATCATCATACTATATGGAATGATTTCTTTTGCGGGATTTCGATGCGGCAGTGTCACACTACAAAATTCGTGGTATGCCTACGCAAGCACAGCAAACCGCCCCGTGGGCCACTCTTTTGTTCCAAAAATATCAGGTATCAAGCTTAGCCAGGTGGGATTAATGATCACATGTGCCACTAACTATTCGTCATAAACCATGCATAAGTTGCCTTGAAGCTCGCAAGAGGCCCTCCAGTAGCTTACGCCCCCTGCAACACATGCCATTGATATAAGTCCTTAGCATCGTAAAAGGCCCTGTATTACACGCTACTACAGAAATGCTTGTAAAATGGGGCTGGGAAAATTTTGTGAAATCATTTATGATTGTAGGTGTCCGAACTATGCACGAGTCCCATCCATATCACGGACATCTTCATGCGTCCCAGACCTTCGTTGATTGGTTTCTCATATACAGTACATTGTTACATCGTGAAAGATTAATATCAGAAGGATTGAAATTTCTTCCTTTCTGTCCAGCTGCAGTCGCGCCACCCCTCAAAAATGGTCGCCAAGTACGTAAGAGACCGTTAAAACACCTATGCATATTGCCGACTAGGTCT
Source organism: Pseudorhiza aurosa (assembly GCA_964026355.1). Classification (NCBI taxonomy): domain Eukaryota; kingdom Metazoa; phylum Cnidaria; class Scyphozoa; order Rhizostomeae; family Lychnorhizidae; genus Pseudorhiza; species Pseudorhiza aurosa. Next base: position 10,176,137 of record OZ032118.1, on the reverse strand, counting down.
TGGAAACGTCTGATTTGCAAACACTCTCCAAAGTGGGGTCGCTACCAATTGCCGGGCACCGTGGTGAAAACAAGTAGCGCGTGGAATTTTTGAAAATGTTGATAAGCTGTCAACACTTGCTAAAAGACCTGCCTTCTATTTGTGTACTTAGCACGTTAAACATTTGCTGTGATAAAAAGTATGCATTGGTTGTGATATTGAGATTACGAAGCTATGTCAACAATGCAAGGATGGGACAAATACATATATTTGGAGATGATGAGTTGTGTCGCAGAGTTTTTCTTTATCAAATGATGCGGTCAATAACGTATCCAGCAAGTGATAAAACCCATTCAAAGTTTCATCAGAAGATTGAAGTCACCGAATGACAAGAAAGCTGCCAAGCACTGGAAAACCCTGGGCATAGAGAACGACTGGCCTAGCCAAAAGCTGTTGCTACAGATACATTACGATGGAAAGGTATCAATCGTCATCGAATGAGAAACTTCCTCCATTGGTGCCAGCTGATCGGTCGCCTACTCCGGAACCCAAGAGAAAGATGGCTGTGGTTCACAGAACGAATCTGAACCAAGATGAACGAATCCCGCCTATTAACATCTCAGGAGGGAGGAATGAAGGACGCCATGATAGCGCAAAGCGAAGCCTAAGCATCCCGATTTGCCCTATGACCTCACACAGGAATAAGGCCAGTTCAAATGCCAGCATATCAAACATCGATAGTAGAAGCAGACATCGGAATGCCAGTCTGCAGCCAATATCGCCGAGGAATCGTCTAAACGACCAAACCTCTCCACAACTACGTCGAAAGTTCCTCTCTACAGTTGTACCATACTCTCCTGTCAGCTACATTGGAGAGGGAAGAACAAATCATAAGTCAATCTCGCTTGAGGATGTGAATCTTGAGGACAAAGTAGCAGGATATCACGATGTCAAAGGGGACTTTTTTGAAACTGACGGTGGAAGTTGGAGTAATCACTGGCACTACACCAGGAAATCTATAGGAGCTCGTCCAGACGACATTGGTACGACTGACCCGGAAGTGCTCAGCCAAATGTTTAACAAAAATGTCAGAATCATTAAAAGCATGGATTATGCTGGGGATATAGCAATGTATGGTACCCAAGAACCTGACGATACACTGGAGAACTCAATGACATTGGAAGAGAGGCTCGCCTCAATCGAGAAGCAACAGGGTCTGCCACATACCTGACGATTTTTTGCAACAACTGTTATAAATTATATAAATTATCTTTCTATCACCATCACAGATTTTAGAAATATAGAAATACAAACCTCTAGAGGGCATATTAGCCATTTCTATAAGGTCCGATGAACTAGCAATGGTCAGTGACTTTCTGCCTGCTCTCCGCATTTTTCGTGCAGATAGAAAACTTTTTCTCACTAAAGAAAAAGGTTTTCAAGAAAGAGCTACATTGATTCTTCCCACCAGATAAAAAGTCCATGATAAGTTAGAAGCTTGAATCATTAAGTCATTAAAGCACTTCCACGCCTCCATAGGAGCATATACTTTTAGCAAGAACTTTCAGCTAAAGAAATCTCAGTTAACTACATCCTTGAACCCAATTTTAACGATAATGGATGTAGTAGGTACTATGTGCTTTCAAACTTGTTCAAAATCTTACCTTAAGTCAACTAAACTGTGAATAACAAAAACCACTACTTCAAGGAATGGAAGGGACTTCAAACCCAACACTCAAGAACTTCTTCCATCCAGTCTCGCAATACTTGCTCCAAAACCATCAAAAATGCCAAATCATCTTTTGTCCAACGCATCAACAACAAAATCGCTTCCTGCCAGGTTGGCTCTCGCTCTTTTTGGTCTATGGCCAAAGTTGTCTCCCAAAACTTTTGCCAATCATCTTTCCCTCCACTAAAAAACAACTCTGACTCTTCTTCTACCACTCCTTCATCCAAGGCTAATCTTTTTGCATCAATCTTTGCCTCCAACTCCAACCTGGACGACCAAGGGGTCCAACCTCATCACTTCCCCCCTTCAAAATTCACTATGTCACCCATTAAGTTCTCCACACGAAAAGTTCACCAAACCCTTCTCCAGCTTGACACCTCCAAATCCAAAGGCCCTGATGGTATTCCAGCAATAGTTCTCAAAACCTGTGCTCCTCAACTTGCCCCTATTCTTAACAAACTATTCCAGCTTTCCTACACTCTTGGCACATTTCCCACCTCATGGAACAAGCCCACGTCTTTCCTATCCTAAAAAAAGGCGACAAGCCTAATCCACTCAACTATCGTCCCATTGCAATCACTTCACTCATCTCTAAAACTATGGAGACCATCATCACTAAGCAACTTCTTACCTTCCTTGAAACAAACAATCTTCTCTCTGATCACCAGTATGGCTTTCGAAAAGCCAGGTCTACTGGTGATCTTCTGGCTTATGCTGTCCATGTCTGGTCCTCTGCTCTAGAATCCAGTGGTAAGAGCAGAGTGATCTCTCTCGATATCTCCAAGGCCTTTGATCGCGTTTGGCACAAGGGTCTTCTCGCTAAACTGCCAATGTTTGGTCTCAATCAGACTCTCATTAATTGGATTGGTAGTTTTCTCTCTGATAGGTCAATTGCCGTCAGAGTGGACGGCTTCCTCTCCAATCTGCACTCTATCAATGCTGGTGTACCCCAGGGCTCTTTCATCTCCCCTGTACTCTTCATCCTCTTCATCAATGATCTGCTCACCTCTACGTCTTCTAGTATTCACTCCTTTGCTTATGATACCTTCCTAAGTTCTTCATTTTCATTCAATCCAAATGACCATCCTTCCACCGATATCCAACTCCACAGAAACATTTCAGCCTCGCTTCTCTCCAATGATCTGACAGTTATTGAGAAGTGGGGTAAAGACAACCTAGTTTCATTCAACCAAAGCAAGACGAAACAGGCTGTCATTTCACACAAACGTAATCAAAACTTTCCAGTTGTCTTCATGAATGGTGATGAACTGGACACTTCAGCTTCTTTCACACAACTTGGTCTTTCTCTTTCATCTAATCTCACTTGGAAAACTCACATCCATTCCCTTGCTAAACATGCATCTCAAAAACTCGGTTTCCTCGCCAGAGCTCGTGGGTTTTTCTCATCTTATCACCTTCTATCTATATACCAGAAGCTCAACTCATTCACACCCTTTCCAAGTTTCACTGCCTACTTCACGAACTCTATCTCACAAATCATCATTCATCCCTAGAACATGCAACTTATGGAACGTCTTGCCTTCTTCTTGCTTTCCTGAGTCCTACAACTTGCTATCTTTCAAATCTAAGATAAATAAACTTGATCTTTTCACTCTATCCTCTTAGCTGCTCGCTTTCTTCTTTCTTCCTTTGTTGGGGCTTTGTATAGGTCACCATGGCCTTTCCTCAACATAAACCACGAAAAAAAAAACACTTTTTCGATGACAGGGTGCGTGGTGATAAACTTGATCTGATCTCCTCTCTCTCTTCTTTGCCTTTCGCTTTCTTCTTTCTTCCTTTGTTGGGGTTTTGTATAGGCCACCGTGGCCTTTCCCCAACATAACTCACTAGAAAAAGAAATAAAAAAGTGGTGCGATGTGTATTGCACTGGAGCTAATGGATATCAAGCCAACCAAGAATTGCATCTTTTCCATGTTTCACATTTAATTCCTTTAGGGGGGGTTGCCCTTCAACATAAGCTGGTTTTCAAGGGATTCTCCGAAGAAAATGTCCATTACAATCTATGATGATTATACGAAGAGTAAATCAAACTAAATTGAGCTATAAAAGCTCTATTTACAATAGTTAAAATAAAGTGCAAGAAAAGTTAGAAATATACGACAAGCATGAAAGAAGGAAATCCCTCTCAACAGTTTCCTTAAAACTATACAGCGAGGAAACATAAGTCTTTATGTTTTGAATTGCCCAGCAGAAGTTTTTATGCCTTGTTAAGATTCAAATTATGATGAAATATTTATTTCTCGAGTTCTTCTGTGATTTCCCTTTCATGGACATGGTCCATCAAAAATTGAATCATCAGTTTAATGTCATGAAGCAAAATGCCACGGCTCTTAAGTCTCTTCACGTTTTTTTGAACTGGCCTAACTGGAGAGTTGAACCCGCCATTTCTATGCAGGCTGGATATTCACCGCCTAGATAAGAATAGTCTTCTGGTTAGTGAATTGCGCTTAAGCATTCAAGCATTCGGGGCTCGGTCCATTTGACGCACCAAATGGACCGACCAAGTGACGAACAACGAGGTCTGTCACAACCAAAAACGGCCAGAGAGGGTTATCTTCCTGCAGCGAATGAAGCTTCATTGATCCGGGCAACTTGCACGCACGGGTGACGACGACCAACCGAAACAAGTCCTCAACAGAGAATTGAGGGCGGTAGACGCAGCAATAGTTGATCGTGGTTAAGAGACCCTTGGACCCCATCATAATCTAGGAGGCCCTTGCTGAGAGCAGAAGAAAACGGAGGTCGGTCGTTTAGCAAGAAGCACGTAGGGTGAAGGTAGAAGGAGGTGACAGCTGCTAAAAAGATAGAGGAGGAAGGAACCAGCATTGACGGTGCTAAATGGCCTTACATGCCATTTTACCCTGAGCCGAGCAAACCGGAGACTCGGCGATGGATGAGGATTTTTAAACTGGGGTTTGGCGCATTGCCGAAGCTCGTTGAAACACAATTATATCTTTGCGAGGTCCATGCATAGCTCAAAGGTGGAACGGTTCAACTTTGCAAAGACAAATCTCAGTTAACTTTAACTTCTTGTCGGAAAGAATTAATCACTGTACACAGGCTATGGAACTGCTTGAGGCAGTCAGGTGTGACAGAGAATTGCCTGGAAAAGGTGAGGGACGTACTCAGAGTGCAAGACAGTGATGAGAAGTGCTGCGGGAACCACGGACGAAATTGGCGTGCAAGTAGGCCTTCACAAGAGCTCAGAGCTAAGCCCATTTCTCGTCGCGATGATCATGGACCGAATGACAGAGGGCATCCGACTTGAGTCACCGTGGAACATACTGTTTGCAGAAGATATACCCATCTGCAACGAGAGCAGCGAAGGGGTGGAGAGAGAGCTAGAAAAGCGAAGGCCACTCTGGAAGGACGAGGTATGAAAGTCAGCAGGAACAAGAAGGAACATGAAGGAGAGTGAGGTCGGAAGGAGAAGAAGCGGAAGGCGAAAGAGACGTTATGTGGACACTGTTCGGGATGACAGGAAGGCGGCGGGAGTCTAGGAAGAGGGTGCGATTGGAAGGAGAAGAAGCGGAAGGCCAAAGGACGCTATGTGGACACTGTTCGGGATGACAGGAAGGCGGCGGGAGTCGAAGAAGAGTACGCGCTGGACAGGGTCTGCTGGAGAAGCAAGGGTCGCTGTGGGAGGCTCTAACGGGATAAGCCGAAAGAAAAAGAAGAAAACAGCTCCTGAACTCTGACAAAAGCTGACTACTCTAACTCTGAATGACTATTCTTCAAAGTTTCTTGGAATTAATGATTGGCATAAATTGTGGAAATTCAGAAAGTCGACTCAAACGCTATTTGAAAAAAAAATCGAAAACGAACAGATAAAGATGGCCGTTGCATACGACTGATGAAAAATACATCATAAAATTGTTCCAAAATTTTCATTCAGAATAAGCTCAAATAAATCGAGTTCTGCGATGTCTACATAGATGTCAGTGCCATCTTATAAATAAGTTGCAGCACTTCACTTTCTTGTTGAAATAATGTCTTTCCAATTTGTGTATTAAACATTCAAAAATTTTGGAAATTTCTAATCTTTTCGGGTCAGTCTGTTGAAGTTTTCTAAAATGTTTGAGTATTGAATTTCTTATAGAAAATTGTGTACCAAAGTAGCAACTGGAAAATTTCTTCATCTTTTCGAGTCAGTCTATGGAGATTTTCTACAATTTTCCCCCAGCTTGAGAACTGGGTTTCTTAAAGGAAATTGTGTACTATATTAGCAGCTAAGATTCAGCACAGCTCTGAAAAAGATGGATTGCATGCCACTTCTTGTCCTGGACCAAAAGAGAATTCTTCTTGTGATGACTTCTTTATTGACACTTGCAGCGGGTAACTGTCAATACCATTGTCCCTCGCATCATCTGTCAATACGACCAAATTCAGATTTTCAACTACGGCTTCCGGTCTGACTTCCTATTAGTGTTAAGGACACTCCTGTGACGAACATTGACGACTTCATAGTCATCTGGTGTGGGGAAAATGTCATCTATGAAGATTTTACCATCGCTGGTTGCATTCTTTGTTTTGCTACAAGGAGCTGTCGACGCAAGTAAGGTTTTGATCCATTTTTAAGTAGTTCATCACGAATTGCTGACGCAGAGAGTTTGATTTTCTAAGAATGAATGAATGAATGAATGAATAATTCCTGATTATGATTCTATGGAGACCAATTCATCAACAAATACAACGAGCTTGCCAGCCAAATGAAATTTCTTATGATACTCTGCAGTGTTGACTGTCATCTAGGGGTAATTGAACGGCAAGGACTATCACACGTTTCGGACTGTTCGCCCTGACGATGCCCACGGATGATGTCTCAAAACAGCGCAAGCTGCATTTCAACAAAAGCATTCAGAAAGAAGGGGCACAGGATATTTCCGCAGTCTGGTTTAAGTAGTAGACGTGCTTTTACATCCGAACGGCAGCCGTAAAATGCCAGTATTAGACATGAACGATATCTTTCCAGCATAGAGAACCCTTTTCCCTGCCTTTTAATCACATGTTAGATCATTTTCGGGTGTTACCTAGGCCTTGACATATGTACTTCACTCGCTTGTGAGTCCGCGGAACGGGGTTGGGAAAAGGTGGGGGGATACTGTAAGATGGCTTCTACTGTAATACGATTTGTTGCGCATCATTAGAGCCAGTCGTCTCATTCGCCAGGGCAGTAGAATTCAATCAAACTTTCCATTCTCAAACCAACTTGTTGAGTTAACTCAATCTGCTTTGATGTTTCGATAAACGTCGTTGCCACTAACGTCGCATTTACGTTGATAGCATCTTACCATGTTGTGTTGAGAATACCCTTTCCCTGCTACCCTTATGTAAAAAGCATCCTTGCGTCAACTATTGCTGGCTATAATGGAAAAAGAATTGACGATTTTCAAAGTTAGGTGCATACATTTCTTGGGAAGCTTAAACATTTCCTTATCTGAGAATAGGGCTTTGTAAAAATTGAAATCAGTAGGTAGCTTGAAATCGGCTTGCCCGGTTTAGGGTTTACAATATAAATCTAATACAATGGTAAATAACAAAATAAATGAAAATGTGTATGAATATGATAAGATAGTGGGACGCGTCTAATAGAGAAGAAGGTCTGGGTTGGCCCCAGTTTTGTTTCTGTAGCAAAAGATGTAGTAGGGGGCACGAATGGTTATAATGATAATAATCATAATAATAAATGGTAATAGAATAGTAAAAAAATAGAAGAAAAAATGCCATTCAGAGGACTCATTCAGAGGGCTTGAGAGGAATCTTTGATTTTCAATCTCCTAGGATGGGTGATTGTTCTGATTAGGCTCTTATTTAGATCCTAGGCGTTTATCAAATAATTAGAAAAGGGTGTCAGTCTTTTTGTATGTGTTGGCTTCATAAAAAAGTAAGGGCTGAGTTGTTAACATTTATATAGCTAGTCGATCACATGCTTCAGTTTGACCTCCAGACCTGCATTTGAATCTGGGGGCTTATTTGGACTTTGGCACGTATTAAAAGCTTTGCTCATAAGTTTGTTGCTTGTTACGACTGAAAGCTTTTTCAACTCATGAAAGTTTCATTGGTCATAGATGACAGGGGTTCCCTGACCGGTAACAGTTACTAGACCATTTAGCGTGAGGCTGTAAAGAGAATTTATCTGTGTTGAAATGTGTTGTTGTAACCTCAGTTTTCTTAAAATCATTTGTATTTCTGCCTATGCCAATTTTTTCCATTTTTCCCATCTACACATTCCTATGCCTTCATTCTTACGCCATTTCTATCTATATTTCACACCACGCTGCCTTACTTGTTCATCTACCATTGCCACCTTAGCAAGCCCTCCCAGCCCCTCCTTTAAGGGAAAAATTGCAGTAACTTGAACTTATTGTTATATTTGTACAAAAGCACATAGTCATTATCGAATTAGTTAGCCAGACTACAGGGTAACTCATCGTCTCTGATTTTGTGCTCTGCGTGCTAAATCAGAATAAGTAAGCAAGAACTGTATGTGGAGGTTGAAGCAAGCAGCCTTATTCTAGGACCAATAGCACTATGTTAGAATCAGCAATCACCACATGCCAAAAATGTTTTTGATACAATGTGTACGCAATATAACAACATATCTTGTAACTGACTAAGCTTTTTATCAAAACCCCTGTACCTCTAAATGGTAAATAGGAACATTTTCATGCATGGAATTTTTTACTGCTACAAAAAAGTTGGGAGCCCTAGAATTACTCAGAGTAGTATTCAGTTTCTCTTCTTTTTAGATCGCTGTGAGAGAGTAGCATGTGAAAGCGATTTGGAATCATGCCTTGGTAATGCTACATATGCAAGATGTGTTTGCAAATCTGGTTACTTCAGAGCATCATCAAGCAATACTTGCGAGAGTAAGATATACTTATATCATGCACAATTTGTGCAGCATTCAAGTTTATTAGCTCGTCCACACTTGGAGTTTGCTGGGTCAATCAGCTTTTCTTGCAACTGACTTGATTTAGAAAAGAGATTAGTGCTGCCCTTGTATAAAGTTGTTCTCAAAAAGGGAAGCTATGAGAAACGACTTTCAAAGGATGAGTTTATAGTTGCTAAACCAGTTGCTGAAAGCATTTAAGTAGCTTGAAGCATCTCCTTTACCCATTATCATTGGAAAAAAGCAATTTGTAAATAATAGATTTTCTGATATCCAAATATTCAAGGAAAGGAAGGTGAGAGAATGGATGGTGTCACAAGAATAGGTAACTTGATGTATAACATAGCACCAAGATGTTTTTTACCACAGCATCAATCATTATGGTTAAACTAGGTAGTGGGAAAATAAAGGCCATATCTCACCATTAGAAGTGCTGATTCAGAGGTATCAAAATGTATAGACTGAGCAAATGTATCAAAGAAATATGGCAATTAAATAACTTTCATTTACTGAATGAAATCTACCTGGATTGAGCTTTGGGTAAAATGCAAGAAGGCACAGAACTGGCCACGCTACCTCATAAGCTCTGACTCTGCAAATTATCTGCCCAGTAAAGTGCCCTCTGAAAACCTTATCAATTACTGGATGCACAATATCTTCTGTAGAAAGCCATCAACAAAAATGGTGGCAGTGACATAATGCAATTATTCTTGCCCCATGAGACTGTGTGCAGCTACCTTGAGCACTTGTGAAATGGGTTTCTTTGAAAATGGGTTGATGGAATGCTTAATGCATGCAGAAGCATTGCAAAAGCATTGCAGAAGCATTGCAAAAGCATTGCAGAAGCATTGCAGGATTTTCAGTACACTGTCTGCAAATAAATAATGATACATCATCACAAATAGACTCATGTTTCATTCATAGGAGATTGCGACATTCAGTTCTGTTTTCACAAAGGAACCTGTGAACGCGGTCCCAACGGCAGAGCTTGCAGGTAAATTGTTTCAGGTTTTTTTCCTTACAAAGCTAGCACACCTAAATAGTTGCACTGCCAATTTAGTGGTTCAGTACATCAAATGGGTTCCATCATAGGCTTGAATCAATGATCTTCAAAGTGCACAAAATCGCAATGAATGGAGATCCAGTTGTTGCACAAGAGCCACAAGGGCTCAGGAGAAAAGGGGGGATAAACCTGAAGGAGAAAAGGTTAAGAAGAAAAAATGCCATTGATGTGGAAGGCAGAGGTCTCAATTGCACTGCCTGCGAAAGAAAGTGCAATAGTGCAATTGAGCTTGCTGCTCACCGCCGTGGCTCCTATCCCCGCTAACTGGCAATCAAATGTCATGGCCATAACCGGCGAGACCTTCGATGTCTCAAATAGGGTCCATCATAGATAGAATCTATTGCTTGCAACTGGGATATTTACAAAGGCTTTGTGATTACAGGGATATTTGAAGGAACAACCCAGTCACTGACAAAGTGCCACATTACAATGATACAAACAAGTTCTCCCTCCTTTGCCCAAGTACCATACCCACGGTCCCACACATTTGCAGCAATTAATGTTGATAATTAGATGTTTATTGCCTCCTTCGAAATGAGGTCTACAACCACTTCTCCAACAAAGAAGGGTTACAGGCGTGGACCATCAAGTCCGCATCTTAACAACCCAGATGTCAAAGGTAGACATTGGGACACTGAGAAGCTTTTTACATATCGACCAGTGTCCAAATCCTTCTTCTCAATGCAACCAAACCTTGTGATTCTTACGCCTGGAATCACAGGGGTGCAACTCTTCACTCTAAGTGAAAGCTTAGCAAAGGGTTCATTCAAACTAATGACCATACAATCAATGTGCAAGAACCTCACCATCGAGCTGTCCTGATACATGATTTATGGTTGGATAGCCTTCCTGTCACCAGTACCTTTCACCAGTACCGTTCAGTCACCCTTTTCAATGCACAGTGGAGGCACTGGTACTTCTCTTGCCTGGTGACCATACATAGGTACTACTTGTAAAATTATATATCCAAAGTAAAAATCCGATGTTCTGCTGACTGCCAACCAAAATTTGCGCAAAACTTCACAAGGCTTACAACGGTCTTCCACTCTTGTGATGGCGCCGTCAAAGTCTTCCTAGATTTAACAGGAAGGACTGAATGGCTCGCTAACGTGTTTCGATGCACTGTGTTTTGCTTCTTATTGTCCAAAACGCTACGCCCGGTTGCAGTATACAAAGTAGCAATATAAAATAAGGAATGAATAATGTCATGTACGTAGTGAGAAGATTACGAAGAAATGAAGACAGAATAACTTCTCCCAATTCGCTACAGTTTCTTTCATAGTTATAAACTGTAAGAGGGCTTGTTGACCCAGCTTACCCACCAATGTAAACAAGTTCCACATGGTAACGAGGCTCTTCCCTTCAGATGCGTCTCCCCATACCACGGAAACAGATGTGAAAATGAAAAGAAAGTCGTCTTACAAATCGCTATTGGCTCGTCGATTATGGCTGTTGTTCTCATTATTTTCGTTGCCGTCATTATCCGTGAGTAGCAGCAATGCTTTCAATAACACATGCACAACTTTACACTTTTTCTGATTATTTGCCTCGCTGTAAACATCTTTCCCCTCTTACTGCGCGGTCTGTCTTTTCTGTTTCCCTTTTCTGCTTTAATTATTCCTCTTCCCAAGGGCTACAGAGCAAGGGTGCTCTTGAGGGCTCAGCTTCCGGCCATTTTTCAAAAGACTTTTTTGGGTGGGGGGGGGGGGGCGTTGGCCCTCCTAGTTGCTTCAGCTTTCTGAAAAAATTCTTGCGTTCTTGTTCATTTACTGGCTTTGTCGTTTTATTTTGCCAAGCATATTTTGATTTTCCAATGATTTATTGTCGTTAAAGGAACACATGTTAAGTTGATAATTTCTCTGTGATTTTATTTGATTTTCATTTGGTACGTAGCAACTTCCCCCCGTTTGTAGAGCCCCCCCCCCCTAGTTATTTCTCGAACTCTACACCACTAGTCTTCCCTGGGTATTCTGCGGGACGTCTAATCCATTTTAAAGAAAAGCATTTTCAAGCTTAATATGTCAAAAAGTATACCCTGTTTGCAGAAATTTGTCTCTTATCAACACCTTTTAAAAATGAGCCAATGTTTCAGTTATCAATCGATGCAAACGCGGCCTTTTATAATTTTCCAATATTTTCATTCGTGTTTACCTAAATTAGAGTCCCATACTGGATCTGCGCTTTTGGAGTTGTGACCTTTTTAGAGACTTGCAGGCGCGGGACCAGGAATTTAAGATGGCAAGAGTCGGGCCACGAAAAGGCACTATAGACGGGTTATTAGGGGATATGGCCTAAAAGCATATCCTTCATATTTAGAAACGGAAGAAGTACTACAGGAATTTTTCTCATTTCGCTACTTTCAATTCATTTACACAGTAATTCCCCAACAGTCCACCGATATCTGTGTTGAAGACAATATTAAATCAGTTCATTTCCAAACGGAAGCTTCGCATTTTCTCTACAAAAAGGGCACTTTCGCCCTTTTGAGAAAAGGGCAGGATCTGGACCCCCAGCCACGTAGTTGCGTGCCTGATGTGCCGTCCTGAACTACGGAATTGTAAGATGGGATGGCCAGTTCCTTTCCAGACTGGAGTTTAATTTCAACCCTTCATATTTAAAAGAATGGTTGAAGATTGGAAGGGTCAAAATTGCACATGAAAGATATTCAGTTCGGAAGCAAAAAAGAAGTTTAGCGATATCGAGGGTCTTGAAATTGAATTCTTTCCTTTCTTACAAACAGTGTTGTGTTCAGTTAATAGCTGGTTTCTAGTTCATTACTATATACTATACCAATCATAATTAATTTTGTAATAATAGTTAATGATATTATAGTTTAAATTGAATTTGAATGAAAAGTTTCCGTACGTAAGTTACCCGTTTACTGCTAGATGGATAAACACAGGGCATCCAGAAAGGCGAATGAGCTTGCCTAGAACCAGATCCCAGCTCAGCTAAAATGTGTTCTAACCACTTTGCCAAAGTCCTATTCATTCATGTGTTGTATCATGATTATGATAGAAATCATCAGCAGGCATCCCCGTTGCTTCGTGTCCCGTACCTAAACAGACAAAAACATCTACCAATTTTAAGCATTTCGAAAAAAATTAAATTATATTGCATACTATTCCATTTCACTTAAAATGAGCGTGCTGATTGGGTTTAAGGAGCATAGACAACTGTTAAACAAGCGATGCACTTTTTGTGTTGACATTTTAGACTGTGCGATGTTTCCATCCTTCGTTGATCATAAGGCCTAATGGTATGATTTTGTTTAGGAAATAACAACAAGGAAGATTCAGCGCGGTCAGATACAAAGAAGCGGCCATGGGAGGATGAGAAAGCCAAAGGGGCAGAGGATACATTCAACTTTGTTTTCAATAAAGAAGTGCCGGAGAGTTCCAAAGTTGTTGATGCAGCTGCTCACGAAGGAAGCAAACGACCAGCAGACGAAAACGACGACGAGGTCGCATCGAAGTCTGCTGCAAGCGAAGTGGTCGTTCAAATCAAACAAACTGCGAGTGATTCGCCAAAAGAATCGAGCAAAGATTGCAAAAATGCTTACGTGAATGAAGCTGCAGAGGAAGACGATGGAAGTGATTCACGCGGGAGCTTCGAATCAGAGCAGAAAGGCCTTGAAATAGACGATCCCAATGATTGCGACAATGAAGCGGGTGGTCCAGTGACCAGAGAGGAATCATCTTTGTAAGATTACCTTGATTGGTGATCACGGAAATTCGTTTTATGACTTCTTTTAAGATTAAATCGTAATTGCAGATAGTCAATAGAAGCTGTTTTCAAAGAAACAGATGACAGTGGATCATCAAATTTTAGCTATGTATAGTTTTAAATGCTGATATTCAAGCGAATATATCATGTACCTCATAGTCAGGAAATCTTTTTTGAAAATGTACAACAATCAGCTCACCACGGTTTGAGCTTTGCTATTAGAATGGATATATTAATTGATTTGGTATGGTATCTTAACAATTGTAAAGCGGTAGAGCCACCTTGCAACAAAGATGAATGATAAGTGAATGAATATACGGAGGATCTTCTAACCCTGCTCACAATTATGTTTGCACAAGGCCGGTATGGGAGGTAATTTATCGTACGAGTTCTTAATGTTTTTTCTAATCCTTTGAACGAAGCCAGCTAGTACTCTTTCCTCCAGCTCTACACTGCCTGATTTAGCATTCAGCTCCAATTCATCTTTCTCCAACAGCTCTTTTTTCCTTGAGAATTGCTTTTCCTTCTCCGCTTCAAGCGTCAAGTCGTTTTCAACCTTAAACAAATCGTTTCTTGCTGACGTTAACAGCTCCTGTATCTTTTCGACTTCAATTTCAGTTGCCTTCAGCGCGATTTTCAGTGCATCTAGACGGTCCGGTGACGTGATGTGGCGAAGACGAGAGTAACTTGGTGTCGATTCTTCGCTAGCATTTCTCGATAATAATCCTATCATCCGCTCTCTTTTGGCATCTTTCGGTAAGGATTCGCGTCTCTGACAATCGTCACTCCTCTCTGGGTAATTAGCAATATCTCTTTTAAGTTCTTTTGCCTGAAATCGTTTGTAAATGAAGCCTTCTGTGAGAGTGTTTATGTAATCTAGTAATCTATTCTTGCTCTCTGTTTTCGCTTCGACACATCGCGTAAAGGATTCGAGATTTCCATTTACTTCTTCCTTGCTTTCTTGTATTGTTCTTCGTTGCAGTGACAGTTCCCTCGATCTCTTTTCAACTTGATCTTTTTCCTTGGTAAGCTCGCAAAGCTTCCGTTCCCAGGGTGATTTCATGTCCAATCTCTGTATCGGTCGCCACACCTAAATGATACGAAGCAACCCAGATGAAACAAATATTCGAATTAGTGGAAGGGAAGAATCTCTGTTACTAACTTGTGCTTGAACGTGAGTCTGGGAGACTTTACCATCAATTTTGATAAGTGATTTTGACATTCATAGTGTAGGTACTTGGTTTGCTTTGCTATTAAGCCGATTGAGACGTTCACAATGTACCGGTACAACGGAATCTGCACCGGTTGCTGCATATGGCATTGTAGATTGGTTGTTGGTGTTGTCAGGTTTAGACAGCGTTAGGCTTCCGGTGTAAATGATTTTCCAATCAACACTTCTGGCAGCCTCTCGCATGATTATTCATTCTCTAGTCAATTATTGATTGATTACAGATTCACGTAACGTAATGGAAGAGAGGAGATGTAATTATACCTCAAAGATATAAGCTTTTTCTCTTGAAAATCCACCACTTTCGTTAGTATCAAGCAGTAGCTTTGCCAATTGTATACATTCAGCAGCTTTCATGCATAAGTCTGGAATGAGGCGAAGGACAAGGTAGAAGTCACGACATCCTGGGTAATACATTATTTCCATGAAGAACTGCATGCTGTCAGCTGTGAAGCACCTTTCGCTGATCATTGTGTTCGTTTGCTGCAGTATGCTCCATTTATTCAGAGTGTTTCTCAAGGCAGCAGCGGTAGCTCGCGTGTTCTTGCCCGTGTAATAGATGGTCAATGGTGAACAGATGCTCTGCACGAACTTCGAGTAGAAACGTTGCATTTGTGCGTGGGCTGAGATGTACCTTCTCAAAGTATCAACGCAGAATTTCCAGTGACTTTTTGGACAATTCCCTTGTTGGTGAATATTGGGATAGGTCTTCTCCGTCCATTCTAACAGTTCAAAAATCTAAAGAAAACGGGCATGCATCACAGATTTTTATAAAATTGTCCTTAATAAAAAATCTCTGTCATTATTGTACTATAGCGACTATGGATTTTCATGTGATCTCAAAAACATGGCTGTTTGTCAGCCCGAACTATTCCGGTACCAGTGGCCTTTCTGAGATTACCCTTTGACCCTTGTATGTTTCTCTCAAAGTTTGCAGTTTTCGGGACCTACTAGAATATTCAAAGCTGAGTTGAATGCCTTCCTTCTGCTAGCTGTGAAGTGAAATTCAACTTGCAAGGAATGCTAACGAGCCTCCACGTGGTGTTTCATCAGTCGACGTCCTCCTCTGCGTAAAAGTCCTGACAATACACGGCCTCGTCATTGCGCTGTTAATGCCGCAACAGATTATAAACGCATTTCAGTGGTAACGACTGGCAAACACCGTCAAAACTGCAAGACGCAAACGATTATCTAAAGCAAATCAGGGGTGATATCATGTAAGGATTCACCTGATCAACTGATGCTACATATGCCTTGGGTGACAATCCTCCAAACAATTTATGATTCCACGATCTCCATTCGTTCGTTATGCGCTTCAATGCTTTGACTACGTCAACCAATAGCGTATCTTTGTCTTTCAAGAAAGCACTCAGTTCCTCTGAGTACTTAGCACATTCTGTCTGGAGGGATACATGCCTAGCCATTCCACTAAGTATTCGTAATTCATGTTGCTGGAAATACGAATATATGTATTATGACCGATTCGGATAGAAAATTTATCTGCGCTGCCTTTTCTAAATTTAGGTATCTGATTCTAAAGGCTTTGACAGTAGGGATATGGAACCAGTCTGCTGATAACCAGCGAGAACTGAGTTGGTACTGCTGCATCGTGTACTTGATTTCGAGCGTAGCAGAAACCAGAGACGAGGCTCTGGGTATTTTCTAGGGAAGGGAATTTCATGAGGTGGTTTCCCGTTGCCTTCCTCACCAATGGCGTTTTATTGTGACACATGGAGGAATCAAGCTGACAACCCCTGTGTGAATAGGTGGTTGACGGGCAAGGTCAAAAGAAGAGGGGGTCAGATCAAAATTGATATACATTGTCGATATTCTGGAGCTGTCATAGAGCCAAGGAGTCCGGAACATCTTTTGACTGGTGAGTTATTTCAAAATATCAATCAACTTCATGGAGATTCCGTCAAAACTTTAGCTCGATACAACTGAAAGTTTTAGCGTTGTTTTCGCATGTTTGCATGCTTTAGCGAATATTCTAGGGTACTGAGCAGTTTTGCCTGCAGAGCACTGTCATTCGTATTTCTGTCCGTGTGACGATATCTCTTGTTTCCCAAATCCCGCAGTAAAGCTTGCAGCATTCAGCTATCTTTGGAATTGTTGTATACTAAGTGACGAGATGTGAAACAGAGGTCAAGTCGAAGCTTATTTGCAAAGAAGATAAGAAGTCTCTTCAACTGAAATCATTATACAGAAAGATTCAAGACACTAATTGTGTTGGAAACCTATGGGCGGAGAGAACGGAAATCAAAGTGTAATTCTCTCAATCATGTATTCAGATTTTAAAAATGTGTTTAACAGAAGCAAAAAACCAGCACCAATTTAGGCAAGAGGAGGCTAACTCGCATGATAGGCTTCTCAGCAACTCGACGTTCAAAAACTGAAACCATAGTCATTTATTATTGAAGTGCTGCAGTCAATTAAGCTGCTCAAATCAAGGTCAAAAATCCATATTAGCTCAGATGGCAGAGTTTGCGGTATTATGGTTTCAACAGAAACATGGGAATTAAGATACACTAAACAAGGTGAAATAAAACCGCGAAGCGATTCAAAGCAATGGGTATTTTTCAAAATACAGATAGAGACTAGATTCCTCTCTACAGATCCAAAGAAATGACTTATGAATAAATGCAAAAGCCTTGTTCCTGAATTGTGTATTTCTAACAATGAAGCTACAGGGGAAACTCCTCAGAAGGCCAAACGCTTTCCCCAGTGATAAACGCAAAAACTAAACAACTTCGAAACAATCGAATTGTGTATCACTTCGTGCCATTACATGTACCATTACCTGTTTCTGCAGATATTTCCCAGTAGTGAAAATGTCTAAATAAAATGAAATTAACCTAAAAGCTGGACATCTGTCATGGAAAGGAAGATTTTGTTTTCTTAAAGCCGGAACAGTTTTTGACAAGCCAGCTAGTACATTACCTGGTTAAGGGTAACCTAGAGAGAAGAAAGCTGTTGTTGCTTTTCCAATGATTATCTTATTCGCACATGCACTCAGATCAAAAGATTCAAACCAGTTAAGCTTCAATCTAGTACAAAACGATCATATATCTATTCCTAATCGCATTTTAGTCTTACACTAGCTATCTCGTCATGTCATCAAATTCAACCAGAATGAAGCAAAATGAGAATATTGAATACGAAGGAAAAATTTTAGCTGTTGCTCGTAAAATCTTGCAAGCTTTTAGTGCTGACAGAGAATGAGGGAACTTTAAGATTCTAGCTGCATCTAGCTTGAAATCTTTTTGGCATATTCAACAGAAAGAGCCGAGAAATTTTTGCTCCAGTAAAATAGGGTACCAGGGGGTCTATTTGAAACAATGCGGTTGCTAAGAAAAATATATAAATCAATGGTGAAGTGAAAGAATGAACTAGTTAGTAAATGAATTAATCACTTAATAAAGGAAAATCATTTGCTGGAATGGACAAAGATAAGGTGTGACAGATCAATGGGAAGCAAAAATAGTATGAACCTAAGAGATAAGAATATCAAGCTGTTTGATGAACATAAATTCCTTGCATTGTCATAAGCGTAAGCACATGGCTCTGTTTACAACCTTCTCAACAGAGACACAAGCTCAGCTCCGCTTGAAATTAGCAATTCATTATCAAACGATGGAACTAGAAGATGGCATTCTAATCAGGGAGGAAGTCCTAATTAATGATCACATTTTAAGGGCTGAAAAAAAATTGATTAGCGCAGAGGCTACAGAAGATGAAACAATCAGAAAGGACATGAGACGCTGTGAAGAAAAATATAAATTATCTAGGATTTAAGATCTGAAAGGTGAAGAGAATTACAGATGTTACGCTATTGTAAAATTCTGTTTTATGAGCCTTAAGGAAATTCAAAATATGCCATGTGTTTTTATGCCGATATTCATCAATTTTGGTGCATTGTTTAACGAAAAATTCGCTTGGCTTTCCTCCAGAGAAGCAAAATTTGAAGTACCCTTTGAAGCTACATTGGGGAGTGAAAAGAAGCATGATAGCCAAATGACATATTAATAATGATAGCTTCTTCAAGAATGGAAAGCAGTTTATGGAAGATGCAACCATCCTTTGCGTATGTCCAAAGGAGCGTCACTACGATAGAAAACCCAAAATGCAGCAAATAGTTTTACGTTGGTTACTTTATTGACTTGGCTACTGATGCTGGCAAAATTTCTGAAACAAAGCTATTGGCTAACTTTAATCGAATATTGCACAAAACTAACCAAACCAGAGGGAATAATAACATGGTCGCAAGACTTTCAGGGTTCAAAAATTGTGAAAATGGAAGAGATGGAGATTCATAACGTAATTTGCACGACTTAAAAGCTGCCGCAGTTCGGAAGTAGACAGTAAAATCTCCTTAAAAGGCACTTGGCTGAGATTTGCCTCTGTGTATAGCACACGATTGCAATCAGTTCTGATAGATATCAGTACTAGGATACAGCATACTAATCTGCCGAATAAAGCTGTTGATTGATTATAGACTACAAAAATGGTACCTTCAAATCTGAAGTATTCAGCATGAACATCGTTGGCTCAGCAGTGTGCTTGGAGCACAACTGATCAGTACAAGCAGCGAAGCTTCTGCATAACCTGGCGTCCCTGCCGCTTTTGAGTGGCGAGCAGCTATCAATCACATCACGGCGCAGGTGCGTTGCAAAAAAGCCGCATTCGTAAATTCACCTGGAATAAAAAGTATTTTTAGCCATCTAACGCTTAAGAAGACGACTTTTGAGCTATCGATGAAATTATAGGCAATTACACTGCAATTACGATATCGTAAGAAAATGTTGGTAATTCAAGTGCAACAGGAAAAAACGATGAAAACCGACGAGTTGCTGCTGCAATCATTTCTTCTGCTGTATCAGCCGCATTTTATCACTATCAATTTAACTTGATGTTGTAATAAAAGAGGAATTACTTATTTGTCGCTGAACATCACGTTTCCCGTAGTTGTGGGGTTTCCCAAAGCAATGGCGATAAAAGCCAGACTAGTGTGCAGTGTCTCCTCAGTTTAGAGAAACAGTCGCTGTATAATCCATAATCAGCCAGGAAGAGGTCTTGATAAGCATAAGAACTCATCAAGTAATTAATGACTAACGGCAATCAATCACTGCCATAAATCAATCAACATGGATCATCATGCATCATGTGAACATAATTATCAACGGTCAACGTCAGTCACTATCAGTCAGCTATCAGTTGTGTCGATTGAAAGCAAGTCTTGTGAATTATCT
Source organism: Pseudorhiza aurosa (assembly GCA_964026355.1). Lineage (NCBI taxonomy): Eukaryota > Metazoa > Cnidaria > Scyphozoa > Rhizostomeae > Lychnorhizidae > Pseudorhiza > Pseudorhiza aurosa. The sequence goes on along the minus strand of OZ032118.1, from coordinate 10,156,250 downwards.
CAGATAAATGTCGATCATGATAATAATCATGGATCATATTAATCATTATGATAGTCATAATGAATCATCATCAGTCATTATCAACTATTTAGATCATTTCTTAGGCAATCATACCGTCTTTGGAAACTCCAATCTAAAAGTAACACCAATCTTTTTAATGAATCAATAGAGATACTGTGGATTGTGTGCTTGCATTTCGAGATGATGTGTACTGCTAAAGAATACCTTCCGAAGACTCATAGAAACTTCAGCAATCAAGAAGGATTCAAATTTTCATCGAAACCACAATCAGCTACCCCAGTTGCCAATGTCATTAATCAATCTCTGAAGTGGCGAGTACCATAATAAAGTTTGCGCTGGCTAAACGAGCTAGCGACTGCCTTAAGTAAATGATGTCGTAAGAATGCAAAAATATATTGGTTTCCTTCCTACTTCCTTTTAATCCTAGCCAGGGCCACTAACATCACAGATGTGAAACGTGAAAGTGAGCATACGCACTGGGAGCAAAGTCTGTCGGCGGAAAGCACAGAGATGATTGCAATAAAGACAGGGATTCATCATAAACAAGTAGATGAATTGTGCAAGCTTTACAAAAACCAATGGATAATTTTGTTTAACAAGTTGCGAAATGCAGTCGTTAATTGGATTTTCATTTTTTACAACTTTTCCTTCAATCACCAAGCTCTGCCTCGTAATTAGATTGCCCAATTTAAGGGTATTTGTGCTCAAAATGTTGGTAAACTGACTTGGCCAAACAATGGTGAAAGAATCTTTTTAACTATCTAATGGAGTCACAGAAAAAGAACTGCTACTTGAATCAAGGCTGCGATGCATGATGCTATGCCGGCAGAAATAAGTTCAAAGCATAAGTTTAAGTCCGTGACAAAATAACCCGGCCAGGCATCGCAGTTCGAGCCCGGCAAGGCATCGCAGCTTAGAAAAAGGAGGAGCATTTTCTCATAAATCAAAGCCACTCAGAGTAAGATGCAATGATTCTGTATTGAGATGTAGCGCCCGGAGTGGTATTGACTTCTTTACCATTAATGGGGGGGGGAGGGGGGGAGTAATTATTTTGCAAAGAAAAAATGGGGTAGAAGTACATGACTCTGGATCCCATGAGGTCTAAGACCCAATTTACTTACACTGTTGATAGATGTTTTTCCTGAATGATGTGGTAGATGCAATATTTCTATCTCAAAAATTGAGAACCGTTTTCAGGTCTTTCTAGATTTCTCCGCTGTAGTTTCATTTACTTAAATAATTTGTTTAAAGTAACAGACAAGACGTACAAAGACAAATCATCAAGGTAACTAATAGCGAGAAGGCTTACCCACTGATCACAGCCACGCTACCGTCACTAACTTTGTCGCATTGCAAAAATTTTCCACGGCAGTTCCCCAATGATAAAATGCTACTCTCAGCTTGATCATAAACCGATGATACTTGTAATGATAGCGATCCCGAAAAGAGGCGACCTACGTAAGAGGTCAACGACACAAAGAAGGCAAAGGCTGGTTTAGTAAAGACTTTAAGCCACTTTTCGAATTAGGAGTCACAGTGTTTACGCTACTGATAATTGTGAAGAATGAATATATAATGAATGCATTTAAGAGGATCGGTCCAACGGTCTCTTTACGCGGGAAAAGGTGCATTATTTTACTGGAAATTTTAATCTAGAAAATAATCCTGAATCTTTTAAACAGAGTTTTCATTATGCAGAAAAATTTTTTGCCTAGCTCCATTCAGACTATTTTCATACCTATTTGAAACAAATTGATGTCATATCTGATGCTACATCAATGCAGTAAATATCGTGGTAAGTATAAAAGCTTTTCGTCGGACACACGTATTAGCAAAACATAGGACCTTGCTTACTTCTGAGTATCAATCAATAGTAGCGTGACAGAATTCCCATCCTTGGCGCCAGTGATTATGATATTTTATAAAACTCTCCTGGTCTGTAGGCTTTTTGCAATGCTTACTCAGGCCGAAGCGCATAGGAGTTGGGAAGATCAACATCAAAATTCTGACAAAGCAATTATGATTCATGGCAATGTATTTGAATATGCAACCCTGCTTGCTAAGGAGGATCAAAAATCTTAAATACATTCATTTATAGAAGTTAATAATTCATTTCGTGAATTAGAATGCTTGAATTCGAGAATTCAACGCTTCACTGCCTAATTCACCAACTTTATCCCACAAATCATCATTCACCCCAAGAACATGCAAGTTATGGAACGTCTTGCCTTCTTCTTGCTTTCCTCAATCTTACAAATGGCCATCTTTCAAATCTAAGATTAATCAACTTAATCCGATCTTTATCTCCTCGTAGTCTTTCGCATTCTTCTTTCTTCCTGTGTTGGTACTTTGTATAGGCCACCACGGCATTTCCTCAACATAACTCAAAGCATTCAATCCCTCGTCCATCCCAGTTTGTAGATAATACTCATATCTTGTATATTTACAAGTCGGCCCCGAATACGATATGAATGAAATTCTCCCAAAGCGAGGAGTGGAAATGGCTATGTACGGGCCTGTCTTCTATTCCTGTGAACTGAGAAATCACAAACGTGCAAATGAAAGACAATCACAACAGCAGAGTTCTTAGAGGATAGACTATGTCGCATACTTGATTCCGAGCTTAGCAGAAACCAGATACTGGGCTCTGAGTTCTCTCTAGGGAAGTGAAATTCATGAAGTGGTTTCCCGTTGTCTTCCTCACCAATGGTGCTTTATTGCGACAAGTGCAGGATTCGAATTCACTATCCCTGTTTTATGAGTCCACACGATTATTCAATACACCACGACACCGCGTAGGGGACAAACTAGCAAATGCTGAAATAAATCTGCATTGAGCCCACGTGGTATTTTAAGCAGAGACTTAGAAAAGAGTGGGTGCCACATCATCTTGCAGGGGCGTCACAGCAAGTAAGAATGTGACCCAGTTGAAATTTCCACGAATCAGACAAAAGTATTCATAATTACATTTTATTTCTAATGGATTGAAGGATTGAGGAATTACACCGCAACGGAATCAAAAAAAGGAAACGGGAATGGGTTGCCTACGCACGATTCATGATTAGATTTAATATTTATTTAACTGACTAGTTGTAACTTCAAGCATCAAGCTGACCCAAGTAGATGTTACGTTTATAGAACTGTCAGTTGTTTTACTACTACTGCTGCTGCTACTACTACTTCTATTACTTCTAATACAAGTTATTTTGGGATTTTGAGTTCCAAACTGATTCCTTTGTGAAATATAACAAGCTTGACATTGTGGTGATGGAAAAGATTAGAAAACAGATCTTCATAATTGAAGGAAGCATTCCTGGAGACATGAATCTGGTAGAAAGAGCAGCAAACAAAACAAAAAATACAGCCAGGTTGGTTCTGAACTGATTAAACTAAATGGAATGAAAAATTTTTAAATGATCGATCTTGTAATAGGAGCTACCGGAAAGGTCTTGGATTCTCACAATCAAGAACTTTAAGACCTTTTTTAAAAGAGTTCAGATCCCACAAATCAAGATCAAAAATGTAGATATTAAATGCAAAAGTCATAAGGGACACCACGTCTTATCAGTATAATTTCTGACACAGAAAACTGGCAGATTTTCGCTATCTGGTTGCTCCGTACAAATTTTGAGCTGCCTCTCAATCGTGCAATACAGTCCCATACGGACGACAAGAAAACCGTAGCCTCTGTCAGGCGTCACGTCTTAACAAGATCGAGACTACTTAATAATTGTACCATTAACAATCGCCAACGTTTTGTACGCCATTTTGATAAATTTTTCCCGCTCCCCCGAATACTGGGGTAGAATCGAAGCTTATCTCGTTCATCTCTCATTCAACGATGAAGCTCGTAAAGTGAGTACAGAATGTGATATCTTTCTTAAATTCAGTACTTTCCTTTTGAATTGTAAAGACATAATTTAGCTATTTATCACACATCTGTATAAGGCCTAGGTAGCAATGTACGTTAGCATTCTATGTGATAATGATATTAATAATTGTAATAACACTGATGATGACAAGTATATTATATTTTATATATATATATATATTTGATTACTATGCTCATGTTGCAGGAAGTAAGTATTAACCGAAACCGTAGAATACCAAATGAAATTACTTATGAAACTGCTTCATACTGCCTATATTATCTCTCCATGGAGTCAGACTTCTAGAATATTTACCTTTCATCTCAAGGTGACCTATTTAAACATTCATCCAAAATTTTAGCCATTGCACGTACCACCTCTGTCTAGGTATTTTTCAATATCTTCAGATGGAGGTCTTGTCAACAGTATAGCAAGTTGCGAAACGCATCTCCAGCTTTGCATTCATGTTGCTGCTTTCTTCTTCCAATCTAGATTTTTAATGAAACTCAGCCATGAAACTGTCACCATTGAATTAAAAAATGGAACTGTCATACACGGAACAATTACAGGTATGTGCAGAATTTTTAGGACTGTTAAAAGTTCCAACTTTAAAGTGAATTTTTGTTGATGCCTTTCCCATCAAGTATGATATTTGCCAAAGCCATGTTGTTAACCAAATACATTTGAATTTTTGGCATTCTGGCATTGTATCAAGGATTTTAACTCACGATCATTGCTTTGTAGGCATTGACATGAGTATGAATACTCACTTAAAAGCAGTCAAAATGACACTCAAAGGTAAAGAACCTGTTCAACTGGAGACGCTAAGCATAAGGGGCAACAACATAAGATACTTCATCTTGCCAGAGAGTTTACCGTTAGACACTCTGTTAGTAGAAGACCCTGCCAAAGAAAGGCGCCCAGGCAAAAGTGGAGGAGGTAAGGATGAAGTCTAGAAAAGATTTTTTAACTTGAATTTTGTGACCTGAAGTACTTAAATTTCCTCCTTGTACGTTACTTGTCCATATGTTCTGTTTTGATGATTTATCCCTCTGATCACACAAACACTATTCCACAAATCATCGTTCATCCCAAGAACATGCAATTTATGGAACGTCTTGCCTTCTTCTTGCTTTCCTGAACCTTACAACTTGCCGTCTTTCAAATCCAAGATCAATAAACTTGATCTGATCTCTCTCTCCTCATAGCCTTTTGCATTCTTCTTTCTTCCTTTGTTGGTGCTTTGTATAGGCCACCATGGCATTTCCTCAACATAACTCACTAAAAAAGGAAAAAAATTAGCTCAAATGGCAACTTGTGTTTGTACCACTGGATACCATTCCTTTTCCCCAGGCCTTTGGCATTTAACCAAGCTGGGGACCAGATGCACACATCACTGGCTTATGACTTCTATATAGGCTTTTTACCTCCTCTCACGTTGTAGAAAGGAAATGACCTTATGATAACTCTTTGTCACTGTAATAAATTTCTGTGCAAAAGATGAGATAGACACTAGACATGCATACAATTGTCCCATGTACAGAATAGTGGGCAAGGAAATGGTCTATTAGAACTCCCGCAACTAGAAACCATTCATGATAGATGAAAAAGAAAGCTCTTTAGTTATCTCTGCCTGCTAATGAAGTTATCAAGGCATTTGTGATAAATTATACCTTATCAGTTTCTTTTCTTTTCTATAGTTGCTGCATTTGGAGGAACTGGTCGTGGAAGAGGGCGGGGTAGAGGAAGAGGCAGAGGGCGTGGAAGAGGACGTGGTGGGCCTCCAAGAAGATAAAAGCTCATATGCTGATATGACAGTAGAAGATTTTTGGATTCTGTTGATAGTAAGAGAGACAGATGACACTGCCCTGTAGAACCAGTGCTCTTCACATTTTATTGTTTCCTCACCAAAAGAATAGTTTTGCTTGGGAATGTATGGAAAATATTGGGTTCTCTTTTTTGATTAAAGAAAGAAACGTGATAATCGCTGTAAAGTCAAGTTTTGAAGATTAGAAATTTAGCTATCAAACAGGAGGAAACTGATAAGAGTGGAGGAGCTTAGAAACGTGAGGATAATTTTCATGGTTGGTATCCAGTAATAAAGAGAGCTGGTTCAAAGAACATTGTATTATACATGTAGCAAGTTGATTTGAAGACCATTTATTTGTGGAAATACTTTGAGTTTGATTTTCTACGTAAATCTATTTCTTTATCTAAGTTCTGTTGGCTTTCTTTTGCTGTTTAATGTTTTTTGAACGTATGATCTAAGCAACAATGCAGTTAGACCCAACATATTAACAGTTATACATATCTCCATATCTCTGTAAGACTCTTTTTGTATTGTGAAAATAAGGAAAGAGATCCATTCGCTCTCCATTGCTGCCAGCAGAACCAACTGCTACTTTCAATGGCAATATTATTGCATGGCAACACAGGAAGATACATCTCTGTTCGTTGCCTAAGAATGAACACAGATTGCCATTTAAGTCTTGCCTTTTCTTCTTGGACTCCAACCTCTTACCAAAACGTCACAGCCATTCAAATGGAAGATGAACAAGCAATGCATTATTGGCTATACTGATATTTTCCATCTTACTTCAAATGGTGTCATCACTTGATTCACTGCTATCTCCATTTATTTTTGCTGCAAGTGTCAAATATTGACCCCACTTGGAATAGCCTGTAGTTTGTGTCTCTTTCGTGCTTAAACTGTTCCCCTTTGCAAATGATACAGGACTTAAATTGTTTTGATGGAAGTTTGTTGATGTGCGTTCTTCTGCAGTAGGCTTAGCTCTGTGCTCTTCCTTGTTCTTGTCTTGTGGGAACCTGTATGGCTTTATTTTGTCCCTGTTTGCACAGCAACTTCTTTCCCTTGCCATCTTTTGTGATTCTTTGAACTGCTTTCTGTCTAAGGTCATACTGATTGTCTCTTCTTCCTCAACTTCAATATCTGGTAGCGACAAATACTCTGTTAGCACTAACATTTCTTACATTAGTTTTCAGTTACATGGCACAGAGGTAACACAATGCGTATAAAGACCCAATTTTTGGTAGTTAAGAGAAAACACCCGAGCTGGCTTTCACTCATAGTGAGGAGTCTCTAGGCATGTACGGATCAAAATCGTATTCCCACCAAAAGGGAACGTATAGGACACTGCTTGACAAGCCTGACTTTTAAAGGCAATAAAGTCTACCTAAAGATGCTAGAGTTAATGCACGCAATAAATGATTAAAATTTATTATTAATAGATATAAATCTTATAGTCATTATTTATGGATCTTGGTTTCCAATTAATATAAGCATGGCAGGAAATTTGATGCTGTGATACAAACTGCTTGGAGATTATTCTTGGCACAATGTAAAATAGGGTTTTAATAAAACACCTTGAACTATTTCATGAAGAGTAATCCAGTAGAAGAACTCAACTGTATACTTAGGGTCTGAATGCCAACAGCTTGAAGTTGAAAGTTCAGAGAACAAGGAATGATAAAAAAGAGTTTGGTATACCTTCATTTTTTTTGATGAACTTTTCCCACTTATCTCCTGCCATTCTAAGCTGAGGGCTTGTATCTTGGAAAATCATACAAGGAGAAACATTCTCTCTCTCAAGGCCAAGATTGCTATCATCAAGCTGGAAATGGTTGATTCTTTCTGCCACACTGGAAGTTTGCTCTCTTTTTTGGAAATTGAGCATTTGTACACGCATCCTACTATCTTTGCTAGTACCAGTGTAAAAAATTTGCTTTATTGACTGTTTTTCACCGCACATCTTGCATGACCACTTCTTTGTGGTTTTTTTCACCTAAAATGAAATCAACTTTAAGTGAAATCATTACAATGTTCACCTCTTCCTCACAACACAGGACTTCTTCAAATGTAAAATTGGCATTCCATTTCCAAGCATGACTGGGAAACCAAAATTTTCAATTTACAGGAAATCTAGATGCAATTTTGTTGAAAAACTACATGCTGTTAACGATTTTAAAAGGTTTTATGCTCTGTAATTTGAGTCTAGAGGGCAGTTAGAACAAGGTACCTTTGAGAACATATCTCTCTCCATGTCTCTGTCCACCCAGCAGTTAATGGGTACCTGGAGTGAAGCTGGGGGCAATTGTGACAAAAGGAACTAGCCCCCTACCTCAAAATGCCGTGGGTTATTAAGGTACCACTCTAATAAGGTGTTCCACAAGCTTTTGTTCAGTATAGGACTCAACCCTTTGTTACTTTCTATCGGATCAAGATGGATTTGTGACACTGAGAGACCGACCAGTACTCTGGTCCTTCCGCTTTTTGTAATCCAATCCTGTGAGACACACCTGGGTTGACCAGGTCCAATTTGAGTTAAGAACAAAGGCCACAAGATCTGTTAGCAAGTGAATTGCTTCTAAGCTATCCTCACACCAACTTCTGTATGGTTGGATAATCCATATCCATAAATTACTTGTTAATCCATTTGCTGATCAAACTGATCAGTGATCAGCAGGGCTCTCTAGGCTGTAAAAATGCAATGTAATGGATAAGAGCTTCATTTTTAGGATGCAAGAAAGGAAAGCTTTCTTTGTTCCTATTACAAAATGTAAATTGCTGCTCTATTTGTTTAGTTTCATCCTGTCAAATTTACAGCATGCACATTTTGGGGAAAAATATTGGCCAGTGAAATGTCCCGGACTCTTATCGTCTTTGATTACTAGATACAGTGTTAATGTTTTGATATTGCGCTCACCTGATCAACTTGATACACAGAGCAAGAAAAACATCTTAAAACGTTGAATTCTTGAACCATTTCACCTATGATTAGTAGCAACACAGATCAGTTGTATTAACTCTAAATCATGGAATAATCTTCAACTTCTCATATGTATTTTTGGTTTCATCTCAATTCAAAAGTCTAAATTGATAATTTACTTAATTCACTAAGTCTTTGGCAGCATGATTGCTCTGTAAAACATGTACTATCACATGGTGTAGTAGGCTTTATTAGCTACTAAAAGTAATTTTCTTACATAAAATCCCCATATCTTGGGCCCTGTGCATTGCCTTCATAGATAAATAGATACCCTCATTTGTCAAATCTATCAAGGCTCAACATGGTTGAAGTAGTTTATGCACAAAATCCTTTAGCTTCTTCGCTGAAAAAAGATATAGGCATAAATAGGCATAGATAGATAGACAGATAGATAGATAGATAGATAGATAGATAGATAGATAGATAGATAGATAGATAGATAGCCATAGATAGATAGATAGATAGATAGATAGATAGATAGATAGATAGATAGATAGATAGATAGATAGATAGATGGATGGATAGATAGATAGATAGATAGATAGATAGATAGATAGATAGATAGATACATAGATAGATACATAGATAGATAGCTAGATGGATAGATAGATAGAAAGTAAAAAGCAAGTGGCTAAAGAAATATATCTGCGAGATAGAACAGCATTCTGTTATTCAAAAACATCACACGAACCGCTTATTTAGAACTACCAAACTTTAAAAACTATCAGTATCTATGCATTTTGATTTTAGGGAGTAAGGGCAATCTGTTGACTAGTCTTCTTATCAAAGCTCCTCTTTGATAAATGCATGTGCACAGAAATGGGAAAGGACATTCAATGACATGTTTCGCAATAAAACGTCGAAAGCAAGGTTACTGCAAGAGCGTATTCAAATATTTGGATGTCCTTAGTAGAATATGAACAGTTACTGGTAATGGCAGAATCAAATTGTGTATAATTTTAAGGACTAAAAGTGGGGATAGTTCATTAATATTCACCTCTCTGTCTTGCTCCTATTTTGAATCAGTACGGATGGTGTGTAGATCATCTCCCGCCAAATTGAGACGGGATTTTACCAATAAGCCTCGTTCTCGTTTGAGTTTTGATAGCATTGCATCACAAATCTCCAATGAGCTCGGGGGCAGCCCCTTGAAAAAAAGCGACAAAAGACCACAAGATGGGGGCTGACAACGGCATAACACATTCGACTTTGAACGTATAAAAATCAGATAGCAATGAGTTTTCTCTAGCGGAGTGGGTTTTGTGTGGTCGTTGCCTGTTGGGTCTCTTCAAAGCCTGTATAGAACATACCTTTCATTATGGAGCACAAACATGGTCACTGACAAAGAGTTTTTCAAAGCGCATCGACGGCTGCTACAACACACTACTCCAGAAACATTGTGATGGACGTACAGAGAAAGGAAGATGCTAGCTGAAATCTACGTGGATCTAAAGAAGCCCTCAGAAATAATTAGGAAGAGGCAACTGGAGTTCGTCGGGCACTGCCTTCCAAGTGAGAATCAGCCGGCGGGAAAGCTAATACTCTGGCTATCCTTAAACCCATGGAGAAAGGAACAAGGCTGAAGATACACACAAATCAAGCGGATTGCTGCAGATCTCCCACAACTAACTCTCGAAGAAACAAACACGTTGTCACAAAACAGAAACCTACGGAAAGAGAAACTGAGCAAAGGAAAGAACAACAGCAACACCAACTGACTAATGATGATGATGCCTGTTGCATTCATCACCGATGAAGAACACGATGACTCAAGCAACACCAACTGACTAATGATGATGATGCCTGTTGCATTCATCACCGATGAAGAACACGATGACTCAAGCAACACCAACTGACTAATGATGATGATGCCTGTTGCATTCATCACCGATGAAGGACACGATGACTCAAGCAACACCAACTGACTAATGATGATGATGCCTGTTGCATTCATCACCGATGAAGGACACGATGACTCAAGCAACACCAACTGACTAATGATGATGATGCCTATTGCATTCATGACCGATGAAGAACATGATGACTCTAGCAACACCAACTGACTAATGATGATGATGCCTGTTGCATTCATCACCGATGAAGGACACGATGACTCAAGCAACACCAACTGACTAATGATGATGATGCCTGTTGCATTCATCACCGATGAAGAACACGATGACTCAAGCAACACCAAGTGACTAATGATGATGATGCCTATTGCATTCATCACCGATGAAGAACACGATGACTCAAGCAACACCAACTGACTAATGATGATGATGCCTGTTGCATTCATCAACGATGAAGTTTTGCTGCGAACAGTGCATGAATCCCACCATGAGACTACATATGCGTCTGATATTAGCTGCTTTGCTCTCATGTGTGAAATATATTCTTCATTCAACTAAAGAGCTTGTTTTGTCCTCCCGGCTTAATGCCCATTTCTGGAGTTGCTGGTGTTGATCCTTCCATTCTACTGCAATCTGTCTTTTCGTCCTCCTTCCTCGCTCCCACTGCTTCCTTGTCATCTTTAACGCAATCTTCCCACCTCCTCTTTGGTATTCCCCTCTTCCTCTGACCCAGCACATTTATCCTGGCCCTCTGGCCCACATATTTTTTTCTCTCTGTAAACATGTCCCATCCATCGCAACCTATTTTCTCACAGGTTGTCTCCCAGTTCTCCGACACTGATAGTTTCTCTGATAGTATCGTTTCTTATCTTGGCTAGCCTTCTTTTGCCCAGTGAAAAATGCAGAATCCTGATTCTGCCACCTCCATCTTTCTTTCCTGACGTCATGCTACTGCTACTGGTCCAGCTTTCGCAACCTCATGACTTGTCTCTCCAATTAGCTCCATATCATCCGCGAACAGCATGTCCCAAAGTGCCTCTCCCTGCACCTCCTTTGTCAGACTGCCAATAAAAATTTCAAAGAGAAAAGCGCGCTGATCCCTGGTGAAGTCCTACCTTGATCTGGAGACTTTTTGCTTTTCGTACCATACATGTTTAACATTTGTCTTGCTACCCTATCAAAAGTATGCACTTTTCATCTACTTCCAGTGACCTAAAATCCCGCACATGTCACAGGAAAAGTTACATTGATGCGGCAACGGGAGGCCTACTGTTAAAAATCATTAAGCATTTGTCTCTCTCTTCCACAGAAAATTAAAGATGCAATTTCTGTGCAAACACACATGCCTCAGTTCGGCATTGGAAGACAAAATACGCTGTCTCATTTATAGTTTTATACCTCGGCTCAGCTTTTTTATAGTTAAATCCATCTTCCATTTGGATTTTGTGAATGGCATTCATAAACATTCAAATTTCATTCACCACTAGCTTTACTCATATATATAAATACATATATAGCAGAAATGCAGAAAAGGAAAAGACCGATTCTCTGTTACTCTGAGTTTCGTGAGAATCGGTCCTTCCTTTTCTGCATTTCTGCTATCAACGCTCTGTACTTTGTACATAGAGCACCATATGGTGGTGAAGACAGCACCCTCTATGTGATATATATATATATATATATATATATATATATATATATATATATATATATATATATATATATATATATATATATATATATATATATATATATATATATATATATATATATATATGTATATAAATATGTACAGAGCGTTGATAGCAGAAATGCAGAAAAGGAAGAGACCGATTCTCTGTTACTCTGAGTTTCGTGCTAAGGCACTCGTCAGACAGACTATAACTGAATCACATTCCGAATTACATTGATTTTAAAATAAATGGATTGGTTAAAAATAGAATAAAAGTAAAATAAAATTAGAATAAAAGAAGCCGTTGGCAAGTTACTGTCTATTGTCTAGGTGATGCTATTGTTCATTAAATAATATTTGTTCTCGTGTCGGCATTTGGAGATAAGTTCAGAGCGTTTGTTCAAAGGCCACAACACATTTGATGTCACCATGGGAAGCTTTGACGGAGCAGAAATCTGCGAACTAGTTGGCCTCTACATCCCTCACGGTTTATGCGCGAAGTACGGGAATGACAGTATCGGACTATACAGAGATGACGGATTAGCTGTATTTAAGAACATTTCAGGACCAACAGCAGAACGAATAAATATAGACATAACAAGACATTTCAAAAACCACGGACTAAATATTACAATACAGACAAACATGAAGACAGTCAACTACCTGGACGTGACATTCAACCTCAACAGCGGAACATACTACCCTTACAGAAAACCCAACGACCAGCCACTATACATCAACACTAAGTCTAACCATCCTAGAATCATTAAACAGCTCCCAGACAACATTAGTCGCCGAATCTCCAACCTATCCTGCAACGAAACAGAATTCAACAAAACGAAACCCATCTACGAAAACGCCCTAAAATCCTGCGGACTCACGCACACCCTCACCTATAACAACCAGGGCCCACCCACACGTACAAGGAAAAACAGACAACGAAACATCATTTGGTACAACCCTCCATACAACCAGAACATCCGCACTAACATCGGCTACACATTCCGCAAGCTAATCAGCAAGCATTTTCCAAAAACCCACAGATTTCACAGCATCTTCAATAAAAACAACCTAAAAATTAGTTACAGCTGCACAGAAAACATGGCCTCCATCATCAACAAACACAACAAGAAAATCCTCAACACTAAAACACCCACCCCAGCACTAAAACCATGCAACTGCCGCATAAAAGAAGACTGCCCCCTGAACAACAACTGCTTCACCACTAACATTGTCTACAACGCTACAGTGACAACAAACGAAGACACAACCGGGAAAAACTACATAGGCGTGACTGAAGGAACATTCAAACAACGATTTACTCAACACAAACTGTCATTTAAGAACAAAAAGTACTCCAACAGCACCGAACTTTCCAAATACATCTGGCAACTTAAGGACAACGAAACAGACTACCGAGTACAATGGACTATCATCACTGCAGCTCAACCATACAACAACATCTCCAAAAGGTGCGACCTCTGTACATCGGAAAAACTATACATAATCAACGGCCACAACAATAACCCCTTGAACAAACGCTCTGAACTTATCTCCAAATGCCGACACGAGAACAAATATTATTTGATGAACAATAGCATCACCTAGACAATAGACAGTAACTTGCCAACGGCTTCTTTTATTCTAATTTTATTTTACTTTTATTCTATTTTTAACCAATCCATTTATTTTAAAATCAATGTAATTCGGAATGTGATTCAGTTACAGGCTGTCTGACGAGTGCCTTCGCACGAAACTCAGAGTAACAGAGAATCGGTCGCTTCATTTTCTGCATTTCTACTATATATACATATATTATACATTATATATATATATATACATTGAACATTTGTGTGTGGCCATGCCTCAGATAAAATTTGAACATATAGATATATATATATATATATATATATATACATATATATATATATATATATATAAATGTATAATATATATTTATAAATATCAATTTCCAACTGGACAATCATCAGCACAAAATCCACCTTGAATCATCTCTTCTCGACGAACTAATCGATTCCTTACGCATCCTTCCTAAAAACAGAATTCTCCTCAATCAACGCCACGTTCTTTCTAAGCTGTCCTGGCATCTAACTTTTGCTAATCTTTCCAAGACATGGGTCATCGAGAATCTCGATAACGTTGTGGTAAGATGCGGGAGAAAATGGTTAGGTCTTCCAATTAGCGCTTCCCTCAGCGGTATTAGTCTTCCTTGAAACAAATTTGGTTTGAATCTCCTTCTTGCTTCTATAAAATTCCTACAATGTCAAACTGTCCTACGTACCGCCCTGAAATCTTCATCGAGCGATGCAATATAATCCCTGTGGAGAAGTACTAGCTTCGGTATGAACATACAATATGATACATACCGAAACACTAGGCAAGTTTTAAAGGCAGTGCGTCAGAACCATACCAACAAACTCCGATCTAACTTAACCTCTCAAGGCTTTCTCGTTACTTTCCTCCTGAATCACTCTTTGAAAACTGTAAATTCTCTCTGGTCGTCTGCCCAAAGTAAACTACCCAAAAACATCTTTAACTTCACTGTCAGGTACCTTAAAAAAGCAATCGCGACTCGGAAAAATCTCACGCTGTGGAATTTCTCCCAAACGTCTGACTGCTCCTATTGCTTCCAGCCAGAGTCTCTTCTCCACGTTGTTGCAGGCTGTAGATCTTATCTCAGCGAGGGCCACTTCACATGGAGACGTGACTCTGCACTAAACATCTTGGCCGCAACATTTCAATACTTAAATCACTGTACTTTCTATTTTGACCTCCCATCATATCTTTCCCCTCCTCTCGTCACTGGTGACGACCTGCGTCCTGACATGCTCATCTCCACTCCTTCTAATACTCTCTATGTTCTAGAATTGAGCGTTGGCTTTGAGACAAACCTTGATAATAACGCTGATAGGAAATTTTCCAAATATCGCTACCTTCTGAATGACCTAACATCGAAATACCGCCACGTTAAATTTGTGAATTAGTCAATAGGTTCCCTTGGAATCTTTGGACAATCTAGCGATTCGTTCATTCAGATGTGTGGTGATCTAAACATTGACAAAGCATATACTAACTACATCATTACTAAATTATTAACTATAATCATTTGCACAACTTACTATATATTAACAAACCCTGGACTAACCCAGACCTCCTATCCTACTAACAGTCTTCTTTCAACTTTTAATTCTTCCTATTAAGTTTTTTTTAATTTTTTTTTATTCTTTTTTATCTTCTTCTTCTTTTTTTCTTCTTAGCTATTCTTCATTTTAGTACTTTATTCATTCACTCAATTTTTTATACTAGAAATACCTGTAATCAGGTCAGCCGAATACAAATTACCTATTATTAGAGAGATTTGTATTTGTATGTTTAACTTATATATCAAAATGAAGTTTTAAAAAGAAATATATATATAGATGTATCATTGTAAATGATAAATGAAGTGGTTGGCTTGAACTTTTATTTCTAGCTCTGTAACTTGGTATAAAGCAACAATTATGATAATATGGAGGCCTTTGTATTTTTGCATCTGATCTCTACGATGCTTGAAACTGAGAATGTTGTTTACATCTGTTTTACGTTAGATTGACAGCAACTAAGGCGCTCTTCTCATCCAACAGTGCTTCAGTCTCTTTCCAGATATGACAAAATTTCAAGATACCAAAGAGAGCTACTGACTCTTCCCAGTCTACATCGAAGTAAGCTTTTCTTTGGGCCGCGAGCCACCGACGGTAGACTGAAAGACAATCGCTGACCTGAATTACTCAGCCATCGATTAAATCAAAAAGCAGTTCATTTTGCCACGGAGAGCTAGAAAAGCAAGGATAACGAAATCGTTCTTATGCTAGAAGGAAGGTTCATTTGCATAAATTGTTATTATAACATAGCCATTGAGCTGAGCTGCGCATGATATTGGTATTTTTGCCATCTTTAGCTATCATCAGCTGTTACCGGAAATCAACGGGGCTTTAATTGGTCGTTTTTAGCGAATATCTCGGTAATAGTATTTGATAACCTGTAGGAGACATTCCGCTAAGACCGATGTTTGATCGAGGTCAGCTCTATTAAGACACAGCCGACATAGACAGGCAAGGAAGTTGCTTCCATGATCACTTCGGTTACTCTTGAATCTGAATTGCGGTAGTTCAGATGGAATCAGTCAATTTACTATCACTTCGAACTAACATCTTCCACAATATCTAGTGAACATATTAAATGACCGAAAAATTTTCGGCCCGTGGGAAGCAAGTAGATGATCACAGAAATGATTTTGTAATGATTCCCTGCAGCTGAAATGAAAAGTAAATGAAAAACAAGTGGTTCAACTCCACCTGTTTACAACTTGCTCAAAAATCATAAGCTTTAAGTATGAATTTGGACAGGAAAACTGCGAATTAGCGCATTGGACAATTGTTTTTTCAATCGAGAAATGGCGAGCCTATCAACTTGCCAAATAAATGACAAGCAAAAGATTAAATCTCATACATCCAAGCAATAGCGTGAAAATGATCAAAGATACCGCCAAAGATGTATGATGCAAAGGCAGTTCTCAAAAGGAGATGGTTAATGAAAAATTTTTAATCCGCCTCTTGGTCAAATACTCCTTTTGTATTTGGCCATTCTCATCACACAACATGTCAAGCCAAGGACAGCTCCTCGCTTTCGTAACGACGTAATTTGGACAAATTTTACTTCATTCGGTGCTGTTTTTCTTCAAATATTCACATTTTTACTATGATACATTATGCCCTTATATGATCTATCAGACGATTAAGGTAAAATCGATGAGGTTTTTGAATGTGTGGGGCCTTCGCAAAATGCAAAATTCCATGATACCTCACTTGTACGTTGATAAAAACCCTCGCGTGCATGAATCAATTGCCAGGCAGCTGAGATGAGATTAGACAAGATGAGACAAGACACGACATGAAAAAAGGATCAGACAAGATGAAACAAAACATGATAGTACAAAATTAGACAATGCAAGATCCTGCGAGGCAAAATCAAATAAGACAGATCAAGGAAACATCATACAATTCATTGCAAAGCAAAGTACAAGATAAGAAAAATCAAGACAAAAAAAGGAAAAGCAAAACAAATTAAGATGAAATCAAGACAAAATCAAGATAAAATCAAGATAAAATCAAGATAAAATCAAGATAAAATTAAGGTAGAATTAAGATAAAATTAAGGTAGAATTAAGCTAGAATTGAATCCCATATTCGAGACGAGCCTCGGGGAGCACCATTCTAGAGAGGTACCATTTTGCCAAAGAAAGAGCAATTAAAACCTTAGGGAAAACTCGTGAATATTTGCTATATTCAAAAAATACTGTTAAATTTTCATCTCATACTCAAACAGTCTGCTTTAAAACTACAAGATATGAATTGGCTGATACCTTGCCACATCTCAGAGTGAATTTCAAAGGCTGCTGTTTTCTACATGCATAATTTTCATCTTGGTGGCTCTTTCCTTTTACTTATCTTGAGAGATCCATGGTCTACTTCAAACTTCTTGCACAAGCTTGTCAGCGCATTTTCATAATCCACATTGAGTCGAGCAGACTTATGCAAAGCATATTTCAAGTCCTCTACTTCGTCGAAAAACGCCTACGGTGACAATGAAAAAGTCAAAGCTTGGAAAAAGAACACCGTCACTACAACATGAAGCATTTCATTTCAGAAATCCTATGTAGATGGTCAAAATTTGAAAGACGCTTAGCATGTTTATAAGCATAGGATTTCACGAAGTTTCTACAAGGTGCAATAACTTTCTTAAGTGTTTTCCTCGTAAGCCGAGGATACAATCGTTAAAGCAAGAAACAACAGTCGAGTCTATTGCATAGTGAAAATCCTTCGAGAGAAGTGACATGACATCGGTTCATATCAAAGAGAGATTACATCCTTTCTCAGTATGCACTGACTCATTTGTGGTTTTGCAGAGGAAAATTCTCATGATAAAGGGAAACGCGATCTAAATGAAATTCATGCTATCACGGGAAAGATATATGACTTGAATCGTCGATACCAAAACAGAATAAAAATCAGGTTTTCGTGTTTTGCAATGCCACGTTTTTCCGACCGTTACCATTAATTCAAAATTCGCTTTTCATTTTGAAAATTTTACACTGACATTGTGACCATTATGCATTTTTGCCTTCTGATACCATGTTATTTTGAATTTGCGAGTTGGAATCCCACCACGTCAAGGTAGAAGGCTTGACATCTCCCTTTTCCATTACACAGTAAGTAAAAGTTATGATAGGGTTTAAAAGACAGAAATCGAAGGAGATTTTAGATGGTAAGGAGAGTGATGAAAAGGAACATTAGAGGTGAAGACAACAATGAACGGTTGAGTGGGAGAGGGAAAAGATCGAAATCACAAAGGAAGGCAGAGAATGAAATTCCAAACGCATGCTTTTAGCGTGGAGTATAATTTGCGATTTGAGTTGAAGTGCTTACAGCAGGAAACGGAAAGGATTTAAACTTGAGCATAGATTGAGCAAGATTGAGACGTACCTTATCAAGACCTTGCAGTTCATCTGAAAAAAAGACATTTCTTCAAATTTTGACATATTCGATGGACAAATGAACGCGAAATTTCATGGAAATAGCTCATAATCCATGTGGTATGGAAGAATGTTTTAAAGAACGTAAATATTTATCAAAGTATAATTGCGTCTAGTTCAGGTTTAATGGTAACAAGAGGCTGAAAGCGGCTGCTAGTTTCGACGAGAAAAAGTCGGCTTTACGTATTATGTAGGAGAAATACCGTTCCTTTTTGCGAGGAATAAACAACGGGTCAAAGTCCATAAAGAAAGATCATAAGGTAGAACGTCCCTTGAATTTTTGACGAAGTGTGAAACTTGCCGATTATAATCCATTTAATCATTATTAAAAGACGGGCTGAATACGAGCTTCAAAACTCGTTGAGACTTCATAAGAAGCGCCCTGTTCAAGCATTTTACAGTCGATGCCAGATGACTGATAGGTCTCAGAAAGGATCACGGATGAATCATAAGGCTTAAATTAAAGCCAGAGCAATGTAATGTATTTGGATCACTTCATACTGAATCAAAAAAGGAATTTCAGTTCCCAAATGTCAAATTGAACAGAGAAGCAGAGGTTGTCATAAGTTGCTTGTATCTGGAATGTGATTTGACCTTGAAATATATGCAATAGCAAGAAACAACGCCAAACGGAATTGGCACGTGTATGTTCCACACGTCAAGAACTCTCATTAAAACCTGCAAAAGCAAGGCGGCTGATGAAACGCGCTAACAGCTTAAGACTTCATGGAGATAGGACATCTATGTTCATGCTTTTATCAGAGTAATTTCTAGCCTTTCTAATGATGGCTGTAATGAATAAATTTCAACACATATGCCCATCATCTGTCATCCGTGGAGGGCTCTTCCAAAGAAGTGCGTTTGATAGCGGCCGATCAAAGGGTACAAGGTCCAATCTCCAAGCCGTACAGATTTGTGTAGAAAATTTTCATCCTACGGTTGAATGAGTTCACGATGGTTAAGGAAAAAACCAATGAAACAGCTTTTTAAGCTGAATTGTTTTCCAGGTGTAATATTCGAACAATGATAATTATCATCATTATCGCTTTTATAAGGACCAATTTTCAAGATGCAGGCAATTTCTATTATTCGACACTGCCTACTCCAGGAACACTATCCCGCAAATCATCATTCACCTAAAGAACATGCAACTTATGGAACTTATTGCCTTCTTCTTGCTTTCCTGAATCTTACAACTTGCCATCGTTCTAGTCTAAGATCAATAAACTTGATCTGATCTCTCCCTCCTCTTAGCCATTCACTTCCTTCCTCTGTTGGGGATCTGTATAGGCCACCATGGCCTATCCTCAGCATAACTCACTAAAAAAAGGAAAAAAAACTCATGATAAGCAAGTTGAGTTGAGCCCCATAATCGAAACGGGAAAGTTGCAACAGAGGTATCATCATGAGCCACAGCACTATCAGGTAGGGTGGGGCCAGGTAGGGTAGGGTAGGGTGGGGCCAGTCCCTTTCCTTGCAGCCAGGAATCCATTTAACTGCTGCGTGGGCAGGGAAAGGAGGTCCGGAAAAGCAAACAGGAGCACGTGGAAGAACCGGAACCTTCACCACCGCATGTACGTGGGATATTCACTATGCTGATACCACGTGATATTAATTCTATCATTGCAACAACCATGCTCTGTTCTCCATATTTCATCTCAATGAGTGACATTCTTAGCTGCATAGATGTCAATTGAAATGCTTCTTTTCGATTAAACATGGGAACAGAATTACTTGCATATGGAAGCAATGGTTGAAAGCTTTTTGAAACACAGTTTGGGGTTAAATGGCTTCTGCTGTTAGCCGCCATTTTTGTAGCCAGTTTCAATATTCATGTGATCAATACTCCATAAAAGCTGTTCAAAAACTTGAACCTACCTTTCAACTTGGTATTTTCAGCCTTAAGCTTCTTCCTCTCTGCGGCTACAGAAGATAGCTTTCTTCTTAATTCTGCAAAAAGCCAGACACACTCTCTACTACTGTTTATCGGTAGTTTCTGAAATTTTCGATCGCTGTTTACGACGGTCTCTAAAGCAGGGTAAGTTCTGTATAAAACCCAGATCAGTGGGAATATAGCAAAATTAAGGTTAATCTGAAAATGAGACTAACGTCTTTTAAAGCAAGGTTGAAAGGAACTTTCTCACAAGCAAATCTCTGCTCATGACGCCAAAATAGGATTTGATCCCTCCTTCAAATTGCTGTCAGCTGTGAGATACGTTTGAATGATAGCCGTTACACATTGAGATGAAACTAGGGTCTAAAATATGTGGTGTCATCATTGCAAAATTTGACCAATTCGAAATCGTACGTCGACCTCACAGGATATCATTATACTGCATTATCATTTCGAATGGACCACATCTTCACACATTCATCTCTACCATCAATACACAATTTGCATTTTAAAAGTCAGCACTGGCTCTTATATCAATGTTGACTTTAACGATAGGACAATGCTAAAGCTTGTGACCTTTCGACCGATCAGTTTCTAGATACTGCAATGGTGAATATATCAAACCATCCACGATTTCCTATGAAAATATTGGAGATTCAAGCGACACTCATCCCGATATTCAACCATTTGGACAACTCAAACTATACCAAAATCAACAAAAGTAATTTAATCATGTGCAAGACCTATTGAGTTTTCTGAACGCGCAACAAAATCTTGGATTAACTCAGATCTGTTCGTTTCGAGAGACACTGAGAAGCTTTTTGCTTATCGAGCAGTGTCCAGGTCCTTCCTCTCGATGTGACCACACCTCGTGATTCCTACGCCTGGAACTACAGAGAGCTGGCGACTCTCCTCACTCTAAGTTCAGCTGAGGGTGGATTCGAGCCACTGACCATAGGATCAATGGCCTTTACCACTGAGGTGTCATGACAGCCCTGAGTGTCAGATGATGGTTTGAGGGTTCAAAAGAGACTGACTTTAAGCTGTTGGAGAAGACCGAAATGAGGATGCTGAGGTGGATAAAGGGCTTTTCATTGAAAGATCCTGTAAGGAGCGAAAAGATAAGAGCAGAGCTAGGTATCGCAGAGATCAGAGACAAGGTGAAAGAAACATAATTCCGATGGCTCGGGAATGCGAAGAGAAGTGATGTTACATCAAGATAGCTTATGAAAGTGATAGGGAAGAGAAGCAGTGGACGATACAAAATATGATGGAGTGACTGTCTGCCAAAGGATCTGAAAGAAAGGAAGTTGAAGGAGGAAGATGCAATTAGACGGTGAAAGATGGAGGAAAAAGATCAAGATGCCGGCCGGATCAGCAAATTTCATGTAGCTGACACCAACGGGAAAACAGCTTGAAGAAGAAGAAGATTGTAAAAGGTTTTTAATAATTTAAAATGAAGTCAGGTGCTGGTTCTCAAATGATAGGCCCTTGTGCTGGGCTTGCAGGTGATGAGATGACAAGTATGAGTTCAGCTGAGGGTAGGTTCGAGCCACTAACCATAGAATCAGTGCCTAAGAATTTTACTACTGCGCTATCTTGATATCAAAAGCCATCCTGTCTTGACGTCCGTCCTGTCTTCAGTGACACGATGCAGTTACAAGAAATGAAATGAAAGTGGTATCAAGTAGGACACATTTGAAATGTTCATGCTTGTCTTAAAAGAAACTGAAATTGCTTCCATTATTTGCTTTTTCAAGGGAAACAACTGTTTACGCAAAACATCTTCGAGCATTCAATCGACAAAGGAAAGCGTACAAGCACGAGTTTCGCTCTTGAAATGCGAACTGGTCGCAAGATCGATTGCTCATCAAAGTTGACTAAGGCCAGTTCTTGACAGTCAAAACGCGCAACTTGCTAGCAACTGAATGCGACCGATACTGTCAGCTGCATGGTACAGTCGGGCCCGCTGATTCTGAGCTTATTCAAGAGTCATTAAACTATTTGTGCGAAAAATCATTCTGTCGTCATGAATATTGATGGCTCTCTACGAAAAAAATTGATTTTTCGAAGGTAGGTTCTCACTGTCTTAAAGAAAACAAGGATAGGATGAGGTTTGAATGCAACTTATACGAAGGACTGCACTATTGAAATAACCTGTGCCGATTTCGTAATTACACGAGACTTTAAAAGAGCACGCTATTTATTCGAAAATCTGGGCCCTTTGCAGGTGAAACAAAATATCAGAGTAAATTGCTTTTGGATAACCACGAATCGATGCATCACATAACGATCAGCAACTCCGAGGAACCTAATCTATACAGTGTTGACACTTTTGTCGAAAACTAAGAACGGATTGAATTAACTTGCTTCATGTTAAAACTATGAAAAATGAGACCAAGTGCATAACAATTAAGTAACAGTGAATTAGCTTTAATCTCCGCTTCAAACCGGATGACTTTTTATAAACTTGCGAAAAACAGCTCACTCGCTTTACGACAGTTGAAATGAACAATCCAGCTGCCACGTTCAACAATTTGAGCTCTATAAAACTCGCTTAGCTTTGCAAAAACGAGAAAACAAAGAAAGAAAAGAGAGAAAGACTGGAATAGTAGAAAATTACTGTTTTTCATAAGCTCCTTCCAGAAGTAGAATATAAGCCAGCTTCATCCTAATCGAGTCAATGATGTAAAAATTGCCAAACAGCTATAATGGTGGTAAAGTGTTAGCGGGTCACAGTGCCAATAAATCTATAGCTGAAGTAAAAATGAAAGATGGATAAATAAATAAAATCCAGAAAATTCAACTGCATTTTTCACATCATCACTTTTATACTGAGACTGATAAATGATTCCTTCTTACAGGCTCGCTATAGTTGGTGTCAGCAAACTTGCATTTTGGAGTTATAGACACCGTAGAGAAATGAAACCCGGTATGTGTAAATGGATATCAAAGATGACGGTCTTCGATAGGTGTAGGTTGTCGGGCCACGATTTCAAGTTGCCAGACGACAGCGTCAAGATCTTGGACGATGGTTTTGCAAAATTTAGGCGATTTTTGGGAGGCTGGAAAATGATTTTTTTCACACATATGATTCTACCTAGTCAAAGATAGATTTTCCGACACCGAGAAGCTTTTTGTTTATCGAGCAGTGTCCAAGTTCTCCTCTCGATGTGACCACACCTCTTGATTCTTACGCCTGGAATTACAGAGAGCCGGTGACTCTCCTCACTCCAAGTGAAAGCTTAGCTGAAGGCGGATTCGAAACACAGACCATAGGATCGATGGGCAAGCACTTGCTCACTGAGCTGTCCTGACAACTTTGAGTGTCAGATTATGGTTTGAGGGTTCATTATGATAGCTTTTAGTAGCTTAACATGACGTTGGCTGATGCTTCTCAAATGATAGGCCCTTGTTTTTGAACTGCAGGTGACGAGGTGACAAGTGTTATTGTTTTTGGGCCAGAAGGTGGAGATGAGCAAACGATAGCGAACATTTCCCAGCAAAAAGAATTCATTTCCTCTTAAAAATATCCTTAGAATCGTATCTCATCTGCCGTCTGTAGACTTTTTGAATCTCTTACCCCTGTAAGAATCGACAGAGATGAAGTCACTTCGAGCCTCCATGTTGCCTGCAAATGGGGTGGGTTATCAAGGTAGAAATTTGAATGACATGACAAAGAATGCTCCGGGCACAGCTCGTTCATGCATTAGAATGCATCGTGCATAAATCATAGAGTTCTAGCCCTCTAAAATCAAGAAGGGACCGGGGATCACCAAATATGCACCACCTTCAGAGGGATCTTTATTGCATGACCTCCAAGGCTCGATTAACACGGTGGCTGGTAAAAATACTGAATAGAGCTGAACAATGAATGGAATGAATTATTAAAAACAACCTAGAAACAAGAAACCTACGGTCTAATTGCGGGCCACGTGCATTAAACAGCTCTGTAGCAGCTGCAAAGTAGTATAAAAGCAAGTGTGCACCCTTGCCGTACCCAGTTTGGCTGGAAATGTTTCAGGCAGAAGTTGAAAAGCAGAAAGAATAAGGTAAATGTCATGTTCTTACAGAAAAGTAATTTTTGGCAAACGTTAATTGTTTATGGCTTTAGTGAATGCAGAAACCAGTTCTACAGGTCTGTCAACATGCAACTGCGTCTGTGACAGCGACTGCCATAGTTAAGACTTTCACAAAGCTCCTTTGAATTGAACTAAATCTAAGCAACCTGATATGCAAAAATTTGGCGCAAATTGGTTTCAGACTTCAAGTCTTATAGACTGTTGCTCATGGCACGGGGAGAACTGAGAGCTGAACGCAGCCAAACAACCAAATCGAACATTTGTGGGTAGACCTTTGACGTAGATCATTATCTTACATCAATCAAGCAAAACTAGGTGGCTTTGAAAAACGAATGTCAGAGACAGACATGTGAAAGCTTTTGGGCCACAAACCCAGCCGGGTTTTGAAATTTGACAACATTGCTTGATATGTACATGAAACTAATATCATATTTTGCAAGGAAAGAAGATTATCACTAGTATTGCAAATTTTCGGCTTATTTATTAAAAGCGATCAGTGGAAGCCTTAATTGAGACTCTTGACTGCGGCTAAGAACCCATTGCTTTTAGAGCAGAGCTGGTTACTTTCTACGTGTATGTTCACTGAAAGCAACGGAGACAGCACAGCGACGAACAACGTGAATGCAAGTCTCAACATTTTCGCTACCAAAGAAGTCTTTTTGTAGCAATAAAAGCCGATAAAAATTGTTAAAAACCGAATATGTTCACGCTGGCAACTTTGCGCCAGAACAGGTATTTCTCCACGTCCACAGAAACAGAAACTTGACACCACGAAATGTCACTAATCGTTCCTCACCTAAACCACAGATGATCCAAAACCAGTAAAATACTTAAATCTTTAAGCAAAATTGCACAGAGCAATCATTTAGCTGATCAAAGTGACACACAATTGTAAATTTCGTATCTTAACAATAAATTTGCTGCTGTTATAGAAATGATGTTCTTCGAATTTGGATTTGTTTTGATCGTCTGATGCTGTGTTTCTTCATTGGAATAAGGGCAGAATTCCTGTGCTGTTACGATGCTTAAGGAAACTTCTCAGTGTGATGTCTTGCCCCAGCTCTGATGATGCACTCATGAAACATTGAGTGTAACATGAAGGAAGAAGAGCATTAAATTCTGCTCTTGAGGCAATGGGTTGAAATACCCGCTTCTTAATTCTCGCGATTTTGAAAGCTGAGTAAGACTTATCGGGGGAAGCTGAACTGTTGTCTGTCCGGGCAAAAAATCCTAACTGTACGCATCGATTCAGTAGATCTAGCAATGATGTGGCGATCATGTACCTTGTCCTCATTGAAAGAAAGACGTGGACACTGCTCTATGGCACTATTGTCTGAAAGAATGGGGTTTTTAGTTGATATCTAAAAGAAACAAGTCGTGTAGATACCATGAATGGAAACATTTTCTTACTTTTAATGACGCAGTTAGAATTTCGCTACCATATTTAAGGTTGTAACAAAAAATGATTGAAAAGTTAAGAGCATTTGCTCTTCATGTGGACGTATAAAGTTGCACTCGACCAGGAAGAAATTAGCCCATCAGATCCTTCCCAGCCCATGGGCAGCCCCCAGATCCCATCTCAGCATGTGGACAGCAACGGTGAAAATGCACCAGCTGCAATCAGTAGCAGTTGCAGAGTTTGCATGGGTGCTTTGCAAGGTTGCGCTCCACGACTTGATTGCTATCACTTATACTTAAATGAGTAATTAACAGCAGCGAACGTCTGGACATCGTAATTCAACATGGAAAGTGGAGGTGAAATCGCCTGCCATCGTGATCTACGAGGCACCCAAAGGAACAATAAATTCTCTAATGAGCAGGTAGACAGCATTTGGTCAAAAGAGTGAGGGAGTTTGAGACTGAAGGAGCAAAAGGCTTGAAGGTATAAGGAGAGATCGAAGGACGATATGTTGGATTAAAAAAAAGAATTAAAGACGACTCTTTATACTGGATTAAACACTTCCGCTTTAGATTAGCTGTTATCAATGTGTGTCCAGTGCTTTTACCCTCAGAGTTGCTTCTAAGTACTCATTTACCGACCTCGGAAGGATGGACGGCTAAGTTGGATCTTGGCTTGTAGTTAGTGGCTCCGACAACGGGATTCGAGCCCACGAGAGTAGCCCTCACAAGATTCTAAACAATGCGCTTTAACCACTCGGCCACACCGCCACTGTATGTGACAGCTGCCCAGGCCCATTGCAAATATGAACGCATGGCAAAAACTTCGATGATTCTGATCGTGATTCTGGATAAGGTGAAATGTAGGATAATGATAATGATATACTACCAATGTGACTTTAAAGGAAACAGTACCAAGGTTAAAGCGACGAAAAAGAGAAAGCTGCAGAATAAAGGAGAGGTCGGAAACAGAAAAAGTAGACGCAGTGAAATGGATTCATTTCCAACCTCTAAGCACCGAGTTCAGACAATTAACATCAACTCACTTTCATTCCTTAATTGCTAATCATTCTGAGAAAATAGCTTCCTCACCCTTTAGGTGCAACTATTCTAATGATTTCGAGCGTAGCAGAAACTACAGACAGGGCTCTGAATTTTCCTGGAAGTGGATTTTATGAGGTGATTTCAGGTTGCATTCCTCAATTACAGCGCTTTTTTGTGACACGTGCAAGATTCGAACCCACAGCACCTGCGTGATGGGTCCGCGAGCTCAGCCACTACACCATGCCACCACTAGGTGCAACTATACTTTTGGTAAACTTCAACATGCTCCCTTCAACCGGATGCAGCTTAAAGGAAGTGAAACTGCGCAGAAAAGTATCAACAGACATCCGATAAGGGTTGGCTGGCATAAAGCAGGCTGCATACGAGATGGAACGTCAGTAAAAAGAAGAGCTTCTACTAGATGCAATCGATGTCGGTAGATTGATTCATATTGCAAGTAAAAAGCATTTCGAATTATTCCAGTATTGAAAACGGTTTGCTTTTGAAGGGGGTGCTTGATTCACAGGATGTTGCTATCATTCATCAAAAAAAAGAGATTTATCAAAATATTGTCAATCTTAGCCATCATCAATCTAAAATATGAGTGGCATGGATAAATGTGTACACGAAAATGTACCTATCTAGCAATAAATCATGCAAGAACTATGACTAACTATGACTAACTCATGGCTAACTATGACTAACTGCGACTGACTCATGAATGACTAACAAAGACTAATTATGACTAACTCATGCTCAAGACTAAAACTACGAATAACTATGACTAACTACGACTAACTACGACTAACTATGACTAACTACGACTAACTACGACTAACTACGACTAACTATGACTAACTACGACTAACTACGACTAACTATGACTATGACTAACTGAGACTAACTATGACTAACTACGACTAACTACGACTAACTATGACTAACTACGACTAACTATGACTAACTACGACTAACTATGACTAACTACGACTAACTACGACTAACTACGACTAACTACGACTAACTATGACTAATTCATGAGCACCTACAATGTTGCGAGAAAACCCACGATATCTGCTGTATTTCGTACTTCAGGAAAGTGGTAGGTAATGATACTAAAAATGACAACAATTATTTAAATTATAACGGATACTAACAGTCCCACATAACTTCGATATTCTCTCCTCAATTCTGAATAAAATTTTGTCACCAATATAAGGAAGACTGTCCTAAATACAGTAATGTTGTCTTCTTAATGTCAAAAGCTCTTTAAAGTAACTTAATATAATATACCTAGCAAAACAGGAAAAAGAATGCTGCAAGGTTATTCTTCAGAAAGTCTCTCGAAGATGCTACAAATTTGCTTTATGTACAATAGACATGTCTGCATAACCCTCTAAGATAAGTCTATTATACCTAAAGCAAATTTCTACCATCTTCGAGAGACATGAGGTACACTAGTTCTTCATGATATCTGGCAGAGTTGAAACATTTTTTTAGGGTACCGATAATTGTTATCACAAATGTTTTCAGTGTGTGAAGGAAAGGAAAAAAAAATAACAGGAGAAAAACGAAAGGACCCATGATCAAAGGCAAGAATTGTAACGAATCTTAAAGCAATGAAATCGACATGGCTTTGATCGTACAACTACGAAGCTTTGTCCATATAACATGGGCGAATGCATATACACAAAATCAACAAGGGACACAATAGCAGAACTTTTCGGTTCTAGTTTTCATCGTTTTTTCCCTGTTACATGCGTCGAACTATCAATATTTTAGCCCTGCCTTAAGGGTAGAGCACGTGAAATACACTTCAATGCACTTGGAAATCGACGGTGACCATGTGATTGCAGCGATTAGCATCGCAACGATTAGCTAGATTACACCATCGCATTCAAGAAGAACGGAATTAAATTTTCCCGTAAAAATAGCATTATAGGAATAAGCTGACCTTAACTTAAGGAAGATGAACAGCTGCATTTCATGGCCTTATCTGAAGTGTGACAAGAAAGAATGGGTTTTGCAGCTATCACAGGGATAAGCCACCATCCTCTGTCAAAAGTCAAATACAAATTCTACACGCCAACAGCAGAAAAAGTCATATAATTCTTTCTGTATGAAGACTTCTTATGTCTTTATGTCCACGTTCTCAAATCCTCAAGTAGCAGGCGCAAACGGCCCTTCTTAACAAAAGCTGTGGGCATCATGGATGGTAAAATGAGACAAGCAGCAGGCAACCGAGGAATACTTTTAAGAGGTCAATCAGAAGGCAGCCACAAGCCATCAAAGGAATAGAAAAACAGAATCCTTTCGGACAAAAAAATTGCTAAGCATATCCCTACAATCCTTTGGCAAATGGACGAAAGAACCAGAAGGAAACAACAAACAGGCACCGGAATGTGCAGCAGGAGTACAACGTCGAACTAAAAGGAATAAGATATACAGGAGAATCTGAGGACCAAGGTGCAAAGGCTCTAATATTGTGAATAGGGCCTTATAGTTAGCTTTAATTTACTGTTCTCCTTACTATCATAGAGTGTAATTGATGCTATGCTTTTTTAGGAGAGTCACTTGAAAATAAGTTGATGCTGAAGGGCAGCCCTCCTTAAAAGAATGAAATATGAAAATATGAAATGTGATCCGAGATCATCAGGCAATAATGAAGTTTGATTAACTCGTAGTTCAGTTCTTACGCACACAAAATCACAAAATACCTCGTCTAATCGAAGAACCAGGCCTCAATACAACCAAAGTGAAATCGTTTTTAAGTGGTTTCAGAGAAGAATCGGATATAAGAAGCTTTATAAGCATATGGCCTGGGCACGAGTCAGCGGAGTCTCCCAAGATCCTCTGCCGTTTCTGGGTTGCTGTTGAGGATCGCGTGTACTCAAGTAACCTAAATTAAGTGGTTTTAGAAAAAGCGATCAAATCTCGGGTGAGCTCAACAGCCTTCTATTTCGTAGGAAAGTGTGAATTGGACGACTTGCAGAGTACGAAACTTTAAAAAAACCAGCGATGCGATTCTACATGTCCAATCCACTCCCACACCATGTACTGCAAATATTAAACACTGAGGTGTCTGCATCTCCCAAGAGTTCTGTCTGGATAAGTGCATTTGTGTCTCATCTACGTTGTACTCTATTCTTTATTCGTAGTTTAAAGCAAAATCTCACGATTTAAGGTCCCATTTCCATCTTCAAAATGGGAAATTATTGTAAGTCAAGAAAATACCTGAAAAATACGCTTAAGTCATCTTTCCGTTCGAGAAAAATTTTGCAAAATACAGTACGCTTGAAGCTAAATGATTCGCTCGTCGATTCAAGAGGAGCTGTGGAATTGCATGGCAGCAAAATTCTAGCAAAACTTAGCTGTTTCAATCATATCTAAAAGGAAGGACGAAGGCTACAAAAAGATCCACAGAGTAAGTGAAGCAGATTCTTGATTGCTTTTCTGGTGTTTGATTTGATTGTTGGTAAAAGAAATTCCATATTAAAGAGAAGTCATCTCCTAGACCATGACAATTTTGTCAGGCGATGAATGTCATACCTGTTCAGAATGTCTTGCGGTGAGTTTTCAATGTATCGTAGTCGACATAATGAGAAGAATGATGTCTTAGGAACACCTAAATAAGATGATGAATAAGACGTGGTGAAATTAAGGACAGTGATGACCGTGTTGATTCATTATGCCCTTTCATAAACACGACTAAATTCAGGTGATCTTATCATGGACGGATTTTTATTTGTTTGATGAAGTAAATAATCGATGAAGTGATAAGATTAGGCCAATTCAACAAATGCATTTTTCATATTCCCGTTAATCTTAAAGAGACGAAATGTTCAATAGAACAAAACAGATAGGGCGAAAATTATTGCTCAGCACAGCTTCAATTCGTTATTGCTTCAATAGAATCAAAACTATCAGCAAAATTGGAAGCAGAAATGCAAAAATGAGGAAAAAAAGACCAAAGCAGTTTGTCAAGCACCACGAAGACTTCAACCATTCGTGTTTATATAAAGAGAATTACAATCTTCACGTGATGCTGATGCTACAGTGCTATAGGTGCAATGCAGTTGACATACTCAGTAAAGAATGAATGAATAGAGGGGCTATACAATAGAATTGATGATTTTGAGAACTTACTTAGCGTTAAGTAAATAAAGATCATAACAATTGGTATGTAATCGTACTAATGATCTCGAGATAATGGTGGCGAAGTGAATATTTAGGTCTGAAATATCAAGTGTAACAATCTTTAGGCATGTAGATTGGTAAAGTGATTGTCAATTTTGTCGTCGGGAAAGAAGAGCACTTTCAACGTAGATTCCAGAGCACGTCCTTGTCAAGAGCACGCCCCACCAGGAAAACAGGTTTGATTTTCGTCGTGATTTTTGTCATAAGTCGATGTTCTTCTAAGTTAAATGCTAGCAATTCTAAGTGGTAAGGAACAGGAATCATAACGAATTCCCATTTTGGAAATAAAAAGTCCTAGCAGATAGGAGCTATCCAGCACATCTGCTTCCTGACGGAAAGGAAATCATACGTAATTAGAAAAAAGCCAGGCAAACATGGTATCAC
Organism: Pseudorhiza aurosa; assembly: GCA_964026355.1. Lineage (NCBI taxonomy): Eukaryota > Metazoa > Cnidaria > Scyphozoa > Rhizostomeae > Lychnorhizidae > Pseudorhiza > Pseudorhiza aurosa. The sequence goes on along the minus strand of OZ032118.1, from coordinate 10,124,457 downwards.
TTTGGAAATTGTGAAGGTTGTCTCCAATAATGCTATTTTGTCAGTGCAGGTAGTTGGTTCAACTTCGCTCGACTTGGTTGGGTTGTACATGTCTGGTAGAGAATTACTGCAATCCCTTCAAATGTTAATATTAGCAGCACTTTAACGCTTGTTACATTGCACAATCACGAATTGTTGACCTTGAAGGAGACGACAGGAAATCTTTGCATGTTCAGAAAAGTTGTAAAATTGAATTACCGAAGCTTGATGTTTTATTGATTCCGTGGTTCTATTCCTAAATCCTTTGTGCCATTCTATTAATCCGTCGTCAGCATCGTCCGATCAACGGTTTTCAGAGTAGAAGACTGAAAATCCTACTGATACGATTCTTCAACGTTCGGATAAGTCGCGCTGTTGTGATTGAAGGAGACTTTAGACACCTCACTATATCATGCATATCTGCTTCCTCAACGTCATCTAGACTAGCAGTTACCTTGACTAAAATACGAAAATACAGTCCCATCTGTCTTATTCGAACTCTCTGGGATATAGTAAAATTTTCGAATTACAAAAGGTTCGAGCTACAGAGATTCGAATTATAGAGGTCTTTTGATAGGAGATTTTCAAGGGACTTGAGAATTTGATCGAATTAGCAAAAGTTTGAATCAAATGAGTTCCAATTAGACAGAGCTGACTGTATATCGACTCGCTAAGCAAAGTAAAAATAGCACCTTGATACTTTTCAGTTCAAATTTACTTGAAAATCTTCTGCTTACCAGCGAGCCCACATTTTCAACCGACTCGAAAAAACAACCCGTGACGAAATATCCATCGTGCTATTCCAAGAGAAACTAAAATCATCGAAGTCTCTGTAGATGCCCAAGAAAAAATGTTTTTGATTCTAGTAAATTCTTATTCTTTACTTGTACATTATTCATTTTATTCTGCTTTTACCTTTATCTTAACCACAGCGATTGTCAATAGGTAGGATTACAGGTCCTTGAATGATAACAGATAGCTTTACGTCTGGGCAAGTCAACCTGCGAAAATATCATTTATTATTATCATTATTATTATTATCAGAATGGAAGGAAGCTTGCACCGTTCTGGTGCGCAGAAAGGGCACTAGCGATGATCCTGCTAACTTCAGACCTATCACTCTCGAATCTGTTCCTCTTAAAGTCTTCACTTCATGTCTTCGTGATTCTATCTTTTCCTTTCTTGCTAAAAACGAATTTATCGAAACAAATATCAAAAAAGGGCTTACTCCAAAGATTTCAGGGGCTCTTGAACACACTTCTATGATGTCATCCATTATCGACAAGGCACGCATAAAACAGCGATCGGTTGTCATCACTCTTATTGACCTGAAAAATGCTTTCGGAGAAGTGCACCACAATGTCATAAAAGAGGTTCTCAATCATCATCATGTACCACTTTCTATATAAACTTTAATATCTTATCTTTACGAAAACTTTCAGACTTCCATCATTACTGATAACTTTACCTCCTCTGCTATTCCCGTCGGTAGAGGCGTCCTTCAAGGGGATTGCCTCAGCCCACTACTTTTCAGCAAATGCATTAATACATTTATTCAAGTCATTAAGCAAGAGAAATACAAACAACTCGGTTTCTCTACACATGATTCTACTGATCGTCTCTTTAACCCTATTAATTGGTTCCAATTTGCAGATGACGCAGCGGTCATTACAACTGATGAGTGTTAAGATCAACTCCTTCTAAACTGTTTTACCAAGTGGTGCCAATGGGCAAACATGATTCTTAGGGTTGATAAATGCGTCACCTTTGGAATCAGAAAATTTTCTTCCCGTTCTCTACAATTTCAACCTAAGCTTTTCATCAACACCGAAATTTTTGCCAGTAGTTAAAAATGGTGAATCCTTTAAATATCTCGGGCGCTTCTTCAATTTCCAAATGGACAATCATCAGCACCAAACCCACCTTGAATCATCTCTTCTCGACATGTTCAAACTAATCGATTCCTTACGCATCCCTCCTAAAAACAGAATTCTCCTCAATCAACGCCACGTTCTTTCTAAGCTGTCCTGGCATCTAACTGTTGCCAATCTTTCCAAGACATGGGTCATCGAGAATCTCGATAACGTTGTGGTAAGATTCGGGAGAAAATGGTTAGGTCTTCCAATTAGCGCTTCCCTCAGCGGTATTAGTCTTCCTTGAAACAAATTTGGTTTGAATCTCCTTCTTGCTTCTATAAAATTCCTACAATGTCAAACTGTCCTACGTACCGCCCTGAAATCTTCATCGAGCGATGCAATATAATCCCTGTGGAGAAGTACTAGCTTCGGTATGAACATACAATATGATACATACCGAAACACTAGGCAAGTTTTAAAGGCAGTGCGTCAGAACCATACCAACAAACTCCGATCTAACTTAACCTCTCAAGGCTTTCTCGTTACTTTCCTCCTGAATCACTCTTTGAAAACTGTAAATTCTCTCTGGTCGTCTGCCCAAAGTAAACTACCCAAAAACATCTTTAACTTCACTGTCAGGTACCTTAAAAAAGCAATCGCGACTCGGAAAAATCTCACGCTGTGGAATTTCTCCCAAACGTCTGACTGCTCCTATTGCTTCCAGCCAGAGTCTCTTCTCCACGTTGTTGCAGGCTGTAGATCTTATCTCAGCGAGGGCCACTTCACATGGAGACGTGACTCTGCACTAAACATCTTGGCCGCAACATTTCAATACTTAAATCACTGTACTTTCTATTTTGACCTCCCATCATATCTTTCCCCTCCTCTCGTCACTGGTGACGACCTGCGTCCTGACATGCTCATCTCCACTCCTTCTAATACTCTCTATGTTCTAGAATTGAGCGTTGGCTTTGAGACAAACCTTGATAATAACGCTGATAGGAAATTTTCCAAATATCGCTACCTTCTGAATGACCTAACATCGAAATACCGCCACGTCAAATTTGTGAATTAGTCAATAGGTTCCCTTGGAATCTTTGGACAATCTAGCGATTCGTTCATTCAGATGTGTAGCGATCTAAACATTGACAAAGCATATACTAACTACATCATTACTAAATTATTAACTATAATCATTCGCACAACTTACTATATATTAACAAACCCTGGACTAACCCAGACCTCCTATCCTACTAACAGTCTTCTTTCAACTTTTAATTCTTCCTATTAAGTTTTTTTTATTTTTTTTTATTCTTTTTTATCTTCTTCTTCTTTTTTTCTTCTTAGCTATTCTTCATTTTAGTACTTTATTCATTCACTCAATTTTTTTATACTAGAAATACCTGTAATCAGGTCAGCCGAATACAAATTACCTATTATTAGAGAGATTTGTATTTGTATGTTTAGTTTATATATCAAAATGAAGTTTAAAAAAAATTATAACCTCATTCGCAAAGTATTTTCATATCATCACATTCCTGAGAAAATTCAGCAACTGACCGGCAATCTATATTCTGACTTCTATACTTCCGTTCTAAGTGATAGCTTTCAAACCCCGTTCATCAAGGTGGGACGATGGGGTCCTCCAAGGTGACTGCCTCAGTCCTTTGACGTTCAATCTTTGCTTTCATACGTTTATCCGTTACGTCTCACAAGAAAAATTAAAAAATTGTAGTTTTTCCCTCAGCTCTCTTTGTCCAGTTCATTGGTTTCAATTTGCTGATGATGCTGCTGTCATCACTGGTCTTGAAAGTGAAAACCAACTACTCCTTAATCATTTCACTCGATGGTGCTCTTGGGCGGGAGTGATTACAAGAGTTGACAAATGTTCACTTTTGGAATGAAAAAGGTTTCCACATCCTCTGTACAGTACCTGCCGAAGCTATTAATCAATAAAAGTGTTGTCCCAGCAGACGAAGACGGCAAGTCCTTTAGATATCTACGCCGATCCTTCAATTACTTTATGGATAATAAACAACACATGTCCGATCTCCTGGACATTACGAATGATTTTCTACGTTAAATTAATGACCTTCCTTGTCATCCAAAAAAGAAACTTCTTCTTTACCATCGTTTCGTGCTTTCTAAGATTTCCTGGAATTTAACTATCGCTGACATCAGCCTAACTTGGATCGCTGAGAGCCTCGATAATAATGGTTCAAAGTATATTCGACAGTGGCTTGAGCTACCCATTAGTGCCACCTTGAGTAGTCTGGTACTGACTAGGTCAAAATTTGGCATGAATCTAGTTCTTCCATCGTCAAAATTCACTCAATGTCAGACAACCATCAGGAATACCTTAAAGTCTTCTCCGAACATCGACATTAGCAACCTCTGGAAGGAAACAAGCCACCATACAAACGTCCAATAAGAACAATTTCGAAACACAACATATGTACTAAAAGCCATGCAATCGAAACATGACAATAGAATTAAGCACGAACTAACCTCACAGAGTTTTGTTTTGTCACCTATTTAACATTTTCATTGCCTAATAATAGCTCTCTTTTGTCCAAAGTGGAAAAAATATGCCGAGGAATGTCTTTAATTTTACCATCAAGTACTTAAACAATACACTTGCCACTAGAAAGAATCTTTGTAAATAGTCTCTCTCTCTGTCACCTTCTTGCTCTTTCTGTCTCAAGAATGAAACCTTACAGCATGAGGTTTCATTATGAAAGTCCTACCTGGAACATGGCAGATATACTTGGAGACATAATTCTGTCCTTCAATTTCTTGCCAGAACTTTCTCTTTTTCGTCAGATTGGTTTATCTATGCTGATCTTCCTGCAATTCCATCTCCAAGTTTGATCTCGGGTGAAAACTTAAGACCAGATCTTATTTTGTTAAGTGAAAAAAGAAGATCCTCTATATTCTAGAATTGACTGTCGGCTTTGAAAGCAATCTAGAGGTAAATAGCACTCGTAACCCTACGAAGCATCTGCCCCTGATACAAGCGTAACAAGCTACTTACGGGGAAGTCGATTCGTCAATGTTTCGATGAGTGCTCTATAAGCATTGGAAAAGTTCTGTAATTCTTTACATGCTATGCTGAACGACCTCAACATTCCATACAACTTAAGGAATCGGATTATTTCGAAAATAATGAAAATTTCTATACGATGCACATACTGCATATTTTGCCGACGGAACAAGAACTGGACAGATCCTGCTTGATGGATCTTTGAACTATTTGTTAGCTTAATTAAATATTATATTTCCTTTTTTCTAGTGTTTCTTTTTACGTCTTATTGCCATTAGTGTTAAGTAGAAACAGCCAATTACACATTGCCTGTTATAAGAGAGGTGTTTTTGTATTTTAAATATGTAATTTATGAATGGTTTAAAAAAATTGTTATAGAAACTGCTAAAAAATCGAGTATGCGACGCAGAGCCAGTTTGGTCGTTGGACTTATGAAACCATATCAGTCCATCTGAATAACAGTCGGCTGCCTAATAAATATTGCTTTATTTCATCCAGGTCACGCCTCTTACATGGTAAAACGGTTGCGTTGCATACTTCGACTCACTGACAAGAAGAGCAGGGTCTACGAGATGTGCCAGAGAAGCGTCACTACATCAATGAATGAATGAATGAATGGGATATTGATTGAACCCTCGAAAACCTTCTCGCAATAGAGAAAAAACGGATTGTGATTGATTGAACAAAGACGAATCGCAAAATGAACCTCACTTATTTCACGAACGAGACATTGATCATCAGCAACAGAACAGTTACGGCAACTGGAATGTACACAAGGAGAGGGAATGGAATAATTCCGTTCTACGTAGTCTTTCTTCTGCTAGCATTTGTTATTGTCTTTGCTAACATGGCTGTGCTGGCACTTTACTTCAAAACGAAACCTCTCCATACAAGCAATAACCACCTACTGATCAGCCTCGCATTCACCGATCTATTCGCCGGTGCGGTGAACATTCCATTGATCGCGTTGTCCGCGTTGATGATTATGTCACAGAGATACAGCACGGCGCTTAACTTTGCGGTCAATGTTATATCCGACTTTGTTGTTACTGTCAACGAATTGAATTTGTTTCTTATCTTTGCCGACCGCTATCTCGTCATCTGCCATCCGCTTTACAGCCGTAAACTCATAACCAGGCAGCGGCGATTGAATGGGATAGCAACAGCTTGGATCATATCAGTAATCGTGGCAATAGTGCCCCTTGCATGGTGCTTCAAGGTAGTGGCAGGACAGCAGCACACCCTGGAATACCGATCGACAATGTTAGTTCTGATAACGTACCACTCAATCGCAGTGTCAGTCTGCTGTTTCATCCTGCCGAGCATGGTCATGCTATTCTTTCTTATCTCGATGATACGGTCGCTTAGGATGCGGAAGAGGAAGCGCAAAGAACGGCTTCAGGTAGGCAAAGTCGACACGAAATTCCGTGCCTACCACAAAGCATTTTGCATGCTGTCAGCGATGTTCGTTTCTATGCTTGTTGCCTGGTCACCGCTTATGATTGTACGACTGTTCATTGATCTCAAGATCAAGATGGACATATCTCCATGGGCACTCAACAGTTTCATGCTGATACGGTTCGTGACTGCCCAGGTCAACCCATTTATCTACACGTTTGTGAAGAGGGAGTTTAGGAAGGCATTCTTCATGACATTCAGATGCTTTAAATGTTGGTGATGGATTGAAACAGTCAACAACACAGCCAAAACTAAGAGTCGACAGAAACAGTCTTTTGCAAAACTACTAATCCCGAGACAAGACAGGGATATCAGTTTGCAGCATTATACTTTCACGTTTGCACGACGAAATGCTTTGAGATACAAAAGCCATTACCCTGCTACGACGGAAGTGGTTAAAGCGTAGAACAGTTACGAAGTAGCGCCATTCTGCATGCGGCCTTTTTCTACTGCCTCATTAGACGTACCAGAAATGTTTGGCATCAGTAACAGCTCTTGAAAAGCATATCGTGGACAGTGAGTGAAATTGGCATTGCCAGTGTTGCTCTTTATACTGTAAGCATGTTGCTGTTGCGTTGCAGCGAAGTAGGCAATGTACGGAAGCTACTCAATTGGTTAAGGAAGTCAGATAAAGCGTCAGATAAAGCAGCGTCAGGTAACGGTCTGAGCACTGATTGCATTCGGTTATAGAACCAATATAACATAGATTGCTCGGACAGCCATCGCTTTGTGAACATTCTTCTGCATATACTTGCCCGGTTTTATTTTCAAACGAACTAGGCAACCATTATTGCAGCACCAAAACGAAGTCGCGAGATTTGAAGAAGAAGAGATTGAAATGATTAACTTAAGGGCTTCGAAATAAAGAAATAATGAAATGATGAAGTGCAAGAAGTTTAGTGGAGGGAGACTTCGAGAGTTTGCAATTCTAGATAAATTAAGCATGCTGCAGAGCTGATGAAGCTTTAACATAGAAGGCAAGCAGGTTGGGTTATGTGATGGTGCATGCAGGGATGAACATAAAGATATTTGAATTAAACGTGGAGAAATCGAGTCCTTAGTATGGAGAAAATTCTCAAAGTAGTCCGATGAATGGCACAAATATGACCCTAGATCAAGTTTACTGTTTCAATGATCAACGCAGGTTACAACGAGCTACAACGACGAAAAGACGATCTTGTCAACACATGGAATGAGTAAAGAAGAGGGCATTCAGCAAGCTAAATATAGATTTGTGGGAACATATACTCTCCAACTGAGCAAACTTTGCTCTTAGATTTCAAGTTGAATATAGTGATATGTTTCATATCTGTGTGGTTGTTTCCCCTTCATAAATGACTGGCGAAATACAGATGAAAAGAAATATTGTCTCCTTTTTGCACATTTCTGCTCTGAAAATTCAAGTTATCATTTCTATCTGTTCAGCTGTTGGACACATCTGGTAATTTTTTAGATGCGAAGTATTTCTTACTGAGCGAAAGTTAGCATCACTAAATAATAATAGATAAAAGATGATTTATGCTTTCCAATAGCTCCTTGGATCTTCATTGAATTTCCCACGATCTTGTGAAAAACTTGCTAGAATAAATATGTCGTTTAAAATAGACGCAAATGGTAACCAGGGAAGCACATTAAACAAGAATCTGTTTAAGCTGAGGAAATCTCAAGTAAAAGAACACAATTTAAATCTAGCTGCAAACGAATCGCTCACTCATCAATGCTCCCATGTGCTAATATAAAGTATATTGAAAATAGATACACAACTGGCATTTTCATCAACTGCTGACTAATATATCAATGCACTAGAATGTTGTTTTCAAATAGTTTTATTTGCAATTGCTTAGAATTTAGAAGTCGTTTCATTATACGCACCAACAGACCCGTACCAGTCCGAATGCATTCGCATTATAATTTCAAGGTATCGAATTTGACAGCGGTTCTCGCAAGAAGCGAATTCATTTAGCCTGGTCTACGTCATATTTCATATGGTAGTCGATTATCATGGCGGTCAAATCCAAGATCATGAGAAAAATTTCTCCGGTCTAAGGCAAACGAAAACTGGATGAAACTCTTGCGGAGCTACCCATGATTGGACATGCCAAATGATTTGTTTATTAACTATACCATACGAATTCATCATTAAGCTTGCTTATTCATACCTAACTAAGAATATTATAATTTATTTACAATCAATAAATAGATAGCTGATCCTGAAACAGGAAAAGCTCCATTGCTACTTGACATTGGCGACTGCCACGGAAAGATGAGTAACTTGAAACGCCAAGCGATGCAAAACAGTAAACCAATTCCGTGCTTTTCAGTTACTTCAAACAAAAAATTCGAATCTATATTACTTTACAATGTATCAAATCTCAATAATATCACACCAATCTCACTTGCCTGTTTTAACATACCACACTGAAAAAGACGAATATATCTAAGCCCAGTTGATGCTTAAGTTTTAATATATTTGATTTGATGGATCTTCAAACAGCTTCTTTCCACGTGGCTTTAAGTCTTCTAACTCAAAAATTTATGTCATTCATTCTCTGAATATGACGTCAGCAGTTCAAAGCAAATCAGCTCTTGATATATGACTCGGTTTATTTAGACAGTTGGACACAGAAGAGCTGAGGATTTAGGCAATAGAGCTTCCTGCCTCATAGACGGCCTGCACGTATCAAATAAGCTGAGCAAGGGCTTTCTGAAATCGTCTTTCAGAAGCGAATAAATGAACGGATTGACGAAACTCGTGATGAACCTGACGGCAACGATCACTTCCAAGGCGAGACGCGTCAAATGCACATCGCCTCTCGTGTCCAGTATGAATCTGATTGTAATGAGTGGAGACCAGGCACACAACAGTAGCATAAACATGGCGAAAAGGAGGCAAAATGCTCGCCTGCGATCAGCAGCTTTCCTCTTTTGAGAGCTTTCAGAGCTGACATGGACCACCACCCGTAGCACCGCAACGGAATAGAACAGAATGAGCCCGCTTGGGAGAATGAAACAGGAGATGGAGACAAACAAAGAATGAATGACGTTGAATTTGTGCATGCTCTCATAGTAATTGGGAGGTGCTGGTAATCTAGCGATAGCTTTGTAGCTCCAGCACAGTGGCAAAACAGCTAGCGTGAATGCCGTGATCCAAATAAGGGCGACGAAACGACGTATCTTCGTAAAGGTTAGGAAACTGCGACTCAAGACTGGGCAGCAAATTGATAAATATCTCTCAGTGAATATGAGGAACAGTGTGAGAACATTGGTGATGATGACAAAGTCTGAAATCGCGCTCGACAGGAAGTAAACGGCGCGCAAATTCGCTTTCTGAAGCGAAAGAACAGATGCAGCCACGATGAAAGGGATATTGAGGAAGCCAGCTAAGAAGTCGGTCGTTGCTAAGCAAATGAGAAGAAAATTGCTCCAGTGCTGCAGCTCTTTGCGTCTTTGATAGAGGCATATAACAGCTACGTTGTTGATGACAATAAGGAAACCCAGAGTGAGAAGCATCGTGTGGAAGACAATCGCATGATTCGGATATTGAGCATTGCACGACGAAGAGTTAGCATGGACTTGAGGTAACAAGGTTTCATTCAATCCGTCCATGCTGCTACCTGGAAATTATGTTATAGTGAATCAGAAGTTATGCAAGAAAGATGGAATCGAATCGTTTTGAGCGTCCTTATACTACTTGGAAAGAGAATACACGTCCAAATATTACAAACATGGGACATTTTTACAGTAAAGGGAATATGAAATATTGTACTACATTAATTGCAGGAAAAAAGTTGGAATTAGCTTCCAGATCATTCAGAATTGCAACAGCGGGCGTCCCAATTTCTGGACGAAAATACTTGACAAGATATAATTACATCGAAATGTTATGCTAGGAGGATCTGATTGTATCCTGAACTAGACATATTCTTGCCAACATATTATCTGCCAGAGATTGAGAACAAGTGAAAGAAATCAGGATACCTGCTTAGTTCATAATAGGAACATAAAAAAGACTATGCAGTAAATATATAAAATATCCATTATTTGAACAGCATTCAGAATTTTTTTTAGCAAAACGGATGGGAGACGGCTTGCCTTTGAAAGGAAAAAGAATTCTTAAAACATCCAGCACCGGTAGGGTACATACATACAAAATACACAAATAGCCATACTAACACACATAAATAGCCATTGTAAGCCATACTAACATACATAGCCATACTAACGTACATAGCCATACTAACATACATAGCCATACTAACATACATAGCCATAATAACATACATAGCCATAATAACATACAAACATATCCGTACATACAAAATATAAAGGCATTATTTATCTGTGGTGAAAGTCGTCAACACATTTTTCGTGATTTTTGCAGCGACTAGGCAGTTGAGCAAATGCGTTGCTGGCTTTGCTTTGGGGGGCTCTGTCTTATTTGGCTTCATGAACATTCATTTTAAGGATAATTTCAAACGAAATATTTTCGGGAAAAGAGCTATCTAACAAACAACACAAACATAATGATTCCTTTCAAGAGTGGGAGAACACGGCAGTTTCTTGCTGTGGCAAGTCTTAACAATTCATCAATCAAAGTTTTACAACCAAGTGACAAAATTCGCTGTTTTCAAAAATTGCATCAAAATAACTTCAAGGGCGCTTCGGCTGCGATTTCAGCAACAAATGGTTAACAGATCTAGGAAAATGTACTACAGTTTACCTGCAATTGCCTCCAAGTGGCGTCCAAATATGAAGGAGAATCTGATGGTCAAGTCACAGAAACAGGCAGTTTGGAGTGTCATGCAGGGTTAAAGCAGACACAGTGAAATTAAATGGAGCACGTTTCAACAGCAGTACTTATCATCTTATCATATCAAGGAAATTAAACAGACAGCAGAATACTGAGCGAAAAGTCAATGCAAAGGATAACATACTTGCAAGTGTGGATGTAATCACTTATCTTCAATACTGAATGAGCAGGTACTGTCTAGAATCTATGAACAATGACAGCGTTGGTCGCAATTCAAACGTACTGTGGATACAAAAAGCTAGACACGTGTTTTGGACTGCTTGAGCGATAAATGACTTGGGGACTACAAATTTTGTCAAAAAAATGCAGTCAATTCATCGCTGAAGTGTGTGAGAAAAGCCAATTGAAGAAAAACATTGATGACGAGATGACGAGTGCTACACCACTTCATTTACAATCGCGTCCGCCCAACCCGGAAATGACATGCGCTGTTTATTACTTGACCAGGGCACTCAATCTACCGATCAAAAAAACGAAAAAAAACATCTTGGATAAGCATGTTTATGATGATGTGGTGTATTTATATTGAGCTAATTGCGTAACAATGACATTTGCATCGCTTTGATCAGAGGAGCAGTCAAGGTTCCATCCATACTCTTACTTTTCATCTGAGCGGCGAAAATACACTATATAAAACAGTACCTTTGTTACAGTCCTAAGAAATAAAAAAAACCATGTTCTACTGTAGCCTGTTGCATTGCGATGTAAGGGGATGGGACGTAGGGGGGAGGGTAATTACCTCGTTGGGTTGCGATCTTGTTCTTGTTTTGAAATCGAAGGAAGTGATTTGAATGATTATCCCAAGGAGAATGAAAATGTTTCAAGATGGATGAACGCCAAAGAAGAAGCACTCCTTTATACGCACATTATCTCTACCATGCAGCCTAAACTGCAGGAAATTACATACAATTATAAACAGTTATGCAAGTATGCCACAAGAATAGTGAAATATCATAGCAGCTCTGTGGCTATATAAGATTAAATTGAAGTCTGTTCCACGATAGCCACAAGGCAAGAAATTTAGGAAATCGACCAACAACATGCAATGAGTGGGCAACAAAATAGTAGTTTTCGGGGTAGGAAATAAATTCATCCGGTTACTACACATAGATAATATAAATATATATTATATTTATATAAATTATGTGCATATATACAGCATATATTTAATTATATGCATAAATATATATATAAATATATACTGAAAATGTGTGCGTGGCTTTGCCTCAGACAAAATGTGAATATAAAATAGGCTACTTTTTAAGGCAAATTTATTGATAGATTACTTCAGACGTTTCGCCTTGTGAGGGCTTCATCAGTGATAATGCAAACAGATAGTGCTCATGAGCATAACATCATGAACGGCTGTATGGGACGCGTATTGTCCATAGACTGACGTCAATCTCGTGGTTTGCATTATCACTGATGAAGCCCTCACAAGGCGAAACGTCTGAAGTAATCTATCAATAAATTTGCCTTAAAAAGTAGCCTATTTTATATTCACATTTTATCTGAGGCATGGCCACACACAAATGTTCAATATATATATATATATATATTTATACATATAAATTATATAAAGATACACATTTATATACCTATGTATATAGATATATGTCGGTTATGTATATAAATATATGTCTTAAAAACTTTGCAGTCGTAGCAAAGAGAAAGTAGACCTTTTCGTAGTGAATGAACCAAATTAGCTAAGAGTTGATTTTACACTCGATCCTTGGCGGTAACTCCGGCTTGCCATATGCTGAAGCAATGACACGAACATACAAGCAAGGGATCAAATCAATAAAATGACCATGATCATTTGATCTTGGAAAAACAATGACCACGTGACCATGCAGCAACAATTGGAATGGTCAGGTTAAGCTCGAAAATCGTCCTATGAGTAATGCAAATTTGCCCTAAGCGATGCTGCGTGATTTTAGAAAATATTGGATCATAATACGAGGCTCCCTATGACAGTGCCCAAGTGACACGTTGACGACCAACGGTCAGCCAAGTACTGAATTTGCGGTATTTTCATCGAATTTTTCATTAAATCTAATTTTGTGAAAGAATGGAACCGTATGAAAATCAACTCATTGAAAACAGCAATTTACCTGTCTGCAAAGATTATTCAAGATGAGAATGAAAAACTTCTCGTCCGAATGGGACTATAGAGCTATGAAAACGCAGTCAACTTCCCTAGATGAAAAGATTCAAGAACGTTGGCTCAGCCTATTCAGTAAGTATTGGATTTATGGGGCCAAAATAAGCAGCATTTCAGCTCATTCCCTGGGAAAAGTTGTAAAAGCATCTGACAATGAAAAAATCCAATAACTTATTTTCAGAAAATAAAGATACTTAAATATCTCTACTTGGCAAATTTCTCTTTACCTGAAGTCGGAAATTGGCAAATGCCCATAGAGGCAATTACGCAATTTCCCGCTACCACTGAGTCCTTATATTTGAAAGGATATGAATGAACTACAAATCTATACAGAAAAACCAATTGAAATGCATCAATATCGATTGTAGTTGCGTGCAGCATTCTGTTCTCGACCCCGTGTTATTGGTGCATGTGGGATATAATGGTTAACCCTCAGCTCGGTTGGATAGAAGCTGCATCGAGTCAGTATCTAAATTCCCAAATTTTCTTGCAATGATTGAAAACTTGACCCTATGGCATGCAGTTATTTGATCAAGCTTAATCTGATTTTCACTATTGTGCATCAGAAATGAGAAGACTGCTTCAGAGGTCAAAGCCATGCTGAAACTATACACAATAGTTCAACAGACAACAGAAGCCACTTATGGAAATTTCTCGGTAAAAGGGAATGAGAAATTTCACAAGAAAAGAGTTTTGACATGCCTGACAAATGGGAAGACTCTAACAAAAGTAGAAGGAGTAGAAAAAATGATGCGAGCAGCAGCCATGCAAGAAACATTTACAGGCCGAACACGTTAAAAAACTGTCATTCAGAATCAGTTGAAAATTTGAAATAACTGCTATGTTAAGGAAGGAAAATTAGGTTGTGGTCGCATTTGTAAGACTGACGACATTCATCAATGAGTGCTCGTGGGGCTATCTGTAAATGGCATTGCTCTTTGATCATCAGATCTTAACTTCACGATTAACGGAAGAAATGTAATGAATAGTTGTAAATAGTACAAAACTAGCACGAAAAGTTTGGAAACATCTGCGCATATGTTGGGTGTTTTAGAAATTCAGCTGTGGTGAATCTTCGCAATAATAATGGAAATTATTTTGTAAAGATACAGCTGCCAGTCTCAAAATAACATCAAAGTTCGGCAGTCAGTATCGAAAGAATTGCTTCAGCGATAAGTGGGAAGCTTTATATAGCTTTGAAATTTCTTTTGGATTTGGTAAGCCTTTGCTGTCAACGGAAAAGAAAACACGCACGGAGCTACAATGCCCTGTGATTGAGGTTGACAATGAAACTGCACTTGTCAGTTACTGTGTACGAAGCATAAAATCATTCCAAAATGAAACTTAGTTATGAATAAGCGGTCACTATAGACGACATAGTGGTCTCGTTGTCAATACTACTGTACGTGGATGACATTTTCCCTGTTCCTCGAAAGCAATAGGTTGAAATATTTGACTGCACAGGAAATTTTCTCGAACGATAGCTGCTGAAATGCAGACAAAAAGTCAATTGAGTCCGCAGGCATGAGTGAAACGGAAAACAGTGAACTATGAATTGACTATGAACATCTAGCCGATAATGTGAATTCTAACATTTTGACAGCCTCAGTAAAATTCTATCAGCAGATTTGACTGTTTGCAAACGGCAGGCTTTTAGAAGCGTGAAAAGGAAGTCACAGATCATCACCGAAATCGCACGCTTGCTCTGTTGATTCCGCCTGCAGTCATTGCAGATCGAAATTAATTTGGCTTGAAGACGAAAATAAATGAGCAAATCGGAGGCGACGGCTTTGTGCAACAAAAACCGAACTGAATCCTTAATTGGGGTCTTAATTTGCTGAACCTGATGACTTGCAATCATTGGAATTTAGTCTTGATTATGACTTACAATCATTGGAATTGTAGTCTTGATTATGAATTGCCATCATTGGAATTTTAGTCTTAATTATGACTTGCAATCATTGGAATTTTGTTCGGTTAACCTATGTCGTAAGTAAAATCATAGTCTCTGTAGTGCATTGCGAGTTAGACTCACGCACAATCTTCAGCCTTTTCATAGGAAGACACGGATTAACTTATGAAAGGAATGTTTCGAAACACCATTCATCACTTAATCTCTCGAAATTTTCTAATTGGATCTCTTATCATCATAATTATCAGTTTCACAATAATTGCCATAAATAAGCATATTCACAACAAGTGTGGCTTTTAAGCTCTCGAAATCGAATGAAAGTCTATTTCAAAGTTGAATTCATGCCCAGAGAGACAATTATCACACGACCAAGGTAATTCGTTTAGCGAAAATCAAGTAATCTCTGCTAATCCTTTGCTTTGATTCACTCATTCATCCATCCATCCATTCATTAAGAATGCCTCAAAATTAGCACGAAACTCAATTAGTCTTGCGTCTGACGTCACTACGTACAGCATCTTGTTATGTACCGTAAATACCTTGAAAATGGGGACTGCTTACTCTATTTTTCACTGCTAAAGTTTCTGCCCTACATTCAGATCGGCTTAATTCTAAGGGTTTTTGAAAAACCGAGAACCCAAGGAAAGGATGTTAAAACTTTCCCAATATATAAGCTGCGATAGACCTTATTTAATCAATTTTAACTGACATTGAAGCACAACTGAAATTTACAATGCTTCAAAACAAAGTTACTTCACCATTGATTGCAATTCGTTCGGCCTGTTTTCAATGTCGGCCTATCTTCCAGAATAGAATTGCCCTGGCCCCGGCATACAATTGAGTCGGCCTGTTCTTAATGAATCATGGCATGCATCAATTATCACTTACAGTACCATTATCACTGAACTATGTTACAGGAAATACACAGACCAGAAACTCTTGCACACGCCATTACAAATCGTAATAATTGCGAAAAAAGAGTCATATTGATGCAATAGCTATCTTGTCAGATAAAATGACGAGCTAACGTAAAGGCTTTCATGATGAATGAACGAGTACGAACCATGGAATGCCACAGGGATCTGTGGTCAGATAACTATTGCTCAATACTTGCCTTAATGATCTACTTTTGTTTACATCTGAGGGGATGACTTACCACTATGCTGGTGACAAAAGCCGTTTCAGCAAGCGATCACACAATGAATGAAGATATTAATGACGCCTGACCTTTGAGTCTGGTTGATTTTGAAACAATTGTTTAAAGCTACTCTGCTTCAGCAAGGTAGAGAAAACTGTCATAGCAATAAGAATTGACGGTAAACCACTACTTGAGATCTCAGGAGAAAACTACTTGGGGTCGTTTTAGATAAAACGTAATCGCTTATAAGGGGAGTAACATCCTTGCATAAGAAAGCTTATCGAAGGATAAAGGTCTTCCTTCACGTTCAAAGCTAAATTGATAATGACGAAAGAAAACAAGATGATGAAAACCTTAATTTTCTTCCAGGTTAATCACTGCCCTTTTATGTTCTCCGAGAGAGATCTTTACAATGAAATAAAACCACACCATAAAGACAATGCTGTGACAATCCACGTTCACCACTTAAAACTGATAGTGAATCAAATGTATAGAGTGCAAGGTAACCCCAGAGCAGCATTTATGGAGGAAGTGTTTGTTGTTTAAAGCTCCTGTTGAATTCTTAGAAATCGGAAAGCCTAAGGCAGCATCCACAGCAAAAATAGCACCTTTGGAATAAAAAGCTCCATTTCGTGGGAGAAATTGATGCGAGGACAAATGGCGCAATATAAATTTCTTTCCAATTTTTTTCCTTAGCATTCATTATGGCATAAGGTAGTTTATTCATAGAAGAAAAATAATCGTTGAATCTCATGCAGGCAGTTTAAAACTCCCAAACAACAGATAGAAAGGAGGTGGATGTAAATGTAAGCCATAATGACTTTATTCCTTAACAAAGAGAAAAGATTCGAACAGTCTCAGTGCAAAAATTAAGGTGTCATGACCGTTATAATTTTACATTTATTACTTAATTAATACACCTAACATCTATATTTTGGCTGATAAAGGATTTTCATTTGAAAAGCAAGCCCTCAGTTGGCTTTTGTAATTAGCTGTTGTTATTCACCCTGCCGTGATTAAATTGATCACAACTCACAACACTACATTACACAGCTGCAGAGTAAACAAGACAGGGAGGAAAACCAAGACGAAACCGGCTCAGTAAAAATGGAAGATGGACATGACAGAAGACGAATACGTGCATTAGAGTGGCAAGGAATGGACAAGGCTGTTTTTTAGTAAGTTATGTTGGGGCAAGGCCATTTTTGATGAGACGAATGGCTTTGGACTGGACTTTGTCGAGAAGACAGAGAGTAGATTTTGGAGCACCACCCCAGACATGGGAGCAGTACTCTAAGGAAGGACGGATTTTGGACCTTTATATAGTTAGAAGGTGAGAAGATGAGAAAAACCCACGGGATCTGGCGAGGAAACCGAGCTTTTGAGATGCATGTTTAGCAAGGGAATGGATGGGAATTTCGAAATGAGATTAGATGCAAGAGAAGACCAAGTTGTGCAAAAGAAGCTGAAGTGTCCAGTTCATCGCCATTCATGAGGACAGGTGGAAAGTTTGATTACGTTTGCGTGAAATGGCAGCCTGTTTCGTCTTGCTTTGGTTGAACGAAACTAGGTTGTTTTCACCCCACTTCTCAATAACTGTCAGATCATCGGCGAGAAGTGAGGGTGAAATTTTTCTGTGGAGTTGGGTATCTGTGGAAGCATGGTAATTTGGATTTAATGAAAATGAAGAACTTAGGAAGGTATCATCAGCAAAAGTGTGAACGCTAGAAGACGTAGAGGTAAGCAGGTCATTAATGAAGGAATGAAGAGTGCATAGGGAGATGACAGATCCCTGGGGTACACCAGCATTGATTGAGTGCAGATTAGAGAGGAAGCCATCCACTCTGAAGGCAATCAACCTATCAGAGAGGAAACTACCCATCCATTTAATAAGAGTGTGAATGAGACCAAACATCGGTAGTTTAGCGAGAAGACCCTTGTGCCAGACGCGATCAAAATGCCTTGGAGAAATCGAGAGAAATCACTCTGCTCTCACCACAGGATTGTGGTGATATCTAAGAGCCACACAAACTTCTAGACTATAAGTGTGACCTCCCTGCACTGAAATATACTGTCAAGACCAGAACAAAGAATCTGTCTGAAACACCTTTCATAGAATACTACCTAAAAAGCTAGCGATTCTTGAAGAGAAACCTCAAAATGGTATTCTCAGAATGCTTTCACAAAAACTAGCGCAAGATTTGCAAGTGATTGATAGATAGCTACTTTGCAATAAATCACCCTCCAGCTAGAAGCAAGGATAATCAACCAAATACATAACTGCTTTTTTGGCATGCGACTGACGTGGAGTATTTCGAACGATTCTTCTGTTCAACAAATTTGCAACATTCGCTTCACAAAATCTAACCTAGACACGACCTTATGACCAGCTGTAACTCCTTGACAGTAACTAATAAAACTTTTTCACTTTGATTGAATGTGCGACGAAGAAAGTGCTCTTTCTACAGAACAATCCCAAATCTGCTGGGAATAGCTTGAAGCAAGGTAAGGCAAGAACACCCATTTAAATGTAAACTAACGTTAGCTGTGTTGTGCATAGCAAGAAGTTTGAATACTAACCGCAAGAGAGTTAACTTTTGTGAAAGCCACTGTCCGTTGCATACCACCGACTCAAAAAATGATGCATAAGTCCTATCAACGGGCAAAAGCTTTAAAAGCTACTGTTTTTTTCAAGAGATAATCGTCCCAATATGTTATCCCTTGATCCAATGTTTCTTGATGCAATTTCTTGAAAAAATCTACGTTAAAGTTAAAAATTGATGAACTCAGAAGTAAGAAGGAGAGATGATGACTTGAAATCTCTTGTTGTGCACCTCCTCGCGCAGCTATCATGACAACTGGTTAACAGCTTTCCAACATCAGATTGCATGGTTTACTATGCAATAATATGAAACATGGCTGCCAATAGATTACCTATGATGTCAGATTATTTGTATCGCTAGTTTCTATTGTCAAAATTAAGTTCTAGCAAATTGCAAATTGGCCTTACAGTCGTTGCAATAGTACGTAATTACGTTTATTCCGTAGCATCCCAAAACCCAGCGCAAACTGGCAGCTTCTATCTTCATCGACTGAATTGCTTTGTCAGAAAAATAGCGATTTTGATATGATGGTAGTAGTGAATGACAGATGAAGTATTTTTATTGAGTTATGTTAGGGAATGGCCAGGCCTATGCAAAGCCCCAACAAAGGAAGAAACAAGAAAGCGAAATGCTAGAAGGAGAGAGAGATAAGATCAAGTTTATTCATCTTAGTTAGATTTGAAAGGCGGCAAACTGTAGGCTTCAGGAAAGCAAGAAGGAGGCGACGTTCCATAAATTGTATGTTCTTGGGAAAATGACTTGTGGGATAAGGTTCATGGATTAGGCAGTGAAAGTTGGAAAGGGTGTGAATGAGTCGAGCTTCTGGTGGTCCTGACACGCCTCAGAGGAACAGGAATAATATGCCGATCTCCTGACAGAAATGCCTGTGAAAGTATCTGTAAAAGATGGAAAGATCTCCAACTAAACTACGATGGGAAAAAGTTTGGAGAGATTTGGTGAGGTTGAGATTGTTGATGAGACTAATGGCTTTGGACTGGACATGATCGAGAAAGAAAGAGAGTGGATTTCGGAGTGCCATCCCAGATGTGGGAACAGTACTCTAAAGAAGGAAGGATCTGGGATTTGTATGTAGTTAAATAGAGAAGATGAGAAATAGCTGATTGATTTCAATTCATGTCAAACTATCTTGAGCCAGGAGAATAGCTATTAATTGGCGAATGAGCGGGAAAAATTATTTCGACCTTTAATACCTCCGATTTCCTGCATTTACTTGCAGGAAATACGATAAAAAGTATCTGACATGCTAAATTTTTGCTCAGGCCGCTGGTGAAAAAAACATCTCCTTCAAAATTGGTCTTCATGATAAAATTAACTATTGGCATTGCCAGCAAAAAAACATCAGCCACTGGCGACAAAAATCGCAAGTCTGGGCATTGAACTTAATTATCATCATTATCATTATTAATTATTTCCTTTAAAGGTGGCGACAAAACTATCAAAACTACTATAGCTGCAATTAAGTGACCGAGTCAACGAATATAGAGCGTTCCATTTCGGCTCATCAGTAACGCCTGCAACATATAAAGGGGGGAATAAAGAGTGAGGGAGGGGGGAAGATTAAAATTTTTACCTTCATTGAATGTCTTTGAGGTGTCGGATGAATACAAACATATTCTACAGATTGCTAAAGAAAGAAATGAACTGTCATAATTACGCCTAAACGTTCGTAAACTCTGCTCACTGCAGATGTTAAATGCGCAAGAATGGACCGGACTATTTATCAAGTACGAACCATATCAGTTAATAGCAGATAATATTTTTACAACATACCTGAAGCTTTTGGAGCCAGCCTTTGACTTGTATCTTTAGCTTCCAATTGCTGTTCTTTGGCATCAAGTCGTTTCTGCAGGTCACTGATGTCTCGTTCCTTATACTTCAAGGCTTCTTGAAGTTCATTTTTCTCTATCTGAGAGAGCAAAGTTTAAAAACAATCACTACCTCAAACAAACGACCGTGCATTGCATTGGCTGGAAACTTTCTTTGTCGAAATCAGAGATTTGATATAATCATTCAATTGTCAGAAACCGTCCAAATGCAAATCAAATAAACCATCTGTTGACCACGTCCTTGACCATGGGCCTCACATCAGTTTAAAACATGAATGAAATAGTATCCAGCTAAGTTGAAGATGCTTTAAACGACAACAGCGAAATGATAACAAGTTCTCATAAGACATGAATTTCACCGCTTTAAAAGTATTTCTCCACATAGA
Organism: Pseudorhiza aurosa; assembly: GCA_964026355.1. Taxonomy (NCBI): domain Eukaryota; kingdom Metazoa; phylum Cnidaria; class Scyphozoa; order Rhizostomeae; family Lychnorhizidae; genus Pseudorhiza; species Pseudorhiza aurosa. Next base: position 10,103,222 of record OZ032118.1, on the reverse strand, counting down.
TTCGTCCAAGAAGCGGGGTTTCGGCGAGTTGAAATGTACGCTGAGCTGCTAAGTCAGGTCCATTGGACACAACTTCTTTGAAGAAGGGACAATTTCAATTCCTCAGTTAGCACACGTGACTGTTGTCAGCAAGCAGGAGTGCTGACCAAAACATCCCATTGTATTATGAGTCTAGTGCTATTCATTCAAATCTTTTATATTGAGCCATTCTGTTTTTGTATATTAGCTGACATGTTTGGTATTCTATCATTCTAATTGCTTGCATAATGACCTGATATTATCCTTTGATATAGTATGTAAGGAATGTCATTGCAGCCTAGGCTTTGAACACGTGCTCTCCCCTTACAAAGAATGCATCAAAGAGTTCTTGCAAGAGAACTGTGCACATGACTTGCTTAATCTTAGGATTTCCCAGGAATCGTAAGCCACAAGCAGCAAATACGGATACCGTGATGTCACAGGGGTGTTTTCCGAAGATACATCTTAAGCATCATCGCAATCGATTTCATACTGCCCAGGTCATGCACCAATGATGGTTAAAATGCTCAACAGGCCACCAGGGAACTGCCTTTCACAAATTGCTATTGACAGTGAAACTGAGTTCACTTTGCAGTATGCTTTTTGAGTATTGAATAATAGATGAGGAGGTGGCTACTCAGCACTGTTCGCGTAATGAATTTCGTTTCGTTTATCTGACATAAAGTTTCATCGACTTCTTTTATCAGTCTGCGATCAATCACATGCTAAAAACTGCTCATTACAATCAGCAGGCGAGGATATAAACTTGCACGACTTCCTCTTACACTTATAACTCTGATGAGCAAACAGTTTTGAAATTAAGCTGCTTGTGCCGCGTTTGTTAACAGCTGCACTGCCTGAGGTTCCTCTGAGACATGCTTCATTGAATCGTCTTTAAGTGATCCGCCGCTGAATGAGTCGTTTGCTTCATTGGATTTAGGGCTTAAATTGTGAAAGCTTCTCGTGGAAGCTTCATCTTTCTTTACTTCTCATAGAGACAAACTAACAGCAAGTAACGAAATGGGTTTGGCACAAGAGCTGTTGTGTTGCTGCTTGTTAATAATAATAGTAATAATACACGAAGTTATCTACAGGAATAACCTATCAGCATGTAAAGCATGCTGATATCATTAGGGTCCTGTAAATGGCGCCATGCTTGTCACTAATGGAGTGTGGACCTACTGAGAACCTGATCGATTTGTTTGGCAGCTCTACATCAGCCAACAAGGGGCTGTCAAACACTAACCTGGGTTATGTAATAATCAGGTATTGAGAGCAAAATCTTTTTCTAGTTAACTGAATGTATTTTTATTTGGTAATTAGAATGTCTTAACCAGATTGTCAGCTTTGAATCCTGCCATCTTCATGATTATGTCAAAGTAATAAAATTATCAAAATAGCATGTGTATGGCTAAAATCTAGTAATATAATCAATATTCACGTAAGATTATCAAATGAAATTTTCCTTCCGAAATGCTTCTTAAACAATGAGATCGATCGAAAAGGATTGAGAGCCAAGCTACAGTAACTGATGATTCAATTATTACCAGCTGCAATGATAATTCAAACAGGAAAACTTGAAATATGCCAACACAACATACCGCTAGTTTGGTGATCTGCTGTAATCTTGCCGTGCTCAACTTGACCTCTTTTTCAAATTTCTTTATAAGTTCATTGTGCATGGAAAAGAGTCTGTAAATGAGATAGATTAGCTTTAATGACTGAATATTGGCCAACAAAATAAGGAGGCTCAGTTTGAGAGGCGCCTCATTAACTGCAAATCCAGGAATTATGCAGTTATCTGCACTGAAAGCTAAAATTCAGCAAACACTTCCATATCGATAACAAAATTTGGTAGCCATTTGTGAAAAAGGCATTTTCAATTTAGTGAAAAAGGACATGTTTCAGTTAAGCCCCTTTGTGTAATTGCATTGATCCACGAGAAGACTGCTGTAGAATACGTACTGCATTGGGTGCATGCCACAAGGGAATCTATCTGCTCAAAATGTGAACGCATTGGCATACAATTTAGCTTTTTTCTGCAAACCTCTGGGCTATATTCAAAACTGTAACTCAGAATTTAGGCTACGAATTGCAGAAAACTTGGCTAAATAACAATAACATCAAAGGAAACATGGGACGCATCTTTTTGGAGGAAGATGGCTAGCGACATATTTTTTCAAAAACATAGAAAGTTTTCCGACAAATGCTTCCTTACTAAGTGCAGGAACCAGAATTTTGGCAACCAATAAATCTATCTATGTAAACCAAATATCACTTGAAATCACTAAATGAATTTGATTAAAGCTTACAATGTAAAAATGATGTAACAGAGGTGCAGTTGCAATAACCAGAGTGCAATGAGAAAGTATACAAAGGCCACTCAAAGCAGCATTGCAAAGAAGCATTTAAAGATCGCTTGCATACTCATATAATAGCACTGTTCTCGTAAACTTGTGGATTATCTCATCAGTCTTAAAAAGATTCCAGCATACGACGCTCCACACGATGCTCAACTCATTCACACCCTTTCCAAGTTTCACTGCCTACTTTACGAACTCTATCTCACAAATCATCATTCATCCCAAGAACATGCAATTTATGGAAAGTCTTGCTTTCTACTAGCTTTCCAGAATCTTACAACCTGCCATCTTTCCAATCTAAGATCAATAAACTTGGTCTGATCCCTCTTTCCTCTTAGCCTTACACTTTCTTCTTTCTTCCTTTGTTGGGGCTTTATATAGGCCACCATGGCCTTTCCCCAACATATCTCACTAAAAATGAAAAAACTTACAAGAACAGGAGAGTTAAAACGTCCTGTCTCCTTTTTTTATCTCAGACAGTTCTTTAAAATTTTGTGTTTCAAGAAAGCTGTTCACATTTTTTCGAGCCTTTTGCAAGTGTAACAGGAATTGTATACCAAAATAATTCTTGTAATTCCCGGTCGAACTCTTGTGATTTTTGATATTTTGTCCCCTTCTGAAGTCGTAAAAAAGCTTTCCTGCCAACGGTTCACTTTTCGACGTCTTGCCTTCGTGGAAATTTTTCAACTTTGCGAGTGAGGTGGTCTAAATCAGAGACACACTAAAGTACCAGAAGCTGAACTAAAAGGGCCAACATTTGCAAAGGTCTGCCATTGCATCTTCGCGCGGATACTTGCTGATCACATGTTTTTATGAAATTTAACGAAAAAATGTACTATTTCACCAAAGAAGAAACGACATCAAGCCTTGACTAGCAGGAATTAGAAGCAGGTTTGATAAATTTTATATTGTCCAACAAATAGGGAATGCATTAAGGATTTTCTGACGGATTTTGCGCAGAGGGAGCTTAACCCCCCCCCCCCCGCAAGGCCTACGGGCACGCTGCCATTGTGCGAGGACTGGAACAATTTCAACTGGAAAAGTGCAAAAAGCAAGGTGTAAAAAGCACATTTCTAGTTGTTACGCATCTTTTTTATGGGATGTTGCTTTCTTAGTACCATCTACACGATTGCATCTGCCGAATTCAGCAAAAAAAATCATCCTCATCTTACAGTGATACGCATAGAAAAACTGAATGATAGAGGAAGAACTGAACCAAGGCGCTGCCAGGAACGAGTCAAGTGATAGATGCATGGTACGACAACCCTCTTAGTAGTAACCGGATGCAGAGCTGCAAGCTGTTTATAGAAAAGCAATTTCCACGAGATGGTCTATAATTTATCGTCTTGTCAGTTGCATTTCTATAAATTATTCAAACGAAGAAGCATGACGTGTGAGAATTCTCCACTGAACCCAAATATACCAAAATATGAAACAAGGGACCAGGCTACATCTGAACTGTGTCAAATAAAACATGGGCACAGCCTAGACAAGGCCTAGACAAAACAAAGACACATTTATCAATGAGGTAGTTGAGTTGCAGAAAATGGATCACATAATATATTTGAGCAAAGCATGAGAAGACTGAAGGAAAGCTGATGGACAATTTACTTTGAAGTAGCTTTGTTTCCTGTCATGGGTATAGCTTTCTTTTGGGGTAGCTTAAGTGATCGACTTTGTTTTGGATCTTCTTTGTCCATGTTGCTTTGTTCTGTCAACTGCCTTTTTGGATGATATTGGCTCTTGATCTCCAGGTCTGAGATGATGCCATTTCTAGAAACAAAATCATACATCATACTGAAAATAGCCAAGGTGATTAGTATCATCTTCAATTTGCCCATTTATATCCAGAATTATAATCATCATTATCATATTTGTCATCATTGTACTTACCACCACCATCATCAAAGTCATCATAATCATTATCATCACAATCATCACAATCATCACAGAGATCATCATTATCGTCAAAATCATAGTCATAATTATCATAATCATCATCACAATCATCATCATAATTATCACAATCATCATCAAACTCATCATCACAATCATCATAATCAAAATCACAATCATAATCATAATCATAATCATAATCATTCTTTAATGGAAAAAATCATGTAAAGAAAACACTACAAGTAAATAAAACAAATTCAGCCAGTAGATACCTTCCAAATGCTTTAAAGATATCTTGTGCCATTTTTTCATGAGACAATTTTTCCTTCAAATCCAAGAACTGTTTCTCAAGAGATTTGTATTTCCTTGTCAACTTTTTGTACCTTCTAGACAATGCTTCATTTTCAGCAGTCAGCTGTGGAAAGGAATATCATAGACCATATTTTATGTAACACATGAAAACGGTGTCAAGCAAGAGCTCTGCAGCGCTTCCCAACATTCAACTAAATGGCCGAAATAGCCCCAAGACACTCATTATTAGAAGCATTATTATCATTATTAGTTTGCGGAATTACAACCACTAGAAATCTTTTGTAGAATATTTTAGCATCAAACCAGCAGAAAAGTCAAATTCCTGCTTTGCATCAGAACTGTTTGGAGCTGTAAAATACTTTATGTTACAATGATCTTTTATCAAAGTTCTTTCATCTGGCTGAGTTTAACAGCATGCCATGTTGTTGCAGTATGAAGCTCTCTTTCACCAAAGGAAAAACTACACTGTTGAACTTAAAGATGACATTGACAGTTTGAGAATAGGATTCTCTATTTACGACAAGATAATCCGCACCTCCTCTATGCTTTAAGACGAAATGAAGTGTGCATATCAATAATATAATCGGTCTTTTCCTTTTCCTTTTCTGCATTTCTGCTATATATATATATATCTATATAGACCCCAGAACCAAAATCATGCAACTGCCGCATAAAAGAAGACTGCCCCCTGAACAATAACTGCCTCACCACTAACATTCTCTACAACGCTTAAGTGACAACAAACGAAGACACAACCGGGAAAAACTACATAGGCGTGACTGAAGGAACATTCAAGCAACGATTTACTCAACACAAACTGTCATTTAAGAACAAAAAGTACTCCGACAGCACCAAACTTTCCAAATACATCTGGCAACTTAAGGACAACAAAACAGACTACCGAGTACAATGGACTGTCATCACTGCAGCTCAACCAGATAACAACATTTCCAAAGGGTGCAATCTCTGTACTTCGGAAAAACTATACATAATCAACGGCCACAACAATAACCCACTGAACAAACGCTCTGAACTAATCTCAAAATGCCAACACGAGAACAAATATTATTTAATGAACAATAGCATCACCTAGACAATAGACAGTAACTTACTTGCCAACGGCTTCTTTTATCCCAATTTTATCTTACTATATTTTACTCTCACCCTATTTTTAACCCATTCGCTTATTCTAAAATCAATGTAATTCGGAATGTGTTTCAGTTATAGTCTGTCTGACGAGTGCCTTCGCACAAAACTCAGAGTAACAGAGAATCGGTATTTTCCTTTCCTGCATTTCTGCTATATATATATATATATATATATATATATATATATTGAACATTTGTGTGTGGCCATGCCTCAGATTATCACTGATGAAGCCCTTACAAGGCGACATACATATATATTATATATATATATATTATATTATTGATATGTGCACTTCATTTCGTCTTAAAGCATAGAGGATCTGCGGATTAGCTTTTCGTAAATATATATATATATAGATGTATAAATTTATATATATATATATATATATATATATATATATATATATATACATATATATATATATATATATATATATATATATATATATATATATATATATATATAAATTTATACATCTATATATATATATATTTATATATATTTATATACATCTATATACATATATATATATATATATATATATATATATATAAATATATATGCGTACGTGGAAATATAAAAACGAGTGATAAATAAAGTCACCAAGATTGCTCAATAGTCGAACTAGAGAGATTGACAGAATAACGAGAGAGAAACTAGTACTAGTTCAGTACTGGTTTCTCTCTCGTTATACTATATAAATATATATATAGTGTAAAGATAGGCTTCTAGCCTGTAACAAATCTAAACACCAGGCTGGTCCACACATAACGCAATTGATTAAACTGTACTTTGTGAGGCAATTATAGGTGGTTTTGGAAACTTCATAGAATGTTTATTGCTCTCATATAACTTGTCAATCTTGTTTTTGAAGACATTTAACGGTTTCGATGTAATAATATTGGCAGAAGTAATGGGCGAGTTGTGTACTTCTTCATTAAAACACATTGCACAAGAGATCATGTTGATAGATTGCTAACTGTGCAAAAAAATATAGGAGTCTTCAATGAAAAGCATTCAGGGAGAAATGTTTACATGAAGTTGGCAATCGTGGAATGGAGCATATTATTGGAGCAGAAAATGTCTAAATCTTGCCAAGACGAGAGAGAGCTTGAATCAAAAAGTAAAACAACTGTTTAATTTACTTATGACCGTAATAAAGACTTTCAATTCATTCACTTTGAACAAAGGCATACTTCTCCATGAAACTTTTTGACTAACGATTCGCAATGGGGAAGCAAATGTGTTGTAAAATCCAGCTAAAATTGAATAGAACCGAAAATGGTCTCTTTATAGAAAATAATCAGATCTGGATATTCTACTTGATTAAAATCTTTCAAGCTGCCTTACCGCATTGCAACAATGGATGGTTGGCAAGTCCATGATGAAATTGAATTTAGGGTGATGAACGGCCTTCAAAATCTTGAAATTGCCGCCATCATCGTTATTATTGCACCAGCCTCGTTTTAACGTGCTGGTTTGTTGTCGTATCCCTCGAAGCTTTTGTCAAGAGATGGTTTTGTGCATGGGAAAAGTAAGTGTCTAATGAAACACTTCTCAAAGTGTGTCATGTAATAACACTCTTCATACCCCAAGTTGAACTAGTGCTGCATTAATCTATCTTTCCATCCATATGCTTTGCCATTTGCACACTATTCCTTATAGAGATAGACTTAAACGTCTTTGTCATTGAAAGCCGATGTTTCACAATTTCCTAAGACAATGAACAATCGATGAAGTATATACTTTATACGGATAAGATTTGACACGTGAAGAAGATTTGAAGAGCTCTTAGCCAGAAGAAAACCACACCAAAATTTTAAGTTTTTTAATACCCTGAACAATACAGTATACTGTATATAACATTTTTACAGGTCAATGGTATAATTTTGCTTCTTTAGCCACAGCTGTGATAAACTAAAGTTTTCGAGAAATTCTTATCCCTCGTTTATATTTATCAAGGTTTGTAGAATCAAGAATATATCCTTTCCATGCAGGGATCAGCCATGTTAATTTATAAAGTGTATCTAACAATAGCAGCATTGGTTGTTGAGATACATGGAATGAGTAAGAGAGAAATGCAATTATATAGGTAAGCTGCATTTTGCTAAACATGCATCTCAAAAGCTCGGTTTCCTCACCAGAGCCCGTGGGTTTTTCTCATCTTCTCACCTTCTATCTATTCTATCTATATATTATTATATATATATATTATTTATCTATTATATCACATTCTATCTTCTATACAAGTCCCAAATCCGTCCTTCTTTAGAGTACTGGTCCCACGTCTGGGGTGGTGCTCCAAAATCCACTCTCTGTCTTCTCGACAAAGTCCAGTCCAAAGCCATTCGTCTCATCAATAATCCTAACCTCGCCAAATCGCTCCAACCTCTTTCCCATCGTCGTTTAGTTGGAGATCTTTCCATCTTTTACAGATACTTTAACGGACATTGTTCTCAGGAGATCAGGGATATTATTCCAGTTCCTCTGAGCCGTGTCAGAACCACCAGAAGCTCAACTCATTCACACCCTTTCCAAGTTTCACTGCCTAATCCACGAACTCTATCTCACAAATCTTCATTCATCCCTAGAACATGCAACTTATGGAACGTCTTGCCTTCTTGCTTTCCTGAGTCCTACAACTTGCCATCTTTCAAATCTAATGTAAATAAACTTGATCTTATCTCTCTATCCTCTTAGCTGCTCGCTTTCTTCTTTCTTCCTTTGTTGGGGCTTTGTATAGGTCACCATGGCCTTTCCTCAACATAACCCACTAAAAAAAAAAAAAAAAAAAAAAAAAGCAAAGTACACTTGTAGTTACTCCATGATTTGCCCATTGATGGAGTTTTGAGAAATTTTACCCCAAGATGTTGATCAATGGCAGACAGGTAGGGGCTTTTTCGTCTCATTTGCATCCTCCCCCCAATTTTGGCTTAATGACATCTTTATTCTCAATAGCAGGGAAACCCTAGGTATACAAATATTGGGGCTCCCAGGGGTCCAGACCCTTGTCCCTATTCTCAAAAGGGTACAGGTGTCCTTTTCTAGGGAAAATGCAAAGCCTCCGTTTGCAAATGAAGTTGTTCAATATTGTTGTGAGATGAGTGTTTGTTAATTAGTTTGAAATGATTACTGTGTAAATTAACTGAAAGTAGCAAAATGAGGAAAACTCCTGTAGTATTTCTTCTGTTTCTAAATCTGAAGGATAAAATTCCAGGATGTATTCCCTTTGAAGAATTTAGTTGATTAGAAGTGGTTTTCTATTTGTCAAGGCTGTATTATTTACTGTGTATGCATGGTTTTTCTAATACCTTTCACAACTTCTAGAGAGAAAGCTAAGTCAATGTTTTATCATGGATATAATGGCTACCTAAAGCATGGCTTCCCATATGATGAGCTGAAGCCTATATCATGCACTGGTCATGATACCTGGGGCAGGTTTGTCTTCTTCAGCTTTTGAAGTATGCAGTAAACAATTTCAAGAGACACAAGTTGATAAATGTTACCCATTAAAAGGTCATATGGTTAGATGCAAGTGTGGGAAGAATTCGTACAAAACAAAAGACGACAGTGCTCCTCACAACCAAAGTACCAATCTTAAAGGTGCTTTAGCCTTTTGGTATAAATAGCCAATTTGTGCAAAGTTTATTCCATCAAAGAAGATGGAGAAGTAGGCCTATTTTTTGGATTGCAGCAGCTTTTCAGTACAGCATATGGATGTTTAATGCATTTGCTTCTTTTGATCTTTTGATGTAATATTTACTTTATGATAATTCCTAGAAAAAGACATTAAGAATTCTGACATTACTTGATTTTGTAGATTCTACCATTTGAAATTGAGACATGGGCCATTGCACTGCCTTTTTCTTTTATGACCTAGCTGTTCCTCAGCTTAATGTTGACTTGCTCTGTCTTAACTTCAGCTATCATTTGACTTTGGTGGATTCCCTAGACACACTAATGGTAAGTTTCAATTTCCCATCAATCTCTGTATCTGCCCTCTGATGAATACAAAGCTCTTGTGTCTATTAAATGCTACACGTCAGGTTTCACAAAAGCAATACAATGACAATAATACAACAAACCTTATGGACATAGCAAGAAAGATTTTGGTAAGGTCAAATTTAACTCTACTGAATACATGCATCTTATTTCCTATTTTGAATATTAAAATGAATCCTGCCAACATCACCAAGTTGAGCCACAAACGATAACTCATATCATGGAACACTTTCCAGCTTGGTCTGCAGAAGACTTCAACAGAGCATTTCCCCGGCTAATGAAACGCTGGTGTGACCAAGCTGGACTCAACTGCATATCTGTATGAAATGTATTGGTGTGTGTAACAAAGGGTCATGGTTCTGTCAGTCTATTCCCACGAGGCCTTGAAGCTTTAGGAATCACCAATTTCAAGATGTGCGCGTGAAACTGGCCCTAAAAAGCTGCTGTTCGATGCAACCACATGGAATATTCTTGCCTGTGGTCTTATTTAACATGCAGAGAACACAGAGTCAGGGAGATGACAATTAGCGCTGTCGTGTTTGAATGCCTAACTAACTAACTGACTTATGGAAATGAAATACATGTTTATACAGAGAATACCAAAGAGCTAACATTGCCATATTCATTGATTAGGAATAGGAGCGGCAGGGCTGGTTGGTAATGACCCAAGTAGAGGAATAGGTGATGAGTTGATGGAAAGTAGGACAGGAAATAACAATGGATTGAATGAATAGAAATGCGTAGTTAAGCAAAATGGCAATGGTGGCATAGATAGAGATTATGAGGGTACGAAAGCTGAGTCACTGCAAGGCTATGTAGCTGACTTGATATCATTTTCTTTTGCAGATAATGGGAAACACTACAGAATTTCTTAGAGTTATTGGTATTCTAGAGGAGGAAATGACCTTTGAAAAAGATATCAATGTTTCTGTTTTTGAGACTAATATTAGAGGTATAATGCCCATTTGCCATTCTAAAGCCATTTCTATGAGGTTTTACAATTCAAAGCAGCCAAGCTTTCCATTCTTGCTACCCAAGTCACTGGCTTCAGTCACAAATTTCAAAAACCTTCACAGAAATGCAACCAGTTTGCAAATTTTCTATGCATGATCAAAACACTAGATGTCCATTTGCGTAATGAATTTACTTTGATTATCAATACTTCAGTGCTTTATTAAGCAAAGAGCCATTTACTGAGTTGTCTGGTTGAAAAAAGATTTTCTTAGAATGCTAGCCAGAGAATTAGTTCATATAAATGGTTTTATTCAGTAAGTAAAACAGGCTTGATCTCTTTATGTGCTTCCATAAACAACAAGACTCAAGGGTAACTTGGAGAGTAACCGTTGCAAACATAGGACTGAAACTCTTCTCCTGATGCAATAGTGCAGGATTTCTTTTCAAAGGGAAAATCACAAGGAAGCATACGCATTTAATGATTATTTTCGTTATGCGATTGATGCTTGTTGGTTTATTGGCCCTAGTGCAATTTTTCTTCCAATCCTTAGTTTGTTTACCTTGCAGTGATAGGAGGGCTGCTATCTGCACATCTATTGTTGTACAAAGCAACATCACAGTTGCATCATGGTTGGCCGTGTGAAGGTAGAATTTTGGAGCTTGCCAGAAAAGCCGCTGAGAAACTTCTACCCGGTTAGGCTTTATTTTTTCATTAAAGGTGATGGTGTTTTAGGAAACACCAGTTTCAAGGTGTGCGTATGAAACTGGTCCTAAAAAACTGCTGTTCGATTCAACCCACATGGACGATTCTTGCTTTGCTGTCTTGTTTAACGTGCAGAGAACACGGAGTCAGAGAAACGACGATTAGCGCTGTTGTGCTTGAATGACTGACTAACTGACTGACTAACGTATTGAAATGAAATACATGTTTATATAGGCGAATAAGAAAGAGCTAAAATTACCAAACTCATCGAATAAGAATAGGAGCGGAAGATTGATTGTGAATGACGCAAGTAGATGAATAGATGATGAGCTGATGGGAATTATGACAGGAAATAACAATTGATTGGATGAATAGAATTGTATTGTTAAGCAAGGTGGTAATGGCGGCATAGATGGAGATTTATGAGAGTAGAAAGCTGAGTCACTACAGTGTAAACATTTGAACAAGGCCAAGTAACAGAAAATGTGTACTGAGATTGAGATCTAGGGCACAATTAGTTTGAGAGCTCATGTGAAGCACATCAATTTAAAAAGCCAGAGGGATTTTTTAATTTTGTATGAATTTAATCATTGTCAGCCCCCTTTTAAGAACAACTCACCCGTGCAATATGCTTTTTTCCTTGAAATTAGAAGGTAGCTTGAATTTTCGGACTAACATTTCAGATTTAGCGGTACTACCTTGGCCGTATCAAAAGCGATAAATGATGCCATCAATAGATTTCAACGAAAATTGCTAAGAAGAGTTCATCAAAGATTTTACCAAGAATTATAACAAACGAAGAAAGTGATGGAAGTATCGGAAAGCCAAATGATGAGATAAAAAGAAGGAGATGCGAAGTGATTGGACATCTGGCTAGCGGAAACTCCCCAGCCTGATGGTAATTATGCCGAGTAATCCCAAAAAAAAAAGAGGCACACCACCGGCTGGCTACCTGAAAAAATGCGCTGACGATGACGAAGGCTTGTTGGTATCGATGGGATGAATATTTTAGATGGAGTCGGTAAAATGGACAATGGGCCTGTGATTTTGTGATTATTATTCCCTTTTTATACTCACATCCTATCAATATATAACGTTTCACAAAGTAACTGGCTTTTCAATGATTTCAGCTTTCAATACTACGACATCTATGCCTTATGGAACTGTGAATCTCCTGCGAGGTGTGCCAGAAGGAGAGACAACTGTCACATGTACAGCTAGCGTTGGAACATTTATCTTAGAGTTTGCTATGATCTCCCATTTGACAGGTATCATTTTGACTGCAACTGTTATGATTATTGCATGTATCTTCAGTAGTGAAATAGGTGAGATGCTGCAGGTCCACCATCCAGACTGCATGCTCCTTCACCTGTCGCTGTCCAGGGCATTGTGATATTTTTCGTGCCTGTGATCTTCTCCCTCGTGGTATGATGGTTTGGTGGTTTCAGCATGCGGACTCATAACACAGGGGTTGTGAGTTCGAATCCTGCACGTGTCACAATAAAAACACCATTGGCGAGGAAGGCATTGGGAAACCACCTGATAAAATCTACTGCCCTAGAAAAACTCAGAACATTGCCTCTGGTTTCTGCTAAGTTTAAGATCGAGTATGCGACACAGATCTTCCTGCTGATGTTTAAATCATTTCGCCGCCATCATCCTCTCCTGTTTCTGCCATTTTATGACACCAGTAGTGCCAGGAACCAAGCAAGAGAATGCCAGCCCCATTTATTGAAATGACAAAGTACTGCCTTAGTCCAACTAGCAGTGTCTGATTCAGCTTCTCTCTATCGACTCTGCTGAGAATGGCTTAAAGTTCACCTCCACTTTCTAGTAGTAAGGGATCGAAAATGCTGTGTTACTATCCAATTTGGCCAATCACCCCTTACTGAATTCAGCTGATTTGAAAGCCACTAGCAGTTCGAATTCAATTCATTTAGCATCTAAGCTATGCTATATCTTTTTTTTTAAGCAATCTTTTGTCTTGTTTCACTGATAACTTGTATTGGTACTACGGATAATCTAAGCTAATTCTAGATATAGCCCCCTATTGATAGAAAGATTAGCAATCTTATTTTCATAAATCGTTTGTTTTGATGCTGGTATCTAACAACATTGCATATCGTGCCAAGATATGTTAGGCTACTGGGTGCTATTTGTAGTCGTAGTTTCAAGTTTATATTGTGCTATAATTTCTAATGTGTTGTGATAAATCTTCAACAGGTGATGGTCGCTTTGAAGAAGTTGCCATGAAAGCTCTTGATTCCCTGTTCAACCATAAATCGGCGAAAGGGCTTGTAAGTATTTTCAAATAATCAAGCGAATCGTAATCATTGAAGGATTTTTGATGAATTCACTTTATACGAAAGCATTTAATCTTTGTGAGACTACCAAACTCTATGTATGCCCGTCAGCTATCCTTCGTCGCTCATAGTCTAAGGTATGACTCCCATGAAAAAACTCTCCTTGGCATGATCGTTGGAAAAAGAGGCAGGGGCAGGCCGAAGATTCGACTGAGCAACCACCTGAAAGACATATGTGGCTTATCGCTGGTTGAAATGCCTAGCTAAAATCGCTCAGAATCGAGATGACTGAAGACTGTTGGTGAAGAGGCCCACGGCTGCTCGAGACCGAGCGAACCGTACTTGATGATGACTCTTCTTCTTTCATCTTTTTCTTCTTCTTTCTTCTTATTTCTTCTTCTTCCTTCTTCCTTTGAGGCTTGCCTTTCTAGAGCGCGCTTAGGCGCTGTAGTTTCTACGTTCATCTTCTTGCCTCCCAAGCCTCTTCCATCTCCATTGCTATCTCCATTGCTATCTCCATTGCTATCTCCATTACTATCTCCATCAAATCTCACTCAGACGCACTCTTCCTCCTCATTCGTGCTCTGCCTTTCTCTCTCCCCTACTTAAAGACCCATTCACGAAACCAGCCATGCTAAATCTTCGTCTTCTTCCTCCCTTTGGCAAACCTTTCAACAGTTGTTGCTGGAGCGCACACGCTCTACTTACATTCTGGCATAGCACTCAGATAATTGCAAGGCATTTTAACTATCGTTTAAGCAAATTAGGAATAGTAAATCTGATCACCAATGCAATGTTAGGATTTTTGAGGTGGCTAGAGCGAAAAGACAGCGGAAAAGTGGCTGTCTGAAGGAAAGTAGCACCAAGGCAGTTGCGAGTGAGACTGGCCTAGATGGGCCGAAGGTCGACGAGGTTCTGGCAACACTGGTTGAAAGTGGGCAGCATAGCTACACCCGAAAAGTTGTGGCTAATGTTGGAAATACGGAGAGTGCCCGAAATACAGAGTTTTGGGTTTCTTGACGTTAAATCGAGCCGATATGATGAGCTACGCGAACGACATCAATAGTTCGCGGGAAAGTCTTTTTTGAATTAAAAATAAAATTCAAAGCTTGGAAACAGTTTCCCGCAGCCACACGAAGCTGTCAAGAGACGATCAAAGTCACAATGAAGACTGAATTGTAAAGAAATAAACGGAAAAAGACTTAACTAAATGGTCACCAAGCAACTGAACATTAGGTAAACAAATAATTTATCCAACTAGAAGAACTGTTTCCTGGTGTTAAATTACGCAACAGAAAGTCTAGTCGAAGAAGCACAGCGGAAATGAATCGGAATATTTATAGATTAAACACGGAAACAGAACTAATACCACATTCATCAGTGATATGAACAAAAGTAGGCCTACTTCCGAACTTGCATGCACTCTGTTTCTAGGCCATATTTCCTTCCTCTTCCTGCCGAAATATAAGACGAAGACTTGCTATAGCAGGCAATGCCCCGGTCAATCTCACATTGGACGGCATTTGGAAAAACATCGAATTTCACTGAAAATGATGCCCCAAGTACTGAAAACCATGGTTTTCCCAATCGCTGCATGTGGGTGCGAGTGTTAGGAAATCACGAATACAGACGAGAGAAGGCGAATATCCTTCAAACTATGGTGCTACAGAAGAATTCTCGTGGGCTAGCTGGGTAGGATGCCAAAAAAGAAAAATACTTGGATTCTAGGCAAAATAGGCAGGGTGATTCTGTCCGTTGATGATTCCTGCTTTATGCTTCAAAATATTTTCCCCTCGTACACGTCCTGCACTATTGTACCCTCCGGCACCTGTTTCTTCCTTAAGCGGTGCCGGATATCTTCCTGTGCCACCCGATAATGGATCTTTTTCGAATTAGATGCAAAGCCTGTCCATGCCTACCTACCTCACCCTATATTTTTCTACTAATGTTCTCTGGGAAACTCCGCATTAGTGTCGCTTTTGCCTATCAAAATCAACGCTGGCCACTTTGTTTGGCACCATCTATCGCTCTTGCTGCACCACCTCTCCCTCTTGTTGCACCACTTCTTCCTCTTGCGGCACCACCTCTCCCTCTTGTTGCAACACATCTCCCTCTCTCTGCATCACTCTCGGCCGGAGCTTCAAGGTTTGCCACAGCTGCTTTATTCTTCGTCTTATCTAATTTTTCATAATGAATGAAGCTTTTCCAAAGTTTTCTGACTAACTATGATTCCGATGAGCACTAAAATTGATCGAGATAGAATGCATAGAAGGTTTTTTGGGAAAAACAGGACTGAGTCACTAAAAATCAACTCATTATGGATTCAGTAAAAAATTTTAAAGTGTGATTTCGATTCGTTCATCGGCAATAAAGCCAGATGAAATAAATTGATCATCTTCGAGTTATGTTAATTGCAATTCAGGTCGGCAACCATATTGATGTTTCAAGTGGTCTTTGGACAGCTTTCGATTCTGGTATTGGTGCGGGAGTTGATTCGTATTACGAGTACTTAGTAAAGGGAGGAATATTACTTGGCAGAAAAAAATTGCTAGATATGTTTAAAGGTATGTGAGGAAAGTCTCTGTAGATTGATTGCCATTTATTGCTTATGGATTCTTTCATTTCCAAAAATATGTTCAATATATTAATTTGAAATAGAAAAATATCAAAGGAATGAATGCTATCATTGCTCCTTCTTATGTCAGGTACTTAGTCTGGTAATTTTAAGTAATAAATAATGATTATAATTTCCAATCTTTATACTGGATTCAACTCTTCGACTTAATTGTAGCTGTTAAATGTGTGCAGTGGTGCCGTGGCGTAGTGGTTACGCATGCGGACTCAACACAGGGGTTGTGCCAGTTCGACTCCTCCATGTGTCACTTTTAAAATGCCATTGGTGAGGAAAGCAACGGGAAACCACCTCCTGAATTCCACATCCCTAGAAAAAACTTAGAGCCCTGTTTCTGGTTTCTGCTACGCTCGAAATTGAGTATGAAAAGCAGTTCAATGTGTGTCCGGTGAATGCCGAAGCAACGGCAGATGCCAAAGTAACGGTAGATGCCAAAGCAACGGTGGATGCCAAAGCAACGGTAGATGCCGAAGCAACGGTAGATACCAAAGCAACGGTAGATGCCGAAGCAACGGCAGATGCCAAAGCAACGGTAGATGCCAAAGCAACGGTGGATGCCAAAGCAACGGTAGATGCCGAAGCAACGGTAGATACCAAAGCAACGGTAGATACCAAAGCAACGGTAGATGCCAAAGCAACGGCAGATGCCAAAGCAACGGTAGATGCCAAAGCAACGGTGGATGCCGAAGCAACGGTAGATGCCAAAGCAACGGTAGATGCCGAAGCAACGGTGGATGCCAAAGCAACGGTAGATGCCAAAGCAACGGTGGATACCAAAGCAACGGTGGATGCCGAAGCAACGGTAGATGCCAAAGCAACGGTAGATGCCAAAGCAACGGTAGATGCCGAATCAACGGTAGATGCCGAAGCAACGGTAGATACCAAAGCAACGGTAGATGCCGAAGCAACGGTGGATGCCAAAGCAACGGTGGATGCCGAAGCAACGGTAGATGCCAAAGCAACGGTGGATGCTGAACGCAGTTGAAGTGTTAAAGCAAGATTGGAAGGGCGTTCGCTGTGAATTATTTGGTCTCTAAGTTCTAATTTATTTCTTCTATCCACCATGATAAAAGAGGTTTGCTGAAATAGTTTTGGATTTTATTCAGAGCTCTTTATTCAGTGCCTTGCTCTCGCTCTATTTCCTTGGCTAGAATTTTCCATTCCAGTTCGAAGACGCTAAAAAGATTACTGGCAGACAAAAGTGACCACTGTCAGGCAAAATAGTGTGATGGGTCTGTTTCATTACTGAAGATGAGCCAGCTTGCCTTTGATTCATACTTTTGGTAGTATGCTTGCTATCCTCCTGTTGTTTCACGATTAAATCTCTTCTCAGAACTGAATGAAAACATTCACAAGAATATGAAGTATGACGACTGGTACGTTTGGGTGCACATGGAAAAATCTGCTATCACAATGCCCGTTTTTCAGTCACTGGATGCCTACTGGCCAGGTTTGCAAGTGAGTACAACCACAAACCAATTCTGCGAAATTCTCTTTTTTGTCACTCGTTCACTTATTTTTCGCCGCAAGGATGTAAACCTCAAAGCAATCAATTCAGATCTTTTTAAAGAAGAGTATGTTTGGCCTATGGATACAGTATGGATATATAAAATCTTTGTTCACGAAGCCAAGCCAAGCCAAGGAGACGAAGGTTTATATAGACTTGAAGATGGTCAAGAATTAATGGAAAAGTGCAGATATTCCTGAACATCTTTCTCTTTCCTCATCCATATGTGCACACGATTTACATCACTTGTCACAATCTGCAACAATTGTAATTTGTTTTCGATGCTGCTAGAGCAATGCCACAGATGGCAAGCATTCGCACATGCCTACTAGGTGGCTTGACATGCCTCAACGGTGCTGCCATGTTGAGAGTGTTACACTGTACTTGCAGAGTCTGCTTGGCGATATTGGGGAGGCATCAAGAACATTGCATCAATATCACAGGGTTTGGAAGCAATTTGGTTTTACACCTGAATTCTATCAAATCGCTCATGGTCAACCTTTTGGTGGCAGAGAAGGGTACCCGCTGAGACCAGGTAAGCTGATACGCTTTATTTTATACGTTATTGTAGGCTAGACCCATTGTATATGCGTCATCATGTTACATCATGAGGCTTCTAGTCTCAGTTGTTTCTGACTGCTCTACGAAGTCAAGAGAGACCAGCATAGAGCGATGGAGAGCAGTATTGGCTAACGATGGTCGTAGGAACGAAGATAAAGGACTCATTAGATGGGTTGTAGTACCTTAAGACCACAGAAAAGCCAGAAGAAACAGGCTGATGGTCTTTGTAATTGCTGTGACGCCTTTATCGCTGAATAGCGCGTGAGATAGAGCATAATCTCTGTAAATTAGTTCCTCTTTGATCCCCTTTTGCTAGCTTCTTGAACATGAGCGAGTATGCAAGATCACATGCCGCTGCTCACGATGAATTAGAATTAGATCAAACACCTATTTTTGCTTACCTTTTTCGATGTTGCCGAATTCAAGTTGTTTAGTGGTGCCGTGGCGTAGTGGTTACGCATGCGGACATACAACACAGGGGCTGTCAGTTCGTCTCCTCCATGTGTCACTTTTAAAACGCCATTGGTGAGGAAGGCAACGGGGAACCACCTCATGGATTCCACTTCCCTAGAAAAAACTCAGAGCCCTGTCTCTGGTTTCTGCTACGCTCGAAATCGAGTTTGCAATGCAGCAGAGCTTCACTTATATTTCTTTCTGTGGCATTTCTTGGGGTTTTTAAGTAGGAAACTGTTCTGCAAACAGTCCAATAATGACATGGAATGACGTAGCTTAGATCTCAGTTTAGTATGATTCATACTCTAGCAGAGTTTTATGGAATAAATGGCTCTCTCACTCTCAGGGTCTCTCTCTCTCTCTCTATCTCTATCTCTATCTCTCTCTCTATCTCTCTCTCTCTCTCTCTCTCTCAGGGTCTCTCTCTCAGGGTCTCTCTCTCAGGGTCTCTCTCTCAGGGTCTCTCTCTCAGGGTCTCTCTCTCAGGGTCTCTCTCTCAGGGTCTCTCTCTCAAGGTCTCTCTCTCAAGGTCTCTCTCTCAAGGTCTCTCTCTCAAGGTCTCTCTCTCAAGGTCTCTCTCTCAAGGTCTCTCTCTCAAGGTCTCTCTCTCAAGGTCTCTCTCTCAAGGTCTCTCTCTCAAGGTCTCTCTCTCAAGGTCTCTCTCTCAAGGTCTCTCTCTCAAGGTCTCTCTCTCAAGGTCTCTCTCTCAAGGTCTCTCTCTCAAGGTCTCTCTCTCAAGGTCTCTCTCTCAAGGTCTCTCTCTCAAGGCTCTCTCTCTCTCTCTCTCTCTCTCTCTCTCTCTCTCTCTCTCTCTCTCTCTCTCTCTCTCTCTCTCTCTCTCTCTCTCTCTCTCTCTCTCTCTCTCTCTCTCTCTCTCTCTCTCTCACTCACTCTGTCTCAGGGTCTCTCTCTCACTCACTCTCTCTCAGGGTCTCTCTCTCAGGGTCTCTCTCTCAGGGTCTCTCTCTCAGGGTCTCTCTCTCTCTCAGGGTTTCTCTCTCAGGGTCTCTCTCTCAGGGTCTCTCTCTCTCTCAGGGTTTCTCTCTCTCTCAGGGTTTCTCTCTCTCTCAGGGTCTCTCTCTCTCTCAGGGTCTCTCTCTCTCTCAGGGTCTCTCTCTCTCTCAGGGTCTCTCTCTCTCTCAGGGTCTCTCTCTCTCTCAGGGTCTCTCTCTCTCTCTCTCTCTCTCTCTCTCTCTCTCTCTCAGGGTCTCTCTCTCAGGTCTCTCTCTCTCTCTCTCTCTCTCTCTCTCTCTCTCTCTCTCTCTCTCTCTCTCTCTCTCTCTCTCTCTCTCTCTCTCTCTCTCTCTCTCTCTCTCTCTCTCTCTCTCTCAGGGTCTCTCTCTCTCTCAGGGTCTCTCTCTCTCTCAGGGTCCTCTCTCCGTCTCCTGCTGTCTCACCGAGCTTATTTTTCGACCCCAGAGCTCATAGAAAGCACAATGTATATGTATCAAGCAACGAAAGACCCTTATTACTTGGAAATCGGAAGGGATATTTTGGAATCAATTGAAAGGCATACAAGGACACCTTGTGGCTATGCAACCGTGAGTATAGCCAACCTTAATATTTCTTGTGTGCATTCCAGTCGGCATTGAATATTACTTCTGCGTTTTGTTGAACAGCCCTCTTTATGCTTCACTGACAATTTCTGCACCACGTACTTCACAAACCGCGCTGCACTTTTTACGCTCCAACCATTTGACCACGTGTGCAATTGATTGAATGAATAGAATTGCGCTGGTAAGCAAAATGGCAATGACTGTGTAGATAGAAAATATGAAGGTAAGAAAGCCGAGTCACTACAGAGCATTCGGATTCATCCCAACTTTAGAAAAGAAGCGGATTCAAGGATTTCTAGCCAGTCGATCTCCTTGTTTGTTTCAGGTGCGCAACGTTATCACTCACGAGCTTGAGGATCGCATGGAATCGTTTTTCTTGGCAGAGACAACAAAATACTTGTATCTCTTGTTCGATGAGAATAATTTCATTCATAAACACGATGGCTCCGAAAGCCCGAGACACAACGGGGTACCATCACACTGCCTAATGGGCAGTTTAGGCTACGTCTTCAACACCGAAGCCCATCCACTGGACATAGGAGCCATTAGATGCTGTAAAACCACGTCCAGGTCATCCCAGAACATTATGGGCAGGCATTTAAAAAACAATACAAATGATTTATTTACCGGGGATGAGCATTTAACTGGTAAACATCGATGCAAACCTAGGCCATTTTATCAAAGACTCTTCACAAACGGTGTATATCTAGAAGACAAAGATGATTTGTTTTGGTAATTCGTATCTTAATTGAGAAATATTCCTGATGCATCTTTCTCGCCATCACGTGATAATGTCAGTCAGTATCAAATGTAGAAGACATCGGATTTTGGAGGAAGAATGGCTCTTTGGGAAAATTCTTCACTGGCAAGTTCTTCACACATTTTACACTGTTGGGAGCCGACTGGTTTCACCACGTTTTGATAAAATTGTGAAATAATATCCAGTCTTCTACAACCTTTTGCTTCCCCGTCAATGGGTTGCCACAGAACGAGTTGGTGCGGTTCTTCCATCAGTTCCATTAACCTGATTGCCAGGGTTTTAAGGGCGGATTGCCTTCCTGCTACCAACCTTCTAGCTCATTCGGGCTTATGAAAAGTAGATAGAAAGGCATCATAGATAGATAGATAGTCATAGATAGATAGATAGATAGATAGATAGATAGATAGATAGATAGATAGATAGATAGATAGATAGATAGATAAATAGATAGATAAATAGACAGACAGATAGATAGATAGATAGATAGATAGATAGATAGATAGATAGATAGATAGATAGATAGATAGATAGATAGATAGATAGATAGATAGATAGATAGATAGATAGATAAATAGACAGGCAGATAGATAGATAGATAGATAGATAGATAGATAGATAGATAGATAGATAGATAGATAGATAGATAGATAGATAGATAGATAGATAGATAGATAGATAGATAGATATATATGGTGTTAAGTTCTCCTACAGTTAAGCGAGGTGAGAAAGGAGAAGTTGAAATCCATTCCATTGACTTCATTTCTCTTAATTCATTCATTCCTGTGTCGAAAGAGCGAACGGATCTTCACCTTCTGAACCGGCTCGCTACGTATGGAGATGGACTCTTAGCAGGGTTCTTTAATCTAATGTGGGTGAGTGTGAGATACATGTTCTTAGATTTGACACATTGCAAAACAAATCATTAACTATTCATGTGAATTTTTCCTCTTTCTATTAAGTCACCTACGTATCATCATTTTAAATTGGCTCTCTAACTAGCACCAGACACACTGCAGATAGTTCTCAGTGCATCATAATCCCAAGCCGATGAATGCTGTCTGAACCAGGGACGTGGGAAGAACTTTGGAGGGGCTCGAAACTGTGAGGGCGCTTTTTCACGAGAAGGGCATTTTGATATGCGTTGGATTAAAGAGTGAATAGAGCTATATTCAGTGGAAATATCGCAAGTTCTGATGGCTGACTGTTTTTACTTCAGAACATAGCCAAACGATAATAAAGCATAATTGAAGTACAGCAAAAAACCATGTAGGGTAAAATTGCTTTTCTCCATAGAACTACCACCATTATTACATTGGAAAATATTGCAAGCCAGGCGTCACATGAAAGAGCTTTGCAAGTGGAACTTAAACTGCAGTACCCCAACCTGGAACACGCTGGAACACGTACAAAAATCTAATTAAATTTTCAAAGCCCTGCACTTTTCCAATGCCATTAATTCACCTTTTGCAAAATGCTCATGGCATGGCCGATTCTCAATGCTCAATGCTTTGCTATCAATCTCTACAGACTTTCATTTGTGTAAGTTCCATGGCTACTTGCGATATTATTGCACTAGAACTAGCGCAGAGGACATTTTGGGCCATCAAATCAAAGTCACCACCTGAAATAGGGAAGTACCTCGTGAAAAATTATTCAATTATCAACGTAAAAATAGCAGTAAAACTCGGTAAGGGCCGTGCCGTCTCTGGTAATGCCCTCCTGGCATATACGGGTCGATTTGATGCATCATATAAAAAATTACATTCAAAAAAGTAATATGACGTTTTTGATTGTTTCCTGGTTAATGTACATGTTAAATGGATTTTGAATTCATACCTTCAGTATTAGTGACGACTCCGCCGGCTTCTTCAACCAATAATCTCCCAGCGGCAATGTCCCAGCAGTGTATTCCCCATTCATAATAAACGTCAGCAGAGCCACTTGCTACCATTGCCATATTCAATGCAGCTGAACCGAGAGAGCGCAGCCTGTCGAGAAAACACAAAAAGACTACACTCTGGCTTATTGCGACCGGTTGGTCTGATCGGTTCGTGAACAACTACTATAATGAATGAGCAGCATATATATACAGATTCATTAAAGCCGAAGTTCTCACTGACGTCACAACCTCGAGATCGCGCGACCGCTGCGGAGACTATAGAAACTCTTTGGCCTATTGAGCATCGGAGAAGTGAGCACAAAAAAGGAGAGTGATAAATACTTTGGGTAATAAGTGATAAATCTCAAAAGATATAAAGAATAATACATATTTTTAGGATATATATTATTTACTGATAAAAGTTACTAATAAAGTGCAAAAAATGTTGAAAACTAAAAAGTTTTTTCTCTTGCTTCGATCGCTGTATCACTTGATTCATATGGCGCTGCATTCTGGTAATTTGGAATCTTCGGTGGTTGGAGTATTCATTTTAATATTGTGAGCATTCTTCGTCTTGAGAGAAAATAACCCATTCCAATTCCACGGTTTAGATTTATAAGTTATTTTCACATTCTTCAGATCTCGACCATGGCCTGCTTTATAACATGAAGCACACGGCGATTTCACCTGCTCAAAAGACATCCTTACTATGTACTCGCTGCAGAGTACTATGCATCCTCTAGCAACTAGCTCATGAGCCGTCGGACAATCCGCCACTTCAATTTGGAGTCCATTTTCAAGCGATTCAGTGATTTTTAATGCAGTCTGCTTGCGGGGGGTGTTGAACTTCCAAATAGTTGTTCTTTTGTCATTATCACCACATTTCCAGTCACCAGTTCAGCCTCCGGCCAATCATCTTTTGTAGATTCTGCCTCTGCCTTATGGTCGATAGTCATATTTTCACCATCGCCATCAGTGCCTATACCTGCAAGTGAGCGACTGTTCTCGAGTCTTAAATAAGCGTGAACATCACAACAACTTGTTTCTTCTGTGCAGTACTTGCCATTGTCACTCATGCTATTTAGCAGCCTATTCTCTTTAGAATCTGCAATAGTAAATTTAGGCCGCACAATCTCTGGCCAAGGATCTTCTATAAATTCCATCTTATGATTGATTGCCATATTTTCACCAACACCATCAATGTTCATAACTTTAGTTGTTAGAAAGTTAGTTAAATCAAGTCTGCTAACTGTAATGAGTATACGCTGCTTATACTTATGCAAAAAAAACTGCACATAACAGCTCGAAATATGATCCCTAAAAAATGGAATGCTACAGAATATTTGACAACATTTGAAAAAAAAATTTGATACTTAAAACTTTGAAATATTGCAGAATATTCTACACTTGCATTTTAGCCATCTCTTTCGTTTACTCGCAAAAGGTGTCTTAATATAAGCGTATTTATACGCAATTTTCATAAGAGTATACAGCTAAACTGAAATAGTAACGTATAGAATATACCTAACATATATCAATATAAAAACTCATCTCACGTATATTCGACTATATAGCGTATATCTATGCATACACAAAAACATCCAACACATGACAATACAAATTATACATTTGCATATATATATACGTTAAAAACTAAACACCGTATATCTATATGTATCATCGACTATGTGCGAACAATCAAAACGTATAAATAAAAGGACATCTCACAAACCACTCACACATTCTCACAGTTACATTGTAAGAAACACAGATAAAGAAAATAATCGACAACCATGGCAGAAGCACTATCAAAGGCTATTTCTCTTAAGAAGTTGTCAACTACAGAAGGAGATGTAGTTTTTCTAGATCCAGCCTAAAAAATTATGGGAGGTATGGTCTCAATCAAGATGTTTTCAAGTCCTCCACAACAAATTGACAAAATTGAATTTCAAAATAGAAAACTTTCAACTGAAATATGGTGACAATGACGAGGAAAGAACTATTCGGAAGCTCAACACCGCCCCGCAAACAAACTGCATTGAAGATCTCAGAATCGCCCGAAAATGGTCTCCAAATTCAAGTGACAGACTGTCCAACTGCCCAAGATTTGCTTTCTAGAGGATGTATACTACTCTGCAGCGAATGCATAGTAAAAATGTATTTCGAACAGGTGGAATCATCTTCTTCTTCGGACGATAAGTCAGAAAGTGATAAAGATCTGAAGAATGTCAAAATGATTTATAAAATGAAACCGTGGAATTGCAATATTTCCGCCGATGATTCCAAATTACCAAATTGCAACATCATATGAACCAAATGAAACAGTGGTCGAAGGTAAGGAGCAAGAAGCGAATAGTAGGAACTTTCATTAGCAAATAATATATTTTAAAAGATGCATTATTTTTTTATAATTCATTATTCATATTTGTAAAATTATTCATAACTCTTTTTTTGCATTCATTTCTTCACTTAACGGACCAAAGAGCAACCCTATAGTCTCCGCAGCGGTCGCGCGATTTCGAGGTTGTGACGTCAGTGAGAACTTCGGCTTTATTGAATCTGTATATATATGCTGCTTGGATGAATTTAGTTTTCATTACAAAGAATGAAATTCCAGCACTTTTTCATCAAGTTCTGTCTTGTTCTTTATCAGTTTTATCAAGTAGCACAATTTCTCTTGGCAAACAATGAGGCGAAATAGCTTTAAGTATACAAAGCATAAAGGCACTTTCATTTTGTACTGATTCTAGAGTAATGCATAGCTTCGTGCATCGGCGTTTGCGCTGCCTAACAAACGAATTTTGCATAATAAATGAATTACCCGTGGGAAGGTCCCTTCGGTCGTCCAATCACTTTCACCATGTTTCTTGAAACAGTTTCCAGCACGTCCTGTTTTCTGTTGGAGCCCCATTCCGTAAGAACTAGAGGACTGCTCAGATCTAAGGTGAAAAAAGCAGTCAGCTTTAAAATGGAAACACATAAACACAGAAGCAATTCAACCGGGCAATTGAATTAGACACCATCAACACAAGGGTTGTCAGTTCGATTCCTCCATGTGTCAATTTTAAAACGCCATTGGCGAGGAAGGCAATGGGAAACCACCTCATGAATTCCACTGCCCTAGAAAAAACTCACAGCTCTGTCTCTGGTTTCTGCTACGCTCGAAATCGAGTATGCAAAGCAGTTTTCAGTTTTTTTGACAATTTCCTTGCAATCTCTCCACACATTGCCAAATGCGTAAAGACTTCCATTATAAATTTACCATCATGCTCTGAGACTGATAGCTTTTCTTCACCAAAGAAAGAACCATGGCCTTTGACCGCAACATACATTTTATCCAGAACACATCCATACACAACAGCTACTTCTATCTGGAATGTAAAACTGCAAATAAAAATACAACGAAATAATGAAAATAATAAACAGTTGCTTTTTGAAAAGAATATAGATACAATATGATAACTACAAAACAGAAATGAAATATGAATAAAAGTTTGACAATGAAAACAGATACAAGAAAATCTGAAAATCAAGTAAAAGATGTCTTATCTCCCTGAGCTGGGACGAGGTGGTAACGGTTCTACTGGCCAAGCCCTGTGAGACCGTTTATTGGAGGCATAGAAATCCCACGTTTTCCTGGTCTGTGACATAGCAAGTGGCAATGTGCAACATGGATTGGCACTAAAGCGGTTCGAAACAAACCAGGATTCCGGCATTCCACTACAGTCCTAGCCGTAGACCTCGGTCATCTCGGTCCAACCTTGTCACTGTACGTGTCTACCGCAGGATCAAGTGCGTGTGGCTGAATACAGCGCAATGGGAGCACCACCATAACCAACTCCTTAGTGCAGGCCTTGTCTCCACACTCAATAAAGGACAGCATCGTTGTCAGCAATGACGGACAGCCTTAAGTAAGCATGCATGTTTGTATGTATGTATGTATGTATGTATGTATGTATGTATGTATGTATGTATGTATGTATGTATGGATGTATGTATGTATGTTTGTATTGCTATGTATGTATGTATGTATGTATGTATGTATGTATGTATGTATGTATGTATGTATGTATGTATGTATGTATGTATGTATGTATGTATGTATGTATGTATGTATGTATGTATGTATGCATGCACATGTATATATCTTTGTATTGCTATGTATGTATGTATGTATGTATGTATGTATGTATGTATGTATGTATGTATGTATGTATGTATGTATGTATGTATGTATGTATGTATGTATGTATGTATGTATGTATGTATGTATGTATGTATGTATGCATGCACATGTATATATCTTTGTATTGCTATGTATGTATGTATGTATGTATGTATGTATGTATGTATGTATGTATGTATGTATGTATGTATGTATGTATGTATGTATGTATGTATGTATGTATGTATGTATGTATGTATGTATGTATGTATGTATGTATGTATGCATGCATGTATTAAGACACATCTAATTAAACTGTAAACAAGAACTTACATTTTTGTTTATTGCAATGCCTATAGAAACTGCAACAAAGGGGAGCCTAAAGTAGAAGCAATGATTTTCAGTAATTATCTGCAAAGCTTCAAATGAATTTCCACACATATCATATGAATATCACAAATCTACATTTTTACATTGTATATGGATCACATTGTATAATTCATAATTATTGATTTAAAACAACATATATTGGGTGTCTTATCTTCTGACATACCTATTTAGCTTTTTAACTGGTATTACCTTGCTCAGATTACACAACTCATCTTCTGCTTTTTTAAAATAATGATAAAGGTGAAGTTTGTGATAAAGATGGCTAATAATGAGTTGGATGTACTTAGAGCTTCTCATTAAAGCCCTGTCTTCTTCCTAAGACTATTGAGTGGCATATCTGCTTTCCATTCCTGCTCTAATCAGACATTTTGATGCATAAATTACCACAAATTGTATACCCGTGAACAAAATTTGTTGTTCCATCAACTGGGTCAACAATCCAAGTTGGAACATCTGTCAGTGTGCAGTGTCCTCCTCCAGCAACAGTCTCCTCACCTATAAATCTTGAAAATGTATCATAAATATTAGAATGTTGCCTTGAAATCTTTTCTAAAAAAGAAATCCATAGACAAGATGTGGAAGAGAAAAAGGCTTCAATGTGAAATAATCAACTCCTGCTTTTCTGTGGAATATTGAAGCTTTGTACATCAAGATATTTATTCAAGATATTCTACACATCAAAATTGACCAAAATTGTGATGGGAAATTGCTCAAAATCCAGATACCCTCTGACTTCTGAATCAGCAAAACGATGGATTTTCTTCTCTCAGAATTCAGAAGACTTTATTAACAAAGATGTAATAAAAACTGCATCAGATACCAGTAAATGTTAAAGAAACTCTTTATTGAGTATGAAGATTAATCAAAAGATTGATCAGTGACCTAAGGAAGTGCTTCTTACTCATGCTCTGGGTATTGCTCTGAAATTGTCTTCTTTATGAAATCTTCTACTTTCTGGTCAGTTTCAGTGACAAGATCAGTTGAGCAGGCTTTTGATTTAACGCTTTTGCTTTTATTAAATGCCTCTTTAATCATCTGCAGTATGGGAGGAAATGTTAAAGAAAGAGCTTTCTGAAAAAATGAACTAACAATATCCCAATATAGCAATTTTTAAATTCAGGCAAATGATACAGTTGAATGGTTTGTGCAAATAATCAGAATCAAACTACTGCTTGAAAACTATTGCCTTGTTTATTAGTGACAGATTTTTTTTAAACATGCCATTTGTTCATCACAACTAATAATTGACCATTTGATAAGAATTCTGGTTCCCTTAGGAAAGGCTTGTAAGCTCTCTTAATTGGCACCAGATATCAATTAGGAAATAGGGTGGGCTTGTGAGTACTGTTGAGGAATTCAGACTGATGATTCTTAATGAGAGGTAAGCAAAAGATTTCATCAAAAAGCCTTAATTGCTTCATCAATTGATTCAATGCTAGAAAGATTTCATCAAATGTAAGCACACTAAATCAGAGCAATGTTTTTGGGTGTTGGAAAGAAGTTTGGTGCTTAAACGGTAAAGCACTAAAAGCATGTGCGCGTTATTTCACAAGAAGCAGGGATAATATGAGCACTTGTAGCCACAACAAAGCACTATCATCCCCAAAATTAGAACAGCAACTGGACAAAAACCTTTGCGCATTCCAGGGAGCAAAGGTGGCCAACATGTTACCACAACATTTGCAAAGTGAAATGTCCACTGCGAAATTCAAAGCATCCAGCAGAAACGAAAACTTGGAAGTTTAGTAACCATCAGTTGTCATCTGAAGTATCTTTAAGTTCTGTTTTTGTATATCTTTAAGTTCTCTGTTGTAAGATGCAGGTCCTTCCTTGATTGACAACAGCACAGGATGGATAGGATAGATCATCTACATAGATAGATATAGGAGAGATAGGATTGATAATCTACTTTAACTACTATCATTATCGCTATCATCGTTGTTATTGGTGTGTGAATTTCAAAAGCTACCCAAGCTTCCTCACCTTGCCTGCTTCTTGGGCAACTGATACTGCAGTCCATAGGTAGCTTAATCGATGATCTTTTGTCTCTGCTAACGCTCTGACTAGATCAGTATTCACTCCAGAAGCTGCCATCCCAATTTCTGGATTAATAGTTACTCAAAAATTCGTAAAAAGTACCTTAGTTCCTTTGAACGAAGACACCTCGATTGCAAGAAGCCTCGGACTGAACCGATTTGCAGAGGTGTTTCCTTGGTGTTCCACGCATTTTGTGGTGCCTCGCTTGTTTTCTCATCATTATGAAATGCTGTAAATGGCTAATTCAAGCCAACCATTTTTGAAAGGTAAAATTTACAATGATATTATGAAGAGTAATCTAAAATATATCGATCCACCAGGAGGACTAATTAGATAATGTGGACAGCCACTAATGTTAGAGAGAGTCTCAGCTTTACTATCACCAAAAGCTAAAGCTGAAGATTCCAGCGACTTATCTAACAGACACTGACTTTGCGGATGGCATCGCACTTCCTTCAGACAGCATCAAAGATGTACAAGACCTGCTCACACCCGTAGCGAATGCAGCCAGAAATGTTGGACTAAACGTGAATCAAGAAAAACATAGTACATGTCTACAATATTGATGAAAACACAGAACTCATAACGAATGAGAAACCAATGAAGAGAGTAAATGACTTCAAGTACCTTGGCTCGTGGCTGGACTATTCTACCAAAGACATCAAATTGAAAAAATCTTAAACCTGTAGCAGTGCGAAAGCTAGACAGCACGTGGAAGTCAAAGCTGCCTCATGGGCTTAAGATCGACTTCTTCCGAGAGCATTCTAATTTACGGAGCTGAGACTTGAACCATGACAAGAGACCTGAACAACGAACTCGATAGCACATATACCCGTCTACTTTGTCAAACCCTTAAAATTCACTGGAAGCAACACGTCACCAATGAGGTGCTCTATGCCGATCTCCCAGGGATCTCCGAGACAGCAAAGAAACCTAGACTACGACTGGCTGGTCATTGTCGGCGTAGCAGCGACAAACATGGTCCTGTCGAAAACAGAGCATGACTATAGAAATCCTGGTTGACCAAAACTGGACTACGCCTCCCCCTCCTCTCTGAGAACACGGGGCTCAGTCTCGGAGAATTGCGCATGATCATGATGACAGAGAAACTTGGAGGTCTTTCATGAAGGGTCTGGGTGCGCCCCCGATTTATGAAGGCCACTGATGATGACCACTGGCCACTGGTCACCCCGATATCGCAACCAGATTAATATTCTGCCACCAAACCTTCCAGTCACCAGCACCATCATCATCATCACCAACATGATTAGAATCATCATATTCATCATCATCATCATCATCATCATCATCATCATTATCGTCATAATTTTCATCATTAGCATCATTATTATCATCCACAGCCGTTCATGACATTGAGTGGGATATTCTCCAAAAACTTCTCCATCGTGTCCTATTTTTTCCACTCTCATCCATTGCCGTGTATTCATCTCTTTTTTTGTCTCTCTCAGGGTCTCTCTCTCTCTCTCTCTCTCTCTTTCCCACTATTCATTCCTCTAGGTGTCCATTCTCTATCTTTCTTCACCGATCCATTGCTTCTTGAATGTCTGTATGTCATCACCGATTCCTATTCCTACTGTTTCCCTGATTACAACATACTACCAGTTGTTAGCTGATATCATTTTATCATACCCTGATATCATACCCTGGTATCATACCATTTTCATCATGAACTCGGTAATTTATGCACATCGTACATAACACTGTATCTACTGGGAACGTAATATCCGATTTTGCTTGTTTTTCGATCTTTCTGGATAACTACTACAATTGACTTTATTTCAACGTAACATTAGATGTAAAATAACTGATTCTTTAGTCTTTTATTTTACTTTACTAGACACGTTTATTCCAGCTTTATGTAGTTGAAGCGTTTACCAGTTTAAACATTCGTACATTGAGTAAAAAAGCTGCAGTATATTTAGATAGCAAGCATCTACAGACCGTCAAGTATTATTGGTCCTAGAAATAAATAACACCTTCATACAAAAGTATGTTATTTTTATCATTTGTACTATGTATGAAAAGTAAACCTGGCCATTTCCAACGTGGTTTTGCTTTAATGTGATGTCATCAAAAGCTAGAAGCATCCTAGAGAGATGAGCATTGTCTGTTTCTACAGAGCTACCAATAAGACATGTCAAGCAGTGGTTTACTTTAGTTCAAAGTTCAGACGCAGGAGTGCACCTCGTAAAAGCCAAATGCTCAAGTTACAAACAAACACGTCCAGACATGTAATTTCACTATTTGCAAATTCTTAAATCTCTGAGCAATACGCCTTCTGGGCACACCGTAGCTGCACTTTTGGTCATGTGATGCGCCACTCATAAGCATCACACGGTGTACTGGTCCTAGGACCCCCATTTGCTACGGTTTTGTTTGCTTTGGTTTTTTGTCCTACTCGCTATCATCAAAAGCTTGAAAGACCCCCTTTACATGCAACAGAATATGGCTGATAGAATGCAGTACTAGGTGTTATAGTGACCTCGCAGCATTACTACATACAGTACCTTCAGGGGTGAAATCAGAGGGGGTGGGGGTGGGGGGCTGCAGCCCACTCATCAGGGAGCGCTAAACTCCCTCCCCCATCTGGGTAAAAGTCAAGTCTGTAGCCATTCGTGAGCGAGGAAAGCTTCTGTGAATTAATAATCTAGCCCCATCGTTGGGGAACTTAGGCCCCCCTGTCGGGAGTGGTTAATCCTGGCGATACCCCTGCGTATATTTATCGAGCTCCCCCCTCTGGATTTGCCGAGGTGAGAGTGGCATTATATTATCTAGGTAGCACATCACATTGCTAACAGAAATGTGAACATTGCCAAGGAGACATGCCTTGAGGGATACTTGTTCTAATTAAGTGGGATAAATGATTACAATAACAAATGATTTAGAATAATTATTCGTAATCTTGCTTCAAACTTGATAGTTTTATTTCTTATCTTTGAATTCTGCAAATGCAAATTTCACCGGTAGGTCATTTTTACTTGAATTTCTTGTCGTCACTGATAATATTAGAAGGTGAAATTAAATCCACAAGGAAGGCGCTCAGACGCTGTATTAAGTGGCTAGGATGATGACGGGGGGGGGGGATTCTCGTTGATATGCAGTATGACTGAGATGACGCTGTTCAATCACAATCCCATTTCACATCTCAAGGAATGACCCAGCAGATTGAACAAAGTATGCTTGGATTCTTATGGAATCTTCTTATGCTTTTCCAAGTTTCACTGCCTACTTCAAGAACTCTATCTCAAAAATCATCATTCATCCAAAAAACATGCAATTTATAGAGCGTCTTGCCCGAATCCCACAACCTGCCCTCTTTCAAATCTAAGATCAATAAACTTGATCTGATCTCCCTCTCCTCTTAGCCTTTCACCCTCTTCTTTCTTCATTTGCTGGGGCTTTAAATAGGCCACCATGGCCTTGCCCCAAAGCAACTCACTGAAAAATTCCCTTGGTAACTACACCCTCATTCCTAACTCCTCGAATGCTCAGAATAGCCTGAGAGGATAATTGCCTTTTGGAATCCCTCTTTCGGAAGCATTTGCTTGCAGCATCGTGCGTCTATTGTTTGACTTTAATATACGAGATGTTGCCCCATTGGCCACGGATAAGAAAGTGCTACTAGGAACGGAAGCAGTGGGAGCTACTTCATTAAATCCATTTTCACAACGAACGGTTTCTGCAGATCGACAGTGTGGTCTATTATCGAAGGATCGATCTGCATCCGGTGTAGGATAAACCATGACGCAACCATCAACCAGCCACCAGGCCGCAAGATTCACAGTTGTGTAGCAAGGATACTGTGACCCTTTCCTGCGGTGTGATTTGATTGGCTCTTTGTAGCCTCCAAGCTTCCTAACACAATTAGCGACTCCTCCTGTTTGTCCATGCCAGCAAAACATCTACCTATGCTTCAGATTTTTTTCATCGAGTCTTTCCATCTAATGTGCTTTGAGGGAAAGTGGTTGCAGAATCGGTTACGAGCCGATGAAAAATGAGTCGAGATCACTTTTGGCGGTCGATATGCAGAGATACCAACGTGGAGGTTTCGGCATTGTCCCCTACTTCAGATTAAAACAAATAATGGTATGAATTGTCACTTGTGATGAAATCGATAGCATTATCCGTCACTCAAAGGAAGCAACAGAGGCAGGGGGGTCCAGAAAATGCCTGCTTTTAACGGCATGACCGAACGACCGCAGTTGACGTAAAGTTCATCTCGTGTCCTGAATACTCTGCACCTTTAAGCCTTCCTGTCAATCCACACCTTTGTTCGCTTTTTATTCAAAAACCAAAATTATCATACAATGAAATTCCGCTGGTGTGCGCGCTTTGATGGGTAGAATTATGCCGTCAGGGGTATCTCCATTTTGTCAGGTGATCAAGAGAAAATTAACTTCGTTTCGAGTTGGATCAAGCTCAGACTGGACGTCATTCAAAGGTCTCCGTGTTAATTTCACGCAAAATCCTCGTTAATAGTTGTGCGAAAAGTTTCATCGATGTTCCTGCTACACTGATGGTTGACAGAAAAGTCAGTAGTACAAATTTTGCATTGCTATCGTTTCAAGATAGAAGACATTTTAACACTGGAGAAAGGAGTCATGCATTTGCTTTTCAAGAAATCCACACTTAGTTTTGTCATTACGAAAAAGAGGATCTACTATGCAGTGGGATTCGTCGTTTTCATGACTTTATTCTTTGCGATACGATCAAAGTATTTTGAGCGCTCGGATTTTCTGCGACCAGTTTCTAGGACAATAAAAAATGCTGCTGGACAACTCTCCAAGCCCTGGACAAAACAGAAGAGCAATATTGTAGAGGATATCCTAGATAGCGCTGTAAGTGATGGAAACCAATTGGTTAAAATGGGGGATTCTATTATACAGCCAACGCTACCACCATGGGAAAAATGGATGCTGGAGAATCCGCATTTGCAGTCAGTTGGAGATATCTATGATAAATGTGGTAGGTGATTCCCTTGATATCGGAACGCACTGATGGAGATTCCTTAATTTTATTTATTACCGATTATTTCTGGAGGCAGTTGAATTTCAGAAGACTGGTGACATGAAGAAAAGGGGATCGTTCCCTTCGGCGGGGTAAACAACTCTGTTAAAAAATTCGAAGAGAGTATTCCAAAAAGGAAGAAGTGGGTAAAGTATTCCCCTGTTTATAGATTGAATATTGGACCCAGAAGGTGGTCACTAAATGCTTGCGGTAGCTGTCCCGTATCATGGTACAATTTCCCCCTTATTACCACCAAGAGAAGTGCAGGAAATTGGGGTGAGGTCCTTAGAAGGCCCATATATCCTTTTTCAATGCCCTTCATTTTCTGTCATAGCCGAATTTTCCGGCAGGGCATTGGTAGTCGATATACAGAGCAGTTTTGTTTTAGAAAGTATATTCCCAAGGTACAAATCTCTAACTGTCGGCTGTTGTACTAGATTTGTGGAAAATAAGATTCAATTGGTATTGTTGGAACTTTATATCCAACCTACTCTATGCTAATTCATAAAGGATGAAAGCTGAACGGAAGAGACACTCGCAAAGAAGGCGAGATCTTTATTCATAGCATCATGCTATCTTAACTCTTAGTTCAGAACTCTTACGCCGAGCTCCAACTTATACTGAACGCAACTCTACAGAAATTAATCTCAAAACGCCTTTTAACTACTTCCAATTCAAAGCTAGGTAATAAAAGTAAATAAAGTTCCTAAATTGATTGGTCGTAAAGCCTTTACGACTTGCTACATGAATATACGAATTATCCTTACGCAATATAACTACTGCCGAATACAATACTTAAATAAAAACAATTAAACTGCTGATGTAATGCAACATCTCGCGTGATCGATATGACGCACGCTTCACGAGGAAGTTTCCCAACACACCCCCCTCAACAACAACAACTAGCGATCAAGCATGAGCTTGAACTTCCAACGCGCGTCCTTGGCTGCAACACGGCTAGATTGGCATTCACTCTCATTCACCTTCCCAACATTGTGCTGATTATCCTGCCCTGAAGACTGTTTCTCTCCCTTCGTCTCACCCGTGTTATCGTTGCACGAAATCTCCAAAGGGCAAAGTTGTTGAAGGGTCTATTAAGGGTAACTGGCTTACCAATCTCATACTTACGCACTGTCGCGCCTCTTGGTTCTCCATCCTTTTCCAAGATGATCTCTTCTACTATTTCAACCTTCCACTGACCCCGTTTGACATTGTCTTCTTGCAGTATTACAATATCTCCCTTTTTCACGGGTATGTAATTATTGTTAGCCCCTTTGCCATGAATCAATGCATCAAATTATCAGCTCAACACAAAGAGATTTTTCTCAGAGGCGCAGAAATGAAAATTTGTCAGAAGAAGCGAAAAACGTAGTGTGATATTGGGGCATGCAAACTGAGCGATAATCATCATTTGAAAGGCTACGCCAAGCCTGATTAACAGGAAGAGTTCGTCTCACTTCGCCACGATTTCCTAGAATGACAGTATAAATTTTTATTTGTAATTTAAAGTCTTCTACAATAAAACAAAGATATAGGGGGCTGCTTTTTCCCGATGAAATATCAGTTTAACTGTTCCGGGGGCCTTTCAACTTCTCAGACCCTCTGTGCCTCTGATAACTGGGTTGAGACTGTAATGCTCTGTGTTGCTTTGTGTATTCCAGTGATCGTGCATTTTTTCGTAGATAACAGAACAAGAAAAAGCATAGGAAAAATAGTTCTGGAGCAGAATGAAGAAGACACAAAAGTGTTTCAGCTTCTCATGGTCTTAAATATGACTTTCCGTGAGTAATCTTATGAATAGTCAGCCTCCCTCCTTTGCGTGGAATCGGTAGTAAGATGGCGGACTGACCACATGTCGGTTTCAGTCAAACAGCAGTGCAGTCTATTCCGTTTTCGCTTGTGCTAGACCAATAACCCTATGTTTGCTGAGGTAGAGTGCCACGCCTGCCATCAGCTGCAAGATCTTCTCTTCATTGAGTCTTTCCTTCAAATGTGCTTTGAGGGAAAGCGGGGGCAGAATCGATTAATAGCCGACGAAAAATGAGTTGAGATCACTTTCGGCGGTCGACATCCAGGGACACCAGCGTGGAGGTCTCTTGCATACGTCTTCTGAGTGAGCAGTCCTTCACAAAACGAAAACGCAGGTGTCTGGAGGGCAGGAGCAATACCAAGCAACGAAGTGGCAGCAGAGATGACAAAGGACTTGTGACATTCTCGATTTCTTAGTATTGATCGAGGGGACATGAAGACTAGGCTGTTATGCAAAGGTCACATTAGTACCAACTCCAACTAGAGTCAAATATTGTCAGTATTGGCGTTATATTAACGGATCACGTGAACTGTACACATCCATGTCTCATTATAAAGCTAATTCCTTGTCGAATATGACCTGACAGCCACTTTTTTACATGGTTCTTGCATTGTCCCCATCTTATCTAATGATAACATGGCTCGGAAATTGTTCTCTCATGTTGGCTTGAAAACCAAGGATCATTGGCACATCGATGGATGGTCGCAAATTCGATGAAAAAGAGCCAGTGAGATAGAATGCCAGACAGACAGACAGACAGACAGACAGACCCAGAAAGATTAAGATAGCCGGCAAGATAGAGGAACAATGCAGACAAACAGAGCTAAGGAGTGTTCGAGAGCCAAAGAGATAGGAGAGCAGGATAGAGCCAATGAGAGGAAAACTGAATTCAGTGAAAGTAAGCACTTACGAAGAACGTTCGCGGAGAAAGAAAATCGAGGCTAAAACTTCTCAAAGCGAGGCCAGAAGATTTTTGGTGACCTCAGGCATAAGCAAATCCATGACTTTCTCACAGGATCTCCAATAAGATTGGGAAAAATGTACATTTCTCATGTTTACTTGTTTTTGTCTCACAAATGATTATTTTTTCATGCCATAGACAAAGGTGTACGTGCAGGAAAAGCACAGATGATTGTCAAGTACAAAGGAATGGTGTTGCATGATTACGAGTACGATTTATGTGAAGAAGCAGCAGATCTGGAGAACCCTTTGTATTGCCCATTCAAAAAAGGCCAGTAATCAATATGTTCAAATAATGTGTTATCTGGTTTGGACTAGGCAAACTAAATTGTCAAGTATATGTGCCAATTGCCATGTAGCCAGACGTTGGTCAAAGGGGAGCGAACTTCTTCTTCAAGCTGTTTTCCCGTTGGGATCAGCTACATGAAATTTGCAGGTCCTGCATCGTGATCTTTTCCTCCATCTCGTATGATCTATTGTATCTTCCTCCTTCAGCTTCGTTTCTTTCAGAACCTTCAAAGGAGAGAGAACGCTAGCATCAAAACATCATGATATGCCTTATCATATCACAGTATTCATCATTCCAAGAGATTTCATCATCCGGAAATCTTTTCCTATAATCACGGACATTACGGACTCTACATAGCTCAATATTTTGCATTGATTGATTTTTTCAGTTCAAAAATCATTCTACAGTTATTTCCAGCCCATTTCTCCTTTACAAAGTTCACCTTTTGTAACGTCTAACCGGTATATTTTGTATCCGGTGTCGGTGCCGTGGCGCAGTGGTTAAGCATGCAACTCACAACACAGGGGTTGTCAGTTTGATTCCTCCATGTGTCCCTTTGAAAACGCCATTGGTGAGGAAGGCAACTGGAAACCACCTCATAAAGTCCACTTCCCTAGAAAAACTCAGAGCCCTGTCTCTTGTTTCTGCTACGCTCGAAATCGAGTATGCAATGCAGTTTTTTTTATATTTTGTTTTACAGAAAAAGCAAAGTTTGTGAACCAAATTGTCAACCATCTAAATTTTCATCGTTTTCCCTAAGATACATTATTACCAATACATTGTGTTTACAAATGATTCCATTCTAATATTTAGGTCATGAATTGAGGTTGCGAAACTACGTGAAGCTGCCAAGCTACATACCAAAAGTGAGTAATAAAGTGTTATGAGTCTGATATTATTCATTTGAATTCTTTTGTATTCAACCAATCTTCTCTAGTATGTTAGGCTTGTGCTACCTAAAGACTACTACAGAAAGAGACGTCTTAGATTGGCGAATTGAATATGATAGAACTATAATCTAATCATTAGATGACAGAGGCGGCACGAGTACGTAAGGATAGACTGCGTACAGGTAGGCGGGTGCGCTAATCTAACGATGGCACGTTTTGTATTCAATCTTTCAAATTGCTTCCATAATGACCTATCCTTACCCTTTCATATAGTACCTATAGAGTGTCATGATCGTATCTCAGGCTAAGATCACATGCTCTCCCGTATAAAGATGCCTGCGTTAATGATTAAATTCAGATTTGAGTCTCTCTCTCTCTCTCTCTCTCTCTCTCTCTCTCTCTCTCAGGGTCTCTCTCTCTCTCTCTCAGGGTCTCTCTCTCTCTCTCTCTCTCTCTCTCTCTCTCTCTCAGGGTCTCTCTCTCTCTCTCTCTCTCTCTCTCTCTCTCTCTCTCTCTCTCTCAGGGTCTCTCTCTCTCTCTCTCTCTCTCTCTCTCTCTCTCTCTCTCTCTCTCTCTCTCTCTCTCTCTCTCTCTCAGGGTCTCTCTCTCTCTCTCTCTCTCTCTCTCTCTCTCTCTCTCTCTCTCTCTCTCTCTCTCTCAGGGTCTCTCTCTCTCTCTCTCTCTCTCTCTCTCAGGGTCTTTATCTCCTTTATATCTCTCTCTACCTGAGAGCCCTTCTCTCAGAGTCTACTGTCATCTGAAATGCAAACGTGACAGTAGTTAAATGATCATCTTTTGATCCTTTGCGCCATTTAGACTTGAGATTTTACTCCTAAATGTGCATAATTTTTGCGGGTGAGACACCCTAGTGTCCCCCTAGCTGGGTTGTCTATTTTCTATTTATTGTGAGTGCTTAAGCCCACCTCTCCCCCAATGGTAGAGTGCTTGCCTTGTAAGGGGTGGGTCGGAGTTTGACTCCCTTGTCGGATCACATCAAATATTTGACAATGATACATGCAGCTACTCTGCTTAGCATTCAGCATTTTGGAAAGGGCTTGAAAGCTAAATATACAGTGCTGCTAGATGACCTGCCGCCAGCTGTAGCAATCACCGTACTTGCAAAGCTGTGTGGCCCAAGGGCTAACAACTCATAGATGGATTCCACCCTATTCATCCAAAAAATGGTGAGGGAAGAAGCTTTGACTTTTTGGCCTTTTTTAGTCATTATCATGTACCCATTGGAGTTAAGAGATTGATACTTTGCTTGAAAAGGACGTCGAGGCTAGTCACCCTTGATACGATTAATGCACCATCATCGCAGCCTTCCTTGAACCATCGCCCCATCTGTTATCCATGAAAACTGTTTGTCCCTGCTGCTGTCCTCTTTTCAATGGTTGCTTCCACAAGCAAACCGTCTTAGAATTGAATTACGTAGGAGTATACAAGCATGTGAAGTCAATTTGATTAGCACGGTGATTTCTTTTCACCATAGGGTCACTACGTGGTACATTCTCGTATAACTGATCAAGATGATGAAGAGTTTGGCTGCATTCAAGGTGAAGTCATGACTGGTCCAAGCAGCAAATAGCCATAGAAAGTAGCAAAAATCAATAGACTGAGGCGCTAAGGACATTCTGGAGCTGTTTAATACTGCCTGCTTCTAATATTTGACCTCATAGCATACTATGTCTCAGCCGACATTTTCTTTATTCTATTTTGAGCTTATTGGGTTTTTGTCAAACCCAGCTGGTGAATTTGCTTGTCAAATGCCTGGATCTCTTGCACTGACATAGATGTTAAAATGCCAAATAAGGAAAAACGATGGAATTGGGTAGCTGTTAACATGAATGCATCAAGTTTGCTAAGTTAGTTAACGTTAGAAATAATTTGGAAGAAGTTGAAATTCGGTGCCTTTTTGGATATCCAAGAACATGATCCTTTTATATTTAACTCTGAGTGCTATTTCTTCAGTTAACCGTCCCATGGATTCGCCACACAGATGGTCTGATTTTACGCCGGCCCCATATCTTTTATGAAAGGATGCGTCTGTCAGCGTTTCTCTAGTTTGGCTGACATCGATCTCGATTCGCAACAAATAAAGCAACAGGGATTGTAGAAAGTCTTTTCTCTGGGGGCGAGCAGCAGGATTTGAGCTCTCAGACCCTGCGTTATGATTCCACATGCTTAACCACTACACCACTCGAGGTGAAAGTCCGTCATAAATAGTTACGAGGTCTCCAAGGACTTGGCCAACTAAAATTATTATGAAAAAGCTGCCGTATTCACAAAGCCAAATGTCACGCGGAAGCTACTTGCAAAAATTCATGATGATGGCTTCATAAATTTGGCCAGACGTTTCCCCAATCCTTCTAAGCAGCCAAATTCTGAATGGTGCAGCACTGCTCAAGCCACAACTTCCAGATGAAGTTGAGTATTTCATCTGATATATGAAGGTAGATAAAAAAACGCCGGTTCTTATTGATGCTACCAATATTCGTGCTGCTGGCATTAAAATACTGAAGATTGTTGGAGAATTCTACTCCAATTCGCTAAATTCTAAGCCCAGGCTAGAGAATGGAACTCGAAAAAAGACGCTTGTTTGATTTTCTGCCACATCTATTCTTCAACACTCTACCATCTTCAACACTCTTATGGCTTGTCTCATCTACTCCCTATTCACATGGCGTTTTTATAATACTCTACAAGGAACTACAAAATTAACTCTAAAATATCTACCAATCACAATAGTGAATAACAATTAGTCAAAGCAATCAAAGCAAGTATGTAATTAATCGTGATGTAATAGTTTTACGTAAAGCAAACATTTAGAGTACCCGTCACTTCTGAATATGCACCTGAAATGGAGGCTGTTACGGAATGCGGCTGCTACTCTTCACGAGAACTTAAATAATTGAAGTAGTAGAAACAACCGCGACGCGGGGTATTCGCAACAAAGATCATGTACCTCGAGTGCTTTAGTCAGCTGAAGTAATTGTTTTGTATGATTTTATTTAAAGAAGCTTGCCTCATTTGGTTTATTGAGTTGCTTTCTATTCTCATCTTCCAACTTCATAGACGGTACATTAGACAGCTTTCTTTTCAAAGCTACCATCCAGTAAAAATAGGTTCTGGATGGCACTATTGACAGTTTTAAAGACGCCTCTGGGGAGATTTTTGTTAAGTAAGCTGCAGCTGGATTTTCTCTTTCGACAAAATATCAAGGTGAATGTTACCCGGAAGGAGTTAATTCGTTGGTGTTAGCATTGACATGTACAGAGCGTCAAATCGTTGTTGCGGCTGCCAGTGTGTCCACAGAAAAAAGGCGCCTATTCCAAGGCAAAATGGAGTCGAAGGCGATAGTTAATCATTGGATTTTGGAGTACAGTTGCAGGTGTCTTTGCAAGGCATTCATAACATCAAACGATTGCAAAGACCCAAGCAGACAGCTAGACACAATTTTCAATATATTGACGGGTTAGTTGTTCAATGATTTTCAATGCAAGAAAATGATTTCAATTTAGGCCTATTTTTCAAATCAAGTTAAAGTTTCAAATATTTCATTTGAATAGAATAAGTAATGTTATTTTATTCAATACTAACTGATACCCTGAGAGACCTAGGGGTGCACAAAAACTTCACTGATTGAAAGCGTTTTTGGCCCTGAGCATTTAAGTGGCCATTGTTATGCGTTATTTGGTGATTCATTCACACGAGAATATAAGCAATTTTGTCCAATATGGATAGCAATTCATTGGGCATTGACAGGACCCCTAATAGGAACGAATTTCGTCTGATTATTTTTTTTTTTTTAGTGAGTTATGTTGGGGAAAGGTGCCATGGTGGCCTATAGAATGCCTCAACAAAGGAAGAAGAAAGAAAGAAGCAAAAGGCTAAGAGGAGAGAGAGATCAGATCAAGTTTATTGATCTTGGATTTGAAAGATGGCAAGTTGTAAGATTCAGGAAAGCAAGATGACCATAAGTTGCATGTTCTAGGGATGAATGATGATTTGTGGGACAGGGTTCGTGGATTAGGCAGTGAAACTTGGAAAGTGAACGAGTTGAGCTTCTGGTGGTTCTGACACGCCTCAGAGGAACAGGAATAATCTCCCTGATCTCCTGAGAACAATGCCCGTGAAAGTATTTATAAAAGATGGAAAGATCTCCAACTAATCGACGATGGGAAAGAGGTTGGAGAGATTTGGTGAGGTTAGGATTATTGATGAGACAAATGGCTTTGGACTGGACTTTGTCCAGAAGACAGAGAGTAGATTTTGGAGCACCACCCCAGACGTGACATGGGAGCAGTACTCTAAAGAAGGACTGATTTGGGACCTGTAAATAGTTAGAAGGTGAGAAGATGAGAAAAACCCGCTGGCTCTGACGAGGAAACCGAGCTTTTGGGATGCATGTTTAGCAAGGGAATGGATGTGGGTTTTCCAAGTCAGATTAGACGAAAGAGAAAGACCAAGTTGTGTGAAGGAAGCTGAAGTGTCCAGTTAATCACCATTCATGAGGACAGGAGGATAGTCTTGATTGCGTTTGTGTGAAATGACAGCCTGTTTCATCTTGCTTTGATTGAATGAAACTAGGTTGTCTTTGCCCCACTTCTCAATAACTGTTAGATCATTGGAGAGAAGTGAAGCTGAAATGTTTCTGTAGAGTTGGATATCTGTGGAAGGATGGTCATTTGGATTGAATGAAAATGAGGAACTTAGGAAGGTATCATCAGCAAAGGAGTGAATCTAGAAGACGTGGAGGTGAGCAGATCATTGATGAAGAGGATGAAGAGTACAGGCGAGATGACAGAGCCCTGGGGTACACCAGCATTGATAGAGTGCAGATTGGAGAGGAAGCCGTCCACTCTGACGGCAATTGACCTATCAGAGAGGAAACTACCAATCCAATTACTGAGAGTCTGATTGAGACCAAACATTGGCAGTTTAGCGAGAAGACCCTTGTGCCAAACGCGATCAAAGGCCTTGGAGATATCGAGAGAGATCACTCTGCTCTCACCACTGGATTCTAGAGCAGAGGACCAGACATGGACAGCTTAAGCAAGAAGATCACCAGTAGACCTGGCTTTTCGAAAGCCATACTGGTGATCAGAGAGAAGATTGTTTGTTTCAAGGAAGGTAAGAAGTTGCTTAGTGATGATGGTCTCCATAGTTTTAGAGATGAGTGAAGTGATTGCAATGGGACGATAGTTGAGTGGATTAGACTTGTCACCTTTTTTTGGGATGGGAAAGATGTGGGCTTGTTTCCACGAGGTGGGAAATGTGCCAAGAGTGTAGGAAAGCTGGAATAGTTTGTTAAGAATAGGGGCAAGTTCAGGAGCACAGGTTTTGAGAACTATTGCTGGAATACCATCAGGGCCTTTGGATTTGGAGGTGTCAAGCTGGAGAAGGGTTTGGCAAACTTTTCGTGTGGAGAACTTAATGGGTGACATAGTGAATTTTGAAGGGGGGAAGTGATGAGGTTGGACCCCTTGGTCGTCCAGGTTGGAGTTGGAGGCAAAGATTGATGCAAAAAGATTAGCCTTGGATGAAGGAGTGGTAGAAGAAGAGTCAGAGTTGTTTTTTAGTGGAGGGAAAGATGATTGGCAAAAGTTTTGGGAGACAAATTTGGCCATAGACCAAAAGGAGCGAGAGCCAGTCTGGCAGGAAGTGATTTTGATTTTGATGCGTTGGACAAAATATGATTTGGCATTTTTGATGGTTTTGGAGCAGGTGTTGCGAGAGTTGATGAAAGAAGTTCTTGAATGTTGGGTTTGAAGTCGCTTCCATTCCTTGAAGTAGTGGTTTTTGTTATTCACAGCTTTGGCGCACTGTGTATTGAACCACTTAGGGGAATTTTTCTTACCAGGCTTGTAAGAAGATGGAATAAAA
The DNA here is from genome assembly GCA_964026355.1 of Pseudorhiza aurosa. NCBI lineage: Eukaryota > Metazoa > Cnidaria > Scyphozoa > Rhizostomeae > Lychnorhizidae > Pseudorhiza > Pseudorhiza aurosa. Next base: position 10,058,719 of record OZ032118.1, on the reverse strand, counting down.
TGATCCATGCCAAGAAGTATTGCGTCTGTGATGAAAGAAGCAAAACAGGAAGGATCATTTGAAAAGCCTGAAGACCCAGGGTAAGAAGAGTAAAAAGTGCGAAGGGAGTCCCAGTCGGCCTTGCTGTAGTGGAAGACTCTTTGCGGAGCAAAGGGTCTATCGAGGTGAGGGAGGAAGCCATGCCGTAAGGTTATGAGACAGTGATCAGAGTTACCAAGAGGAGAGCTAACAGTGGGAGGAGAGTAAACACGCAATTTTTGTGATTTTTCATTCGATTTTGTTTTTAGAATTGCTGAAGCTTTGTGATCTACAAAATGAAAATCCCAGCAGAAAAGTAGTAAATTGGTTGCTATTAACAGAGTTATGCTTCAGGCTTGGTAAATCAAGATTTGATTCCATGTCGAATGACTTGAAGCCCTTAAGTGACTACCTCAATGCATTGTGTAAGGATTTTGCAATATCCAAGGAGAAGGCAGATCAACTGACTGAAACCTTCAATAAGGTATGACTTCACAAGATTCTTTCCTACTCAGCGCCTTGCAGGACGTGTAATAGTTCAATTTTATACTGCATAGAAAAATATCATTGATTTTAGTTCCATATTGCTCCCAACAAAAAGATGCATCTTTCTAAGAGTAGAAGTTGAAAAAGCATAGATGATTAATGTTAGACGGCCCTCCTAGAAACTTTGATAGCGCCACAGATAAGCAAACCACATCACTTCTGTTCATGAGTCAAATGATATGACTGCCTTATTTGGAGGTAACCCTTTGTCAAATTTTTAGGCAAAACTTATTGGAATGTCATAATGGAGTGACGAGGGAAACTAAGTACACTTTTCATGAGCCGTTAGTTTTGCCTTGGGTAAGCAGTAAATGTGGAAAAAGGGGATATTGTTGTCGCAGCTGGGATGGTCGGATTCCTTATGTTTGGTGCATGGCTGCAGTTGCTTAATGGCATGGTAGCCCTCAGGTTTAATGCTGCACTTCTGCATTTATTTGCTTGCAATTGTACTAATGTGCTCATTTCATTGTCTGTCTCTTGCCATGATGTTTGCTTTATATTAATTTTTGAGCGGAATTGAGCAAGATATTTTTTGATTTCATTGACTACGTCTGAAGCTAGTGCTGATTTCTAAGAGTAATGTAGAGGTTTTCAAGCAAGTGTATTTATTTATGCTACTAAAGTGCTGGGTTGTAAGTTTGACCTTATTTTCAGATTCAAGAAGTAAAAGGAAAGAACTTAAGAAGTAGGTCGTTGGCAAGCAAAGTTGAGAAGGAGTATGCATCATTTCTAAAAGAAGTCAAAGTAGTCATCAGGGAAATATTCATCAAGCTTGGACCTTCATTTCTAGATGAGGTTTATATCTGATTACATCTTTACAGATCTATTCTATATTGATGTGATATGGTATATTATAAATTTCATGTTATGCAAATCGTCATAATCACTCTAGAGTGTTTTTGTAGCACGTCTGGGTCAGTCATGCTAAACCTGGAATACTGCCATTTTTTATCTGCCTCCATCACTTGATATTGCTTTTGGTCAATGGCTGGGTTACTTTTTTTCAGTTGAATAGTGCTGTGGATGGTGCTGGTGAAACAAATCTGTAAGTGCCTTTGCTTTTATTAAGAAATCAATGTAGTGATTTGTTATGGACATCATAAGTGCAATGCATGTGAGAAACTGAATGTTATGCAGTAAAGCTTTGCCCCCTACTCGATACAAGCTTCGTTCAGCACCTTGTTAGAGAGGTATCATTCTGAGCCACTTTCCATGGTAAGGTAGGCTGGCCAGGTCCATTCCTTGCAGCACTTTACCTCCTGATTTATACCAGGTGTTCACTTACGCTGGGTAGACAGATAGAAGGCAAAGGGAGTCCTACATAAACCAATATCAAACCTGGAGCATCCAGTAGAGTAGCTGTGTGCTCTAATCATTATGCAAACCACCCCCCTGGTGTAGCAAAATTGTTTTCAATTCTGATCATAAAACAGAAACTTGCATGTGTGTTGACAATGCACTCAACAGTCATTGAGTTGCCATTTTTCCCAATGAAACATCGGCAGCTTTTCTTTAGGCTTACGCGAAAAGACCTGCTAGACCTTGCAAGTAATCATGCTGGGGACAAGTCTAACAATGTTTCTGAGAACAAAGCCAATAGTGCAAGGTAAGCCATTCATTAGAAAATCAGGGCCAAAAGTTTCACTGATTTTGACTGTGTTTTTGTATTGCAGTAGCTTCTGCCATACGATTTTTTTAGTGGATCGTGTTGAGGAAAGGCTATGGTGACCTATACAAAGCCCCAACATAGGAGGAAGGAAGAAAGCGAGCAGCTAAGAGGATAGAGAGATAAGATCAAGTTTATTGATCTTAGATTTGAAAGAAGGCAAGTTGTAGGACTCAGGAAAGCAAGAAGAAGGCAAGACGTTCCATAAATTGCATGTTCCTGGGATGAATGATGATTTGTGAGATAGAGTTCGTGAAGTAGGCAGTGAAACTTGAAAGGGTGTGAATGAGTTAATTTTATTGAGTAATTCAAGAGATTTGTAGACATGTGCTTGAAAAGCTATGTTAAGAACCTACTGGATACTGATCACCTCAAGTCATATGTGTTCCCAATTTTGGTATGGGTATAATCAGACAAATTTAGCAGGAAAGCATTGACTTAGCTTCATTAGAACGTTCATTAAACTAGGCTCATTAGAACACTCGTTAAGCAGTCTTTTGTTCCATTCTAAGTTTGGTGTTTATTATGATGCACTTTGACTTTACTTGCCTATAGTCTTCCTCTTTTAAGTATCTTTTTTTGTAAATTATGTTGAGGAAAGGCCATGACGACCTAGTGGAAGAAAAAGAAAGTGAACGGCTAAGAGGAAAGGGAGATAAGATCATGTTTATTAATTTTGGATTTGAAAAATGGCAAGTTTTCCGATTTAGGTAAGGAAGAAGGCAAACGGTTCCATAAATTGCATATTGTTGGGAGGAAGGATAATGTGTGGGATAGAGTTCGTTGATTGGGTAGAGAGACTTGAAATGAGTGCGAGTGAGTATTAACTAAAGCAAGTGCATGTTGCTAGCGGGGAGGATTGCTGACCAAGCGATCCCATTGTAGCCGTAAAACCCAGGGCAAACCATTCAAGAAGCAAGACGGAACGATTTGCAATGGCGACCCCACCTAGTGGTAGCGTAGTCAGCGGAAGAAGAATTATTAACTAACAGGTGTTATTCGTTGTTAGCAGTGCACCCTCTGCAGATGTTGGGCTTTACGTCTTTGTAAGGCAACCGTTAAATGGCAAGTTACGCACTCTGACCCTTCTCTGAAACTCTAAGACGTATATGTTGCCTTTCAGAAGTGTTGGTTCAAAGAAGCAAGGAGTGAGGAAGTTGTACAACCCGAGTAGGAGGATTGATCTGGCTGATCTTGAATCACAAGTCCAAGCCACAGAGCTCAGTGACAATCCAAGCAGAAGCGCCATACAAACATCGCCCTCTTTTGCAAAAGGAAAAAGGCTTGGTAATACTCCTTTATCGTCAAAGAGAAATAAAAATGAAAGTCTTAATGATTCAAAGGAGTATGAAGAGAAGCATCACAAGAAAAGAGAAAAGCAACTTGTGGTTTCTGGCTACACTCTGCGCTCGTCGCCTATCAAACCATGGAACCCCTTGGAGGGTAACAGTCAATCTGTGAAAGGAGGACAAGCTTTAAGTCAATGTATGCCTGAAAAAGCTACACATGACAAACGGAGTGGTCGTAAACGCTCTGTAGTGAAGCCTAGTGATGAAGCACCGCAAACCTCAAAAGAACAGAATTTGTCCCGTTACAATCTTCGCTCGCCTTCAAGAAATCGGGCGAAGCAAAAATCAATAATAGCAGTGGGAGAAGAATTTTTGGATGAAAACGCTTCTAACGACAGTGCCAAGTCATATGATGAAAGTGATCAGTCCGCTGGAAATGGTAGGAATAGTGATCACGATGAAGATGAAGATAGTGTTGGTGATGAAGATAGCAGAAGCGACGTGTCTAGCACTAGTGATCCCTCTAATTATAGTAACGCTGGGAGTGATAATGGTGGAGTTCTTAGTTCTGCTGTAAAGATTGAAGTCAGTGATGATTATGGTGATGATGGTGCGGTTAGGGACAACGGTAATAGAGTCATGAATGGCATGAGGATTGGTGATGATTGTGCAAAGGTCATCACAAGTCGAGCAACCAGGAGAGACGTCAAACGAAAAAGCGCATTTTATTTCGCCAGTGAAAGCGAGGAAGACGAGGCTGCAATTTGCTCGAAGGAACGAAGTAAAAGAAGCAGGCTTGATTTAGTCAGGGAATCGGATCCGAAAAGTGCGAACAAAAGTCGCGTTGTTGGTGAGAGTAGAAGCACTCATGCCAACTCACCAAGGACACCAACAATTCGTAGCCAGAAGACCTCGAAAAGGACAAAGGCAGCTGCAGCGTACCTTTCTGATGATCAGGAAGAGCCTTTGGAAGACTCAATTTTGGCAGAGGCAAACTGTCCTCAAGGTTAGTGCCACAATCTAATTTCTTGTAGCGTCTAATTGTAGGCCAGCTGTATGAAACAAGATTGGATTTTGCTGTGAAGGTAGAAGTATACGGCTTCCACCATCTATATTCTATTCGGCGTCCTTATCAGCGTTGGTTGGAGCTGTACTTTCGGTCGTTAGCTATTTGTCTTTCAAGCTATGGACCTCTCCAATAAATTTCTATTCATGACATTTAGGCAGTAGTCAACAGCAACAGGTTCACATTTGCTAAAATACGGTATACGTATTATGACAACAAAGCTGAAATTGATTTACAGATAATCCTTCCAATCCGACTAATTCAGTTTTCCTGCATTTAGTTGTTCGTGAGAGTCTGCCATTTCCCTCAGTATTAGTTCACCTTTGCCTCATTTGTCACTGGAATGCACCGCTTAATTATTTTACGCCACTTTTTTTAATGTCTGCAGTTCAAAATATCCCGCAAAGACGACGCCCGTTTTCTCGCCAAGAGGAGGAATGGTTAATAAAAGGTGTAAAAAGGTTTGGCGTCGGAAAATGGAAGGAAATTTTGGATTCTTACAGCTTCAGTTCAAGGACAAGCGTCAATTTGAAAGATAAATGGAGAAATCTTATTCGCTCCGGCGCGGCAGAAAGTATCTTCCATTAATAATGAGAGTTTTTGTTTGCTAAAATCTATCTTAGCGGCTTTGAAATCATACCAGCATCTTTAAAGAAGGCTTGAAACCCCTGCAGAAAAAGCTCTAATGACAAGTAGACTGCCAGCAAGTAGGGAAGGACGGAGGTTATTTAGTCGACTGAAATCTGCTTCAGCTAGCTTTATGTGTTGGTCCGGCCTACTGTTAGCCCATGTGAACTATTCCGGATCCAGGATTGAGCTGTAAAGGGTTTTTTCCTCGCCTCCAAGATTATGGAGATCTGCCACTAGTAGCAGATATAATGTTCCCGTCACGGCTACCCTGTTGAATATGGTTAGCTTATGTTGATGATAGCCATTGGACATTCAGAATAGATACAGAGAGGGACAAAGGAACACGTCCCTTCACTGGCATTCGTCTCCGGACAGCTAAGTAGGTTTCGCTCATTCTCCTACGGCACTTTGTTTGGTTTATCGGTTTTATTATAGTAGTTCTTGTTGTAATGATGCTTTCAATTAGCACTGTAGAAGATCTAGGTCGCTATTTTGTATGCTTGTCATGATTTGATCGAAATACTGCTGTACAGAAATCACAATTGCTCGGTATGTTACTCTTCATTGTATGGATGTCTTGTTTACTTGTTTATCAAGTAAGCCGCATGATTGTTCAAACGTAGTACAGCTAGCATGCGTTAATAGTATGTATCGCCACCTACAGTTTTCTTCATTTGTTGGATTGAACCTGCAAGCCTGTGCCTCACTTGACATGTGCTAACTTTATTTTTTTGAAACTTCAATTCATTAATTACAGTTAAAATCTACAATTTTACGACTCTCCAGTAACAGGTAGTGGACAACTGGCTATCTGCTTCAAATACATTAATAATGAGTAATGGTAGTGTGGCCGCGTGGTTAACGCACAGTGCTTTGAATCATGCGAGGTCTACTCGCGTGGGTTCGAATCCCATCTTTGGAATCACTTACCACAAGCCAACAGTCAACTCAGCTGTCCATCCTTCCGAGGTCGGTAAATGAGTACTCAGATGTAACTCTGAGGGCACAAGTACTGGACACACATTGATAACAGCTAATCTAAAGCTGAAGTGTTTCACCCAGTATAAATATTAGAAATTAAGTTTAAGTTTTTTAATTGCGAAAAACGGTTAACAGAAATACAAGATATTAGAAAGAAAAAATGTATGAAATAGTTGAAATTCTGATAACTCAGGATTAGGCCACGTTTTATTCCTTCTACAGAATATGAAATACGTGAACCTAATAGCGATGCACATGACTTTCTTTAAAATGTACTTTTGGGAGTTTTGGTATAAATTGAAATCCTTTAACATTGAAAGAAATGAGTCGTTAAATGTGCCCAAAATGTCTAAAGCACTTATTGAAAGATTTACAGCGATTCAGCTTGGAGGCAGAAAGAGCATGCAGATGATTGAGAGATTAACTGAGATTTTCCCTTTTAGCAAGAGTGTTGTTAAGATGTTTAATTGAAAAGTTGAAAATGTTTTAGGGCATGCTCTGGTGCGAAAAAAATAATATGACATGCGATATTGCTCTACCAAATGGTGCGACCAAATAATACCTACTTCGCTAATTCCGATCCTGTCAATGCAAATTTATGTCACTCCAGCCATATGTACATGTGTAGGTGCCGAAGCCAACAGCCAACTCAACTGTCCCTCCTGAGATTTGTAAATGGTTACTCAGAGGTAACTCTGAGGACGTAAGCAGTATTGCCACAGGCCCACGTCAGCAGGATAGCTGCAAATAAACCTGGCCTGCGTTAGCAAATGAAAAAGAAAGGAGAAAGGAAGGATCCTTGCGAAGAATGCTGATGAAAGCCCTAGCTAAGAGCTATTCAGAGTAGAAATGACAATTTCGTCACATCATTCTGTTGAAAGGTAGATACACAAGAGGCATCTGGAGTACTTTATGGTATAATCACCACTTTCACCAAATTTTCCCAGTTCTGCAAATGATGTATCAAAGTCAAGCTTCTTAAGAATTCAACAGCAGAGGACTTTTAAAATTTTGTGATAGAAGTGTGCGTATGTTTGGGAGTGTGTGGAGAAGGCAACAATACCGAAAACTAAATAGAGCTGTTGTCTGTTCATGCATTTTTCTTATGTAATCGATTTGATGTTGATTCAACGTGCCCTTTTCACCCTCACCACGACCGCCATTATTGACTCCCTCCCATCTTCTTTGGGAGCTAACAGCATGACCATAGTGCCACACGCTATCTAGAAGCACGTATGAACTTTGCCTAGGCGTTGTATGCATGTTGTCTCCCTGCAGAACAAGACCGTATTGAATTGAAAGAATGTCCGGAAGTAAACAATGAACTAAAGATTAAACAAACATAGCAAACAATAGGTAAAGTTTTCAAACAATAAAGCTATAAAAAATGTAGATTAAGTACAATGCATTTTGGGATGGGTGGTGACCCTTTAATCCAGTCGACAAGATGGCGGCGAATGTGCGAAGTGGAGTGTTGGAGTTGTACCATGAAGGGAAATGGTCCCGCGTTCTAGCAAGTCTAGATGAGGAAACAATGACAATAAGCGTCGAAGAAAACCTTGAAGTTAATGGACGCATTGGTAGCTCCAAGCTTGATTCAACCTCAAGCCAAGGAGGTGACTTCCAAGTACCAGAGCATGTCCTAAATCAAATGAGAGTGGTTCGTGTTATCAAGCAAGAAGTTGGAGGATTAGGTATAAGCATAAAAGGTGGTCGCGAAAATAAGATGCCAATACTAATATCAAAGATATTCAAAGGTTTGGCGGCAGACCAAACGGAGAGTTTGTACGTGGGTGATGCGATCTTGGCCGTGAATGGCGATGATTTGAGAGAAGCTACCCACGACGAAGCTGTTCAAGCATTGAAACGGGCTGGGAGAGAAGTTGAATTGACAGTCAGATACCTAAAAGAAGTGACGCCATACTTTCGGCGGACTAGTTCTCAATCCAGTGGAGAGGTATCGCCCGGTATTAATGCGGCAGGTAGACAAAATTGGACTGAACTTCGCAAAGTCGCCCTGAAACTCTGCTATGTCACCAAACAGATAATAACGAAAGGCATCGAAAATGACGGGCGTGCCTTTGAGCTCTACACGCCAGATGGTCGACTCGCTTTTCTAATGAAGTGCAAAGAAAACGCGACCGCAACGCAATGGTTTAGTGCTATTCACGCAAACATTAACAGACTCAAGCCAATAGGTAATTTTTCTTTTATGCCTCAACACCTCTGCAGAATACCTTCAATTGTGTTGATTGACAAATGCATCTTAAGGCTGCAAAGCTAATACATTTAATTTACCTAATTCCACAAAAGGAACATTCATTAGTCATAAAGTTTGTCATTTTTCTATTGGATAATGGTTTAACCTATATGCAGTGACTAAATGCACCCAAAATAATGGTAAAGTATATTCGTAGTTGCTCTTCATTCATAATTCATATCTGGCAATGTCTGAATCACACAGTCGATTTTTCCACTCCCTTACCTTTGCTTCACTATGAATGCAGTTTTCTGGGAAATGAAGCATTTACATATGATCCCACATGTAAAAAATGCATTTAGAATTATGTGAAGAATTTAAGATAAGAGCAAGCCTTATAACAACAAAGTAAGGCTATAACACTTACCAATCAAATTTTCATTTTTCAACTGTTTTGCTTGAATTGTAAGCATTTTGAAACTACTGTTGCATGAAAGAGTCCTACTTTGCAAGCCTTCATTTTTCAAAAAATCATTTTTCTTCAGAGCATTCAGTTTAGAGTAGCATGCTTACTGTTTTTTATTCTCATGAAAGTAAGCTTTGTTATATGTTGTCTCAAGCATTCCTTTACTTATGTAAATACATGACAGGTCCTTGACTGATAAAAGGATCTCTATCCTGAGCAAGCAAACTGGTATTAATATTACTTATTATCATTGCATTATGGTAAATATATAGTTGTATTGAATAGTGTATTTAGTCGTACATATGCAAATATTTACACATAAATATGGTTAGGAAGGTTGAAGCTTATTTTTATACATCAAGAAAGCTGTTTTCATAGAAAATTTATTTATGAACATTTGAATGCCGCATGCAGCATGGACCTAGAAATAGGGTGCTCATATTTTTTGAAGCAGAAAAAGGTCTGTCAGTTTCCAATTAAACTCATACAAAATCTTCAAAATGGGGACTGCTGCTGCCCTGCTTAGCTTCCAGAACTGCAGGAAGGGTAATTGTTTTAAACACAATGCTGGCAATTAGCTAACCCCCACCCCCCTCCAGCTGTATGATTCACAATGCGGAAGAAACAAGAGGAACCAGCTCACATTCCCCAAAAGACAAGAGATAATAGAGGTCCTCATCTTTAGATAGTGTTTATTGTTAGCAACATTTACTCCCAGACCATATTTCTCCATATCATAGTTCATGAAAAGCTCCTATGTAATCAAAAATGAAGCCCACAAGTATTAAATGGTATTAATATTGTTGTGTGATGAGTTAATAGATTTTTAACTGCTATGATCCTTCTTTTCCAGCCTTGGAAGAAGCGAATGATGTCTTGAACAGTCCAGGAAACAGGGAAGTAAGGTCAATGGGCTGGGTTGCTGAGCAAGTGCAAATGCCAGATGTTAGAAGATTAGAATGGAAGCCTGTGTTTATTGCTCTAACTGACAAAGACATTTTATTATATGATGTTGTACCATGGTCATGTGATGACTGGGCATCCCCCTATGTTAGTCACCCTCTGCTTGCTACACGGTAAGACAGCACGGTTTCATACATAGAGGTAAATCACAAAGGGCAGTCTCTTTTCGTTGGGTTCTTCTGCTTTTGTGTATTAAGCACCTCTTCAATAGTCCTAAGCAAGGGTTAACATTGATTTTAATGTGTTGTGGCCTACAAGATGATGTAAAAGTTTAATTCTAAAATGGCCCATGAGTTTGTGTGAATTTTTTCTCTTACAATGGATGCTATCTTAAAATTTGTTTTATTTTCTTGCTAGATAAATATACTTGGGCAACTAGAAATAGGGCAGCAAAATAATGTGCAGAAATTGTTGCTCTTTGGTGTTTCCTTTACGCTCAAGAAGATGTGTGTTCAGAAGAACCCATCATTCTTAAGGCACTATTGATAATTGACTATAGAGGGTAATGTTTCTACAAAACTTTTCTATATGCAATACCTGATGCAGCCCAACTCCACCCAGATTCTCCCTCCTGCAATCCCCAAGCACTGTGAGATATAGGCCCCTGCTTTCTCTGTTTTAATGTATGTCAAGTTGTCGTAACTTGTGTAAGTATAATCAATATGTATGGATTATCTGAATGCATTTTTAATGTTATGCCAAAGTAGTTCTGTTGAGGCTAATGCCCCCTTATTTTGTGGTTAATGCCTGACTTCATTTTCAGCTTGGTCCACTCAGGTGCAACTACTAACAGTGCCTTGCAAGGAGCTGAATTGACTTTCAGTACTAGAACTGGGACAAAGAATGGGGTAGAGGCACATCTCTTCAGAGTTGAGACTCCAAAGGAATTGACCATTTGGGCGAGGGCTCTGGTGGATCGAGCTCACAATGCAGCAGCACTCATCAAAGAAATCAACTGTGGTATCTTGTTACTTTCCTTCAGCTATTAACTCTTCTAGAATGAAATAAAATTTCTGGATTTACTGATATATACCGTAATTTATTTTCCTCAATGCCTTTTCACATTTTACTGCCTTTCACATCTTGGTCTTTTTTGTATGCCACCATCTTCCAATATATGCTTAAACTTGTCAAACAATTTTCTTTTGGGTAACAGTCTTAATCCTCTATTTTTTTACTTAGATTTGATTGGTTTCTGTTAAAAGAGTTTTACCACTCCTACACTTTTTCTTCAATAATTTCCTTGTTTATTTATTTGCTTACTAATTAGTGTTTTTATTCCTATTCAGACTTTTTGTTTCTAGTAAGACAACATATTGTTGGTTTTGGTCAGAGTTTTAACTTTGTATTACATTTATATTGAGCATGGATCACATAGCCATTTTAAACACTGAAAACCAAAATTGCGTTTTCTAAGGCCATTTTGACAGCTTGGTATATTACTTATATTGTCACAGCGAGTGGAGGGATTGAGAATAATCTCTTTTTTTGCAGCTGTGAGTTTTGAAGGTCAAGACTGTCGGTTGACAATCCACTGGGAAAATGGTTTCACTTTGTCAAATTCTCTTAGTTATGAGGACAATCACTCACAAGTCATCTGGTTTTATCCATTTGAGAAATTAAGAATGTCATCAGATGATGGAAAACGCCTATTGTGGCTGGACTTTGGAGAAGAAGATGGAGAGAAGGTATTGTTTTCGACTTAGTATGGCTTCTCTGATTCTGACAGCTTCACGAAACAGAAGTTGGACTGTTTTCAGTAGTGGAATCTTAAAGCCACATGAAAACTCTGCTTTAGTATTTTCAATGCAACTATATGCCAATGCAGCACTCTTGAAACGTTTTAGGTTGGCTTCAAAGCACTCAGCAAACAGCCTTATTCATGTTATAAAATGTTTTAATGCATGTCAATGGATTCAATTAGTTGCTAGCAAGCATTTGATTTCCGTCTGCCAGACCCCATAAGGTATCTATGTCAGCATTTTAGTTTCTAAGTGCTATCTGGATTTAAGCTCTTTCCACAATACTCCGAGGATTTAAAAAAGTTGCAAAAGGATTGCAAGAGGAGCTGATAGAGTTCCTTTTTTGTTGTCCACCATTTGTCTCCAATTTTCTCTGTTTTCATTTCTTCTTTCTGTTTTGGTTCTTAATATGTCATTTTGTTATTGGTTTACCATTGAATTCTACCATTTTCATTTTTAGGAGCTTGATTTGCACGGATGTCCTAAGCCAGTGGTATTTGTTCTTCACACTTTCCTGTCCGCTAAAACTGCTCGTCTTGGCCTCTGTATCTAGTAAGAATTCACAATTGAATATATTCAACTTTATTTCAAGGAGCATTTAAATTGGAACTCTTCTATTCAGAGAATGACTTTACGTATAGGAAGTCTTGATCAATCAACAACCATTTAGTTAATACTAGGTAGGTAGATCCTGACTTCCAATTATATTTCATTACGCTGGACAGTCTTGACTTTGACTTTGCTTTACTTTTCTTCATTTTTTTCATTTCATTTTTTTTCATTTCATTTTTTGTTTCTTCAGATGCTTTTTCTTCATTTATTTATCCACATGTAAACTTCAGGCAGCATTCAGATTCAGAAGAAGTAGAGGCATTGTGTTTTATCATAGTTTTTCAAAGTAGTGCTTTGTACATATCACATAGTGTTCGTTGTTAGAATAGGAAAGATTGCATCTTGCTGCATTGCTTTATGAGGCGGTCCACCGACCGGGACGCAGGCAGAATTAGCATCTTATAGATAGCAGTCATAATGCGATTTCTATCGAGTTGAATTGTTTAAAAGTTAGTGTTTACATCTCTTTTGCGTGCCATAAGACATTTGACTGGCCTAATGGCCTAATTGCCTGATGTAATTCATTCAAGATGCCTTAGTTGTCGCGATTGTCGTCATTGAATGATTGCATGCCGCGAAAGCCAATAAAGGTCCAGATATCATTTTTTACTACATTGACTCGTCAGCATCTTATTACTATGCCAAGCAGATTAAGGAAACCAAAACTAGAGGCTTTTCTATTTTTCACGTGCCAGTATCGTTTGTGTAAATTCTAATTCATTTTTCGACACATTAAGCAGGTCTTGTTTTGTAATGCATGTAATTTCGGAGATTCGTTTTTTTCGTAGTTTGTGACGAACTGTGTTTATATTTCGTGAGCTTCTAGTACCGTCCGTCCCATTTTTCATCTATGTATTTGTTTTAAATGTTAGTTTCAGTAGTAACACATTCAACTTGATATCCCTTTCAATTAAGTCATCAGTTATCGTTTGTAACTTAGAGTTCAACAGTGCTCAAACGTGTATTCTCAAACTCAAATTGTGTCGCTCAGATATAAATTAAAGCATTCCATTCTAAAAGTCTAAGTGGATGCAAAATACTTTCGCTTCACCGGGGCGACGCCAGAACCCCGCTTTCACATCGAAGCACCTAATTTTTGCCAACTATAGAGCAACCATGCCCCATACGTATGCTAAACTTGCCTATTCATGGTTGTCTGATAGCGGCAGCTGTGACTTTGCTACTATGTCAACTACTATCCCTCTTTCCGGCATGCCCTTTTTCATCAAGGGGAAACGCAAGCAGTAGCAAATTGCATTGGATCGATATGGTCCACGCGCAATTCCTGGCAGGGTTCTTGTCTGCTATCGTGTACAACGTTTCCCCATACCAGAATGGGAGCTATTCAGACCAGGCAGGAAACATTCGAATTTTATGGGTAGCGCTTGTTACATTGACCAGTAAGTTAGGCATGAATTAGCATACGCGTATCAAGAGCCTCCGTGCTGTAATACCAATGGCAGATGCACTTCACGGTGCCCTTATCTTTGGTCGGTTGGGAGATCTTCAGAGTCTGCGCGCGTTTGGTGTTGCGCATTAACGAATGTTTTCAGACACTATTTATCCCAAGTCTTTCATACACCTCGAAATATCTTTTTAAGAAATGACGTTACACAGACTTTATGAAGTGCAACTGTCTTGGTCCAGCACAAGCAATTTTAGTACACTAGCAGAATAAACACTACTCAAAATGTGCATTAATAATAATACAATTGAAATTATTTACGGTGGCTCTCATCTCTTCGTTTGTCTTGCTTCCGTCTGGCAGTCAAGCCTCGTCCACAAATGCAGAAGAAGTTCCATGATATAGCTAATCATTTGGGAAGTTTTCTCGTTTTTCTTTAGTTTTAATCTCTTATAAACAATCTAGTCTACTTTGTGCGATGATACACGTCAACTAGGCAATATCAATTGATTCGTTTATCAAACGGATGGAAGAAAGTAGATTAGATTTTATAAATCTGTTTACGCAACATTTGTACTATAACGGCAGGCATTTTAACTGCACGTGTTACCATTTATTCGTTAATTCATTCCAAAAATTTTAGGAGGGTGGCCCATCAGCTGATGCTAGTTTTCAAGGGACCCTCCACCATCCCATTGAATCATTAAGCTTTTGAAGTTATTTCGGTTGTTTGCGAATTGCAGCCCCCCTGGTTAGCAGTTTTTATCTATGGACCCAAGAATATGATCATCAGCAGTTCACTTTGAATAGGGCATCCGGTTGGAAAAATTTCTGAAAAGTTCTCTAGGCAACGAAACATGCACAGGACATAATTGTGACTGTAGTCGATCACATAAAGATAAATCTAAGGTCGTCTATCCAAAAAATGCTGCAGAAACGGAGGCTGAGGTGGATGGATCACGTGAATTGGATGCCAGATGGAAGGGTCAAGCGTGACCCAAGTGCAACTGGTATTGACATCCGAAACTGGGAGGAACTGACCGTGGACCTCTCTCGATGGAGAACACAGGTACAAGAAGGTGTATCGCAGGCAGAGAGACAGCGTTTGGACGCGGCGAAGGAAAGAGAAAAGCTCGACAGCGCAAGGCCACCGATGAGGTTGACACTGATGAATTCATGTGCCAGAAATATGGACGCAAATGCCAAGTGCGCATTGGACTTGCGAGCCACAGCAGACACTGCAACTGATCCACTTTGAGAAACCACTCGCACCAAACATATTCTGCTAAGAATGACGTTTGCCAACATAATAATTTACTTTATGCTGTATAAATATGTAGATTCAGCAGAATCCGTATAATATAGAGAGTACTTGACGCGCAAAAAGATAAGGAATGACCAATGGAAGCTGGAATGGAACGTAAAAGAAGAATGGGTCTAGTCTTTCAACTTGCAGTTGGCCAGGAGGTACTTGTTAAGATTGGCGGCATTTGGAAATTAGTGCTGAAAGTTTGTTGAGGAGGTTGTCGGGTGAAGGGTGAGACATGATGGCGAATTTTTCTGTAAAGTATAGATGACATGATTTCCTATTGTTGGAGTATGAGTTTGTATGGTGTAGAATGGACCAGGAAAGTGTAGGTGTAATGTTGTGTGTGTTCTTGAAGTTCCAACTGTATGTCGATAGACTGGTGCTGCTTGCATACTTTTTGTTGTTGAAGGATGATTTGTGGCCGTTAAAGCGTTTTCTGAACCCCCCCTCAGTCACTCCTATGTAGGTTTTTCTAGGGAACTTCGGCGCGTCAACATCAAATTTGTAGACCAGGGAAGTTGCTCTACAGTTCCCTTGGAGGGGGCAGATCTTCTTGGTCTTGCAGTTGCATTCTTTGGTGGGCTCGTCTGATGTGTTTGAAAGGGTCAGGTTGTGGGATTTGATTATTCTGTGGATGTTTGCGGTGCAGCCGTAGCTGACTTTGACACTGTTGCTCGCACATGTCAAAGTCAAGGCCCGCGGGCCACATCCCGCCCGCGAAAAGGTTTTTTACGACCCCTGGGGTAATATTGATTTATTATCAGAACCAGCCCGCAGACCGCAGCAAGCCGGCATCCCGCTGGCCCTCCGATACTACATTTCCCACAATGCAATGGTGACGGATGTAGCAATAGTCCGTGACGGGAGCAATAGCTTGGTTCACTTGACTATATGCGATCATTTTACAATCTTTCAATGAACATTCGATCAGTCCGGCCCTCGACTTATAACTAGATCTTTTATTTGGCCCTCCATCCATTTGACTTTGACACCCCTGACCTATATGATAGGAAACAAAAAAAACGATTTCAGAGGATAGCCGATTTTTTCACACGATCAAAATTATCAGTTTTTAAACAAACACAAGGACTGGTAGCTACTACAAAGAAGGCTCAGTCCTTACAATAACCTGGCTTCTTTTGTTTTCCTCAAGTGATCTCGTGCCACGGTATATATGGGTGAGTCAAGCTCTGCATCTTCGGTCAGAAAACGCCTATGAATAATTAAACGAAGATGCGAAAATCCAATGGTAACAACATGCCAAGTGATAATCTTTAACCACTTACACGTGTATAGTTTTGAGAATCATTTGATGATGCAGATGTAATATGGTATTAAACAGCTTGAGCATGAAAACATCTAACAATACGCAGATGAAGGACATGAGAATGATTTTGCGAGTCTTCTGCGGTATCATCATCCACATTTCTACGTTGGGCGAAAGATCAACAGGTACGGTTACTGCCACTTGATACGGCAAACCTTGGACCACTGAATAATTTTTCGACGAATTTCTAATTGGCAAGTTTTTATGAGGTCTTGCATCAAACAAATAATCGCTATTCCTTTCCCGCTTATTTCAGTAAGAATTACATTTCTTGTGAATGATTCACAAAGAGTGGCATAAGCGGTACAAATAAAATAATATCTAAAACTGATAATCATAGTGCAAGCTGCCCAGAAAAGTTAACCTCCTGTCTGCTTGCAATAGATGCAAACAATTTGACTTTCTATTGAAGAAAATACGGTTAAGTCTCCATTGTCATTATTATCATGGTTATCATTACTCTCAACCATCTCCATTATAACCACCATCGCTACTCTCATCCTCATCATCATTCTCACTACATCTATCATCCTCATCACCATCGTCATTATCATCATCATCATCACCATAATCATCATCATTATCATAATCATCAACATCATTGTCATCATCATCACTATTAGCAACATCACCATCGTCATAGTCATCATCATAATGATCATCATAGCCATCATCACCATCGTCATTATCATTATCGTCATCATTGTCATCATCACCATCATAGTCATCATCATTACTATCATCATCATTACCATCATAATAGCCACATAATGACCATCATAGCCATCATCATATCATCATCAGCATCATCTTCATCATCATCATTACTGTTCAATGATGACAGCATTTGTCTTTTTGAAACTGGCCCAAATTATGCTTACCCACAATTTGGTCATCAAACATTCCTGCTTCGTCAAGCAGGGTCAGCTAATCATGTTGCTTGGATGTCAACACTCCCAAAGGACTTGCTGGATGCACCGTTGAGTGGCATTGCAATACCTGGATCACACGACTCTGCAAGCTATTCGTTAGATTTGGCTGGTGGTCTGGCTCCCGGCATTCCGAATAAAGTTTGTCAATTTCTAACAGTAATATTGTGCTCACTATTGAGTTTCTTTCCATTACTACTAACAAACTTTTTGTCCAATTGCCACTTAATCTTTTTGTTAGCTTAAAACTGGCAATGATGTAATAGTTCTTTGTTGTGCAAGTTCATAGCAGCAAATAACTCAAGATTAATAGCGATGATAGTAATATTAATCACAATGATAGTTTAAGATCATAGTCAAGCAACTTGACTATCTGTTAATAACCAAGGAACTGCAGGCAATGACTCTCATACTCGGTTTCTTTCAATACACTGCTCACTTTATTAGCATAAACTCTTTAAATCTTTGGCCCCCTCAATGACAGATTCGTGATATATTAGATGCATCGAAAGCATTGAAAGGTGGGGAAGAATTTGTAAAGAGGGAGATATACAGATGGTCAAAGACGCAAAGCTACAACATTTCACAGCAACTTCAGCTTGGCATCCGATACTTTGATTTAAGAGTGCTGTACAGTGATCAAAAGGGGGAGCTGTAAGTCAAATACCAAACGTTTGTCAGCCGAATCATGTTAATTCATAGCGTAAATCCTCAATCAACCCATCTATGAATTAAGCACACACCACTATTACAAACATCTCTTCTATCATCGCTTCGTTGGAGATCTTTCCATCTTTTACAGATGCTTTCACAGGCATTGCTCTCAGGAGATCAGGGAGATTATTCTTGTTCCACTGAGGCATTTCAGGACCACCAGAAGCTCAACCCATTCACACCCTTTCCAAGTTTCACTGCTTAATACACGAACTTTATCCCACAAATCATCATTCATCCCTAGAACATGCAATTTAGGGAACGTCTTGCCTTCCTCTTGCTTTCCTGAATCTTCTGAATCTGAATTTTCTAAACTTGATCTGATCTCTCTCTCCTCTTAACCTTTCGCTTTTCTTCTTTCTTCCTTTGCTGGGGCTCTGTACAGGCCACCATGGCCTTGCCCCAACATAACTCGCTGAATAAAAAAACTGATGCGTGATGCTCACTTCTATATTTTCCCTTTGGGATGTCAGAAGAGGCAAATGGGCAGGCATGCCTCCCCCTTTCAAGAGGTAAGAGATTCAGGACTGCTAGGCTTGGTTTCATTTTCACTCATCACTTTGGTTGATACATCTTATTAGTTAAGTTGAGAATAGTGCGCTTCCCGCATTTCTTTCAAAAAAAATATGGAATGATCTAAACGTTTTGTGTCGTTCAAAGGTAGTAAGAAGGACTGCAATCCAGAAGTAGAGAATAACCATCAGAATTTTTATTTGAAGGTGAATCAAATTATAATGTTTTTCTCTGTAATTGTTAATGTTTGCTTTTTCAGTTTTACTTACCATGGATTAATCGGGGCACCATTATCAACTATTTTCATTCAAATGGCCAGTTTTCTACGAATTAACCAACGAGAAGTTCTCATACTAGACTTCAATCATTTGAATATTCTATCCAACGTTGGCATGGATAAACTTGAAAATGCACTATCTGATGCATTCGGAAGAAAAATATACCGCACTAAAACAGCAAAAGTATGTTTATCTGATCTATGGAGAGATGGAAGGAACGTCGTTGTCTTCTTCAAGGGAACGAAACGAAGAAATTTCAAAGAAAATGAAAATTTTGCGCTTGACGAGAGCAAGCTCCTTTCACCATTTGATGAAAGCAAGTTTTACGAATCTTCAACGTGGATGAACTTTTTGAAAGACAACTACAAGAACAGACCGTATAACGGCACCTTCTATGTCACGCAAGGCATCATGCAGCCCAATCTCTTAGGCATCGTAGCATCAAGTTTGACAAAAGCAGGTTCGCTGGAAACTTGGACTGCACAGGAGGCAACGAAATTGTTAGTGAAGTGGTTGCCAACATGCAAACGAGGAATTCGCGGTATCAATATTGTAATGGCAGATTTCGTCCAAAAGTATAATTTTACTGAGACTGTACTTCAATTAAATGTGAGAAAATAAAGCAAAATTTATGATTGAAAATCAAACGCCATGGGAAGTTTTTCCTTTGAAATCGATCTTAACGCATAAAGATTTTTACTCACTTTGTTGATTGTATGCGATGATGAATTCAAAGTGAGAATTAAAATTTGGAGGGGATTTGGCTGTACATGCCGTATATGTATCTAACTTTTTAAATACTATTAATTTCAGTCGTATTAGAAATTGTACGTAGTCAAGAGTTGGCCTTTATTAGCTCCAGCTATTCCTCAAGCCCAATTATAGATAAATTGAATTATTACTACTATTATTATCATATCTCGTTTATCTATTCAGAAGATTCTTGACATTTGTAAGACTGAAGATCAAGATTAATTTACTTCTGTTTACTTGATTGATCTAAAACTTGAGAATATTTTAAGCATTGTTGTGATGAATTAAATTTCCTCACTCGTTCCGCTGAACTTCATTGCAGTAATTTATTCTTTCCCGGCGGAAGTTATGTATTCGAATCTTAGATATAAGCATATCCCGTCTTCTGGTGAATTATTAGCCATAACTTTCGTATCACGGAAGACATTTGACCTGTTTATTCTCTTAGTTTCTTCTTCTTCTTTTCATGTCCTTCACTGTTGTCTTGCTTGAGCAGAACTTTGAGCATTGCTTTTGCACGGCGCCAGGCTTTCGGGGTACTGCAGGTTCTGAGACACGTGTGCTGTGAAGCTCAAACTGGCATTTTTTTGCTCACTGGCCGATGTATTTTTTCGTGATTCGTTGTTTATCAGCTGATAGACATGCACTCTTTGCTATTGCTATTGTTGATGTTGCTGTCCCTTGCGATAAAAATATACGCATGCGTACTATGTAAAAGGTTACACAGACAGTGATCGGCCTAAACAGGTAAACTGACTTCTAACAAAATGCATGTGAATGGATGTATTTTTGTGTAGTAACTTCGTTAAGCTGAATAGCAGATGCAAGCCGATAGTTTTTTACAGCCTGTTTCACAAGTTACTACTTGTTTGCTCGATTTTTATAATGATAGAAAAATAGATTGACATAAAATCTACAGTTAAAATATTTCCGACTTAAAGCTCTCAGAAATCTCTTAACTAGCACATTCAGAAGTTTCTCAATCAGTTGCCTGTTTCCCTTTTTACTTTACCCGTCAAGGTACCTAAGTACATCTGCAAATGGGTGTCTTGAGTTTTTCCAGAAAAGGGTTGTGGCTCTTCATTTCTAATACAAATTGTTAAAAATGAACAAGCTAGAATATGCCACGGATCATCACCACCATAATGAGCTCCATCAGCTTGTCTAGTGCATTAGATAAAACTGCTAATTGGAGACAACAGATGGAAAATAAATTTGGTTTTTTCCAAATTTGACAATAGCAGATTTTCGAAGTTATTTAGAGATGTTATTTTTGGATATTGAATTATTTTGCAATGCTGAAGTGAATGGGGCAAATTAATGGTAGACTTTTTAATGTTGAGAGTTCAGCCCAAAAGTGAAGTGAAAGAACTCGGATTTTCAATTTTCCCTTTATGTTATGGACTCAACTGAAGGGAAAATGCACAAGTTTTGGGTTAGAAGATGTGGGACAGTTAAGGTAGCAGTTTAGGTAGCAGGTTGAGATGGTAGAAGAACGCAAAAGAAAACATTAATTTGTTAAGTGCCATATTTGATACAAAGGATGCCCACTATAGAATAGCCGCAATTTGATCTTCACTGTTTCCCTATAACACCACATCTCAAAGGCTCATATTTGCTCTCTGACTTTGTTGTTGCTGCTATGGTAAGTATGATGGTGATGATGATGATGATGGTGATGATGATGGTGATGATGATGATGATGATGATGATGATGATGATGATGATGATGGTGATGATGACAATGATGATAATGATATGATGATGATGGTGGTGGTGGTAATGATGATGATGATAGTGATGATGATGATGATGATGATGATGATGATGATGATGATGATGGTGATGGTGATGGTGATGATGATGATGATGGTGATGATGATAATGGGGTGGTGGTGGTAATGATGATGATGATGATGCAGCAAAATATTGAAATCAACTACTGGCTGAAAGAACCACAAGAAGATCCACAGAGCCAACAGGCAACAAGGAACACTATGCAAATGGTGTAGTACAACTCTAAAGGATAAGGTATCGTTAACCAGCCACCAGAAATATTGCATCGGAGTACCAAAAGGAATATGTCCATACTGTGGAGAAAGGAAATCGGTAACCAATATGGCTCGCCATAAGATGTGCGTGATGGGAAATGAAAGAATGTACACGCTAACTGAAGAAGAAAGAACATGCAACAAGAAAAGAGAGAAAATGAGAAGAAAGGAGACCTTGTCTGATGCAAACTCTGTAATGAATTTAAATCTAAAACAAATATAAGCAGACATGAGAGAACATGCAATGCTACAAGAACAAACAGTAGTTGTAGTGGCAATCAAATGCCAACATCGAGATGAGAAACTGGACGGCGTATTCCCGACAGGGAATGAAAGCCAATAGATAGATAGATAGATGATGGTGATGATGATGATGATGATGATGATGATGATGATGATGATGATGATGATGATGGTGATGATGATGGTGATGATGATGGTGATGATTGTGACGATGATGGTGATGATGATGATGATGATGATGATGATGATGATAATGATAATGATGATGATGATGATGATGATGATGATGATGATGATGATGATGATGACAATGATGATGATGATATGATGATGATGGTGGTGGTGGTAATGATGATGATGATGATAGTGATGATGATGATGATGATGATGGTGGTGGTAATGATGATGATCATGATCATGATCATGATCATGATGATGATTATTATTATTATGATAATGATGGTAATGATGATATGATGATGATGATGATGATGGTGGTGGTGGTAATGATTATGATGATGATGGTGGTGGTAATGATGATGATGAAGATGATGACAATGATGGTGATGATGATGATGATGATGGTGATGATGGCGATGATGGTGATGATGATGGTGATGATGATGATGATGATGATGATGATGATGATGATGATGATGATGATGGGGTGGTGGTGGCAATGATGATGATGATGATATTGATGATAGAATTCCAAAGTTTTATGGAACAAATCACAATTGGCGGAATCTTGTTAATATAATTGAATGTCACGAATTCATCAAACAGACTTAGGGCATTGAGAAGGCAGTAAACACTATAATTTTTAACAGGCATTTACTTTGTGGTTTTCATGTTTTTAATTTGTGTAATTTCAAAGATTATTCTATCTACAATTTTTTAATTTTTACCTGTAAGTTGTATGTGCCACAAAGTATTGGGGTACACCCTGACATTTTTTATTTATTTTTTGCTATAAATCAATTGAATAAGATATCTGCACCAGCTAGAGGTTTTTCAAGGTCTGATTAATTCAAAAATCAAGCTTTTAGGGCCAGTTAACACGTCAGCCAAAGGATCCAAGAAGTTATCTTTGAATTTCTCTGTAAGTTTACTTGGTTCCAGTAATGGATCGTTCAAATTTTTACTTGTTATAGGAAGCAGGTACAAGTATTTCAAATGGCTATTAACACACCGCCAGCTTCACCTAAGTCTGCTGAGAAAGAGCTAGAAAATCAAGACAATGGAGATGTCAGAAGAGGTCGATCCATAGAAAGAAGGGGAGACAAAAGCAGTAAAAATCACTCCAGGTCAAGATCTCCACCTAGATTGAAAAAGCAAAACGTTTCTCTTCCAAGCAAAGATACAAACAGTGTAGATCCAGAATCTGTAAGGTGTAGAGTGTTTGTTGGTAATCTTAATACAGACAAAATTGGGCAGGAAGAGTTAGTGCAGCATTTTGCAGGATTTGGAGAAGTAATTGGTTGCTCACTTCACATGAATTTTGGCTTTGTACAGTACGCAAGTAAAGAAGATGCCGATAAAGCTGTTGATCAAACGCATGGGACATTTTTATTCGGGAAGCGTGTGGGTAAGTTCCTCATATGTCTCAGTACGTGGTTGTGGGAAGCAGCTTGTCATCTTTGAAGGTCCCTGGTTTGAACACCACCCATTGTTCAGTTTGGATGCCTTCTCTCTGTTCATTTTGCAGTAAATAGGTATCTGGTGTAAATCTTAGTGTACATTGCTGCAAGGAAAGGAATGGGCACCCTACCTTCCCATCACTTAAAGTGTGAAAGTTAACGCTTGGCTGGTCTATGATATTTGAGTACATCAAAGACTCAAAATTGCATCATATAAATGAAGTTTACTATCAAATCCATTTGAATTATGTATTGCTTCTTTTACTATCCTTTTTCAATTAGGATATTGTTTGGTTTGAAAGTATGATGATTACACTAAATCAAAGAGTGAAATTTTGTTGCTTTTTGTCAAGTTTAAGTAATAATGCATGTAATGTGCAGAGTTTCAAAGCAACTGAAAAAACAAAGGCAGGCAGAAACGAATGCTTTCACTCAAATATCAATGCTTGGTTTGATGGAAATAAAAGCTTGTGGTTGTGTGGCTGAGTTGTTCAGGCACAGTGTTTTGAATCTTGTGAGGTCTAATCGTGTGGGTTCAAATCCCATCGTTGGAACCATTTTGCCACAAGCCAACAGTCAACTCAGCTGTTCATCCTTCCGAGGTCGGTAAATTAGTACTCAGAAGTACCCCTGACGGCACAAGTACTGGGCACACATTGATAACAGCCAATTTGAAAAGCTGAAGTGTATCATCCAGTATGAATATTCAAAATTTGTGTTTTATTGTAAATTGTTGTTGCTCTTGTCTGTTAGATGTAAATATTGCAAATGAAAGGAGGAAACCTCAGCTAAAAGATAGAAAAAGAAGTAGATCCAGGTCATCAGAGAGATACCGGTCGAGGTCACCAATGTCAAAGTATGATGAATTGTATAGAAGAGATGATTCACTTGCCAGGTTAGTATGCAGGCGGTTTCACAGACTACTGCTTTTACAGGCCTCTCTCACAAACAGGATTTGCCTGTGTGGACTGTCAATTGTCAATGCCATAGCTTCATGGGTATTTGATGTGAGCTTTCACGGTAGGATGCCATTTATGCCGCAAGCTTCTTTCATTTCTCACGTGCAACAAGCAAATGAATGATGCTTTGGTACTAGTACTTGGAACTATATAAGCAAATAATGGATGTTTTTTCTACATGGATTACATTTTAGAAGTGAAACGGAGCGTCTGTAATACCCAATTAATTGGGTTATTTGAAATTCCTGTTTGAAATTAAGTTGAGTATAATTGTTTTTCATGATCACCCTGTGAGATGACATGCTTCCATCAAAGATTGACAGTCACCCATTCAAACAATGTTTGGAAAATAGGGCAGCATGGAGAATCAGCCATAAATTGATATGTTTTATCGAATTGGATTGCTTCTTGTATTCATCAAAAGTAACAAAAGCAAATATTGTGACTTTTTTCAATTGTTGTCGATAGTAGCCATAACTTTTGAAATGGATTTCTTTCAGATCAGTCCATGATTTGCCGCTTGCTGTCTCTAACTTCCTTCACCTGCAACTTTGAGTTCCCTTTATAGTTTATGTGTACCTATTGTCAATTATCCTCTCTTTGCTGAGTAGGCCTTGTGAACACCCCTGTTTGCACTAGTAGTTTTTAATTTGTTTATCTTATTCAAACAGAAGTGATCACAAACACCCAAGGGACCACTATGAGGATAGGAGAGAAGATTACTATGACAATCAAGACCCACTTGGAAGGCCTAAAGATTCGCATGGAAGAGAGACTAATCCTGTCTCAAGCACAAAGACAGCGGATTGTGAAGTTATTGCAATGTCTGGTGATCTCAAGTAAGTTTATTACTTATACTATTTCAATTAAGACATAATTCATCTTTGTATCAGTAAACTTTTCTCGCTGCATCAGAAAGCTTTGCCTCCTTGCCATATGGCCAGTTCTCTTAATGAAATGTATCCTTGTGTTAACTGCAGAGAAGCAATTAGTAGTCCGTTATAATATGTGGAGCAAGTCCTACCAGGTTGGATATCTTCAAGGTGCATGCTACTTTTTTCACTCGCTCTTGTCAATTGTATGCGCTTTCGTGTTATCAGCTTTACATATGATAGTATTCTCGCTGATTGAAAACTCACTGAATTGAGGAGAGTAAAACCCCTATTGTAGCTCTTGTTTACAATAAAATCTATGCATTAACAAAATTTAAATCGAACTCACAAACACTAGTTGATAATTAGGCCTTTATCAATAAAATGTAGAACAGGACAACACCAGATCTTTCCAAGTTGTTAGAATCCATTCCATCATTGATCTTGGCTGGGTCTGAGTGTCTGAGCTGTCTGAAGTGTCACGTTTTCTCTCTGGTGATGAAAGTTGATGACTCAGTGATGGACTCTTTGATGAATTGTTTCACTTCAAAGGAAGATGCATGCGTTGGCTACTATGTATTATATGATTCACTTGTCTTCTTCCAAATGGTCATAATTACATGGCTTTATGGTGTACCTATTCCAGGAATTATGCAGAGTCTATCCAGTCACGTCTCCAAGCTATGGGTATAGTTGCAAGCATCATGTTTCCACCACCTGATGTCTCGGTGTTAAGAATTGTTGACAACATATCTCGAAGTGGATCATTGTATGCTGTTGTCATAACTACTCAAAACATGTTCCACAAGTCATGCACCTTGAATATACTTCACGGTGCTCCACAAGGTATTTCTATTACAGGTTTCAAAGTTTTATGCCGGTAGACATGGCCTGGCTCCTCCGCTTTTTCTGCTGACTAGCAGTGCCAGGCAACTAGCTGCCATGATTGTTTCTTCTCCTAAGAGGTGTTTTTCTCTCTTTGGATGGTATGGTACCTTTTTGCTTCAGGTAACTTGAAAATTCTTTTCAGATGAGCAAGGGAAACTGAAAGCTTTTTTTTCTAAAGTTCATTTTGATATATAAATTAAACATAAAAATACAAATCTCTCCAATGATAGGTAATATGTATTCGGCTGACCTAATAACAGGTATTTCTAGTATAAAAAATATGAATGAATGAATAAAATACTAAAATGACGTATAGAAAAAAATTTCAATAAGAAGAATTGAAGGTTGAAAGAAGACTGTTAGTAAGATAGGAGGTCTGGGTTAGTCCAGGGTCTATTACGCATGCAGAATATGTAATAAGTTGTGCGAATGATTATAGTGGATGATTTAATAACGATTGTAATGATTATTATTATTTCAAAGATTTTAGGCCGGCAGCCCATTCAGCAGCGCTGGTTTACAACGGGCCATCAATCTACAAGCAAACTAATTTAACAAAATGGCGATATATGAAAGTTAAGATACAAGTGTTCATTACTAGTAGAATTCCAAAGCAAGTTAAGGCGACAAAATAGAACTGAAACGAAATATTTAGATAGCTTCATTAAAGATAAGTTGAAAGATAGATGAATGTATAAAGGTCTCGATGACGTCTGGAGGACAAGGATGACATTAATTAAATGAATGCAGATAGGGTTCGTTTTTCTTTTTTGAATGGACAGGTTGTATGCTAATCGTTGAAGGCTAGAAACTTCGCGTGGTTCCGTGATCGTGCTGGCTCAAATTTCACCTAGAATGGATTCTCCGAAGCGATTCATCCAATATGTCGGGTGATTTTCCTTTTGTGTCGGTCTTGTAACAATCACTCTGAGGCATTGCTGAATTTTTCGTCGGTTTTTTATGAACTTTTTCCAATTTTTCGATGTAGTATTCAGCGTTTTTCGTCAGTTTTCGAATTTTTGCCGGAGTTTTTTACCTTTTCCAAGGGTCCTAGTTCCTTCAGTTTTACGCCATTTTTTCCAACTTTTCACTTTTTTGCCATTTTTAACGGATTTTTCGACCAGTTTTTTGCGAACGCATACAGTTTTTTTTATTCACGGAATTTCAAAGTTCCTGGTTTTGCGATGCTTTCGCATTTTTCCTCTTGAAGTCGAATAACCTTCTCGGGTTAACGAGGTAGATAGATCTCTTGAAGAGCACCCAAGTTGCAATGACAAAGAGACTTCACCAAAGTTTTCAACACTGTTAAAAATAGAAAGACTCTTGTTTGTGGGGAAAATCTGACGTCGGTAATCTCTCCTTTTCTCAGAACATAGAAATATGCCCCTTGACGATGCGCTATCTTTTGTTGCACGAAATTTTAACCAATATTTGAGTGACTCAAGAAACCGTCGTTCAGCATCGTTACCTAATCGAAGTGAAAGCAGGGTGAACACAATTTTGACACAGGATCCATACATTTCTGGTCTTTTGCACATGGCCGCTGGTGGGACTGCTTTGAAGGTTGTTGAAGTTAATCATTTGATTGAAGCATTGATCAAATACAAAAATGAGATCGAAAACAAAAGCGGTGAGTCCGGATCTTCTCTTTTCGATATTACCTCTGCTTCACATATCCAATCCGAGATAAGCTTTCAGGCTGCATATGTCTATTCTCAGGTTTTTTTATACACATGATTCTACCTAGATGTCAAAGGTAGAAGTTTGGACACAGAGAAGCTTTTTTGCTTATCGAGCAGTGTCCAGGTCCTTCCTCTTGATGTGACCGCACCTCGTGATTCCTACGCCTGGAATTACAGATGCTGACGACTCTCCTCACTCTAAGTGAAAGTCTAGCTGAGTGTGGATTCGAACCATCCTGCTCTCAAGTGCCAGTAGTAAAAGATAGAATCAATGCATTGTGGCTTCATTGTCACTCTTTTATTGGTTCACGCAGTAATCCTTTTTAACTCTGCAAGATCGGATAGTTAACTGACATGTTTCCAATTAGATGACCAGATGACTACCTATCAAATATTCTAGAATGGCTGGCTCTTTAAAAAAAACTACGCATCTATGCCGCAGCTGTGGAATATTAGTATCACGAACACCTGTGATGCAATTCGTTTTCGTAATATGCGAATGTTATAACAGGATAGCCTATCACTAAAATATATCATTAGGGTCCTGCTATTTGAGCATTCGTTTTGAAAATATTAGGATTTTGCACTAAAATTGCTTTTGATAAAAAGTTTATTACTTTCAAAAGAAGATTATTGATTTCAGAGCGAGATACTTATCTCGCAAATGTTTTTAATAGTTTTATAAAGTTGTCCCGATATTGAGGTGCTCATAAGTAAAGCTCCACTTTGCGTATCCAAATGATTTATAGGTCAATATTAATCTCAAATATTTATTTCAGCTGAGCATATTTGATACATTGTTGTGAAATTAGCTAATTTAATTTGTTGTGGGGATGTCGAAAGAAATTTTACTAGGTAACGTTTCTTCCTTTCTAATTTTGTAAAAATTTATTTTGTTCGTTCAAGGCAACTTCACATTTTGAATCGTTAGAGGAGTACATTAGCCAAATAGAAAGCATCTTTTTCTTGTTGATCTTTTACTGGGATTGCTACGTAAGTTTCTCCAAATAAAAGCGTTGTTTTCTCCATTGCAGATGCCCGCATGCCGCTTGCCTCAAAAGAGGTTTCCTCCTCACATCTTCAGCCATCACACCATCCAAGGGTTTCATCGGTTCCAACCGGCCATCCGCCAGCGAAAAATAGCCACCTAAGAGCGCAACAGCCGTCGTCTGCATACAGCTATGGCGCGCCTTCATCAGCACCCAGCAGCACGGGATATCCATATTACGGAGCAATGTCTTCTGCTGCATCTGGCCCTACAGGTAGTTACACTCCAGCTACACCGCAGAATGATACTGGATACCCCACATCAACCTACTCGCGTCAGATTTCTGCCTATCCGAACTACTAAAACTAGGCGCTCCTTGTCAGTTACTCCTGAAAATGGGACTAACGATGGACATGTGTTTCTTGAGATCTAAGTATCTACGGAATATATTTTCGTTTTTTGCGTTAAAATGCTTCGTTTGTGCTTAAACGCTTTATAAAAAGAATTTTTTTAAAGGTATTCAATAGCGATCGATTTTAGTTTCATGATGGCCAATTTTTGTCTGAAATTGAATAAAAACTTGTTTAGACTGGCAGGAAAGTTTGAAAGCATGAAGCTCATCATATTTTCAGTTTTTTTCAATATATCTCTATTTTAAGATATCATTTGTATTCATTTACCTCTTTATCTTTGTGTATCGGTAGTATTGTATCATTTATTTTCTGTTTGATTCACGAAGATAAGCCATAGTTTTACAAAATTCCATTAATTTTACTATTTTCGTAGGCAAATTTTGTTTTGAAACCCGTTTTACCCCCCCCCCCCTTCTACGTACCCTAGTCTACGTTCTTCAAGGTCTGTTTGCTTAGTGCCATGGATTGGACTCGAAGTCTTCAGAAGAAAGTCAAGAATATCTTGAATCCTCACCAATGGCGCTACAAATGAGAATCTCACTGAAGTGAGAAACGTTTCATTTAGCAACCGAAAACTTTTGCATCTTGATATCAATAAATCAGGGCCAGAAGTCTTGGGGAGCAAGAAGACAGAGACGCCCCCCTTCCGGCTGGCAAAAGCATTTGACTTAGCCGATTTTGTGAGAAACTTTCGTCGGTTTCGTTCAAAGATATAGCAACCCTGGTACATGAGTTAACACTATGCCCGTTTTATTGCATCTTGAGTTGTGCCGTGGCTGTAGTGGTCGTAACGAAACAGTATAGAAGTATGATTCGGTAGAAAAATTTGAAAGAGCGTCTCTGGATTCTGCTAAGCTCAAAATCGAGATTGTTATGAATTGTGTCACACTGTAGCCTCGCAGTCGTTCCGCCGATCTCTAGGGAAAGCTACGGTTGATTTTATTGGCTAGCATTATTTACGGCACTACTAACCACTGCACACTTAATATTCATTTACAAACCCGACCATCCCTTTCCCTGCATAGATGATACAACAAATATGTGACGTTAGGGATAGTATTACAACCTATCATAAAATTATCGTGAAGTGACGATTTGTCAGCATCTGAAGTCGGCCAAGCCTTATGCACGTTGGCAAAACACAACAGTAGTGTCTGCTTAACGATAACTGGTACAAATAGGGCAAAATGCCATCTCTTTATAGCCATGATGCTCAGGCTATTTGTCGCTTTAGCCGTTAGCAAGGGGAACCCCACTTCTTGTATGCTTGTGAGGTACCAGCCTTGAATATATTGTATCGTACGAGGTGAATTTGATAGTAGCTAATTGTTCGTCACTGAACAGTAAAAACAGAAGTTATCCTCATAACATGGTTTTCCATGAGAACAGACCATACGCGACCAATTTGTTCGTTCATTCTGTGCTGTTTCCTCTTTCATTCTGTCAGTTCATCAAATGTATTTAAACAGGCAATGGCGGAATGAATCACGTACTTGCTAATTCGTAATTCTAAGTCTTGTCGCCAAAACCTTGCGACAAAGTTTTAGGGAATTCTGAGGAGCCATTAAATGGTGGAAAAATCTTCATTCGTCCAGCAGTATTGCATTCGTCAATTTTCCACAAATCATGTAACATGGTGCACCATGGGAGGACCAGTGATGATTTGGCAACCAACTTGCTCCAGCCTCGTCGGCCTTCCAAGGCGTCACTTAGCCTACGTCCTGTCCGTTCGCCTATCTTTTCATTCCATTTTTCGTCTCTCTTCAAGTTATTGTCTGCAATTCATCTTGTAAGAATATTTTCGCTAGTTTTTTTTATCCGTATACGTGTCCATAGGACATCAACTCTTTGGTTTTTACTACTATGGTATGATTAATCTTGGTGGGCTTGTAGCCAGCATTAATTTCAACGGTCCTGGGTCTCATCCCGCGATCAAAATTAGTCATTTCGTCCTAAAAAGTGGGTGGCTACAGCCTACCCTCCATCCCCATTGCCTTCTATGGTCATAAGTTCTCCATGGAAACAAATGACTAATGTGAGCGTACGTACCTTTCGGGCGCCCCCTTTGTGTAATGGCGTGGTATCATTTTTGTAGTTCCCCATGTAAATGACTGTTTATAGATGCATGTAGATATTTCATGTATGTATGTATGTATGTATGTATGTATGTATGTATGTATGTATGTATGTATGTATGTATGTATGTATGTATGTATGTATGTATGTATGCATGTATGTATGTATGTATGTATGTATGTATGTATGTAATTATTTAGACTGGGTAGCACTGTGCAATTTAAAATTGATACAAATAGTGGTCCAGCTTTTGAAATAAATAAATAAATAAGTATGCAAATCAATATTACAAGTTTTGGAAAAAAAATATGAGATTTATTTACATATACTGTGTATACAATTTAGTTAAAAAATATGTCCTTACTTGAGGAGAGAAAAAGGGTTATTCCTCTCCTTAGTTAAAAAAGATTTAAAACTTTCTTGAATGGTGTTGTGGATAAAAATTGGCTTCTCTCACTCTTGATTTTGCCTCCTCGTTAGTGATGATACTCCATGTGCTGTATATTATTTGCAAAACGTAAGTTGGTGAAATGTCTATGCCTAATGCTGATTGTTACTTCATGGTCTTTCAGTGCGTGGGTTTCTCAGTTCCTGGTACCAGTCCACAGATCGCTTGGTACCGGGCTGTAAGGAAATATTGCCTGTTCCACACGCATTTTTATTTCTAGTTTAAGCGTGGCGTTAAGATTAAATATTTCGAACTGACATCATTGTTCATAATTAGAATCCACGTGTCCCACTAGTCGCGGTACAAAAAGGATTCCAACTAAAAGATCTTGCGGCGTTCTCGGGCGCAGCTCCTTGTTTTGTTATCGTCCTTGTTGTTGTTGAAACGCTTTTTCAGGGAAAATGGCGGACGCCCTCTACCTCTCCTTCGACTTGAGTACCCAAACTCTAAAGGCACTAGTGATGAACGACGGTCTAAAAGTTGTACATGAAAGTGTAGTCAACTTCGACAGAGATCTGCCTCAGTTTGGAACAAATGGTGGAGTTCATCAAAAAGGTTTGGAGGCAACTAGCCCTGTTCAAATGTGGCTAGTGGCGATTGATATGATACTTCGAAAGTTATCAGACGATAGCGTCCCACTCTCCAGTGTTAAAAGTATTTCAGGAACAGGGCAGCAGCATGGAAGTGTTTACTGGAAAGATGGAGCTAGAAACGTCTTGAAATGTCTTGATCCTTTAAAAACTGTTGAAGCCCAACTTAAGGTTTGCATCCATGCATCGTCTTAGGAAGAAAATCTTTTTTTTTCGCCAATTTATTTGCAGCAAATATAGCGGGAAAGGAAATGATCATAAAGTAAAAGTTTTAAAAGGCATCTTTGATCAAAAATGAAGCAAATAGAAGTGATATTTTGAATGTTTTTTAAATGTAGGGTAAAGGCAAGAGTTCCTTTGCCCATTGAATGCAAACAATATGTCTATTTGGTATTGTACATTACCTATAAATAGGTATTACGTACAGAGCAATCAATTGAAAATTCATCAGCCAAAATAATCTCTTTAACAATTTGATGTGAAATGATTGAAATGTCTCAAAAATAGTTTAATCTACTTAGTCTGCTAAACATCTAACAAGTTTTAGTTCTAGATGGTAAAGGTAAGGCTAGGTTTTTTTTTTGTTTCCTTTTTTTTCTATTCAATATAAAATTTCTACAATTACACATTCCTTACTATAATACATACAATTAACTTAACTATATTACAAGAACGATACAATGGAGTGCAAGATAACATGATAGCTCTGTGGCCATTAACACGAATAACATGTAACATGACAAAAACAAAAGCACAGCTACAAAAAATACATATGAATAACACATAAATAACTTTCACTGTTAAACATTTAGATTTGCTCCATATTGTATGCTGGGCCAACCTAGAGCAATCAGATCAAAACAATTTCCATTTTGTCAGAGGGTAATCTAAAATGTATTATGAAATATGCCCACCAAGCTCGGCACCCAATATGGAACAAATCTACATGCTAGATGAAAAAAGTAGGGGACTGGTGTAATACTAGAGTTTGAGACTTACTTAGTTAAACCGACCAGTTTCATGAATAAAATTTAGAGTTTATTCAAGAACACGTTTGTTAATGTCACTAAAAAGGTCTTTATCACCATACAATAGAAGACCCATTAGGTCATGATTTGAAAGAACGTTAAGTTGGAAGAATGGTCGTACTGCTACTGAGATGCCAGCGAGAAGATGCTGTCATTGATTGTCAAATAAAGGGCAAAGCAGCAAAAAGTGCTCTGTATCCTCGATACCATCATTTGCAGGACACATTGGGTTTATGGAGTCCTTGAAATTGTGCTTAAATTTGTGGAAATTTAATTTACTGAGACCAACTCTTATTTTGGAAAGATATGATAAACCTATCAAATCATGAATTCCAAAGACGGATTTTGCTGGTGGACGAATCATTGATAGGAGCTTAGACTTAAATATAACAATGGATGGTACATTCCTAATCTCAGGGTCGAGCTTGTTCCATTCAAATATGCAGTCGGGATAGAAGCTTGATTTAAATTTCTCAGTTGCCCCCAATTGCCAAATAGCATCATGGCTTCAAAGAGAATAAGGTAATTGATGAAGTGGTGGTATAGGCTCTTCTGTGTACAGGGGAGTAAGATTGTTCATGATCTTGTAAAACAAGGTCATGCGCCTAACTCTATCTTTGAGAGCTTAGCGACTCCCAACCAAGTTCTGCATATATTTTCTCACAGGATGTTCCCCTCCATGCTCCTGTTACAGCAAGAGCAGTGTAATACTGCACAGATTCAATTTTTTCCATTAAATTCGACAACATGATGTTGTTGCTGAATTCGCATACTTTTGCTGGAATGTGATAAATAACATCCCCATGGTCGAGGTACGGTCGCACATAGAGTTTATACAGATTACTTAGGTATGTCTAGGTAAACATTGAGAAAGAGATTTTAGCAAGCCGATGCCTTTTCTCGTTTTACTCAATCACATAGGCTAGATTGACAAGGTTAACAACATAGGCATGAAAGGGTATTGTTTGCTTCAATGCTCAATCACACAATCTCCAAGTTTCACTACCTAATCCCCATTCTCTATGCCACAAATCATCATTCTCCCCAGGAACTTGCTATTCAGGCAATGTCTGGCCTTCTTCCTCTTTCTCCTTCTTCCAAGAATCTTACAACTCCTTTTATTTCAACTCTACATCAAACAACTGTATCTTATCTCCCTCTCCTCATAGTCTTTCACTCTCTTCCTTTGTTGGGGCTTTGTATAGGCTACAAGCACCTTTTCCCAACATAGTTCACTAGGGGAAAAATCGAATGGAGAATCTTCTTTGCTGCACTTATTGCTAGAATAAGACTTTGAAATGTGTAATCAAATGTGGACCAAAACTTGTTAAAGTGTCTCATTCTGCCTATTATTAAAATCATTATACTCTTAAGAGTGGTGGAGGTGAAGATCTTCATTATGATAAAATCATGCTGCCAAATTATCCAACCTGATAAGCTGCTGTTTCATTTTTAGGATCAATTCACCATTTCAAACTCTCCTGTCTGGATGGATTCCAGCACATCAGCTGAATGCAGAGATTTAGAAGTTATTGCTGGTGGACCATTAGAGCTTGCAAAAATTTCTGGATCTCAAGCATATGAGAGATTCACGGGCAACCAAATTGCAAAGGTTTTTAAAACTAACAGGAGTGCATATGAAAGCTGTGAGAGGATATCACTTGTCAGTAGTTTTGTTGCTTCTTTGTTTTTGGGAGACTATGCACCAGTTGATTACAGTGATGGATCGGGTATGAACTTGCTAGATATACACTCAAAAATGTGGGACACAAGACTATTAGAGGTGGGCCATTATTTTTCACTTGATTTTTCTCTTGAAGAAAATTGGCCCTTTAATGATTGGAAAATCCTTGAAATATTTAAAGCTATTTTTGGAATTTGATTTTGTTTTGTTTTTTTTTAGTAAATTGTGTTGAGGAAAGGCCATGGTGGCTAAGAGGAAAGAGGGATCAGATCAGGTTTATTGATCTTAGATTTGAAAGGTGGTAGGTTGTAAGATTCAGGAAAGCTAGTAGAAAGCAAGACTTTCCATAAATTGCATGTTCTTGGGATGAAGGAGGATTTATGGGATAGAGTTTGTGGCTTACGCAGCAAAAGTTTTATGGTTATACATGGCTAAATTTATTAATTTTTTCCAGGCTTGTGCTCCTGACCTTGCTGCAAAATTGGGAACACCTGTAGCAACTAGTAGTAAAATTGGAATGGTATCACATTACATGAGACAAAGGTACAGATTTCCAAGTGACTGCATTGTCACAGCATTTACTGGTGACAATCCATCATCTTTAGCTGGTATGAGGTTGCTTAAAGGAGACATTGCTGTGAGTCTTGGGACAAGTGACACATTGATATTTTGGTTGGAGAAGCCAGACCCAGCTTTGATTGGGCATGTCTTTGTAAATCCTGTCAATGGTTTGTAAATTCCAAGATATTTTCACGTTATGTGATTTAAAAGGCATCCTAATCACCTACAGTAGCATTTTATATCTCACTGTCCTCCCTATTCAGTTGGTGCATACTTGTTTGCCTTTAAATTTTTTCCTCTTTTGATGACACACTCTTGGGATTTTAGCTTGCTTGCCTACCCGAGCCAGCTCTGTTGATAAATATTGAACAGTTGGTGTAGTGCCTGGGGCATGAGCTGCATATATGGATGTCACATGCCAGGTGTCCCAATCTGTCACATTTCTGAGTTGCCTTTAACTGTTCACCAAGCAGTAAATTGGTACTATGTGTTAAGGTGGGGGTAAGGTATGTCAAAGAAAACGATTGGTCACTCCACTTTCCATTGCTTCTCTAGAAAAAAGTCAAAGTCAGAGTTTCTTCCCTCACCATTTCTGGTGAATAAGGTGGCGCCTATCTCCGTTTGATTAGCCTTTGGGCCACACAGCTGTGCAAGCACAGTGAATGATACAGTTGGGGGCTGGCCGTCTAATAGCACTGTATGTTTCATTACCATGCTCTTTCCCGAAGTGCTGAATGCTAAGCAGGGAAATAGCATGTACCATTTTTCAAGTCTTTGTATGACTCGACCGGGTATCGAACCCTGACCTACCGCGTACAAAGCGAACATTCTTCCACTGGGTCACGGACGTGGTTTGCTCTCTTGGAAGGTGTTTAACTAATATTGTATTAGTTAGTTGTGGTCTTGTATTTGTATTATCAACCGTTTTACGTCACTAAAAGGTAGCAAGTAATACATCAGTTCTAGTATCCAGCATATACCTATACTACTGTATACTTAAGAGTGGGGTTGGTGCCCGGTGACCCAAGTATGAAATTTCGTTACTCTGGAGTCATGGGTTTGAGTCAAGCACAAGTGAAAATGGAGGCTCTAAGTATAAGGAGGGCAGCAGGAAACCAATTCGATTCAGGCGTGAGCTCGTCAGAGCTTGGCCTTCCTGATTGCTTCACGAAATAATTATATATATTACCCTTTTATATAAGTTTATGTATATATATATATATGTGTGTGTTTATATATATATATATATATATATATATATATATATATATATATATATATATATATATATATATATATATATATATATATATATATATATATATATGTTTATATATTTAAACGTTTTGTATTCTTGTCGATAGAAAACAGTTATATGGCACTGCTCTGCTACAAAAATGGATCTTTAACGCGCGAGAAGATAAGAGATGCTGCTATCAAAGGAAATTGGAATGATTTCAACGAGGCCTTGAAGAGAACAAAACCAGGCAACGATGGATGTATTGGTATATATTTTGTGGACCAAGAGATAATTCCAAATGCAAGAGGAATTTACAGGTGGAATGAAGAAGACGAAAGTGTTGATTGCTTCATACCAGATCGTGAAGTCAGAGCATTGGTTGAGGGTCAATTTATGGCTAAAAAGATTCATGCTGAACGACTTGGATATTTCTTAGGTATTTAGATATTGAGTCTTTTGAAATTCAAAGCGAGCATCGGTAACATCATTACAAGGAGGCATCATTCTAAGTCACTCTAATTTTGAGTAGAAAGGCTAGTAGTACTTTTCCCTCTCGCATTTACTTCAGGCCTTACACCTGGTCGTGCCTAGCATCCTCGCTTGCAGCCCTCGTACTTTTCCCTCTCATTTCCTTTTCTCGGTGCCCTCTGTCTGTTTGTCCAGGAGTAAACGATGGCATAAGCTAGGGGTAAAGCATGGGATGGGAGGGACTGGTCACCCTACTGCACTGTGCCGTAGCTCAATGGTATAATAATAATAATGATAATTAACTTCACCTTCCCTTACCCTAGGTTATTGGATATAAGTCGGGAAGGGATTGTATTTAATAGAAAATTAGCAGCATACACATCAAATGATACTATTATGTATTTATACAGGATAAAACTTGGTCAGCTTTCTCAGAAGCTCCTACCAGTCAAGGTCCGGTATCCTTCTGACAAGCTCCCCGGCGCTCGTATCGAAAGTGGAGCGATGCTTTTCTTTGTTGATTTCATTGCGTCATTTAGATTTCTTTGTCACCCTTAACCTCCCTCCCCACACTCTTCTCTTCTTTTAGTCAGATAGTGCAATCCGTGCTGCTGGGAGGATCTCTCCAGATGTTGCTATCTTTAGTGGCTACCACTGCTGCTGCCATCCCGACCCCACCCCAGGTTGTAATGTCTTTGCTCCATTTCTTTGGTCCTCTTCCTTGTTTGCGTTTTCCCATGACATTCCCAGTCCAGACTTTATTATGACCATTTGATTTCTCCATTGTGCTCTTTAGATTTCCTAGTCACCCATTCCTTTCTTGGACTTCATTATGACCGTTTTATGTGTTTTTTATCGTTCAGATTTCTTACTTACCTATTCTCCTCGAGACTGTTTCCTGACCTCTTCCATAACTAACCTTATTTTCAATTTAATGCATTTAAGGTAAGAATTTCTTACTGCCATTCTCTTTCAGACCACAACTCACGTATTTTGGCAACTGGTGGCGCCTCACAGAACACAAATATGCTCCAAATTTTATCGGACATTTTCCACTGTAAAGTCTATGCCATCATCGATACTGAAAATTCCGCGTGCCTTGGGGGTGTTTACAGAGCAAAGAACTTGCTGACTGGCGAGTCCTTTGATAAAACGATTCAAAATACCACGGCTTACAAACTCGTCGCTTCGCCCAATCCATCAACGTTCGAATTGTACGATTTATTATGTAGTAGATACGCTAAGTTGGAAGTTAACGTCAAATGAAGGTGAACGACTGCCTGAGAATTACGGACGTAATCTTAATTGGCAGTAATGATATTTGTCACCAGTTGCAATTGGAGGTATGCAAGAAGCGTGAGAGAAATCTTGCTGTAATGAGTGCTATGAAACGGAGACTTGATTGCCTGTAAAAATTATTTCGATAACAGACTCTTGTCATTAGCTCTAACTAATTAGGGTTTTTGCGGAATAGAAACAAGATTTTAGCTTTACAATCAAGCATAATTTTTTTAAGCTGTCCAGCGTCCTTCAGTAGTCAACTTTAAATTATCAATTAGCTTCGTTCAGATTGCTATATGCACTGGCCGCTTGTTGATTTGCATTAAGATATTTACGAAATAAAAATCCTCGCTGACGAATTCTTTTTTGCGAAATAGGAAGCTGTGTATATCTTACATACTTTCCCCCAGATGCTCTAGGCCACATATTTTTTGAGTGCTGTGCAAAGACTCGACAAGAAATTGAAGATATATTTTCAAGTAACAAAACTATATTTAAATACCATTATGATTCTACATATAATCAAAAATTAATATGTTACAAATGCAACTCCGTATCATTCAATTAAAGGTTCTCTCCCTGTTGCAGTATCTGCCTAGAGGAAGTAGACTTCGACAGCCACTTTAGTCGCTCGTGTGAGCCGTAAGAAACGACCTTTAAGAAAACAGTCTCATTGAAAACTAGTAGAGAATGATGCAGTTGAATGATTGCAAGTAATTTGCTTCGACGTCGATGCGAGTTTTAAGTTCTTACCAGTACTCTCAGTTTCATTCTTCCACTCACAAGCGATACTCAGATGTATGAATATTATCAAAATTTATCAAAGCGTAGGAGTATGTTCGCCTTCAAGTGAAATATTAAGGAAGTATAGCTGTGAGCATGCTTCTAAATGTGTTCTCGAGCAGTTCCGTCACTATACCAATCTGGGGCTTAGCACCAAGCCTTTACTACTTTGTTCATCTAATCATGAAATACATTAGCAAATGAAAGGTAATTAA
The DNA here is from genome assembly GCA_964026355.1 of Pseudorhiza aurosa. NCBI lineage: Eukaryota > Metazoa > Cnidaria > Scyphozoa > Rhizostomeae > Lychnorhizidae > Pseudorhiza > Pseudorhiza aurosa. The sequence goes on along the minus strand of OZ032118.1, from coordinate 10,019,202 downwards.
AAACATATTAAATTCGGTAACACTCATCAACAGATAAACACATACGGGGTTAGGAAGTTCCCCTGCGGAGGATTGATGGTATTAGGAGCAATGTGCCATTGTGGCACCACAGAGGCGTAATTGTTCGTGGCATAATTGTATGATCCTCCTGGCACCATCGTATGGAACTGATGATGCATGAAATTGGCTTGTTGTTGCAGTTGCTGCTGTGTCATGTGCGATGCTGTGACTTGTGGTGCAGTCACATGCTGTTGTTGTTGTTGTTGTTGTTGCGGCTGCTGTGGTTGAGGGGTCACAGGCCATCTTATGTTCGTGAACCCGATGTCTTTGACGGAACCCTTCTTTGTGAAATACTTCGTGGGTTTCACATCAGCAGGCAAAGAGTCTTGTACGTTCTATAAAGCAAATGCATAAGAAGTTTGACTCACGGTGATAAATGATTTCTCTCAATTGCCATGTTTCTTTCAATGTTCGAAAATTCGTTAATCTACTTTATATACAAGTCAATTGACTACATTAGAAACCGCAAAGTTAACACGAACAATACTACAAGATTGTATATTTAATAGAATTATTAAGGGGGAGCTCTTTAAATAGATTAACTAATCGAGAAAGCCCCCTGGGAATTGAATTAAACAACATAGAATAAACGCAGTAGTAAATATATAGATAAATATGGAGTCAACAAGATGGGTTTTAGTTTCAATAGAAACCTACGGCTGGTATTTGCAACTTCTACGAGTATTACGATATCCTTCAATGTTCAGAGATGTTTTATTTGAAGCAAGTTTGATTTGAATACCAATCCATCCCATGGATATAAGGCTGAAAGGGTGAAGTTTTATCGTGGTACGGGATGTGCATTGAGATATGCCAGCTAAATCCAATTCAAAGTCAAGCGATGTATCAATTTGTCTAGCTTCTTTTGTACAACTGAGCTTCCAACGTTTCAACATTGAGTCCTTGCAAAAAGGAATAGTATCATGACTCAAATTGTTCAAAGCTGCTATTTTTTATTTTAGTGAGTTATGTTGGGGAAGGGCCACGGCAGCCCATACAAAGGCCCAACAATAAAGGAAGGTGAAAGGCTGAGAGAGAGAGATAAGATCAAGTTTATTGATCTTAGATTTGAAAGATGGCAAGTTGGAAATTCAGGAAAGCAAGAAGAAAGCAAGACTTTCCATAGATTGCACGTTCTAGGGATGAATGATGATTTATGGGACAGAGTTCGTGGATTGGCCAGTGAAACTTGGAAGGTCTTTGAACTGCAATGCCAGTCTGTGACTCATTCGTCCGGCCTCCCTCACTTCTTTTTCTGTTTCGCTCGAGTTCGAACCATAAATCAATCACGTGCCTACTGTATCGCTGTATTTATGCATGTTTGGTGCCACGTTGAACCCGTGAATTGTCTCTAGACTAGCTACTTGAGAAACTGGCACTTTTCACATGTTAAAAGATGTAACAATCTACTTGAAATAGAATTAAACTTGATAAATTGGAAACTCACATGTTTTTTGACGGCTGGAGCTATTGTGATTTTTCTTCCTTTAAGATATATTGTTCCTTGTTGTAACACTTTTTGCACAGCTTCTTTTGAATCAAACGATACAAAACCAAATCTAAAGGGACAGAGCACAAAATTTGTTCGACATTTTCTGCAAAAGAAATAAATTCTGAACCACAGGTAGCATTTTTGAGGTAAAATTCTGCTCCCAGTTGCGGCCATTATGTATTATTTTTGGTGGTTGACAAAATTAGATCCCGCAGAAGGAGCTAAGTGAGGCGTATTGTCGAAGAACTGAAATGATCTCATGAACTGAAGTGTAATATTTACATTGCCTAGCTGTTTCAAAACTAACACGAAGGAGAACTTGGATTTCAACTTACCCTTTTGAACATCCTGCAGAATCAAGTATAATTTTCGATTCAATGACTACTCCGAAATTTCGGAAGAATTCTGCAATCTCAGCCGGAGTTGTCTGAAAGCGATAACAGGTATGATTAAAGATTCCCACCTATAATTTGACTTTTCATAATTCAAAAGTGAAGCGTTTGGCTTGCTTCGAACAATAAACCTTGGGATCTTCAATAAAACGCCGTAACGATTCAGCCACACTGCCAATAAATTTCCATTTGCATGCTATGAGTGAGATAATAGCGTACCGAATAGGAATACAATAGATGCAATTTTACCACTCACCTCCCTCGTTAGCGACCCAACAAATATCCTATGTGGAAAGTGAAGGGCCAAAGTTGATTTTACTGAATTCAAATCCTGAAATCGAAGTGTCTTTATCAAAGAAGCGGTCGGAAAAATAAGTTACACGATAAAGCATGCTATCCAATCGTAGGATTACTGCATCAATTAAGTTCAAAGTAGAGTTCGTAGTTTAGTTTCCTCTACTAAATTGCTAGCTTCATAAGTAGTGAAATTCTTCTAACACGGAGAAGAGTTCTGACTTGCGTCGGCAGTGACCTTGGAGAAGGTATCAATAAAAATGATAATGATAATTTCAATCATCTTAGGACGGTAACCCATCCATCAGTGCTGGTTTACAAGGGGCCTTCCATCAATGATCTAAAACAGCAGCTTATCCATATTGCGAATAAAGTTTAGAATTAGAAAATCAATGATTTCAGCATCCGGTTTACATGATTCAACAGAAAGCGATGAAAAAGAATTGATAAAACACCTACCATTCTTGATGCGGGTAATGTCGATGCGAGTGTAGCAGTGTTTATGATGATTTCTGAGGAAAAGATATATATTGACCGACTCAGCGAAACCAATACAATGGTGTAACGAATATTGAGATTTGAAATTCGTGCAAAGAAATATTTTCAATGGCTTCAGCTAGAAATCTAATTTCATATTCAACTTATTTTGAAAACATTTCCCATGAAAAACGAATTTTGTGATCTAATTTTATCAGTTTATCAGTTGTGTTCGTCAAAACACTAGTTAATTTTCTCTAGCCAATTATTTCATCGATAATTTCTTTTCAAAACAAATGAGGCTCTATTGTCCACGATCGCTTGAAAGGTCAAAGAAATATCACTTTTCCGGAAATAATTATTATTTACAAGAGTTCCCTCGCCCTTTAGCTTTGGCACATTTACCGCTGTCTTCATCTAATCAGTGTGTCTCCACACACAAACCTTGAGAAATTTACATCCAGTTTGTGGTCAGTGCACTTACTTCGCTAGCTTTAATGGAAAGATTGTTATATTACAATTGAATGGATAGAAGTTCGGCGCGAACTCAAATACGAAAGCAAATCTTTTGGCAGCTGGTGATAAGCCAGTAGTCAGTCGAATGAAAGAGGTCCCTAGTTGCAGCTAGGAGAGAAGAGACACAAGAGAGGGGAGACAGGCCTTCTGCAATGCAAATGGTGTCGGTGTAATTGAGCCATCTTTAAACGCTGGGGCAGCTGGCACAGCAGCAAGAGCATGGGTCCACTATGTTGAGGATCCCAAGCTGGAGGTTTCATGAACGTTTCTCATCGCTCCCTCTCTGTCCACGAGGAAGGAAATGGCGGCCACCCTTCAACACAATGCTCGATACGGCACTTCTCTACCAAGGTGCTCCCCAACGTTCGTCTAGAGCGTGGAATTCAACCTTTCTTTTCATATGGGGACTGCCATTTAAGTTTCTAAAATGCGATGCGTGGTGACTCTTTTTTTGCATCAAACGATCTGAAATCAGTTAAGCTACGTTATGTCAAGGCAAACCTAAACCCAACGGTCTTTCATCTATGTATGCGATCTCATCTTTATTGATAGCAGCTAATGTATCATAACTGATGGAACTTGTGAAGAGTGCACCATTGTAATTATTATGATTATTAGATTTTTGAGTCAAAGAAGCGTGTTGTGGCACGTTTCTTGCGCTAAGGATATAACATTGGAAGTGAATGTGACGTAAAGCATTGTAGAAAGTTGTATTTTCATTTAATATTGTATATTTTCATTTCTGTTTTATGCAGTGTAGTCTGATATGGGAAGTTGATTGTCATTTTCGGGGTCTTGGTGGTAAGTTTTCAAGGCGATGTGGTTTTTCAATCGGAATAAACTCAAGTTGGACGGAAACTGAAATTTGAAGACTGCTCTTGAAAATTTTGGATTTGGTCTTCCATTGCAAAAGGACACTGATTAGTTAACCATGTATAAAAATGATAGCTATCGCTTAGCGTAGAAGAGATAGTCAGTTTGAAGTCCATCAGAAGTTTCAATTTCAAAAATCTTTATCACCTAAAGAATTTGAGTCAGAATGTAATTTCGCCTTGTTTTGTATAATTTACATCTGCATTCATAATGTCAAAAATCGGAAATATATAAGTGTCATATCCCCTCACTAGGGACCAAGAGAAGGAAAAATGAAAGTTTCATATTAATTTTGTCGTACATGAGCTCGAACCTCTATCAAATTTAGGCTAGAAATGGTTTAATCTCTACTTGTGTCAAAAGGTATGTTCTGCCCTTGATTCCTTGATCGAAATCGAGTAGGCTCATTTATATTTATGGCTGTGTTCTTTGAAACTATACCAGTATTGTTTCACCAGAAGTTTCTCGCATTAAGATAACAGCAAACTGTTTTTTTGTTCTGTCAGAAGTCCGAAAATATTGATGGTGGTATTTGCTGCCGCCAAATGGTTCGAGAAAGGCACTTCAGATAGACGATCAAACAAGCCAGTAGCGTATCTTAAGATATTGATACAGAATTAAATCCTACAAGCTGCTAAACAAATCCTCATTGACAATTCAAACCAGGAGGTTGGTTTAGATATTCGTATATCTTTCTTGTTATTATTATTATTATTATCATTTTATTACCTCTCAGTGTTAAGTGAGAAACTGCTTACGTCATTATGATATCAGATAGAGCGGTATGGTTCAATACAACTCTGTTACGCTAGGCTGAAAGGCTACTTGTTTCCTATAAGCTAAAGATCTACATACAGACCTAATTTACTGGAAGTTTGCAGCTGCCACGAAGTTGCAGTCATCAAAATGAAGAGAGAACAAATACAGCAGACCTCGCGTACATGGACCTAACCTTAATAATCAGTATCCATTATTGAAAACACATTTTAACTTGCAAAGGAATGCAAGGATGAAAAGCAAAACGTTTACCTCCAAAACGGTGGCGTAGATTCACGCAAAAAAACGTAGGTAGAGAACATTTGATTTCCCCTCTCTTTGTCTTATACTTAATTGCATGAGGGGTTTGTTACACAATAGTCATCGAAATAGTCATCGAAAGAGTCACGTCACGCATTACGTAGTGTTACATAAGGACCACTGTGTTACGTCAAATTCTGGGCTCTAACCATAGAGTTACGAAGGCCTTCCTAACTCTATGACTAAGGCTCCTAACTCTATGGTTAAAGGAAAGAGTTCTCGAAGAAGGTAGAGAGCGGGTCGAACAAATAATTTAGCGTGGACGTCAGGCAAGGTTTGGACGAGTAAGGGAAAATACGACCTTTATTATGAACCCAAAACCCAAGGCTGGTTGGGGACTCCGGGGGAGATGTGGGTGCGTGGGGTTGGACAAGGATCCAAATCTATGTAATTATTTGAGGGTATGCTCTGTTGGATATGTTGTGCAACTAAGACATTTATCTACTCTTAACTTTGTTGCAGTCAGATCACAGCTTTTCCCCAATATTCAAAGAATGGAAAATTAATTTCTTGCAAAAGTAGTTCATGCTGCTAATTATTCTTACATTCATAATATTTCTAAACGAGAAAAGACAAAGAGCAGTCAGTGGTCGAGTTCTAAATTTTATGAAAACGTATTATTAAAACATTTGAGAGGTTTAAGTCTCCATCAGGGCTGTTTTACCTATTAAGAGGTTTTGCTGATATGGAATTTGAAACAATTCCGTACTTCAGGCTTTAGATTACGTAGCTAGTGCAGTAGATAATACCTTCAAATTAGATATACAGTAGAACTCAAACATTGAAAAGTTCTATAACTGACGGTAGTATTTCCCTAGAAATACCAGCAATAGTTTTGATCTTATGACGTCAATAGCAATAGCATATTCAGGCTTCACATACTTAACGTATTTGCGTGATGCAGAAGGCAATTCCGATGGAACTTAGAAACCTCGATACAGTATTGAAGAGCATTCATAATTAGCAAAAGTAGCTAGCCGCATTACATAATTAATACAGTAAGTTACAGAATTACCACTTCACTTACATAAGTACTCCCTTTTGCCTTTTTTCTATTAACCAAAAAAATACTTTCTGCACCTCTGAGTTCTTAAACGCGTTGGAATTATTGCTTTGCATCATATACATATATAGAAGATATCACAGAGCAGGCCATCGGAACGAAATTGATATTGGGGGGGCTGCGAGTGAAGAAAGCTGAAATGGGATCCGGGGCCAGAAAAATGTTGACCACTTCCCTAAGACTGGGTCATTTGAATAATACATCTATGATTTAGACTAGTGATAAATTACTTAAATGGATAACTGGTTGATCTAACATTTTTCAGATTCAAGGTTGCCCTCTACAGCGTTTTTTTCGAAAAATTAAAGAAACAACACTGGCAAAGTATTCGGGGCCTCAGCCCCAGGGACGTGTCAAAGTAGGTGGGGGTGTCACGCAACCTCAACTTTTGCAGCTGTCAGTAATTCTTTGGCTTGTTGGTAAAAGGGGGCATAATGAGCTTGGCTTGTCGGTAATGTGGGGGAAAAGGCGAATTTAGTAAACGTCGAGACACCTTTCGATGCAGCTAAGAAAGTTATGCTGTATATAGTTCAGTTATAGAGGCTCATTTGAGATGACAAAGAAAAAAGATATTTCTGTCACATTGCTAAATAAGTAGAATATCCTCAATTTCATTAATCGATCAAATCCATCTGATCAAAGACAAGGAAATACTATGTTCAAGTCTCGATTAAAAGGTGCTCATTTTCCAAAGCAAGAGAAAGGAGTAGGAAAATGCTTCAGCTACCATCACTCCAGCCAGATCCATCGTCATCTGATTCATCGTCATCATCGCTGTCGCTCAGCTCCATGGCGATTCTTCGAGCCAAAATAGAAGCAACATCCATCGTTTGCTTATCGTCTTTTTTCTCATTTAACTTTCGTTCCTGTGCCTCTTTCAGTTTCATGCCTAGAACAATAATGGTCCAGTCATCAATTGACAATTTACTATCTAATTTTCACAGGCACGAAATACTTGGAAACCAGTTTTTTTTGTACCTAGATGAAGGCTTTTTGCTGCTGTAATTTGGGATCAGCACAATGCACCTGGAAACCTCTTTTTGATTTGTTGGTACTCCTTGCAGAAGTTGTGAGAGGAGTAGGGGCAGCTTAGAAAAGCCTATATTTGCATTCATGTGTGAAGATGTCTTATGGAAAAGCTCACCTTTCCGGATAGCAGCTAACAAATCGTTTCGTGGATCCTCTGGCTCTGGTTCTCTTGGCTCTACTGGTTTTAGGCTGCTTTTAGTTGGTATTACAAGACCTTGTAGTTGTAGAGGGGCAGGAGGAGCTGGTGCTCCTGGAGTACCTAACTGGGATGAAGGTATTGGCGGAGGAGGTGGCCCAGGTGGTGGAGGAGGTGGGGGTGCTACAGGGTTTACAGATGCAGGCATAGGTGGCGGAGGAGCTGGTCCAACTCCAGATGTCACAGTCTGCGTTGGTGGCAGTGGCGGTGGAGGTGCTGGGACACCAGCAGTAACTGGTTGTGTAGGTGGAGGCGGCGGGGGTATATTTGGTTGCGGTTGGCTCAAACCAGATGGTACAGGAGGTGGTGGTGGTGGTGGAGGGGCTGGTCCCTTAACAGGGGAATCAGAAGGGGGTGGTGGGGGGATTGAGGTTGGTCTTTCTATTGATGATGCTGTTGAGTTTCTTTTCAATTCATGAGCAGGAGACAGATATGGAGGTGGTAGGTCTGCATCAGGTGGATTTGACTTTGTACTAGGTGGCAGGTGCTCAATCTCAGCTGATGGCATTGTTTCAGATGTCACCTTTTTGGGACCAGTTATCTCCCAATTTGGAACATTTTTTGCTAGCCTTTTCTTCACTGCCTTTGGTTTGTTTTCTTCCCGTTGCTGCTTTTTATTTCTTCCTTTTTTCTGAAATCAATTTAAAATTTCTAGAGATTTCAAAAGTTTTCAATGTGTTTAAGAATTTCCCTTTATAAATAATAATGTGATAATAAATCATTCTGCCTGAAGGAGTGGCCAAAGTAGGATGTAGATGAAATTGTACTTGCATATTCCAACATAAAGCCAATTTTAATTTCCTGCCTTTTAAATTTCTAAAATCATTTGATGCGGGGAAAGAGATCACAGGAAATGCCTAGCTGCAAAAGATACCTTTTTCTTTTTTCGATTCTCAAGCTCTTTATTCATCTTTTCTTTCCAGAGCTCAAAGAAGTATGATGGATCAGTATAGAACTTGAGAGACATTTTCCCGTCACCTCTGAATTTATTGAGACTGTTAAGGTTTGGCACTGGCTCACTATTTTCATACACTTCAAGCATGGCATCAGGAATGGTTGACCGCGCAGTAACTTGGCTGTCATAGCGGATCGTCATCTTGAAAGCTTTCTGTAAGTTGATATCTTGCAGCGATACTGAAACAATAACCAGAGTTGTTAAGATAAACCAAGCTGAACAGGCTGAATTGATCTTCAGAAAAGGTCATGTAACAAAGATAACTAATGTCCTAATATCTTTAGTGAAATATCCACCATGAAATCAGCTGCAAGAATGTATAAATGGATTAGTGGAGAGAGAAGAAATGAAAAACTATGTGGCATACTCTATTCAATGCTTAGAAGAAGCCAGAGGCAGACTCATAATTTTTTGACAGGAGATAAACGATTACAAGGTGGTTTTTCAATGTCTTCCCTACAAATAGCGGTTTGCTGTGAAATTTCCAGAAATATATCCCACATACCCTATGTCTTGCAAATGTAGTGTTGGGTTTGATGAGATTGAGAATAAGATGGAAAATCTAGCCTAAATGACGTAAAAGGACAGACAAAAGGACTTATGTTTTGTTCTGGCTCTGTTGATCTTGAAAGGTCATGGCTATCTGTGCCCAAGGTGATCACTTTTCTGGAGTGACCTCTAAAGCACAGGCCACGGCGCTAGTATGGAGGAACTGGGATGCCCAGTCACCAGAACCCCCCTTTCTTTTCGCACTGGCAAGATCCAGTGGAAAGGACAAGCTAATACAGTTGGTGTCAGGTTGGCTGCAGCAGCTACAGGAAGGTTTTGTGGTGTAAAACCAGCAGCCTATTGGACTCCACTCCAGATTTTCTGTTGGGGTTTACTCCTCTAGCCTTTTCCATTCCCATGGCATTCGCAAGGCAGCAAAGGTATTCTGTTAGAGTTTTCCTTCTCTGCATGAGGAAGGTAGTACAGGGTTACATGGTACCTGTGGCAGGCCAAAGGCATAAAAAGCCATATATGTCCATGTATTTCACCATTCCATACATGTTCAAGGCAGTTCATGTTTAGAAGAACACACTGAGATTAAACAACTGCTAGCGATAAAGCTTCAGAAATTTTGGACTTTTCCTACAAAGTAATTGCACAGGGGCTGCAGGATTCAGGGTAAGATTTGATTAAGCTGTAGCCCAACTTCATCCAGACTCCTGCAGCCCAACTTCATCCAGACTCCTGCAGCCCAACTTCATCCAGACTCCTGCAGCCCAATTTCATCCAGACTCCTGCAGCCCTAAGGCATCTTGAGTTTGAGGCCCCTTGTTTAAATTGCATGACACTAGTCATTATTGTGCCTATATGCAACGTAGATCGTCTAATCCTAGGGACTAGTGGATCGAATTCCATATTTAGGCTGTTGGTTGATTGGAGTTCGCCTAGGGTGACAAATGTGACAGTCACAAAATGGCAAAATGATGCAGACATACTTTCTTCTTCAGCAGAATCAAGCTTTGTGACCTTAACGGACAGTTGCTCGACTCTCCTCTGCGCGTTGCACGTCCTTTCAAAAATGCCTGTGGCCTCTTTGAATAACTCGGCAAATATGTTCTCTGCATGATAAGCAAGAGAGCTCAGTTGATAAATAACACCACTTAACGTATTCACTGCAACTGCTTCCAATCCATTTTTAGCCTCACGGGGAATTTCTCCTCTGCTTACAAAAATTGGTTCGACAGATCGCTTTATAACCGGCATTTTCCTTTAGCTGTATTTCAATTTCCGTCATTTGACACTCCTTCGCTTGTATGGAGTGAAGAAGCCTCGTCTTCAAAATTCCATCATCGCAAGATGGGTGGCCTCCTTCACAAAGGCTGATGTAAGAAGGCGGTCGATGTTGGACGAAAAGCCGTCTAAATTTTTCACTTGTGGGGGTTCTCAGCCCCCTCCGATTCTTTTTTATAGAAGCTAGATAAAACTATAACAGCAGATAGTTATAATTTTCTCAAAATCATGTGCTTTTCACTCTACACCACATCATATCTATACTTGTACATACATAAAAAATATATATACAGTACTGTATATTATATATGCTGTATATTATATATATATATATATATACTGCATATAAATATACTGTATATAAATATACTTTATATAAATATACTGTATATATCTATACTTATTTATATGTATACAGTACTGTACATCATGCATACAGCATATTTTATCTACAGTATAAGTACATATGAATATAAAAATATATATTTATATACTGTATATACTGTATATATATTTTCTGGTCAAAAGTCAAACAAAGTCAAACATAATTGATTGAAACTGTCAAATCATTCGATCTTACCATGCCACAAACTTATGATACTACAATCTTGTTATGCAAAAATCATACGATGCAATGATGCAATAATCTTACGATGTGCAGGCTGAGTGCATTATCACTGCGCGCGAGATGGCTGTACTGAAATTGCTTTGACTTCTGTAAAAGGTTTAGTTTTAGATAGCATGTCTTCAACATCATTTCTCCCCAACTTTTAAACCTACTTAGGCATTGTGGTTAAGCATGCGAACTCACAACATAGGGGATGTCAGTTCGATACCTCCATGCGTCCCTTTTAAAAACGCCATTGGTGAGGAAGGCAATGGAAAAACGCCTCATTATTGCCACTTCCCTAGAACAAGCTCCGAGCCCTGTCTCTGGTTTTTGTTATGCTCGAAGTGTGTCACTATGTATGTATGTATGTATTTATGTATGTATGTATGTATGTATGCATGTATGTATGTATGTATTTATGTATGTATGTATGTATGTATGCATGTATGTATGTATGTATTTATGTATGTATGTATGTATGTATGCATATATGCATGTATGTATGTATTGCTATGTATGGTTATGTATATCTATGTATGGCCATGTATTGCTATGTATGGATATGTATGGCTGTATGGCTATGTATGTATTTATAAACTATATATGTATGTATGCATGTGAAAATTAAGAAGGAAGGCCTTGTCTGCAAAACTGTTTGCCATGCCTTTTTCAAGCTTTTAGAGAAAGTCCCCTTTTCTAAGACATTTACTTTCATTTCCCCATGGCTACAACTCTGGCATGGTCTTGATATATTTGCAGTGGCACCTTGTTCTGGGAGGAAATCTTGATTTACGTCTAGTGTTTCATTTTCTAAAAGGCTAAAGTTCGCCAATTTGCAAGTTTCCCATTGTAAAATTTTGGAGAAGGCTGGATAAAAAAGTTCTGCTATGCATGCAGGAATTCAATGTTTCGCTTGCAAGATGCAAAGTTTGGCTTGGATGCTCTTTCAAAATATTTTTGCGTGTTTCATTTGTTATTCCTGCAGGCCGTTATGCGATGGAGAGGCAGTACGATATGACAATGTGAACTGAATAAAGGCTTGAAGATTATACATTGACTAGTAGGAATACCTACGTATAGTTTTTCGTTCCATGAAATGCATTTTTTATGCTGAATTCCTTCAAAATTTTACCGAGTAGTTGCGTCCGTACCGATTTCGTACGTAAGAGCCTCGTTCTCAAGGTCACGAGAAAGGCCAAAATAGCGTTCTAGAGGCTTCGCTTGCGTCATCCCTAAGGGCAATTTTTCTTGGCGGAGCAGCCGTAAAATGTAGGGTTTCCTTCCAATTCACAGTTTTTATTGAGGGTGAAAATGATCAAAATAATGAACAGATGACCAAATAGGCATGTTGCATGCTATCTTTTCCCCTCTACCTACGTGGTATTACTGTTCACCTTTCGCTTGTTAATGTAGATTGAAGCAAAAAATGATAGTGATTCAACGAGGGGATTCCACATGCTGTACGTAGCCCCTTTAATTGCCTATCAGCCAAACATCAGTAACGAAAATCGATTATTCTAGTGACTGGAAATTACAACTTCAAAATAAGCAATATGCGACTCGGAATGAGGGCATGTGGAGAAATAGCCACAAAATTTCATAAAAGAGCATGATTAACATTCATTGAGACAATTTTTATAGCATTTCAGCCAAGGTAAAAGGTATGGTCACAAAAATTTTCCAGGGGAAGTACCCCGGACACCCAGTTTTATTCCTGGCATTCGGTCTTAATTGCCCTGTTGTTCAGAGCCACCCACTTACCCTACAACGCCCTGTTGCCCCTGAGATAAGGTAGAACTGGCATTGTTAACGAGAAATGATTCATCATTTTTGTGAATTCTGTTTAAATCAGCTGGAAGAGAATGCCAGGCTTTTTATATTAGCAGATAGAGCGAATCAATCGAAAACTTTGTATTTCAAAGGAATAGTAGTATCGACGAGACAGGCATGCAGTCAGTCTTACGAGCTACTTACTGGCTAGGTTTGATTTCCTTAACAGCTGCTGATTTCATTAAAGAAAGCAAAAAACCTCGTTATATTCTTATTGAATTTCGCAATAAATGTTACCTACTTTTTTAGTCACTACACTAACGAACAGCAATACTGGGATGGCACCATTGCTGTGCTTGACAACTGTTGCTTGACAACAGTTTGTTTTGCCCAATAGGGAATATCCCCGATGTCACTGATATAAAGAAAAATGAAAGTCTGTGACGTGTAAGAAAAATTGTGCCCTACAAAAGTTAGTTGAATATTTGACCAAATTTTTTCGATTTTTTACTCATTCTCGAATTCAAATCACAATAGGATCATGCAGTTCCATTTGAAGAAATAAAGTGCAAAGAAATATAGAGTAAATGAATAAGTACAAAAAGTATGGAAATTAGATTTTAAATGATCATCTTTTAACCTCTCAACGAATCGTAATACTGACGATCAAATTAGACTGAATTGTTGTTTGATTAAATTGATTATCATTGCCTTACTTATTGATTAATCTTCCTGTGAGGCTTCAGAGAACAGTAAGAATGTTTTGGCATCGCCAAATGCAATCATAACATGTTTGTAGTACTTGATCTGATATCTCTCTCCTCTTAGCCTTTCGCTTTCTTCTTTCTTCCTTTGTTGAGGCTTTGCATAGGCCACCATGGCCTTTCCCCAACATAACTCACTGAAAAAAGAACTGACAAGGTTTACCCTGTATAAATATTTCCATTGTCATTATCATCTCCGCGGGACTATTTTAACGGCCGTGCTGGGTCAGTTTTAACCAATAAGAATGCCAGACGCCTTGAACTAGCCTCTGACGTAATGGACCGACCGATCGATAGTCTGTCTATGGTAGGGGTCTGGCGACCATCTAGTGGTTAGACCAAAACAAAGAACCACGGCTGAATCCAGGAGAAGTCACGATGTTGCACCGGGTCAGAAGCTGCAGCTCGCCACTGTTCAACGGTAATAAAAGAAACAAATGTTGACCATCTTGTGATTATCATGCTTTTACATGTATTTATATGCGTTGATATGGATTTTGTCTGCCAGAATACCAGCACTGATTGATGAGAAGAACTCGCTGCGGGCCTACTTTTTTAGTAACACAAATATGCGATTATGTCGGTTAACAATGAAAAAAACAGTCGAAGCGTGCTTAACACGAATCCCCGATTGATAAACATGACGAAATGGGATTAAATCGCTTGGGATCCATTGCAAAGAAGCCAACACCTCAACTCAGGCCTACTTACAATCTTTGTCATTAAAATTTGATGCGAATTACATTCTTAATTTTTTTTTCGCATATACTGTATGTTGTCGGGAAAGGGTGAATTATACAAATTAATTACTGAAGAAATGCTACGTGACGCTTGCTTGGGGGAAATGGAGCATGGACTGCCCCAGCAATGCGCCTCTGTATGCATTTAGGAGTCAAGTTTCCAAAAATGGATTTCCAGGGCCCGACCACTAACCGCAGTCCTATCTCATGTGGCTTGCATCTCACATTTCTTTAATGAAGCGGGTTACGGCAAGCAGAAGGGAATTTCAAAGAAATAATGTTGCTATTTCGACTACTATGTCAGCTGTTTCATTTGTATTCCGTGCTGGAATACTTTAACGGGAGTGTTTCTATCGAACGATCAGAAGAGTCCTAACAATTCAGGAAGATGGCGACATAATAATGGCTCGTCATATGTAAACAAGGGGCGATTTTCTCTTTTAGGCCAAAGAATAACAATGGGCACCAGCAAAATACACAAATAAACAACTAATGCAATCCCATTCATTAAAAAATTATAACAGGATCGTAACAAAATTGATAATAAAAGTGTCTGATTGATATAGAAGTATCATCAAGTACATAGGTAGTATGCTTGTTGAGTTCAGTAGGAGAGCATAGCGAAAATGACCCAGTTGTTAGTAGACACGAGCTGCTCACTCAAGCACAGTATGCGAAAACTGCTGAGAAGGCTGGTTGCATAATTTTAGCAGACCTTGGAAATATCGCTGTGTTAAAGAAGTCAGTTCGCTCCAAATTGCTAAGGTTTAGTTGGATCAGTGGAATTGCTCCACATTTGTGTACATATGGGTTATTTTGCAAATTTGCATGCATAGCCTATGATAAAAAAATTCAAATGTACAAAAGTGCCTCTGTAGCACTCCGAAGAGTTATCGAACGATAACTTCCATTGTTATTTAGATTTTTCGCAGTGGTGTGGTAACCGTTTTGTTTAGGTGCGAAGTTCGCATAGCAGATGTTAGGGCATTGGTAAGGCGTCAAAATAATGTCGCGCGAAAAAATCTATAAAAATCTCGTCGCGCTGGCGGCATATAATTCTTCTTAGCAATGACTTTATGCGGTTGAACAGAGAGTGAAAACAGCCATGAAATTGGATGTTCTCCGATGAATGAATTGTATATTTATTCGTAAAGGCAAGAACGGCATTTCCTATGAAGGCACACATGTTGAAAAGGATAAAAAACAGGGAGGTTGGTTGAAGTAAAACACCAAAGGAGGCTAAGAATTTAGTTGTGTTTCTGGGATCACCAGGGAAGACGCGATTTTTGAGAAAAGCCTTCGAGTAGATGAAGTCAGTGAATCGCATCGATGTACCTGAGAAAGCATCAAAGTGAGGTAAGTTTGCAATGGGGGACGCAGACCAGGTGATTGTAGGAAGGCATATGAAATATTTGTCACTTAAAGAAAGTAGAGAAATAGGAGTCAGCCAAAGGAGAAGTCTGCAAAAAATCCGATAAGCATTACAAACTCAGAGAAAGATGATTAACGTGAATCACATATGCCGAAAATAGTGTATATTGTCTGTAAGTCATGGATAAGCACGAGCAGGAAAGCTTTTGAAGCGGATATGAAATTAGGAGGCAAGCTGCATTGAATGAAAATTGACATCGAGATTATTAAGAATAAATGAACACACGAAAGTTGAGCACCGTGGCTTTGGAGAAAACAGCACCATGAAAAGCATCAGTACTATCAGATAAAACATTGATAAGGTCCTATCCTTGTTGAATTGGCTGGCATTCAAAAAACTAAGATAGTTTTTGAGAGGCATGGTAGAGGGGAAAAGACCAAACCGGTAGGTTTAGATTTTCTCAAAGCACTCGGATCAAACCCATGGATCAATTTTCCATATCACATAGCAAAATCATTGTCTTTCAATGCTGCTAGAAGCAAGAATCGCATGTTTCAAGATAATTTTGAGGACGTTGCAGGGTGCTAAAACAAGTATTCATGTTGTTTGAAATTTTATGATTTATTGCAAGGAACACTCTAAGCAATGTGAGCTCAAGAAATTAATTAAAGAAGATCAAGAGAGGCTATGGAAGGAAAGCATTCTTTCATTTGTAGAATTCAGTTGTAGAATTCAGTGAAGGAACACATTTGATCGGTCAAAAAATTTCAGATAGTGGGCATTGGCTATGTAGTTTTTTTAAATGCAATATTTTGCCTAGGACATGTTACGCTTTGGAAATATGTGAAGGTTTACCACAGCTTCTAACACAAGATATTGCTCCTTGCTTCCATAATCTGAGTATTTAGAGTAAGTACCCAGTGAAATTGAAATTGAAGAAAATATCTGGCTGTTTTCACCAATAAAATTTTATTTTAGAATAGTTTGAGTATGTGTCACTATATGGTGAAATGTTGGCAAGGTTCCTAATGTTTTTGTGAAGACTTGCCTCATCTTTTATTTCTCATTGCTGAAATATTTTCCAACACAGGTTTACCATGATTGATATACTTTTCACACCACAGTGAATCTTTTGTAAGCAGAAAGAAGTAAATAAGGAAACTAGATGAAGCTTTGATAATCATCATCATCACTATCATCATTTAGACAGCATTGTTTCCATCTTGCGACAGGTTGCTGTTTCCATTCATCCATGTCATTCTTCTCCACTTGACCTGATCTTGCACATCCTCTTCCCTCAACCCACGCTTCCTTGCTTCCCTCTTGAGGTTGTCCTTCCAGGTAATTTTTGGCCTTCCTCTTCCCCTCGCGACACTTTCATCCAGTTCCCACACCATCTTGATCGGATCCTCATCTTCCCTCCTCAAAATATGACATGTCCATCTCAAACCACATCGTCGAACAACCTCCAACACTGATTCCTCCAAACCCAACCGTTCCATCAACTCCAACGTGCTCTCTCGATCCTTCAGTTTCACCCCACACATCCTCCTGATCATCGCCCTTTCCGTCCTCTTCAAGATGATTTGATGATGGAAATATATAATCACCTGTGGCATAACATGTCCTGATATAGCATTTACGTGTGTATGCTACAATTTTTGCAGCATCGTTCTCTCAAGCAAGACTTTTGTCTTCTTCACTGAAATATCAACAACATGCAGAAGCTGTACTACCACGTGAAGACGATGTTGAAATGCCTGAATGCAATTTCAGGCCGATGGAATACCAGGTTTTTACATTCTGCATTTGCATTAGTGATGGTGGGACCCAGTGTTTAAGGTGCAGTATTTTGAATCTAGTGGGGTTAATCGCATGGGTTTGAATCTCGTCGTCGTCAGAATTACAAGCAAGCCAACAGCCAATTCAGCTGTCCATCCTTCCAAGGTTGGTAAAAGAGTGCTCAAAAGTGAAGTCGAGGACACAAGCAGTAATTCAGCAGGTCCACATCAGCTTTATAGCTGCTGTATGCCAAACCTACCTTAACAAAAAGTTGCTTTGCATTTCCTGGTTGTGTAGATCAAGATGTGGCAGTATCTAAGAACAATTTTCAAAACATCTGGCTTGTGGGGCTGGGCTTTTTCTTTTCATGATTGTCTTGAGCTTCATGAATGGATGCAGTGCCTGGGTAATTATTTAGAAACATAGATTTGTTTGATTGTGAATAAACTTCCAATTATATTTGATTCATAAAAGTCTAACATGATCATCCTGTTTTGAAGCCATTATAATCAATGCTGATTAATGCCAACGAATTATCTCATACTGATATTATGATTTTTGTCTCAAGGGTCCATCAAAAGAAGCTGTGCTGGAAATCAGGAAGAAAAACCTCCATCCATCTCTTTTTGCATACTATAAAAGCCCACTTTTAGTGAATCAGGTAAGATCATGCCATTAGTCAAACTTTCCATTAAAAGGCAATGCTGTTTTATTCAACTTGGATGCAATTCAAATAATTTTATGCAACTCATGGACTTCTTTTGTAAACACTATCTACTGGCAGAGCTGCAGAAAGAATTCGCAGGTCCTTGGGGCAAATATGCATAAGAGGCCCCTTGGTCTTTTAGCTATTTTTTATCAATGAACCTGTTCACCCTCATTAGCTCCTTTGAAATTTGGCTACCTTTGTGCTTGCCAAAATTGGTATCTTCTGGCTATGTAAATAGCCCAATACCAATGGACATAGACATTTGTCCAGATTTTATATTTTCAATCTAGAAAAAGCATGAATCATGAAAAGTTATATAACAGCAACTATGTTTAAATGCTGAGTATAGCATGTACTATGTGCGAATCCAGATTAAAAAATTTCCAACTTTTGAGGTCCCTCTCATGCTGAGGCGTTGAAGTAATTTTCTTTGTTTCATCTCTATTGCACTTTCAATGCATACACAGTTGATCAGAAAACACACAGTTTGTCGCACTATAATATTATTAGCACACAACAGTTCTCCATCTTTATATCAATTAAATATCTAGGGGCACATGCAATGGATCTTTGATGCTGATGGGAAAAGATATTTAGATTTGTTTGCTGGAATAGTAACAGTCAGTGTTGGACACTGTCACCCGTAAGTCTTGAGCCTATTTGATAATATCCGTATCCCCTTTTTTGAAACCAAGAGGACTTTAATGTAATATTAGAAGTTCTCTGTTTGAGAGATATTCTTATCTATGTTTAGAAATTGACAGATTGTAAAATATACAGAGCTATGCATGTAAAGATCCATGAGGTTGGTTATGGTACATATTCATAATTATTTGAAATACTGGAACACAATTTTACTGTCATCTGTAAATCACTAGATATAAGTTGTCATGGTTTTTGTAAAAAAATTTCAAAACTCTCCTGGCTGGTAATGAAACATCCAGAATAAAGTAGAACCAATTTCAAGTATTTTGCAGTATTGTTTGGAACTTCTTCTGGGATGATTGTGCCTGGTAATTTTTTGCAGTCGTGTAACTTCTGCAGCCCATGCTCAAATTGACAAGTTATGGCACACCACAAACATATATTTGAATGACAAAATAACTAAAGCTGGAGAGAAGTTGGCTGCCAAAATGCCTGGTAATCTGAAGGTAAGCCAAATCTGATTGCTTGTGTACCACCTTTAATTACCCTGTCTCCGCCAGAAATTTTGCCAGCGTGCACCTTTGTATGACTTGAGATATACAGAAGCTGTTTTTTTCCACTTGTCACAAACCAAGTTTGTTGTATGTCTCTGGTCAATGTTTTTGACTTCTTAGTAATTTGATTTCATGTTCTGCATGGAAGCAATTCCTTGTTACGAGAGACATTTTCACTCTTTTCAAATTTAGGTTGTCTATTTTGTGAACAGTGGGTCTGAAGCTAATGACCTTGCATTGTTGATGGCAAGGGCCCATACAAAGGCATACGATATCATTAATTTAAGGTAAGAATGAGATATGGCTTTGCTGCAGCCCTTTTCTCTTACATCAAGTAAGTTAAGCTTCCATGTCTTTCTATCTATGGAGCTCAGGATGGCATTTCTCCCCCAAAAATGGAACAAAAGGTGTAATCTACTACCATGGTGCATAATAGGTGCCACTTGCTATAAATTAACATTTAATGGTTCAAAGCATTGTTGAAAAAGTGGCTCTAGATCATAAGTCAAAGGGGGCAATCTGTAGGGTACCTTTAAAGAATTTTTTGTCAGTCTCTCTGCAATTTTCTGTTAATTACCCGCAAACTGCTGAAACCAGTGTAGTTTCAATGTCCTGTATGGAAGGAGCACTATGAATAAATTTTGCTCCCTTGTTATCTGATCGGATTGGTCATGCTATGTTCTCCCACACCATTTTAGCTTTGTTAACTCTCCAAAATCTTACGCAGAAACTCATATCATGGAGTAAGCCCATCACTGTTGGGCATTCTGTCTCACAGCAACTGGAAACAAAATGTCCCTGTTGGATTTGGTTATTTTGCGGTTTGAATCTGTTTTATTTGATTGATTTCAGATTTTCAGTTTTGTCTTAATCTAGTTAATTTAGTTCACATCAAACAATACAGTCATCTTTGCCTGTTGTGATTGAGTCTTAAAGACTATTTTTTTCATCTTGCATTCACCTCATTTGTGCTTCAAAAGGACCTCACACTACCATGCATTTTGAATTAAAATTTTTTTTCTCTGGCATTGTGTTTGGCACTGCTGTCTTCAACTCCCAGCTGCTACACCTTCCTATTTCTTTTGAACAAACTGTTTTTACCTGCAACCTTGACTTGTCAGCCTCTATCCATGCGGCACCCATGCAGACAACCTTCACAAGTACCTTCTATGCCCTGCTATCAGCTACTGCCAAGTTGCTTTCATGTTCAGTTGACGGAACTTGGTTTGTGAGCTTTTCAGTGTATTGAAGGCAGTGGAAGGGAGGCCACACACCTATTAGAAAAATTGAATTTTTTTTACTTTAAGTAGAAGAAGAAAACAAGAAGAAAAGGGATCAAAAATAGTTTTGGTTAACAGTAAATCTGTAAACAAACGTCCTGCAGACATTTTCACTGCTTGAAGGGAAGGAAGCTTTTGATATTTTCCTCTAGAATGGCCATCTTCAGAATTCTCAATCTGCACAGGCAGCCATACATCCCTTAACAATAACTGCAGTTTTATAAGTCTTCAATAAAGTGAATTGACTCTATATTTGATTCTTGCAGTCTGCTAACCCTGATGTATACAGGGGTCACATGGGTGGAAAGTATTGCCGAGACTCCCCCATACAGGTAGTTGGTTTTGATATGTACACTGCAAAACTGATTTGAAACACTTATTTTTCCTGCAGAAATCGTCAATTGAACAGTTGATGATTGTTCTATCTGACTTCCTCTGAAATGTGGCTGGAAGATATCATATTTCTTGAAATAAAAAATATTTGATTGATCTGATCCGTTGATTTGTTTAATCAATTATTGATGTAATCAATTGACAGATGGGTTATTACTAGGCATTGATATGCTATGATAGACTAATTTTATGGATGATTTTATGGAATGAATTACTTTTTCATTGGATTGTTCATTTGTTGAAGAATCAATGATTTGATTGATTAACTGATTCATGAAGAATTCCATCCATTTGCACATTTGTCGATTTTGGATTAGCTGATCAATCAAAATTGAAGGATCACTATGCATTGTCTGAGCAGTCAATGATGTGATTGATTAACTGATTTATGAGGAATTCCATCCATTGACACATTTGTTGATTTTGGATTAGCTTATCAATCAAAACATAATGATAACTGTGATTTCATTATTGCACTTACATTTCCCTTATCAGCTCTTGTATTGTTCTTGCTGTGCCAATAAAAGCACTTTTTAATTTCATTCTGATTTCTATTCTTCTTCAGACAAACAGAGAGTGTGACTGTGACCCAGGTATCAAGTTATTCCTTAACCTTTTCATAGTCATTCTTCATTCAGTTTTACTTATTGGTTGCTGCTTGCATCACAACGACAATTTTTGTCAATTGTGCTTCTAAGATGAGTCAAGGTATACCACTATAACATTTGGATGTCAATAAAAGTAAGTTTATCGTTCAAATATTCATTTCTCTATAATATTCAGCTGCAGAAGGTACTCTGTATTGTTTTTTTAAAACTTTAATTCGTTAAGTAGAGTTAAAGTCTGCAATTATACACCTTTCTAGTAACAGGTAGTGTATGATAGGCTATCTGCTTTGATACAATGATGAAGAAAATTAATAGCGAAAAACGGTTAACAAAAAACGAAAATAGTAATGATAATGATAACTATGATGAACAAAATGGTAATGATGATTATAATAAGACGGTGATAAAATATAAGTTTGCATGATAGTAATTATGATGATCAAATGATTTAATTATAAAAGTAATGATACCACAGACAATGATAATGCGAATATTTATACATCATACGAAAATTCAGCGAATCATAGATAGATAGATAGATAGATAGATAGATAGATAGATAGATAGATAGATAGATAGATAGATAGATAGATAGATAGATAGCTAGATATATAGCTAGATAGCCATAGATAGCCATAGATAACCATAGATAGCCATAGATAGATAGATAGACATAGATAGATAGATAGCCATAGATAGATAGAGGTAGACGTGCCTTGGTTTCAACTGATATCAAGCACTGTAATGGATGCATTCATTCCAATGTGTTTTATCGTTCATTTTACGAGCAGTTGATGAAGATTCAAGGCTGCAGTTAGTCTTAGCATTTTCGATACCTTCTTCCGATTTCAATGAAACCCTGGACATAAAGCAAACGAAGATTCTGCGTTTGAAGAACGCAATTGAGTTATTTTCACAGTTGTGTCCTCAGCCTTTCTGTATTTTAAGCAACTTATGATTCATGATAGCAATGGCTTTTCTAGGCCACTGCAAAGCATCAGACTATTACATCGATCAACTGCAGGAAATTTTGGATTACCAAGTGCCCAGCAAAATCGCAGGAATTTTTGCTGAGCCAATCCAGGTGAGTTATGCCCCAGTCGCACAGAAATTAATCATGAAACATTTAATTTTCAATGTTTGTTAATTTGTTATGCCCGTGTGCCGATGATGCTTTCCTAACAGGCATACGTTGTTGCTGCAAAGTTGATTTTCGAGCTGTCATGCCCGTTTGTTAACGCCTTTTACTACTTTTGCACTTTTACACGCTCTTTCAAGATATGATTTTGCCACGACGATGACGATAACCTTATAACGTCACTCCATCGTTATGGTTATCGTTATCGTCGTGGTTGCTTAAACTCCCTAATGTACCAAATTTGTTTTACTATTTTCAGGGTATCCGGTCAGATTTCATTCACTCTGTCTCCGTCTCCTATTTTTCAGGGTGTCGGTGGAGCTGTTCAGTACCCTAAGAACTATCTTAAGCGAGCTTTTGACAAAGTCAGGGGAAAAGGTGGCCTTTGTATTGCTGATGAGGTAAGCGCTAATACTGGGACCATCCTTTCATTCATTGAATAACAACATGCCTTCGTCGTGTATTGATTGGTATTGAACCACAATTTTTCGATTTCTGAGTGACAAATGGAAACTTGACTTAACGATTATTGATCGGTTTTAACACTATGAAAAGATTTATGAATGATTGAAAACATGATTTAACCATTCCTAGGTGATCGAAAGTTTGATTTATCGATTCCTAAATGACTCACTGAGCACTATGTAGTGATTCTTGAGCGACTGAAACATGATTAAGCGATTCCTGAATGGTTTAAAACATGATTTTGCGAACCTGAAAGAGTTTCGCACTGGTAATGAAATTGAAAGTGATGGAGTTTGAAAGAACTTTCATCCAAGGAGTGGTGCAGTGGTTAAGCATGCTTACTCATAACACAGGGGTTGTCAGTTCGATCGCTAAAAATGTGTCACAATAAAAGAGCCATTAGCGAGGAAGGCAGCGGGAAACCGCCTCATGAAGCCATTCCCTAGAAAAATCACTCAAATCCTTGTCTCTGGTTCCTGCTAAGCTCAAAATCGAGAATTCGACGCAGGCGCCTCACTGCAGAAAATCGATGTTCGAATTTGAACGTCGTTGTTGCACCACGTTCACATATTTGTAAATTATTGCGAGAAAAGCTTTTGGTTGGGGGGTGGGGTGCAAAGGATCTACCTGATTTTAGGATTATTTGAAAGTTGCCTGATTTACGATGTAACGACCTATTTTTACCTGAACTTTAACTCGTTCCAAAGTTGGGGGTGTCGCACCCATAATTCTCGTACATCTTGGTCGTTTCAGCCTCCTACATCCAAGTGATCGGCAGCGTTTTCGGATTTGATTGTGGAGCATTTTGAGATCCAAATGATTGTTAATTTAATTAGATAATTATTGGTTGATTTTGTGCAACTTATAGGTACAAACAGGTTTTGGAAGAACCGGCGAGCATTTCTGGGGCTTTGAAGGGCATGGAGTAATGCCAGATATAGGTAAGTACGTTCATGCCTCTCTTCCATAGACGCGATGGTATTTCTGTCCAGCAGTGGAATTTCCACTGTAGTTCGATTATATTGGTCAGCGAACGAGGCTACTATGTCCAACAGGAACAGCTAGTCTCTCTCTCTGAGCCGTCAAGTCGTCTCCGACTTCTGGTGATTCTGTGAATGAGCTGTCTCCATGAGTCACGATTTCTGCACAAGGCTGCAGCTTCTGCGAGGCTGATGCCAGCGTCCGCCAGTATCCCGTCCATCCAGCGTTTCCTCTGGTGACCTCTTCTTCTTGAGCCGCTGGTTATGCCTACCACTAGGTCCTTCTCTAAACTGCCCTCCTTCCGCATGAAGTGTCCAAATAAGCGCGACCTTAATCGACACATTCTGGCTTCGAGTGGTTCTGGGTTGTGAACTTTGTCGATGATTTCCTTGTTCCTTGTTATTGCCATCCACGGGGGTCTGAGGAGACTCCTCCAGAACAACTAGTACAGCAACTTGAATAGAGGATTTTCAATTATCATTGCAAGGAATATTTTCTTGCATCTTTGGCGTTTCCAGACGGTCATTTAGATTAAAGCAGATAATGAAGCTTGTTCATACACGGCAGAACGAGTCTACACTTTTCAAATTAGGAGATCAGTACAATTTCAAGCGAGCAACTGCTGACGTAATTATAGCATAATCAGATGAAATGCATCGTCAAACATAGCTCTGTTACGGTAGATTCGAAGGCTGCTTAATGCCCACATGCTGCAATGTGCTACAGGCCAACATGCAGGTTTGAAGTGTTTTCATCAAAGCACACCATGGGAATATCGCGACCTTCTCCTTGGCCTTTTCCGACCCATGCAGTATTTTGCTGCAAAGCTAGGTAGTTTTTTACCAAGCATAGCTGGTGGGAACAAAGTTGCCTCCCCCCAACGAGGAAATTGCCCCCGTTTTGAAAAGAGTCAGTTGCAACCAGGGACGTCGCGAGAACCTTTGGTTGGTTGGGAGGTGCAAGGTTGAATTTATCTGAATTTCAAGGCTCAATTCCTTAAACGTTACCTGATTTTCGATGTAATAACCAATTTCTACCTGAATATTAACTCGTTCCAAAAGTTGGGGGGGGGGGGGGGATGTCGCACCCCCACACACCCCTGTTGCTACGTCCCTGGTTGCAACACCCAACATTACTTGCGAAAAGAAGTGAATATGAGTATCTGAAAAAGCACGGGTTGTCACTAGCCTCCAAGCCTCTTTCCTTTTACTTTTCTCCGTGAATTGTGACTGGCTTAATGCGAAGATTGCTGCGTTGTTTTCTCTTCACACGGCCAGGTGTACTACAGCCGCAAGGGGTGTTCAAGCTACAGAAATATTCTACTCGCTGAAAAAACAAACAAAATGCTACATTTTTGCGAACCTGTTTTTCTTTTGAATTTTAATCGACTTTTTAAATGAAATTTCCCTAATCGTGATCTCTCTTTCATGCCTGTATTTTATTTAGTGACAATGGCTAAAGGGATTGCGAATGGGTTTCCAATGGCAGCCGTCGTTACAACGCCAGGTAAATCACATGTCATTTAGTTTGCCTTGTGTTTAGGGAGTTTTAACACACTGAAGACCGAATGAAGAAATGTTTTATAGTCGCTTGTTTTGTGATGGAAGACTTCTACATACGGAGATTTTGGCGCCATGTATTGGGACTATTTTGATGCGACTTGCTAACTTTGGATACTTTTGAAGATCAATGTTGTGTTTGCTAGCAATCAATGGGTAATGAAATTTTGATCATAGAGATTGCCAAAAGCATTACTGTTGGGCTACACATGAATACATTTGGTGGAAACCCAATGGCAAGCCAGATCGCATCAACAGTTCTTGATGTATGTATATTAATATCGAAACCAATACTCATGTATCTGCCTATCCCAGGAAGTCTATCTCGCAAATCACCATTTATCCCAAGAACATGCAATTCATGAAACGTCTGGCCTTCTTCTTCCTTTCCCGAACCCTAAAACTTGCCATCTTTCAAATTTAACATCAGTAAACTGGATCTGATCTCTCTCTCCTCTTAGCCACCTTTCAATTTCTTCTTTCTTCCATTTTTGGGGCTTTGTATTGGCTAACATGGCCTTTTCCCATCGGGATTTACCAAAACATGATGTCATTTTGTCGTGTAAAATTTGACATGATGTTTTCGGACATGGAGCTATGTACATGTTCAATAACTTCGTATTTTCAAAGGCCGTTTGAACAATTTGCTTGAGCAACCCGTTTGAACGAGTCGTTTCTTCTTGCCAAACATTCGTCAATTTTACACCTGCAAAAGTACTGATATACTGACCCATTTTAAATCCCACTGAATTTTTCTTTTTCTACCCAGACATCACTTTGATAACGATTGATAATTACAAGGACGGCTAAAGAAAAAGCTCTTCATTTACTTTTTCAATACGTGTAAGTAAATTGCTGATTTTTCTAGGTAATAGACGAAGAGAAACTGCAGCAAAACTGTGCAGACGTTGGTACGCATTTGCTCCACAAGTTGGCCACATTGAGAGACGAATTTCCGATTGTTGGTGACGTAAGAGGCAAAGGACTTATGATTGGAGTTGAAATGGTTACTGACAAGGTGCTCTTTCTCATCCACTTTCGTTATAATAGCTCCTAAGTCTTTCAGTCCGCTCTGTAAATGTTGTGTGCAAGATGTTGTCTGTTTCTCCTTACCGAATTGTTGTTTCATACCGTTGTCAAACAAGTCGAATCCTGCTAAACTGCACGGCCGTTCTGTCGACGCTCAACTCTGCTCGTTAGTGTCAAGTAAAGCAATCTCTTAGCACACAGGTGGTCGCCCTGTTTTACTCCACCAAATAGCTAAACATTGCGCAAGAAATGTTTCACCGGACCATTTCTTGACACTAAAGAGTAAAATTGAGCCTTAAACTTAATGTTGGACATGAAATTACGAAACAAACTTCGGGGAACATTTCTTAGACAGTTTACCAACCTGATCCACGGCATTGCGAGGTAGGGTTGCGAGGTGATTTATCTCTTATTTTCTAAACAGGACCCATATTAATAGGAGCGCTGTTGCTGAAAAGCCAACCCTGTATAAAGAAATGTGCTTGCTAAATTTACATCTCAAAGCAAGATCTTAAATGCCTTACTGTTATTTTTATTATGATGATGATAGTAATTATTATTACATTCTAAACCTCGTCACTTCTTACTACAGCTTTAAACCAGGTACCCATTTACTGCTGGGTACACAGATCGAGGGCATCCAAAACTGCAGAGAACTTCGGACTTTTCCATTTCTTTAGTGAGTTATCTTGGGGAAAGGCCATGGTGGTCTATACAAAGCCCAAACAAAGGAAGAATGAAGAAAGCGAAAGGCTGAGAGAAGAGGAAGATCAGTTAAAGTTTATTGATCTTAGATTTGAAAGATAGCAAGTTGTAAGATTCAGGAAAGCAAGAAGAAGGCAAGACATTCCACAAATTGCATATTCTTGAGACGAATGTTGATTTGTGCGATAAAGTGCGTGGATTAGGTAGGAACGGAACTGGACACCTTAAGCAAAGTAGGCCTATGCTCTTGCCACTATGCCAGCGTTACGAACTGTGCTAACTGCTGTTATTCCGTAGCATGTTCTGTTGATATTAGTAGTACTTGGTGTATACTAGGAAGGAATGGTCAGTGAAGATTTGCATTCTTAAAGATTCTTATTTTGCCGTTCAGGAGTCAAGGAAGCCGCTACCGGGGGATAAAATGGCTGATATTTGGGAGCTGACTAAAGACCATGGTATCTTACTTGGAAAAGGGGGTCGCTTTGGAAATGTAAGTGCTACTCTTCTTTTTCTTATTTGTCCAAGTTTCCTCATTCGTAAAATTGAATATATGAATGAATGGATGAATGAATGAATGAATGAATGAATAAGTATATGAACGAATGATTAAAAGAATGGAAAAGTCTACTGTTAGTTATATGGATGAATGGATAACTAAATAAATGAATTATTGATATATTAAGGATCTGATAACTGATTCGATAGGATTTGGCTGAAGTGTTGTGATTTGATTTGATATGATAAGAAGCAGATGTTGATTAGCGATTGCATGTGCGTTTTCTAGGTATTTAGAATCAAACCGCCCATGATCATCACGAGAGCTGATGCAGACTTTGCCTATGCTGTCATAAGGAAGTCGATCAAAAGTTTCATGGACGAAATGTGAATTTATTTTGCTGCGATGTAATCAACAACGATTTTTCTCTCGTCGGGGTTGGCTCGTCCACTTTGGCATCGACGTCACTACCCCACCTACTAAGATAATTGAAATTATTATTATTATTATACATATTTCAGGAATAATCGATTTCACCGAATTTCTAGATTAATGATTCATGATTGTAGTAGCTTAGCTCGTTTGAATTGTATACATTAGATGTCGAAATTTTCTATCAATCCTCTAAATAGCTTATATGAGATTTCTCAGCGATCTCATGTCCATACCTGTTCATTGTTGGTACACCAGCTCGCTTGGCGCATTTTAAGTTATCAACGCCGCAATCTAAAATTCAACGCGCATTTGCTCCCATTCCATAGTTTTCACCCATTTGCGGGTATCGTGGGAGTGCTTGCAGGGGAGGCGCGGCAGCTTTAGAGACTGACTCTCCCAGGCTTCCTTTCTCGATGGATTCGGAAATGCTCGTAGTGCTGGATGCTGCCTCGCAGCGTCTTTCCTACGTTGAACTATTCATTTCCTTTGCGTCTCATTTTCATGTGACATATTTTATAAACTTAAGGAAAGTTGCGCTTCATATTGAATGGATTTTTCAAGATGTTTTCAATTAAAGCAAATCAAATCAAAATATATATTAATGTTGCGAAATATTTAGCTTACAGACTAACTGGGGCATAATTAAAGAAATTTTAAAATTTTTGAAGAAGTCGCTTAGCTACATAAAGAAAGAAAAGTATATGACCTATTTGTTATTTAAATTTAAAAGAGAAAGTAAGAGTAAAGTACTAAGTTCCTCAACTCAATAAAGTATAATAGTATACAATGAATGAAATGAGAATTATTGCAGCGATCTAGAAACCAATCACCCCGTTCCCCTAGCGTGATCCCTAGACTAGCAATAGAGACCCAGAAGAGATGACTAATAGAGCCAACAGAAATCAGCGCAAATCGACACAAATCAACACAAATCGACGCAGATCAACACAAATCGATGCAAATCAACAAAATCGATGCAAATCAACACACTTGGTGCTACTGCCCGACCACCGAGAGTCCGTTAAATGCTATTTTTGAAAACGCTAAAGCTCCGTAGCCATCCACGTAAGCTTAATCTCATGCCCACCAAGCAGTTTGCCAAATGATTCTAATTAGCATGTTAGCAAACTTGAACGCACTATGGTTCCCTTTCTTTCATTCATTGCTGTCTCGATGAATGTTTTGCCAGGGAAAGCCCAGGATCACTTGATTCAAGAAGCAATGCTAAACGCAAGATGTATGGCCAACTTGGTAATTTTGCCGTGGTGTAGTGGTTCAGCGTGCGGCTTCAAAACAGAGGCGTTATGAGTTCCAATCCTACACCTGTCAGGATAAAAACACCATTGGCAAGGAAGGCAGCGGGAAGCAACCTCATAAAGTCCACTTTCCTTTAAAAAACTCAAGAGTCTTGTCTCTTGGATTCTGCTAAACGCGACAGGTTGACTTATTGGGGTTCAAGAATGGAGGTCTCTCGATGGAAAACCTGCACCAATCATGGGAACTAACTTATTCATCAACTCTCTTACTTGTCGGACGAGAGAGACATGATTGAATGTTCTTGCTTCCTTATTTATTTCTATATTCTCATAAAAGAATTACAATACATAATACAAAAAAATCACCCGTAGCATGGAACTACATGGCAACCATGTGGCATTTAGCAATTAACTTGAAGTCAGTTTCGAAATGAATGTCAGGCGAAACAGAGCAAGGGACTTGCATGGGTCTGTTATGCATAAGTAGTGCACATGTATGAGTTGTGCATGCACAGCTAATTATATACTGGTTTGTTAGTCAAGTAACAGACTTTTGTAAGCGATGAATCGCCGACTAGGGATAGTTGTATTGGAACAAGACCGCACAACTCTATCATTGTGTGCAAGTAAAACTTCTCTTTGGACCCATCTACCATGTCAATAAATCGTTTGCAACGTTCCAGGATTTGTAAATGACATAATCGTTGCTCAGCATGTCATGAATATTCAAGAAATAATTTGTGCGTCACTGGATTATGTACAGATGTACTTCTAATGTAGGCAACTATATTCATTGGTATTCATCCAGTGTTCGTGTACAAGTTGGTGTTGTGATCTGTTTGTAGCCTTGGCATTATCAGTATTCCAATACCCAATGTGAATAGCTTCTCTTACCCCACGAAGTGTGCGATATTTCTGAGTCTAAATTGCAACCTCCTTTAATGTAATGCTTTGTGGGACAGCGGCATATTGTAGAAAACTGACGTATTCCTCTGCATCCTTCCGATTGGTTTTGTGGTATTCTGGAGGATGACGGGAAAGGAAATCAGCCAGGTTTTCTGCGCCGCTCCTTTGCAGCTTAAAGTGCATTAGCAACAAGGAAAACCGAAGCTATTCCACAAATTAAGCGTCTCATATACATGTTGATATATTACATAATGTACAATGTATTATAGTGAGATATGGTAAAGTTATTTCTTTTCGCAGTTTATTCCTTATTTACATTGCCAGCTAATTCCAACATCCACCGACTGGGAAAAACCCTGTTCATATCGAGAGCTCACCAAAGAAGATTCCGAAAGCTGAGAGCATGCATGCAGTGGGGATGTGTTCCGTGGGGAATTCCGGAGGGGGGAATTCCGGAGGGGGGAATTCGTGGTAAATTCATCGTTGTTGCTGCTCTAGCCGGGCTGTCTGTTGGTCAGCATTATTGTCTTCCCTGGCCTGACCTATGCCAAACAGCCTCTATTCACTACAAGTATTTGATCGACTATATGTGGTTTCAAATTTGTATTACTTACCAGCTTAGATCTATTGTCATGCTATGTCTTTATGTCATTGACTATCTGGTTGTCGGGATATGTTGTCCCCTTGGTATCGTTATAGTCACAACATGAATTGGTTTATATGCCATGTGCATCAAGTATTTAGCTACTGTAAGGTTTGTGACTGAAAAGAGCGAGTGAAAGCTGAGCGCCATACTCATAAAGAGCATTTGGAATCACCTTGTTAAAGAAGTACCATCCTGAACCATGGCATTTTCAGGTAAGGCAGGAACTTCTAGTCCTCACTGCACTTATGGTAATGATAATAATTTAGTAACAACGGAGTTTTTTAATAGGATAATCTATCAGTACAATATTTACTGTCACCCTTAATAACGTGTTTTGGGCATGGCACCCATTTAATGCTGGGTGGACAGACGAAGGGCAAAGAGAAACGTGAGCGAAAATGCTTCGAAACCTTCTGCACGTGTGCTGGAAAGAAGGGAAATCCAGAGACACGATGGATGACAATGATAAACTGCTCCGTCACGGAAAAAAGGTTGCCTTTGGCAATTCTCTTGCTGTACGAGCAGTCCCTTTTGAGTTATATACCTTTGAGCTTCGCAACACATCGATTTCTAGTTTTTATCTTATTCGCTGCATTAAGAATCCTTCAAAATTAAACTTTTTTTTGATAAAAAGGAACACCATTTAATGATGCAAAGTGTCGTGATGGGCAGTGTCGTAAAATGATGCTTAATGATCTGCTAGCAAACGGTCCACAAGCATCGTTTGAAGCTATCTGCAAACTTGATACGAAGTGCTCTTTTTTCAGGGTAAAGAAACGAACAGAATTTGCTTTTCCTCTGTATTTGATGTTTGCCTTTGGGAATCAGTCTTGAAATTGTCTCAACATCTGAATATGGTGGATGGGACACGTCGGGTCGGATAAATTACAAGGAAACGCTTTCAAAAGAACACTTCAAAAATTACACTTTAATTTGGACTCTTTAGAGCATGTCTTAGTGAAACACTGTGCACGGGACACGTCGGATGAGCAATGCTAGTGATACGCTTCTATCGGGGCGTTTCCAAAAGAATTGTAAAGCACCAACAACAAACAAGCTTCTTATTTGGTTTCGCGGAATGAAACATTTAAAGTCTCATTATTTTCCTAATTGATGGAATGTTTGGGGTGGAACATTCAAAGGGGTTTGCCAGAGTTGAGGTAGCTGATTTTACCAAATAATGTCATGAATTCATTTGCTAGCAGATCATCAATCATAGTTAAAATGAAATACAAATGTTTAAAAAAGTGCGACCACTTAGATAGCGGGTGGTAGGACTAGGTGATCGCTTGAAATGACATTGATCAAAGGATTTCGCCCTTGTGCTGGGTCAACGGATGGAAAGAGATTCGTTCTTGGTAACATATGTTATATGACATTAAATCATCCGAAACTGAACTAGAATATACACAGTCGGGACAAGTGTCAAGAGTTGCCAATTTTCCATTCATATTCACAATGCAGCAAATGGTCTGTGTTTCAACGGACTTCAGAAAGGCTATGCACTTAATGACGACACGAAGGTGAAGAACAGATGAAGAAGACGGAATAATCCGGAACAACAGTGCATTGTATTAATGTGCTCCCGAGTTTCGAGTGAAAGTGGTATCAGATAGCTAAATAGGCCTACCTGATTATACTGAATGGAAGTGCATGCAGAGTCTTTTTACATAATCGAAGTTAAAACTTTCCTTCCTTTTTCGAATTTTGCTGGTTGTTTTCATTCGCTGGCGACGTAGTTCCTCTCCTTGTGCTCTGTAGCTCATAGGAACGCTTGATGGAAGTCTCAGTGTATCTTCTGCTCATGCGCCTTCCTACCATCCTTAGGTATGCAGCTTTGAACGCCGTGCGAAAGTGTCCATGCAACAAAGTGTATATGAACGGATTCAACGTGCAGTTTAATGGCGGCAAAATCTGCGCAAAGGTATAATACAGAACGTAGAAAAACGTTGCATGTTTCAGTTTGAAATTCGTCCACCATCTGCTGTTTGTATATGAATGAATCGTTATGATGCAGTTTGGCAACCAGCAAATTAGAAATGCACCATATACCACAGAGACTGATTTCATAGAACGCAAGTGCTTCGACCGCTTTCTCCGCATCGTTTTCTTCGAGGTGTCATTTATCTCTACTTCAAGAGCGCCGATTGCGCGGACATGCTTGAGTGCCTCGCGCAGGATGAAAAGGTACATGATACCAATGACAATAAGAGGTACAATAAAAACGGCAGAAAATACAACGATGAAGTAGTATTTGTTATCATTATGACACCTGAAGACGTTTGTTTTTGATATTTTCACTGTCTCGTCGTGCGGATAATTCCAATCGAAGAATCCCAAGCTGCTCCACAGTGCAGCGTAGATCCAGACGCCAGCAATCAACAATCTAGCGCGCTGTTCTGACATCACACGCGTGTAAGATAAAGGCAACGTGACCGCTGTAAACCGATCAATGCTGATCATCAAGATGTTCGTTATTGATGCAATGTCGAGAAATGCGCTTAAAGCCACAGCAGCTTTGCAAACGTGCTCGCTTAAACAGAAGTCGCCATTTTTAAGCTCAATCATCACGCGAAATGGTAGAACTGTAGATGGAATTAATACATCCGCCACCGCCAAAGAGATCACAAAGTGATTAGTCACTTGCCTGCGGAGTGACGCAGTGTACAAAATGCCTGCGATCACGGTTACGTTCCCGGAGATTCCGACTAAAATGATGACGATTAGAACAAGAGAGAGGCCTATTCCACGGGACGTTGGTTCTTCTTCGCAAGGAATTCTTTGGGCAGTCGTTGCGTTTGAAGCTGTGTACCGTCGTCTTGTTGAGCAACTACAATTACAGGACAGGAAAAGCAGAGCTATGAAGTATGCCTTGAGGTGCATGACTGGTGAGATAACGCCTTCTTTATTATTCTGTTGCGATATGGCCCGTCATGTCAAGAATCAGGCTGTATTCACTGTATTCCTTGACAGTGTCATTCCTTGATTCATTTGAATGAGCGTAGGTTGCCGGATGGGTACCTGCAAAGGAAATTTGAATGTCAGTAACTCAGTCACTCTATTTGGATTTATCAAGCCATAAGTGGAAACACCAAAAACTTGAAAATTAAATCTTTAAACATAGCGATCAGGGCTTGCAATCGTTTTGATCAAGTTTGTTTACTTGTACAACAGAAACAAAATTGTCGTAATCCTCGAATAATTGCACTGGAAATCCGGGGCAATTTCTTTCTCTCCAAATCTTATGCAAACAATCCAAACTGTGGGGGGGTCTTTTCAAGAGCCATTTCAACTTTTCCTTTATTCGTTT
This sequence comes from Pseudorhiza aurosa, assembly GCA_964026355.1. Lineage (NCBI taxonomy): Eukaryota > Metazoa > Cnidaria > Scyphozoa > Rhizostomeae > Lychnorhizidae > Pseudorhiza > Pseudorhiza aurosa. Next base: position 9,984,846 of record OZ032118.1, on the reverse strand, counting down.
CCACCACACCTGATTTTTGTAAATATCAATTTCTCATAATTTTTTTTAACCCTTACTCTTCCTGATCTTTGAAGGTGCTTGCCGGTTCCAGGTTTTATACGAAGTAAGTCAATCTAGAGATGAAGTACTTCTTTCGCTGACATACCAGGAATTTTGAGAGGAGGCCTATGAATCCCCAGTTATGGTTTTAGACCACTGAAATGAGAATAAGAGATCCAAGAAGAATTCTATATGATGGTAAACCACTTTTAATTTTTTTAAGCTTCTGTCTATCCACCATTTTGAAATCATCTCCTCCCCAACCACTGTTTCTAATTCATGTAGATTGCACCAATGCTATCATTGGGTTGAAGAAGGCACATTTCATCATGCGCAGACATCTGTTTCTTAGGAGCAATTCTCAGATTAATCAATTTATCATTTTGGATAAAGTCTAAAGATATCTTCAGAAATGCCTGTTCTTATGGCTATCAACTTCAGCCAACTCTGTCTACATCGACCTCGTGTAATTCGAAATCTTGCTGATTGGAACAAAATCATCAGGTCGCTTGAAAATCTCAAGCAAAAAACCTCCATAATTTGAATCTCTTTGTAGCTCAAACATTTTTACGATCTCCCAAGAACTCCAAATTAGAAGGGTTTGATTGTGATCACATTAGATGGAGACATGACGGCACCCTCTCATACTGGTTTGCTTTTAACAGAGAACGGTAAAAGGAAGGCGACAGGGAGTTAGTAAGCAGGTCTACACTCCGTATTCAAACATGTGCTCCAAGAAAATCAGCAAGAGTTGAAAAATAAATTAGCCAAGATTTCCAATGAAGGTGAGTCAATAATTCGATAACAAAGCAATGATGAATAGATTCTTAAATCTTACTTTTCATCAGATTTGCGCATGCTAGACTTTTATGAAATTGAATGAACGTTACTTTATCCTTAAAACCTACCGTCAAAGATAAGCAATATACGGAGGAATCTAGTTGATGTGATGAAATGTCTGCAAAATCGTATGATTTTTGAAGCGTTTGGGTTGAATGTGTCAATTCACAAATGGATGGATTGAGTTAAAATTTTGGTTCCCTCTTCTTTAGGCTTGTCCCATAAAGCAGGGTCACTAGTGCGAACTGCCAAACATCGAGTCCCACTCGATTATAATGGCTTTGATTGCATTTTCTTGGTAGGGTGCTATTCTTGCAACCAATCTTCTTTAGTTGGATTTTAAGACGTGCAGAGACTATGCTTGTCCCATCATACCGTGGGAATCGTGCCTTTTTCCCCTATTTTTTGGACAGATGATAATTAAGATTTCTGTCTTTTTGCTTCCAGAGTTGCAAACGAGATTCGCACAACTCAAATGGAGATTGATTAATAATGCAACCACCCGTACTTCTTCAGTCACTTCCGATCAATGTGCTGCTTACGAGCCCATTATCATTTTCATGCTCTCTAGATGATCTTTCTACCGAGTTGCCTTCTTTCTGATAGTTCATCTTTGCAGTTAAATTGGGTCTCTTGAGAGAAGAATGCATTGGCCAATTAATTTTTCCCCATCTGAGCTTTGAGTGTGTCTCAGAAATCTTCCGGTGTTGTGAAGGAAATCACCTTGCGGAAGAGAATCGACTGGATTCATCTCCCCATTATGGTAATTGCCCACGGCATGGCCTCTTTAAACGGGGCATGATTTGATTCTTTATCAGTACCAGAAGGTGCTGCAACTTCTTGCACTTTATCTGAAATTTCCACGTAGGCCGATCACACTTATTCAGTCTATCGATTTCAAAGTTGGCTCCGATTCCTGCTATAAGTCATCTTGATTGAGAACAGTAATGAAAAAATAGCGAAATGCAAACTTTTGATGAATAGCACATACGCCTTACTTCAGCCTTTAGTTGTACAAACTAGGCCCATAACCTCTTATTTGTGAGAGCACAGTTTCCACAAGACACATGCATGTACCATCCATGGTAATCTGATTGATAAAATCATTGCGAGCGAACATTTGCGAACATTTGCGAACATTTGCAAACATTTGCGAGCGCATGTGTTTTTCGTGCATGTGAGACGCTGAATTTTAGAAGCAATTTTCATCATACAATTTTTTAATTTTAAATTGCTATGTGGTGTTTCTAAATTGAATTAATCGTGAAACTGCATTTATCATGCTAAATTCTGATACTGCGTCATATGAAAATCACTGCATTCTATACGCTTGCATAACAGCCTATTTCCTCGGCAGTTCTGACTTGGTTGCTCATTAATTCTCGGTGCCTATTTGCAACAAAATCAACACGCAATAGATGAAAGAAGTATCTATGGAATGTGGATGAGGCAAGATCTTCTTATTTTTGTTGCCGACAGTAATCTATAGTTAATCTTATGCTGATTTCTACTCATGTTAATGTCTGAATTTTAATATACAAGAGGTGGCATGTGAATGGTGCGATATTTCTTATGTTTATTCTCGAAAGTAATCTTTAGTTAATCAGGGGCTACTTGCTAATCATATCAACGTGTGCTTTTCAAACAAATTCTTCTTTGCACAGTCAAAGTTTTACCTAAATCAAACAATCTTTCACGTAACTGTGTATTTTTTTATCTAGTTCCAATGTGCTGTATACAAACTTTGCTTGGTGTGGAGGAGTTACTCAAAAAATGACAAGAGCTGTTTGATTTCTTGATGTAAGACCTTCCTTTCGTTCAATTATGCACGTAAAAACCGCAGAAATGCAAGGAAGTAAGATGCTTTTCATGGTCATCCTCCAGGAGAACTTAGTCAGTTAATTTTGACTATCAGGTCGAATTTCTGTATCTGATTATTTCGAAATATCCATCGTGCTATTCAAGGAGAAACTAAAACTATCGAAGTCTCTGTAGATGCCCAAGGAAAAGCGTTTTTGACTCTAATAAATTTTCATTCTTTAATTGTATATTAATCATTTTATTCTGCTTTTACCTTGATTTTAACCACAGCGATTGTCAATAGGCAGGATTACAGGTCCTTGAATGATAACAGATAGTTTTACGTCTGGGACAAGTCAACGTGTCAAAATATCAGTTAATATTATTATTGTTATTATCATTCATGTGAAAAGTGCCCCAAAATACCCGAGAGGCAGTTGGCATAGTGGATAGGGTACCCTTCCTCGGCGCACGAGGTCCAGGCTTTGAAGCATCTCGTGTACGTTTCTTGATGCCCCTTGCCCCATATGTCCCAGTAAGCGGGAACCTGACATAAAACAGAGTGTGCTGAGGAAAGGAGCTGTGCACTCTAACACGCAATACCGTGGCTCGGAGGGGTATTACCCCTCTAGCAAGGGGCATTCTCGTTCCTCTGACGCTTGTCCGTACCACTACGAGATTAAGCCACTCACACCCTTTCCAAATTTTACTACTTAATCTCACAAATTATCATCATTCCTTCCAAGAACGTGCAATTTATGAAACTTCTTGCCCTCTTTTTCCTTCCTTCAATCCTAAAACTTGCCATCTTTCAAATCTAAGATCAATAAACTTTGTCAAATCTCCCTCTCCTCTTGGCCCATCATTTTCTGCGTTTTTTGGGACTTGGTATAGGCCACGCGGGCTCTTCCCCAACACAATTCAACAAATAATACACAATATACAATCCAACATAATTCACTAAATAGACATTCATGTGCAATTTGAAAGCTTTTTTAGCCCAAAAACTGCTGAATGGAGCGAATAGCAACTAGTGACACATTTGAATAAATGCCGCTATTTTCAACAATCATCAACAAGCTAGCGACTGTACATAAGTGCCATTCATTTTTTGAACAACTTGGTGAACGTGTTAATTCGAAAAAATAAACCCTGCAGACAGACTGAGCAATTTGTCAAACGGCAGAAAAATGGCTGCCACATTTGTGTGAATTTGATTTCCGGCTATGGGTAAGGAGGCGCTAATGACTGAACAGTAAACATTACCTGCAAGCCATTTTGTTCACAATGACGAGAAACAAACTCAGGATAAAGAGAGAATCTTTGATCACGGGGGTCAAATTGCGCGTGTCTCTAAGCTATCCAATGAGAATGTTGAGGGGCTATCTGAGACCACTTCCACGTTACGGCTTGGCTTAACCACTTAGTAGCTGATCGATCAATGGCGATAGGGAACAGAGAAATGACATGCCCCGCCTTTAAATATGAGAAGTTGAAGAGGAAATGTATTGGATCAGATAGTATACATTAGCAGTTATCCAATCCCGTCATCAGTTTGAACTCTTGCACTATGTTGAACCAGTAGAAAAATCTGCCTTAGAGTTTGCCCAACTGCTATGAAGGTCATTGCGTGTACTTTGGTACAGTCTTTCTTAGGTTGAAGAACTGCGTCATGAAATGAAATGGGAAGCTAGCAATGCAGATAATGAAGAAGCTGATGGAAGATCCATTGCGAGTCATGTACAAAGACGCACAGTATACATATGGGTTGGCACGATTCCTAATAGCCGGAAAAACCTTGCGAACTATTCTTGTAAATAGCAAAACCTGGGGTACAGCTGGGAGCAAAGTTCGTCGTGGTGTAATGGTTAAGCGTGCGGATTCACAACACACGGGTTTTCAGTTCGAATCCTGCACGCGTCACAATAAAAACGCCAATGGCGAGGAGGGTAACGGGGAACCACCTCATGAAGTCCACTTTCCCAGAAGAAACTCAAAGCATTGTCTCTGGTTTCTGCCGCACTCAAAATCGAGTATGTGACGCAGAAATGGAAATGACCACCTTCTGCCGCGGATAAGGACATTAACTTTTTAGTAAGGCTCTCGCCGATGCTCCTATTCGACTCAATTTTACTTTGCGTGTTAATTTTGCTAATGTATGTATGTATAACTCAAACATGTAGCTCACTTACGCATATATAACCGTCGATTTTGTAGGCGCAATGGTAGCTCGTACGCTTAGCAATAATGGCTTGTTCGACAGCTGGTAGATCAAGGATGTGGTCACCTCTCTCTTTCACTTGTCTTCAGAGGAAAATGTGTGCCCTGCAAGACAGCCCTGTGCTTCAACGTATGAATGGCGATAACAGTGGCTCGCAGCTCTCATATTTCCCCAAAGGCAAACATTTGAGCGTTGGAGGTGAAAATGGAAATCCAAACAACATGTCATCTTGTCTCTACTCAATTACTCTTTTTGACGCAGATACCATCCCGCAATTATAGACGACTCGATACAGAAATCCTTTCTTAACAGGAAGGCTTATCGTATTTGCTCGCGTGATCAGGCTGGCTTGCTGCTGGGTCCAATCGGTCATTGTAATGTAACAAACAAAAGCGTTCGGTAGAAGGTCTTCAAAAGGAATTTGTGATACAACGCAGAACAGACGAGAGCCTAATCAAATTTCATTCGTATTAAAGAATTTCATCCCACGAATGAGAAAGTAGTAGCTTGATCTGCACCCAGTCATGGTTGTTTCATTGTGACAAAGGGGAACTTACGAGTTTACCAGTGCATTCACTGCCGTGCATAACACTTCCCTCAATGTAGGGTCGCAAAGGACAACGAAGGGATCAATCTCAAGGGTTCGCTTCTCAACACATCTGTTGAGTAAGGACAACAATAATGAATGGGAATGATGGATAGCCAGACATTTCATGGTAGCCTTGAAAATTTCATTCAAGTGTCCAGCTCATTAATCTTTCCATTAATCCTTGCTATTTGCTCTGGTCAGTCTTTCATCCTGAAAAACATACCGTAGGCAGAGAGTCTAAAAAGCGCCCAGCGTTGGATTTCGCCTCCTTGCCTCTACGGCAAAAAATAGCATGCATTGTAAATTTGAGATTAACAGGGTGCGGTGTGGTGTGGTTGGTCTCAATAGAGAATTATTTCCATATGTTAGAAAAAGCACTGTCATACTTCCTCCTCTCATTTTGACCATATCTCTTGATTTCAATCGTTGTGACCACATAATACTGGTGACTCTACTAACTATAAGTGACATAAGTTTAGGTGTGTCCGAACCACCGACAATAGGATAAGTGGGCCAGCGCCTAACAACTGAGCTATCCTGACAAGTTTGACAACTCATATACCTCATATCCTTACCTAGAGAAAACCATCTAGACCTTCTCCCATTCACAGTGGAGTAAGTGGTGTCAGATTGAAGCTGGTTTACAACTTTAAATATTTGGGGCAAATATTGACAACACATTGAGAAGTATGGATCAGAAATGCAAGAGCAGCGAGTTCACTGGCTAAACTTGATCACATTTGGAAAGCGACAAATATTGAAACGACAACAAGCTTGTTCTGACAAGATCGATAGTTTTGAGCACACTTCTGTGCGCATGTGAAAGCTGGACTATCTTAGTAGACGAGAGGAACGTTGATGCTTTTGAGATAAAAGGCTACAGAAGAATAGTGAAAATCAGCTGGAAAGAAAAAAAGACCAATGAATATGTAAACCAGGAGGTGATAAGATATGTGGGTTCGAACCGGTAAGACTGATCGAAACTGTGAAGAAAACTGAAGGTCTTTAGGTATGCAGTACGCGGCGATGGACTGGGAATATGTATTGTTGAGGGGAGAGGGGGAGGGTCGAAGGAAAACAATCAGGGAGGAGACCGGAAAGAAGTTGAATGTTGAATGCAGGATCTGAAAGATTAGAGCAGCAAGGGGGCAGTCAAGTTTGAAAAATGGCGCAGGATAGGGTAGAATGGCGGAGCAAAAGTCATACGTTATGCACCCATGACCCTGCATAGACTATGGAGCTAACGAGAGCTACTACTAAAAATGTTACATTTGGGAGAGATTTGCAAGGGAAGCTTTGTTGTCAAGGAACATATTCCACCAGGTGTCACCTAGGTTGACATTTGTACTGCGTCAAATATCCGAAGAGAAAATGATGAGGTGGGAAGAGACTCAATTACAAAGCATTGTGTTGTTTCTTAGGAAACATTCCAACCCAGTCAATCAACGCAAACATTCACTATAAGGATTGTATAAATTGGCACTGATAACAACATTTAAGAACTTGGCCCAAGGTGTGGATCGCTTGTCATGGGATTAAAGGTTCTTTGTTCAATCCCAGTTCTCGACTACTCAGCATTTTCGTATCATCGTTCGGTTAAGTTGCACTGTGTGATTTATTATTTTTTTTAGTGAGTTATTTTGGGGAAAGGCCATGGTGGCCTATACAAGGCCCCAACGAAGAAGGAAGAAAGAAGAAAGTGAAAGGCTAAGAGGAGACAAAGATCCGATCAAGTTTATTGATCTTAGATTTGAAAGATGGCAAGTTGGAAGATTCAGGGAAGCAGGAAGAAGACAAGACGTCCCATAAGTCGCATGTTCTTGGGATGAATGATGATTTGTGGGATAGTGTTCGTGGATTAGGTAGTTAAATTTGGAAAGGGTGCGATAAACCACCTGGGAGCTTATGGAAGGGTGCAAAATTTCACCTCAGAAAAAATAACTTCCTTGGTCTAGCACAAGCGAAAAGGAGATAGTATCTCTCTCTTGGTTCGGTTCATACCGGTATTAGGCCGCTCCAACAGACCTGCTTTTATCATTTCTAATGCTTACTTCCTTTAAACCCCAAAGTATTTTGCGTTTCAATATATAAGTAATCAGAATTCATCCTTTTTCACCAACATGTTTAATCATGAAATCTTCTTACAGCGGTCGGTCTCAGTCTTGAGAGTTTCAGTCTCGGATTGAGAATGGTTCTATGTCAAGTAACATACCTTTCTTGTCGCTAAAAGGGGCATGGTCCAAGATGCCTTGATTCAGGGACGTCATGCCTTTTACCTTCTACCAATCGGCGACTGGCTTCACAACTGGCCATAGAGGTTGATAGTCGAGGTTGTACCTGTTAGAAGTGATTTGTTGCGCTGCATTATTATGCCAATGACTAGACTTTATACTGTCTTGTTGTGGGGAGCTTCCTTGCTGTTGTGTTGATATCATGATCAAGTATGGTTTGCTTGGCTTCGAGCAGCCGTGGCCCTCTTAACCAATCGTCTCCAGTCATCTCGGTTTTGAGCTCTTCCAACCGTTTCAACCAGCGATAAGCCACGTAGATCTTTCAGGTGGCTGCTCAGTCTAGTCTTTGGTCTGCCCCCCGCCTCTTTTTCCAACAACCATGCCAAGCAGGAGAGTCTTTTCGTGGGAATCGTGCCTTAGAATGTCTTCATATACCACGTGTCGCTTACTCTGTTCTTAATCGATATGTTGAGTTTAGATATTCGCTGCATATGTATCAAACCAGTTGAAATTTAGTCGATTTTATGTTTGTTTTGGTGTCTAACCTATAGTTTCTTTTTAGGAACTTTCCTCTATGCTGATGCAAGCGCACCAGAACCATTGATGATAGCAGTAACCTCTTAACAGAAAGATCACCCTCTGTTAATACGATGTGTTCTGAATATAATTGTTTATCATCATTATCATCATTATTAACGCAGTAATAGCGTAATGTTGATCCTTACGAGGACAGAACTATCTTTGACTTGAGTTTGCATACCACTAGCAGCTTTCTTTCGAATCACAAATGCGTATACTACGTAAACTCATTGAGATGGGTCACTACCTTCCTATTCCCATGACCTTTAATAGTCTATCCAGATGTCTCCCAACAGAATTAGATGTCCCTTAGCTGAATGATTGCGTAAAACGTACCGTGTGAAAATGAATTTTCAACATCGAGAGAGCTTGATGGGGTATTACTTCCATCAACTAAGCAAGGATATCCGAATTTCCGCTTGAACAGTCGCGCTAAAAATGGGAGAAATGCTATTTTCAAATCGGTTCTTAGCAAAAGAAGGTAGGAAATGACAGCATGAAATAAGTCTTTCTAATCCATTCGGGTTCCATGGCTGCCAGTTTTGAAGAAGTCAGGAACATCTTGCAGCTTCCTTCGGTCCATTACTATTGTATTCAACTAGCAGTTTTCTTCCACCCTCATATGAAAAGTAGGGTATATTAACCATGATTCTAAGTGCGTCTTTAAACGTGTTTCCTGATTATGCCATATTTTTCCCGTACTTGTTCAAGTAACATTTGCTAGGCAGAATTGATCTAAATGTCAAGAATTGCGGCGTATAGAAGCAATCATCTATCAGTTTCAGACTGCTTTGCGGTCTGATTTTCAATATATTTGAGCTCTCTGCAAGCAATAAAAGCAGCAGAATGGTTTTTCATCAACCATAAGAGGGTTTATAAATACGATGAAGTAGATCCAGCCCTAAAGTTTATTACAAATTACTCTGATGAAACATTCATTCGAATTAGAGGCCAAAACTGCTTAGAACTTGGCAAGAGTTGATAGCAAAAAGCAGACACTTGTCATTCCTACTACTCTTCAAAACAGTATTTATTGAATTACATTGGTCTCAAAAGTGGTAACATGACAGGAAAGGCATTAGCAAGATACAAATGGGCAGAACGATTGAGCGATTGTACATTTAAGTGTTTAGATGCAGATATAATGATCAAGTTATTGAGAACATACTGTATTAAAAAAGATTAGGAATCTTCTTGACTTGCTCAGGTAGGCCAACATAACTCAAAGTTTTCTTTGCTTTGTTGAAATCTCCAGCCTATCATCAGTAGCTCCGTGCTTTTGACCTTTAACCTGAAAATTTGAGCCTTTAGCCTTTAGCCTGTAACACTGGATCTCTAAATTCGAACGTTTGACGTCAGATCTTTCCTATGAAGTCCGTCTACTGTCATAAAATTGTCAGCATGAATTATGGAAAAACATTGGCCCAGACCTTTCTAATGGCCTAAGTCATTTAGTGAGATATTTTTCCACGCACGGGGTACACAATCTAAATGCGGTACATCGGAAATTTGATTTTGCGAATTTTTATTTCAAGATCATGAAAGAGGGGTTTCGATTTCTATTCAAAGCAAGCTATTGATTATGAAGCATTCAACGCTAGCTGCTCCCAGCTAAAGAGTGAAAATTCATTAGCATCCACTACTCGCATAAAAAGGAAAAAACTCGAACTGTTGGCAATGTCTTTTGCTTTGTGTACAGGACATAAAAAGCATCTAAAAAGTGGGGAGGGGAGAAGGTGAAAAAGGGCAATGGAGATAGAGATCTTGAACAATAGAGACGGCTGATAACAACGGAGTGTGAAAAAGATAATGCAAAGTTAATGAAAACAATAATGACAATAATCCTTATAGAAAGCCTTGATTACGAATACCGCTCTGGGTCTTATCTTACATTGAGAACTTAGGCAAAAGAATGATTCTGCAAAAGGGCACTCTTCGATTTAGAAGGGACACTGTTGCATAGTTTGCCAATAAGTGGGGGAGGGGGCGTGGTCTCTCTGGGCCCTCAGTTTCTACGTTCCTATTTGTGTGAGCATAAATTACACGTTCCGAAGTTTATTGACAGTATGGCAACCTTTGGTTCACAATTTCCATTGACAATACCAAATAACTTTGTTTCGTGTTTTATTTGCTGCCAAAACTAATCGACTTCATGATTGAGGAAATGCATTAATGCTCGAACGATTTCAAGGTAGTTGAAATTCCAGCTAATGAAGCTATTGCGTTGCTAGTGATCTGGCCTGGAGATCAGTTGACCTTACTATGAATGAGGAGTTATAGATGAAGATACAGAAATCCTGCAAAAACCAATCACTTTACCACTAAGATCAAGTCGGTTAGAATAAAGCTTGCCATCCAACCTGCGAATCAATCTAGATTAGAGTGCAACGTCACAAGCTCTGCAGAGCTCCATTTCACAAAAATTGAGTGTTTTTGAGAGCCTTCCGGGTGTTACACTGCCCAGTCGTAGTCCTTATTTACACAATTCAGGGACAAATTCATAACTCAGCCAGCTGTACTTGCAAAAATCATTGATATGTTTAGAGAATCGCTTGCTCAACCGCCTTAACTGGAAAAACTATCTCACTCTGAGTGATCAGTTACTATCCATATGCTTCTCACGTGAGCTAGAATGTACTCTATATTGTGAATCTTACCACCCTGAGGAAACTTCATATAATTAAGTATACTATACAAATCCAACTGATGCCAGGGGGTTATGATTACAGGATTTGACTCCCCTTATTCAAAACTCCCACGCTACCCCTTATAGGTTTAATCTTTGCACTCCATGTTACGCGATATGATGTATTAGGTTTATTATGAAACTGCAGAGACGCCAGGAGTGTTTGGGTCAATGTAAAGTCTGATTCACTCAGATGAGCGAGCCAGAATGCAAGCATTAAATTCGCATTAAGAATTTCCATAATGCGCAAAGAAATATAAGTTAAATTGATTAAAAAATGAAATATAGCTTACATACGTGGGCCATGGACTACACGATGTTTGTTTAGTTTCTTATGCAACACAGACGTTCGCCATTTTAAACTTTATTTCCACAAAAATATTTAAAAATCCACCAGAGACAATAGGGCCCCTAACCGATTAAGGACTTTGATGAAATAGAAGCTTTTAGGTTGTACGTACATGGTCGACGTTCCACAGTAAGAAAATACTAGATTCTTTACATAGCTAGGCTGTAGTTGCTCAATATCTCAGGGCAAAGCAATGCTTCGCTATTCGTTATGCAGCTATAGTTGTCACAGTAATAATGATGGTGATGAGCTCATTGTATCATTCCTATCTTTAAAATACTTAACTAAAGACCTCAGTACCAGGTGATTTGCAGTCAAGGGGCTTAAAACGATCTTAACAGCCACGTAAAAAGGAATAGTTATTAATGCCAAAGACCCTCTCGATTTGAATCAATGAGAATGATGCAAGGTATTCATACTATTCTGCTTCATTCATCTGCACGGCTCAATTCAGCAACACTTAATTCTCATAAAGAGCATATGTAGGATTAGAAAGAATTCCAAAAATTGTTGCTTTGATAAAGTCTGGTTGAATTATTCTTGCAATAGTCGTGTTAAAGTGCCATCATCATCATCATAACCTAAGCTTGGTAGACTGTTTTTGCATCTATTTCACTACAGCCTTCCTCCAGCCCATCTTTTTTCAGTCTTTCTCATTGCTGTTTTAAGTGTACGCTTTGACAATGTCGAAAGAAACCACCTTCCCCAGTCCGTTCCAAAAATTGTGTGAAGCATTCGTAAATACAAGATGTCTAATGGTCACGCCCTTCTTCCATGGGCGTTTCGAAAGTCAAGTCAGAATGAGAAGATCTTGTCTCTTCATAATGTGACTAGCTCAGCAGTAAGATATGTATGTGAAAATCCTCCCAAACTTTGTCAGTAATAAAACACTGCACTAGGCACAGTTGTTTCAACGGGCAAATGACTTGGTCTCAACGTCATGAAGCTTTCAGGTCGATTTGCTTTACGTCGTTGAAATGAATCCGAGATCAGTGACACGTAGGTCGCACTTAGGTCATATCCATCAGTATAAAGGCTCCATCCTCTCAAAAATATAATCTTACTGAAAAAGATATGCACTTTATAGGGAGACTCAAGTGCAAGAAGTGCAAAACAAAGATATATCATTGCACGTACAGTCCCGCACTCGAAACCAGCGTCGGGGAGCACCTTGCAAGTAGAGTACAATCGTGAGCCACAGAATTGTGACGTAGGGCAATCAGTTGCTTACTCGTCGTACATTACCCCCAGGTTTACGGCAGGTACCCAGTCATTGCTGGGTGGAAAGTTAGTTTAGTTTAAAACCCTTCACTCACAATTTTTTGTGAGTAGGGCAGCACCCGTCTCCGTTTTTTATCCTTTAGGTCAAAGCTGTGCAAGGACAGTAAATGCTACCGTTGTGGGCTGGCCATCTTGCAGCGCCGTGTTTTAACTCCCGTTTTCTTTCCCAAAGTGCTAAATGCTAGATAGGAAATAGCCATGTATCATTTCCACGTCTTTGATATAACCAAAACTGGCCTCCAACCTTCACCTACCGCATAAAAATGTACCAGAACACTTAAAGAAAGGAACAACATTGAATCCTTCAAAGGCTCCTCAAATCACACTATTTCAAGATATCATATGGAAAATGACAGTTTGCATTGTTATCACAATTTATATGAACATGTAAAATTTTGTTTTAGATATCAGATCTTAGGTTTTAGGTTTTAGTCTTTCAAACGGACATTACTAGGAATCGGAAATTGTAAATCGCTGCTGAACACATTAGTATGGGGATGCTGTACAAATTTTGTATTATTATTATTATCAGAGCAATCGAATTTGAAAGCAATTTGAAAGCAATCTAGAGATCGATAGCACTCGTAAATCTGCAAAGTATCTGCCCCTGATACAAGCGTCGTGCAGGGAAGTCAAATTCGTTAATGTTTCGAAGAGTGCTCTTGGAGCATTGGACAAGTCATGTGATTCTTTACTTGCTATGCTGAGCGACCTCGACACTTCTTAAGGAATCGGATTATTTCGAAAATAATGAACATTTCTATACGATGCACATATTACATATTTTTCCGAAGGAACGAGGGCTGGACAGACCCTGTTTTGATGGACCTTTGAACAATTTTTCGCTTGATTAAACATTATATTTCGTTTTTTCTTTTGTTTCTTTTTACGTCTTATTGTCATTAGTAGAAACAGCCAATTGCACACTGCCTGCTATAAGAGAGGTGCGTTTTTGTATTTTAAATATGCAGTTTATGAATGGTTTAAAAAAATATTATTATATTATTATACAAAGCGAGTATTGAGTAAAAACAGGACACCCAAAATGGGAACGAGTTTACCTCGAAACCCACGACTTTCAGCGCATTAGGCATTTACTCTGAACACGTTACCAGCTACCAATAAAAAGAACCCACGTTCGTAAGATTTACAGCCTGGCAAAAGATGGTCTTTTTTCAAAATGGAATAAAAATTTAACAAAGGGATGGGGAAGATAACTCGAATCAGAAAAATTAGCCAAGTGCCGCCTCGCCATATCATCATCATCTTCAAATAGATACTCTGATGAAGCATTCAGGTCAAAGATTCAACACCAAAATATTACATAATCAAACAACTACTGAATTTCAGAATACGAGGCGGGGATAGGGGGGGGGGCGGCGCAGGGATTCAGCGTGTTTAGTGCTTCCTCCCTTAAGTTGGAAGGTAGATTAAAGAGCGATAACAAATTGTCTTTTTTCATTGGACATAAACATAAATATTTGGGGCATGTCCACTTGTGACTTTTTTCACCTAGATTTGCCAACCGAAAGCATTTCATATCATATATCATGTCATGTCATATCATATCATATCATATCATATCATATCATATCATATCATATCATATCATATCATATCATATCATATCATATCATAGCATATTATATCATATGATATATAATGTATAATACATAATATATGTCATATGATACACCAAATATCATATGATATATCACATGACATGTCCTATCATATCATATCATATCATATCATATCATATCACATCACATCACATCATATCATATCATATCATATCATATCATATCATATCATATCATATCATGTCATATCATATATAATGTATAATGGATAATATGTATCATATGACATGTCATATCATATCATATATCATACATCATATATCATATATCATATCATATATATAATATCATATCATATCATATCACACATCATATAATATCATCATATATCATACCATCATATATAACATATGATATGATATGATATGATATGATATGATATCATATCATACCATATAATTTCACATATTTCATTTGCCACTGCAGGTCTAGGTAAGGAAACCAAAGACTAATGCGGAGGTTATGGAAAGGAGTACTAAGAAAATGTACCTGAATTGATATTACATAGAATAATGGACTGAATACCTTCTAGATTGAGATCTGGCCAGCTAGTATCACAAAAATTCAATTCAGATTCAACTAAGGATTCACATTAACTTAATGAACTAAATAGTATTTGTTATAAATGGTCATTTCCCCTGGGTCTTTTTCAGTATCAATCGTCCGCGCTGAAAATATAACAATAATGCAGGTCATGTCAGTGGTAAAGCAATTAATCATCATTACGTCTAAAAATTTAAAAGCACTTAGTACAACCAATGAAAGGAAAAATAATCTGCAATAGATATAGGCAGGGTAATTTTCGTAAGTCTAGATAAGCCCTTGTATTTTATAGCAGATTCTTACTAAATCTTGTATATGTTGGGGCTTTGTATAAACCACCATAGCCTTTCTTCAACATAACTCACTGAAAAAAAAATCGACAATGGAGATTCTAAATGCGAGATGGGCCGCTTGCCATCTTGATCGGAAGTATGCTTGCTTGACGACGCCACGATTACGCAAAATTGCCCACGTTACGTCCATTTTTTTGCTATTGAAATGCTTTCTATTATTAGTAAATGCATTTCTGAAATCAGAAAGAGAAGACCTATTGATTGATAAACAGTTTGCTTGATAAGAATGTTGTTTCAATTTTTAGCTATGACGTCATCAACACATTGATTGTACTTTGGATAAGTTCCTCGTTGAAATAAGCGCTAATTAGTCTACTAAATTTCCTCACAGACTTTCCAGAATATTTGCTGCAACTCTTGCAAGAAAGTTTCATCTATTATTGTAGTTACCTCGAAAATGAGTTGTCAGAATACACAAAATGGTCATATATTGTGAGGTTTAAAAATCCTGAAATAACTCTGACGTATCTTCTTCAAATAGAAAATCGAAAAATTGGCAATCGTTCTTTCCCCGTTATTAGACAAGCAAGAGCCTCTCTGCTATTAATATTTTTCCTTTGTTGGTTTCATCCTATGGCATTAAGTGGAAATTCTCACAGTCCAACTCACTTCGCTACTTCAAGGATCACCAGGAACATATAGTTCAGCACTATATTTTCAATTTCCATTGCATCCTTATTATTTTTGAATACTTCTTTGATCATGTAGCCATGAACAGTTGAAAATTTTGCCCCTGAAAACTACCCCCGAAGCCGCTTGCTTAGTCATGATTCAGCTGTAGTTGCCGGGATCATAAATTTAAAGTTCGCATCAGTTCTCCCCAAACTTCTCTGCTGTTTCCTGCTCTTATGATTTCTTCAATGTTTAATCCACGCAGATCTTCAAGTACCTGATTGACGTTATTTTTCCGATTCCCTGACCGACGTTAGGTGGTTCTGAAGGTCACCAAAAGACCAGGGTCTTCAATGGTTGACTACCAGTTGGTTCACTGGTTGACTATCTTAGAGATAGACATGCTTATACGATATGTATCTTGCATAATTTACGTGGTCGAATGGAGAGCAATGCTTTACTATAAGAAGTTGCTTTCACGTACGGCAGACACAAATGCTAACAAGGAAGAATTGTCTTCCAAAAATACCACTGTCATCTTGCACCCAGTGCCCTGGTTGGAATGAATGATTTTCTTGAAAAATAAGGGATAATCGTTGTATAGCTCTTTTATTAGTCCAATATTCAACTTTTCAGTAACTTCATCGGGTGCGAATGGCCAAAGGGGTTCCTCCGCCTCACATTTAACTTCTAACCTCGTCCTGATTAATTTCGCATAAGCCTTGGTCAGATTGTCATCATGACCTCCATGGCCCTTGATTGTTGATGCTGTATAATCCAGTGGATTCATGTCACTTGAATATACATTTAGTTGATGCATGGCTTTGTAATAAAACAATACTCTGGAAATTCATTAATAACTTGTTCTTTGAGGACATTTGCTTGTTTAATTGGAGGACCTCGTTCTTCGCTCATACTTATGTCGTGCAATGCGCCGATAGGCAATCTTTTGCCGCAATATCAGTACGCGGATATTTTCAAGAAATTCATTTACTGAATCTAATTCTTTAAGTAGCATTATTATATCATTCTTTCTAGCAGCAGAATTAAAGGCAAACTTCGGGTAACAAGGCTTATGACAATAAATTTCTGCTGCAAACATTATGGGGCAATCTACTCATGATCATCTGCAATTGGTTTGCTGCGGAAAATTTTTTTTTGTTCTGGATGCTTCAGTATCGTACCTTTTCATCAGTATACGCTTTGCTGATCTGTCTCAAGTACATCTGCGTAGTCCACAACTCTTGTATAATTTACAATTAAATGGTATTTCAGTGTGGCAAATGAAGCAAAGCTCTTTTTCTCTTAGATCCTAGCTCTGAGACGTACGTGAAGCCATGGTCTCATCTTCTTCGTCCTCGGCAGAAGAATCATTCCTGTTATCATTAAAAAAAAATGAACTTACACTAGAGCCTCTAAAGCTTTGTTCGAAAGAATACTCTGCAGCTTGCATGGGCTTTTTCGTGCGCTGTAGATATTTTACCTTCAGTAGCACTTCTGTGATGTAGTAATTCTTTTCGGAATATTTATTCTCGACCATCAAAGAGATTGCTCCGTCAAATTCTGCTAGCCTTCGATTTTGAATCCATTTGTTGCTTTCATGGTTTATTGAATGTTCCCAAACCAAACAATTACTCTCTCGTTTATCGCGCACAGCAGCAGAAGTTCAACTGGATGCCATTTTTCTTTATTCATCTTCGTTCCTTCTACTTGCTATCAATTCATTTCATGAATATATTGATGAGCATGACCACTTGCATTCTAACGGGATGCCACCCTTGTGAAATTAACCTTAACACTGTAACATTCAACATGGGACAAAATTTGAATCCATATATATCTGATGCCGATTTTCATGAATCAGTTTCTAGCTCAATGATCAGGAAAATAATAGCTATGCTAATGTAGGAAGATCAAGTTGAAGCTGGCAAAGAAAAAGAGCGTTTTCTCATCTCATTTACAATTCACAAACGAAGGTAGAGGAAAGTTCCTATTTGATAAATGTTACCTGTACCTAAGAAAACCAGAGTTATAGAGCTATATTAACCTAAACTGTTTGCTTGCTTCTTAAAAGGAGTCTGGGTATCGTACCAGACAGTAATCAGCAGACCACGTCAGAAGTATGTATTTGATTTGAATCTAGATGAAGCCTTCATAGTAATTAGACAGCTATTAAATATTTGAGGTGAAGTTACAAAAAATGTAAACTATTGCCAGTCTTAATCAAAATAGCAGATGCTGCTAAATTTTTGAAGAGGAGATTCTGCTGTCATGGATAAAACAAGTCAAACATGTCATTCACTGAGTTACTGGGGACAATGCAGAAATGTACACGTTGGTGTCACTGGATATCGACTGCCAAAAGTGATCTAGACTCATTTTTGTCGGCTCGTAACCGATTCTGCGACCACTTTCCCTCAAAGCACATTTGAGGGAAAGACTTGATGAATATCTACTGAGTTACGGGAGGTTGAGATTTACAAATAGCTTTAACTAATATGACTTCAAATTTTCTCTCTGGTGAATACATTATAATAAGCACTCAAAGCATGAAAAATTGTCCCTTCAAGTTTCTCAAATCAATGTCTTCCCAAAAAATTTTGTTTCCATATGACATTCATCATGTCACAAGTTACTCAGGCCACAAATTTTTTCATTTTGAAAATAAAAGACTCTTTCCTTTCATTACAAACACATCAGAGGTCTGATTCATTGACTTAATTTAAAAAAGTGCTGAGCAAGCAATACAACTCTTAAGTGCTAGAATATCCACTGAATGTAAAAAACCAAGACCATTTGACTGACAAAAGGGCAAAAGAAAGAATCTCAGAAATCCTCTTGATTCTCAACATGTTAATCAACAGAATCTTTGACAAAAGTCATGGAAAAAGCACAAGATATGAAATAATTAGCCTCTGGTCTAGCAGACCTGCTGTGAAAACAAGATTGAGAAATACTAAGGGTCTACATGTAATCACCATCATCATCATCATCATCATCATCATCATCATCATCATCATCATCATCATCATAAACATCAGTTTTGGAAGTTCAATTTACATGATAATTTCACATTTGTAACTGTTCCAAAGCAGAAGATAGCGCTGGGAATATGGATGGATGAAAGGTTAACTGTGCATTACATTTGAGGAGGGCAGTAAGTCTGTGAGAGTATTATCTAGTACGAGAGTTTGATATAACGCCCTAACCTTCAACCTAGGAATATGCCTGACCCAAATCAAATATTTAAGCAAGTGATTTAGCAATTACATACCTCATCACAAGACATATTGAAATCTTGAAGCATTAACTGAACCCTTGTAAGAATACTATATACCTGGTTAAGGCGTATACAACAGTGACAAAAAAGAAAAACTGACCAACCTTTGGAAGAAATTAATAAAAAAACTCTTCAAAATAATGGATATGAATATTAATTCAAAGTTTACAAGGTTGGCTGATCACTTTTCCCTTACATCATCACATTAGCGGCATCAAATCCAAGAAGTATTACCCAAAAACTTGTGGCAAAGGTTCCTCTTTCAATAAAATCTTTTCTGCAATGAGAATTATTTTTCTGTCCCGTAGCAGTTAATTGACTACTGAGTTCATGGGCCATGGTTCTTTAGTATCTTTGTATTCTTTCATGCACTCTACCTGGCACCTAAAGGTAGATGCTAGGACACTGAAAAGCTATGCCTAGTGGGCTGGCCCAGCAATGTGACTATACCTTGCAAATCTTAGACCTGGAATTCTAGAGAGCCACAATGGACTCTCCTCACTTTATATAAAAACCATGCTTGAATCCCCTTCAAAACACCACTCGATTATTTTGTAATAAAGCACAATAGCCAACAGGCAACATCAATATCCACTCTCTGTCTTCTTGACAAAGTTCAGTCCAAAGCCATTTGTCTCATCAACAATCCAAACCTCACCAAATCTCTCCAACCTCTTTCCCATCATCGATTAGTTGGAGATCTTTCCATCTTTTCTAGATGCTTTCACGGGCATTGTTCTCAGGAGATCCAGGAGACTATTCCTGTTCCTCTGAGGCATGTCAGAACAACCAGAAGCTCAACCCATTCACACCCTTTCCAAGTTTCACTGCTTAATCCACGAAGTTCATCCCACAAATCATCATTCATCCCTAGAACATGCAATTTGTGGAACGTCTTGCCTTCTTCTTGCTTTCCTGAATCTTACAACTTGTCATCTTTAAAATCTAAGATCAAGAAACTTGATCTGATGTCTCTCTCCTCTTAGCCTTTTGCTTTCTTCTTTCTTCCATTGTTGGGGCTTTGTATGGGCCACCACAGCCTTTCCCTAACATAACTCACTTAAGAATACTAAAAAAGGCCATCTTAACACTGTCAGGAGCTGAATTGCATTTACAATAAATCAAATATGAAAGGATACATCTGAGGTGCTCTGATTCTTTTGTGCGCACCAAAAACAATCAAAACTAATAACAAAATACAACTTATCGTAAAAAACCTGTGAATCATTAGGGACTCCAGAAATGACACCTAAAAAAAATTTCCAAATTAAAAAAGGCTATTGTCAAGCTGATTAACCAACAATTTTATGCAGTTCAATAACAAAATTCAGATTGTCACTTTTTAATGCAATGGAGAAGGAAAAAATCCAACATCGACAAATCATTTGCTAATTTTCTGACTTTTTAGGTGATCCTGTTCATCATGAGATGACAGCCAAATTTAAGCTATACTACAGAATGCAAACCTTTGCTGTCCTTTCATCCATTGCCCAGCCAAAACTGCCAATAGCTATGCATACTGAAGTCAAGGCAAGAAGAACTGCAAAAAGGGGATATGACAATTTTAAGATATTTTATTCGATATAATATTTTTTGAGGCTTATTATAGGCTACAATGGCCATTCCCCAACATAACTCACTAAAAAAAATTGATTCGTGCAAAATATTCATTTTGCACAGTTAACCTTAACACTTTTTTACCAACATACGCAATTAAAATATACCATAAGGTCACTAATTATACAAAAACTACAAAAAAAATACCATGGGGAGCAAACTATACGCTGATTACCCCATGGCCAGTACAGCTAGAAAACAGGAAGACAATAAAAAGAAAAGAAAAGAAAGAACAAAGAAGCAAACAAAATAAAAGTGAGAACAATATTCAACGCTAAGTTGATAAACTGAATAAAGCCCTTTATACTTAATATAATTATACATTATACTTTAAACCTTAACATATGTGGAAAATATTTACCAAATGAGCTTATAACAGTTCCTAAAAAGAAACATTATCTTGGCAAATTATTGTAAATTTTATCTTCTAGCGTTCCTTAAAACACTTCTAAAAATTGAAATGCTACATCATACTTCTCCATTTATTTGCTTGTGGGCCTAATGAAGACACATATTCAACAACTCTTCTTTCGAATGCCTTCAAATCTGTAAAAAACAACAATTAAGATTAATCAGTTGAACGAGAATATAAATGAATGAATGAATGCAAACATGAATGAATGCATTAAAAATTCAAGTGGAAAATCAAAAAATCTTTAAAAAATTGGAACATTAGTCGGGAACAGCAGTTTAATGACGAATCTTAAAACCAAGATGACGAGAAAAAGAGTCACGATATCTCAATGTGCTTTCAGTAAGAGATATTACGACGCATCCATTATTTTACACCAACGTTTTGGACACACTTTAGCATCTATAATCAGTGTGAACTTATAAGAAGGAGACAAACTTGAGAAAGTTTAGAGAAAAAAGGCAAGTAGACAACAAATAAAAGAAAGACGTGATCGGCTAGTCCAAAAAGTGAGAGGAAATCCCAGAACGGGTGCCAAAAATTTATGTCAAATAATAGATGCGTCTTAATATTTTCTTAATGAAAACTCATTAAGATATCACGACCCTTTTCCTCGTCGTCTTGGTTTTAGATTTGCAAGAATCTGCTTAAACACCAACACTCTCGGTGGGTGTATCAAGATCGAATGTACTGTTGCTTTCAAAGGATCCGTCTTACCTTCAGCCTGTATTTGCTGTGAGGGCATATCGGGGCAGTTGTTGAAGGACCCATTTTCCATCTTCACTTTCTCATCAATACCAGTCATAAGGCTTCGTTTTTCTATTCCTCTGTATATCAAATGTTGGTTATATCTTCATTTGTTTGCTTCTGCCATTATGTTATTCTTTCATTCGGATCACGATTGATAGAGAGGTTGGCTGGACTTGTTCGGTGAGTAGGAGGCAAGCTTAACAGGGGAAAATATGTTCCCACCCCCATCCATTATATTGACTCTTATTAATGTCAAACAGGGACATAAAATCACAAAGCTGTAAGCAGTTACAAAAAAAAGTTCAGAAATGACCACGAAAAGATTCCAGAAAATTATTTACATTTTACTGAAACAGAAACGTACTCATCAATTAGCAACAAGACAGAGCTTGTAAAGCAAAGAAGACTTCGGCCCCAATCCGAATTGAGTCTTGGGAAGCACCTTATGAGCTGCGGCATTGAGATGCATGGTGCCCAGTCCTTTCTCACCGCAATTCTTAGAAGTGTGTGAAATAGATCTGCGACATTGTCGAGTGTAGCAGGAACCAGGGACTTCTCGACTCCGAGATTTTCCAGGAAGGTGGATTTCATGAGACGGCTTCCCATTGCTTTCCTCACCAATGGTGTTCTTATTGTGAAACATGTGGGGCTGGAGCTGACGAAAACCTGTATTATGAGTCTGTTCGCTTGGCCACTACTGCTGCTTTTCATACTCGATATTCAGCAGAAACCAGAAACAGAGCTCTGAGGTTTTTCTAGGGATGTGGTGAAACAGAGCAGTATTTACCTTTAATGTATTCATTATTTAATGAAGTAAATTCCAAATATTGAACAGCAACACTAACTGCGTCGCATATTGGATATTGAGCATAGCAGAATCCAGAGGAAGGGCTGTGAGCTTTTTTCAAGGGAAATGGACCTTATGAGGTGGTTTCCCGTTGCCTTCCTCGTCAATGGTCTTTTTATTGTGTAGGATTTGAACTCACGGCACAAATAGAGCTATTTGCGTGATAAAATGAAATGCCTAATAAGTACCCAAATGGAAGGGAAGAGGAAAATAAACGCAACCATATGTAGCTTAAAATTTCCGAATAAGATAGATAAGGTAATTATCCAACAAGCCTTGGAGGGTGTACTAATTACAAGCAATTGTGGATCTTTATTTTTGTGTGTACTGTGTTGGGGAAGGTCTTGGAGGTCTGTAAGAAAGATTCAACATAAGAAGAAAGAAAGAGGCTAGGATAAGAGGGAGGTAATATCATTTGAATTGATTTTGGGTTGGAAAAACGATTTAACATACAATGGAAGTCTGACTATGGAGAGTTCAGCCAGTTGAAACTGCTTTTTGATCTTCACCGTTGGAGACAATGTAAAAACCTCCACGTTGGTGTCCATGGATATCGACCGCCAAAAGTTATCTCGACTCATTTTTCATCGGCTCGTAACCGATTCTGCAACCACTTTCCCTCAAAGCAAATTTGAGGGAAGGACTCGATGAAAAAAATCTTCACCCGTGAAATAATGCATTAATCGTGTCTCTTGAACCTCTCTTCTTGAAAGTCAGTCTCAAAAAAGGATGAAGAAAACGGATAACTCAAGGAGGCAGGAAGCAACATAAAGACTAATTAAGATTAATAAAGCAACTAAAGGATGGAGTGAATAAACTATCAAAAGGCGGTACTGTAATCAAATCAAGCATGCCAAGAGTTCGTTAAGCATCAGTAATCGTAGCCATGTTTATTTTTTTGGTAAAAAAATCTGACCCATGTCACCTGCTTTGTTTGTTTCTGCCAAGGAAACAGCACCAGCAGAGGGGAAAGCCACTGATAAGACTTGTAGTTGTCTTTTGATTTATTCAAACTGAAGCACGTTCTGAATATTTCCATCCATTTGTCATTCTTCTGATTATTATCCCCTCGTCTGTTTCAAATTTCCCTCAGCTTTTTATCCAAGATATCTTTTGACATTGTAAATACTGGACCATTGGCCCGGTGGGATCCTTTGCCTGGTCCTGTAAAAAAGCAAAATTTAAAGTAATGAATGTGTATTCTATGGATCTTTTTAAACTTGATCTTGTAAATTGACATCTTTGATTTTTTTAACTTTTTAATTTTCACAGGACCTTGACTGATTGAAGCTTCTGAGTAGGCTGACCATAAATATAGATTATCATTATTATCTAACTATATACCAGTCGCAAATCCATCCTTCTTTAGAGTACTGCTCCCACGTCTGGGGTGGTGCTCCAAAATCCACTCTCTGTCTTCTCGACAAAGTCCAGTCCAAAGCCATTTGTCTCATTAACAATCCTAACCTCACAAAATCTCTCCAACCTCCTTCCCATCGTCGATTAGTTGGAGATATTTCCATCTTTTACAGATACTTTCACGGGCATTGTTCTCAGGAGATCCAGGAGACTATTCCTGTTCCTCTGAGGCATGTCAGGACCACCAGAAGCTCAAATCATTCACACCCTTTCCAAGTTTCACTGCTTAATCCACGAACTTAATCCCACAAATCATCATTCATCCCAAGAACATGCGACTTATGGAACGTCTTGTCTTCTTCTTGCTTTCCTGAGTCCTACAACTTGTCATCTTTAAAATCTAAGATCAAGAAACTTGATCTGATCTCCCTCGCCTATTAGCCTTTTGCTTTCTTCTTTCTTCCATTGTTGGGGCTTTGTATAGGCCACCATAGCCTTTCTGCAACATATCTCACTAAAAAAACTAGTTTGAGCCCGTTTCTAAAAGATTTGCTGCCGATGGGGGGTCAAGGGGCAAACAGACCGAGTTTGGTTGCGAATGGAACGAGGCCCTCACATGGTTTTGGCCCACGAGTCAAACTTCCTTAAAAGATGCATATTTTTATCTGAAAATGCATAGCTTGCTCTGTTTTCAAGGCTAGAGCAAACCAGAGAAAGATGCCCGAGTTATTCAAGAGAACTAAAGCTTCATGAGGTGGCTACCCGTTGCTTCCTCAACTTTAGTGGTTTTATGGTAAATCATGCGGGGTTCGAAAGCAGAACCCCCTTTATTTTGAGTTGGCTCAGGTAAGCTACTGCATTTTTATTACAGCACCACAGCCCTGCTTTATTAGGAAGGCTGGAGATATGGACGAAGCGACGGCACTGGCCCAAGATCGCGTTGGGTGGAGAAGGAAAAGATTACCACCTGAACAAGCAGCCTTGTTTTATGTTATCCGAATTCTTGAAGTAATTCCTTTCAAAGGAAAAAATAGGTTACAGTACTCAATTTTTCAAGTATCAAATGATAATATTAACAAAAGCATTGTGACAGATATTTCTTATTAAAAGGGTATCTGGCATCACGTGATAGCCTCCTGGTATCTTGAGTGACTTTCCTTCTGGATCCAAGCCAGCTGTACGTGTGGAGGCGCTTTCTATCGTACGTGTTTCGTCTTTGTAAGATCTTCTAATGTATGACGTAACAACCGTCGAAGTTTCTTGCCAGAATAATAATAGAAAACATGGAGTCGTCGATAAGGCTTGTTGTGAAAACGCCTAACCAAAGGTTCAAGGACATACACATTGATTGCGACCTTGGCTGGACTGTAAAGAAATTGAAAGAATACCTAGCTAATGTGCATCCAACGAACCCGGTAATAATTTCGTCCTATAATGTAACGGGCTAATTTGCTTGACCTGTAGTTGCTGCTTACTCAGCCGGCCTAAGGTACCCAGATAGGCCTGATAGGCCGGTGCTGGCGAAACTCGCAGCCCATATTACGAGGAGCAGTAAGCTAAATAGAAGATCTATTTAGTTTGTATGAATTAAAAGAGAAAATTTGATGTGATCGGACTACGACAATGTGGCAGGCTAATTTTGGACCCACATTGTTAATTATTGACTTTTTCGCAAACAAGAACATAGGCCTATCTACTTGGTAATGCGTGGAAATTTACAATTAAGTTGGGAGGCTAGGTACTGAGATGAAGATTGGTTACCTTTATAAGGAAAGCCAAGGAAGCACTGTCACTAAAAGTATCAATCGATTCGAGAAATCCCTGACTACCTCGAAGACACGTTTCCTTTAGAGGAATCAAAATTATTTTGAGAAACCAGATAGTATGGCCAGCCGGTCTCATTTTTGATCATTTTACGCTGGGAAGTTTGAAAAAATAAATTTTCTCTTGCTTTTTTATTTTTCTTGAGGTTCCACAAAGGGAAACAGAAATTGGATGCCCCAAATTTTGTGACAAGATCTGTCATACCAATTATTAATATTTGCTGAAGCATTGAATTATTTCAAACAGTAAAATTACCTTTAACAGGAGAGCTTATCACAGAGACTTATCTATTCTGGACATTTATTAAAAGATGAACAACAGTTGAAAGAAATTCTCAGCAAGGCAAGTTCAAAAAGTATTTTTGTGAGATTCTGTCAAAGATTTTATAGGTCTACTGTGATGATAATGTCCATGAAAGGTCTTGTAGAATGACTTTGATATGCACCCACTCACTTTATGCCATTTATATGTAACACCATCATAAGATGAAACCTAAATGTTATCGGTAGCACCAATTTCAGCAGAAGGGATATTCAAAGCATTGCAGAAGATCGCTTCAGTTGGAGACTATGAGTGGAAGGGTTGAATTGCTAATTTCATGGTTGCAGCGGCGATAAAGGGTTGAATAATAATCTTTTTAACTTTCTACACATTCAATCCATTGGAAACATCATGTCAATTGCTGGGTAGACAGGACCAGAATCTTCTTCTTCTACAGCTTCATTCCCATTTGTCAGGGTCATCAGTTGGGATAATCCTTCTCCATTCTTTCCTATCAAGGGCGTTTTCCTCCTTCCTTGCTATTGCTCTCTGGTTATCGTTGATACTGTCTTGCCATCTTCTCTTTGGTCTTCCTCTTAAAACAGGACTAGGATATCCCTGAAGTTTTCATGAAATCAAACATAAATAAGATGGTGGCAGTAAGGGCATCCAATCATAAAAACTCAGGCAAAGCAAAGTGGAAATTGCAGGCCCAAGCAGCCAAGCTAAAAATTTATAATGCAAGGTTTTGGTTGGAGGAAAGAAGATTGAAGGGGTAGGATATTAATGAAAGTTATGATAAAGATATCATTGAGCTATATAACCGCAAGACTCATAATTTGTTTTAAAACTTCATTTTGATATATAAACTAAACATACAAATACAAATCTCTCTAATAATAGGTAATTTGTATTCGGCTGACCTAATTACAGGTACTTCTAGTATAAAAAATGTGAATGAATAAAATAATAACATGACAAATAAAAAAAAAGAATAGAAAAAACAAAATGTAATAAGGTAATAATAATAACAATACTAATACAAAATTTGTATAGTGCCCCCATACTAATGTGTTCAGCAGCGCTTTACAATTTACAATTCCTAGTAATGTCCGTTTGAAAGGCTAAAACCTAAAACCTAAAATCTAATATCTGAAATAAAATGTTACATGTTCATAATGATGTCAAAATGTCATAATAATCCAAACCATCATTTTCCATATGCTATCTTGAAATAGTGTGATTTGAGGAGCTGTTTGAAGGATTTAACATTGTTGCTTTTCATTGCATTACATGTACTGTATAAGTACAAAGCATGGCTAAAAAGTAATTTATAGATACTGAAAACTACGTAGCAAATAGCCAAGTGATTAAAATACTTTGCATCATTATCATCTGCTTCTAGCTTGTGCCGGATCGCTCTTGAGGCGATCATTTGCTTCCAGGTTGTGTGATCTTGTGCCATCTCTGGTGTTACGCCAAACTCATCCATATTCATCTTCACACAGTTGTAATTAAAATACTTAAGTATAAATCATAAATTTCAAGAATCAAAATTTTTTTGGAATAAAAGTGTCAGCAACAGTAAGTTAAATGAATATAGTGACCTAAGAACTGCCCCAAGACAAAGCAAAGGAAATATTGTACGGAAGAGTAATGTAGGACTCATGAATTTATGAGCCCTAAACAAAACAATCTTGAGGAGAAACTAATAAATGACTTGCTGATAATTGATAGCTCCTATTGGCAACCCCAATTTGCAGGAGAAGCCTGCAGAAGAATGGGAGGATGCAGTACACACATTTTTTTTATAAGGAAGTGCTTAATAAAGAAAGTAGTACTCTAGTAGGCAAAAACTTAAGGAATTTTTAGTGCTGAATTGAAGACGGCAAAGGAATGTGAAAAATGAAATCTTTGAATGTACATGTTTTGTATTATGTAACTAAGGAAGAATATTAAAGAAGTAACAAATCAACGAAGGGTGCATCAAAGTCTGAGTCACGTTGTTATATTGCACATGGAAATTTTGAAGTTGCAAAAAAAAAGAAAAAAAAACTTTAAGTTGCTATGGGTAGGTTCTTATCAAAATGAACAAAATTTTGAAGTGCATTTGATGTTCTCTGCAGTCAGTCATAAATTTGTTTGAAATGCAAACCGAATTAATTGTTAATCTTATTGAAGGAGCATGACTCACATACTGTTCATATTGTTTGTCCAAATTCATCAGAAGATGCTTCAAAAGAAATGCAAACAAAGGTAAATTTTTTACAATGTATGAATGCCGCTTGTTTTACTTTGCCATTTTGATAACAACTACATGGTCATCATCATCATCAGGAAAGGTTGACGCGATTTCGAATCGCCGTGGCCTCTTTCATGAATCGTTGCCAAACTCTTCTGATTTTTGCTTGCTGTATCATTGCGTGGGTACCATCACAGGCTTTTGTAATGGAGTCTATAAAGCGTGTCTTGGGCCGGCCTCTTCCTCTCGGACCATATACTGTACCCAGTAGGGGGGTCCTGCTGAGTCCTCCTCCTTCTCAAATGATGTGACCGACTAGACTTAGCTTTCTACGATAGACAGTATCCAATATAAGAGCTTCAGGCTGTCTTCTTTGTAATACCTCCGTGTTTGTAGTCATAGACGTCCAGCTTATTCTCAACAGCCTTCGGTAACACCAAAGCTCAAAATTTTCAAGACGTTTCTTATCAGACTCTTTCATCGTCCAGCATTCAGCTCCATAGCCAGCAATTAAAAACACCAATGAGGATAGCAATCTTTTCTTTGTTCTGAGAGCTATGTGCCGATCTTTCCATTTGTTGGTTAGTGATATTGTAGCCTGTTTATCTCTGGTGTATCATCATAAGTGGTGGTGAAGTTGGCACTACATGGTAATAGGTACAGATGCAGTTTATTTGTTTATCTATACAGTTCAAATGGAACTGAAAGAAAGCACCTTTTTGTCAAAAAGTGCAGATCGCAAGGCCTTGATTTTAGGATTAGGTGAGACAGATCATGCCTTGTTATGAAAATATACTTACATGCAGTATTTTGTGCAAGTATTTGTTTTAGTGTAGGGGAAGACTATGTGTGTTTATGAACTTTAATGCCTTGAAGAAACAGATTCTTCCAGTTTTTGGAACCTGCTGTAATGTCTCCTTGTAAAAACAGATTCTTCCAGTTTTTGGAACCTGCTGTAATGTCTCCTTGTAAAAGCAGATTCTTCCAGTTTTTGGAACCTGCTGTAATGTTTCCTTGAAGGAACATATTCTTCCAGTTGTTGGAGCCTGCTGTAATTTCTCCTTGAAGAAACAGATTCTTCTAGTTTGTGGAACTTGCTGTAATGTCTCATCTTGTAACGGGTTATCTATAATTTTATTTCAAGGGTCAACCAGCAACTTCAAATGAAAACTACCTAAGTTCAAGCAGCTTGCCAGCTTCTGATGGTATCAGACGACGAAATGTTCCAAACTCAATGCAATACCCAGGCATAGGAGGGTGAGTCAATCAAATCATGCTCACATTAATTCAACCTGGGTCTTTGGTACTTTGAAGATTGTTAAACATTTAATTAATGTTCAACCATTCAGGTGTTGGTATTGTTCTGTGGTTATTGTGCTTGATTACATATCCATTGTTGGTGGTGCAACCCAAGCTTAACTTTCAAGTAGAGTGAGGATAGTGACTAGTGTCTTTCGGTAAACGAGTACCGTATTTTCCGGACTGTAAGTCACTCCGGAATACAAGCTGCACCAGCCATAAAATGCATAATAAAAAGGAAAAACATATACAAGTCGCACTGGAGTATAAGTCGCAGTGTTGAAATTACCAATACAGGCCTAGAGCGCCCTCTTGCCGTTCAGTGTGAAAATAACATGTAAAATGATATATCGGTAATAATGTGTTAATAATTTTACACATAAGTTGCTCCGGAGTATAAGGCGCCGCACCCCCGGCCAAACTATGAAAGAAACCTCAACTTATAGTCCGGAAAAATACAGAATCTTTAAATTCGGTTTTTAGTTTGTGGTAGAAATTCGGATTCAGGATAATGAATTCTGCTTCATTCCATCATTGGAACAACTCGCATGGAGAAATTTGATTTTAACCCCTCCAAATCACGCAAAACAGAATGTCTTCAAAATCCCAAATACACAGTATGGTTTCTCTGTACAGTTGTACTAGGTACTTAATGGAATTTTTTGAACTTCTGTCAGTTTACTAAAAGTCAAAGTTGCCTTCTTCCCAATTTTTGCTTCAAAATTGACTTCATTTGAGAAGCCTATTTGAATTTCCAATACCGCCCTAAGCATTCTAGTGTAGGTTCCGTCTTGTTTGGTTTCTTGTTTTTTGGTCAGAGACCATGTTGGGGAACCATATAACAATACTGATTCCCTACCTTACTATCTGTATGGTAAGCTACCTAGGATCTCCTCAATAATCAGGGAAAGAAGGACACGTTTCGCAAGGCATTGCTACAGAAGAGAGGAGGAGTTCGTCAGCGACGCATTACTTTGCGAACATAAGCATGGAACAGCTAAAGTAGGAAAACCTGTCAAGACATACCCAAAGCTACTTACGGAAGACACTGGTGTGCAACTTTCAGATCTTCCTAATGCTATTTTTTTTTCAACCAAAAGAAGAATTACAAGGAAGTATAATCAACAATACGTACGATTAATGAAAACTGATTTAACTAGAATGAAACTATTGAATGGAAAAAAAAGCAACAACAATTGAATGCCAAAATTGAACGAAGAGAAAGTGATTACATCCAATTTTATGAACCAAATGGTTGGGAAGGATCTTATAGCAGAGCTAATTCGTAGACCCCCACCCGGCTGATCCGGCTGATCCGGCTGATCCGGCTGATCCGGCCGACCCAGACGTACTGACCAAAGGCCTAGTTGTTACGTGTAGCTGCTGCGAAGGAAAGAAACTGCTATAACAATAGTAACGAAGTATTTTGTGATCAGAGTTTTTTCACTTTTTTCAGTAAGATTAAAACGCCAGATTTGAAAATATGCGCCTTAGGTGTCTTTTATTGATCATATTATTGAAGACAGGGTCATTTTTTAGACAAGTGCTTTGGTACCACTGTATCGCAGAGAGCTTAGCCCATGGGTAGTGGTATTTAATTTTTGCGTGTGAAGTCCTCTAGCAGATGAAAGACGAGTCAGTCGATTGTGCACATTTCCAATCCTCTGGAATAGCCAGTTTAAGCCGTTCGGCAATTGATTCTTTTCAAAGTCGTGCATAAAAAGTATTTCCTGAAGCTTGAGACTATCATTTAACTTCTAGATTTTTAAGTTTCTGATATGCTGTAATGTGTGGTCGTTGTATCTGGAATAAGTGATTGTTCGTATAGCCCGTTTTTGGAATGTGTGAACCCGATTAAGTTGGACATCCGTTGCAGTTTTCCATAGAATGCATCCATATACAAGGTGTGAGTTAAAAAGGCTGTGATAAAGGTGTTTTAGAGTTGAGCTCGTTACAAAATGTCTGATTTTACTTAGCAAGCCAATAGCTTTACCTAGGGTTTTTGTAAGTTCATTGATATGTGATTTCCAGTTTAATTTATTATCGATAATAATGCCTAAATACTTCACATGATGAGATTCATATAGAGTTCTGTTATTCAGACGGAGAGTGAACTTAAAGTTCTCCTTTTTGCTCAAGTTGTTTCTAAAGAGAAGAAACTCCGTCTTCACAACATTTAGTGAAAGTTGATTTGCACAAAGCCATTCATACAGAGATTTTCGTTCTTCATTCATTGTTAATCTAAGATTTTTCAGACTTCTATCGGATACAATAAGGCTGGTATCATCTGCGAAATGATGTACGAGTGACTTTTGAGTAGCATGTCTTAAATCATTTATATAAAGTAGAAATAATAGTGGTCCTAATATGGATCCTTGTGGCACACCACACGATATTTTCATCAATCTTGAATCGATGAAGGCAATTTGTACCTTTTGTTTTCTGTCAGTTAAGTAGGATTCAAACCATAGATGAGCTTGTCCTCTAATGCCGTAGTGGTAAAGCTTGTCGAGCACTATTTTGTGATTGACAGTGTCAAAGGCTTTTGAAGATCAATAAATACCCCGCATAAATTTGTTTTATTGTCCAAGGATTTCTTTATATTCTCAACCAAGTTTACGAGTGCATGGGTAGTCGAGGTTCCTTTTCGAAAACCAAACTGCAGGTCATAAAGAGTATTTTCTTTTAGCATGAAGTCATGAACTCTGTTGTACATTATTCTCTCATAGATTTTACTTATGTTAGAAAGTAGTGAGATTGGTCTGTAGTTACTACATTTTTCATGGTCCCCTTTTTAAGAATAGGGCAGACTCTGGCTTCTTTAAGTAATGATGGAAAGTGACCTTCGAGAAGCGATTCTGAAATTAGTATCTGGAGGATACCAGAAAGTATGTCGGCATTTTCTTTGAGAATTTTGTTAGGGCAGCTGAAAGGTCCACATGATTTGCTCATCTGCATTTTGCTGAGGAGAGAACGAATTTCATATAACGTTACGTCTGCTATGTAAATTGAGTTATGGGTAGATGGGCCAAGAAAATCAAGGTAGGAACATGTTGAATTTTGAATGTCTTTATCTAGATTTGGCCCCACATTAACAAACAATTCATTCATTGTATTTGCTATGTCCTTTTCATTACTAAGAGATGTATTATTATAGTTTATGCTGACGGGAGAAGTTGGAATTGATGATTTTGATACATTTATGATTTCTTTGATACCTGACCAGGTTTTACGAACGTTTTCAGCATTAACACTGAAGTACTCAGCGTAATAGTTTTTCTTGCTAACTCTTTGTAAGGCAAGTAGTAAGTTCCTATAGGATTTATATTGCTCATGAAGATATTTCTTGATATCCGGGCGCACTACAGTTACAAAGGATTTGTACAATTTGCCTCTTGTATCTATAGATTTGAGAATACCTTTTGTTAGCCATGGGTTCGCTGCAATTCCAATTTCTTTCCTGCTAAGTAACTTTGTCGGTGCCATTACATTTAATATATCATCTACAGTGGTGTAGAAGATACTAAATGCTTCTTCAGCGCTAGTGCCTGCTAGGGTTTTGACCCAGTCTATTTTCCCAGTTCCTCCAGAAATTCTTGGTTGTTGAACATAATCACGTTTCCATATTTTCTTCATTTTCAATTTTGTATAGTCAGGAAGTCTTTCTATGTGTGTGAATTGAGGAAAACGATCTGAAATCGACGAAGTTATGTTTCCAGAAGTACATTTGTATTCTAATTTGTTAATGAAGATATTATCGATTAGTGTTTTTGAATGGCTAGTGACACGTGTTGGTTGTAGTATAAGAGGCTGAAAAAGTGCTGCTGACAGGGTGTTGAAAAAGTCAGCAGTAGCGGCATCTGATTGGTGGTTTAATAAGTTGATATTAAAGTCGCCCATAAGTATGCACTCTCGTTTTTCTTTCGTAATTGTTGAGATAATTTTACCTATAACTTCTGAGGAGAAGTTACCAATATCCGTATTCGGGTGCCTATAGATGACCCCGAAAATTATTTTTTTTTTGCGTAAATCAGTAGCTTCAACAAAGTGAGCTTCTGCGATATTTTGAATTGACATGCACATGTCAGATCTTGGTTTTTTTTTGAATTTTCCTGATTTAATGTACAATCCTACACCTCCCCAGTTTGTTTTTGACGTGGTATGAGTAAAGGTTTCGTAGCCTGGTATTTCTATATCTGTTTGTGGTTTTTCACCTTAGGGAAGTCGAGTTTCGCTGATACCAATTACGTCAAAGGGAAAGTTAACCCTTTTTAGCAAAGTCCTTAGTTCATCAATATGTAGTTGAAGGGAGCTTATGTTCATGTGAAACGTCGATAAGAACCGTTTATTTAGCCGTGCTTGCTTGAGTTCGAGGGGAGTGTAGTATTTTGACGTGGTCATGTCATCAATGAAATCGTCCGTTGAAAATATGTGACCAGGAATTTTGTCTAATAAGGAGTCGATGGTTACAGATTGGTTAAACTGAAGGCTTCCAAATAGTTCTGTGGAAGAGGGATTAGACAATAGACAAAATGCTATGGACAATAGAGAGCTATGGAGAGAAATAGTCAATTCGGTCCAGGCTACTAGCCGGATACAATGATATGATGATTTGAGAGTGTTAGAATAAAAAATTCACATGCAGCTAAGAACTCAAGTCTAAAGTGTCTTATGCTAGTTTTTTAAATCAATGTGTGACGATTTGATCACTGGTGTATGCTGAAAATATGCCGCATCTGTTCATTGTAGTCACATGCAATGGCAGGGAGCCAGCAATCATTACAATGCATATTGGCAAAGCTATTATGCAATGATGATGCAGCAGTACCAAGCTATGTATCAAGGACCCAGACAATCACCAGAATCCACTGCCGATCACTTTTACCAATGGCAACAAAATATGATGTAAGCTATCCAGCTCTTCTCATTTCTTGTCGAAAGCCTAATATTTGATTGTGCTTATAAAAATTCATCTCTTTGGTATTTCTAGGAGAGATGTATATTTCTGCAAGAAAATATGAATTTTCCTTGATATTTAATTGAATGAATAATGACTCTTTTAAAGTATATTTAAATGAAGCGTCATTTTGGATACCATTTTAGAAGGTTATTTGGCACAATTGTTAGATCATTTCTGCTGCGCCAACTGTCCTGGATTGGAGTAAGGCTCTTCCACATTTTTACTTGCCTTCTACCTGTCCACCCGGCAGTAAAGGAGTGGCTCCTGGCATATGGCTGGGGAACAGAGCGTGGCAATGGAAGTAGCCTGCCTTACAGTACCATGGATCGCCTCTCCAAAAAGGAGCTCATTTAGATGCTCATTTGAATTACAGGGCTTAACTTTACTTTTTTCTTCGCAAACATTTTGTGATGCATTGCTTGCATTGAATTGCTCAGGGCCATGCACCAACAGAGCATTTCCGGTTACCCGTATGCTGGCATGCCTGCACATTTCTCATCACCAGTAGCGCCACCCTCTGAACCATCTTCCCCAGCTTCCCAATCAGGAGGATCAGTAGCTGATGGACCTCCCGTAGCAGCACCAATGGAACCACCTCAAGCAGCGGTTGGACCATTAGAGCAAGGACAAAATGATGACCAGAGGAATCAGAATATGCCGATGAATGCAGGGGGTGCCATGTTTGATGAGGATGATGAAAATGGAGAGGAACGCAGAGACTGGCTCGATTGGATACACACGTTCCTTCGTGCCAGTGTTATGATAAGCATTATGTACTTCTACTCCTCAACAGTCAGAATTCTTATGATATCCCTGCTTGGCTTCATCATCTACTTGTACCAGGCTGGTTGGCTGACTCTAAGGAGGCAAAGACCAGGTAAACCATGCTACAGTTTCTTCTTCTGTTTCTTCTTCTTCTTCTCCTTCTTCTTCTTCTCCTTGTGTCTTGCGTGATGCACGCTTGGGCTGTCAATTCACGCCAATTACGACGAATGCAAGCACGGCTCAAGATGTTTTCGGTGGACTCGATTTCAGTCACTTTCTTGATACGGTCCCCATACGTTATTCTTTGACACCTTGTGGTCTTTTCCCCTGAATATGTCCTGAATGATCTGAAAGCCCTTCTCTCCAAACGACGTGCCCAAGAAAGCTGTACCGCGTCTTTCTTTAATGGCCACCAACAGTTTTCTTTGTACTCTAGCCTTCCTCAACCCTTCCTCGTTGGATTCTTGAGCTACATTTCACACTCTATAAAATGAAATGGTATCAAAGTGGCAGTCAGCTTACCAAATAGTGTGAGAGTATTTAACCAATGAAGCAAGACTTGATTCTCAGTTCACTGGATTCATGCATCGATTGAGCATCCTTGCTTACTTACAAAACACCATTTCTTTTAACGAGAGCCCTCGGTTTTAGTAATCTGGGGTCTTCCTGCTCCTAAGATTGAAATTAGCAGAACTTTATGCAACTGTCTTCACTTCATTAATGTTTCCTTCAATTTTTTGATGGAAGATTTTGATTATTCATGATAGAACAATACGTCATCAAGAAACGATTATAAAACCTTCAGTTTACTCAAATTAAGGCTCTGATCAGTTGAGCGATATCAGTATTTTTGACATTTTATATAAAAACTTTTTAGTGATTTTAGTTATAGTTTAATCACTTCACTGAAATAAGAAAGGCGCAGGAAAAAGGCCCAAATTGATGCAACTCCGGGCGTTTCCTACATCTACGGATGTTGTTCGAGGGCCAGCCGTCCTCGTAACGGGCTGTTCAGCCATGAGTGATCCTGCAGACGATGTTGACACCCCCTCCTAATCTTCGTTTACCAAGACAAGCCACGGCGCATTATTTCACTCGTAAGGATAGATCAGTCGAGGCATATTATGGTCACTGTTTCAAGGACAACCTAGAGCTGGAATTTCTCTTCTTGACAGGAGGTGTTAGGTCTCTGTAATTTCAGGTTTTGACATCGTTTTGTATAACATCACATCTTGAGCAAAGACATGGACACTGCTCGCTACGCAAAGCTTCTCAGTGTTCTAGAATGTTCCTTATGATTCAGGAATCACAGAAATCATGATATGACGTCACATTGTTTAAAGAATCAGGCCCTTGCTTGATTGGAAAGCTTTGCTGTGATAGAATATATGTTCGAAGTAAACTTATTTACTAAGATGCCGCTTTAACATAGGCATATCAAGGTAAAGGATTAAAAGGCTGTTATTATTATGATAATGCCAATTTTATTATTAACAGATGAAGTGGAAAACGTGAACCAGAATGAGGTTTGTTCTTACCTTTCATAGCAAATGTATATAAGAATTATATTCAATTATAGAATATAAATATTTATATATATTGATGCATCTATTTCTGTGTGTGTGTGTGTGTGTATGTGTGTGTGTGTGTGTGTGTGTGTGTGTGTGTGTGTGTGTGTGTGTGTGTGTGTGTGTGTGCGTGTGTGTGTGTGTGTGTGTGTGTATGTGTGTGTGTGTGTGTGTGTATGTGTGTGTGTGTGTGTGTGTGTGTGTATGTGTGTGTGTGTGTGTGTGTGTGTGCGTGTGTGTGTATAAATTCATGAAAGATTAGGAGATGGTATTTTAATAAGAAAGTGCCAGGAGTAGGAAGCTGTTAATTGCCCCTGGCGACACCGTGACATCTTTCCCAACCTATCGGAGCGTGTATGCTGTATGTTATAGCTGTTCCTATTACTTTATTACAGAATGAGAACGGACAGGCGAGGCAGCAGGAAGTCGATGGTGGGAATAGGGGAGATGAAAATGGAGAGCAAATTGATGCGATGGATGATAGAACTGATGAAGACAGGGTGGACATAACTGAACAGCAAATACGGATAAGTCCATTCCGTGCACAGATGAGAGTAATATATACGTTTGTAACATCGTTTTTTGTTTCATTAGTACCACAGGGTGCCCAGTAGAGTGGTATAATATCTCCCTTTTTAAGGTCGATTGCAGCCAAACTGGTATCCCCTTGAATGTAAGCGAAGACTATAATAGACATTTTGTTCACTGTTAACTATGGCAATGGCTGCAAATTAGATTGAATGTGTGCGATGTACTATCATTTTGATGATTTAATCCGGCTCAGTCTTAAGAGAGGTGATCTCTTTCGACAGTACAGCAAATATTGTTTGACAGCACAGCAATTCGCACCAGTTTTAAGTGTCGCTTGCTGTACGATTGATTATGTAGCAACTCGATCAAGCTTTTTTTTGAAACCATCGTCCAGTACATCCACAGATGCTTTGGTATGTCCGTTTTGTTTGTATAAATGTATGTATACACATCATTTCGTAAAATATCTGCAACGAGCTTTCGGTAAATAGTGTTCACCGCCACAGTCTTTTCATCACATACCTCGAAGTGGGCTGGCTGTTTTCTGCTGTGGTTTGTCCTCTTTATAAGGTACACTCAACGAAAGTGAGTTGATTCAGATTGGGGGGGGGGGGGGGTATTGACTCTGTACACCAAGAGATTCACTGCTAGTTTGGTTAGCCTTTTGCATCATAAAGGAGACTTGAACCTGAACGATTATAGTTTTTCATCCCCCTCTTCTTCCAGCTTTTTTCTATTGCAGAGTATAATGTTCATAAAAGATAGCATATTGGATAGAGGTTTAGCCAGAACTATGTCATTGGACATTTAAAACTATAGTTCATTGCTAATCGTAGTAAAGTAAACAATTCTATCATTGTATTGCTGCTGCCTGTTATTACTCAGATTCATGTCGTCATCATTATCATTTAGGTATTGATGAATATTGCTCAAATGCATATTAGAAAAGATAATAACATTTCAAGGTGATGATTTCAAAGGCCATCGAATTTTGCATCCAATGTATTGTAATATTTACCATCGAATCTATGATCATAAAGAGAGATCTTCATCCATCTATTTTTTTCTGATAATCTTGCCAAAGAGATATCCAAACAGTCTTTGTCTGGCATTGCACATGGTAACAAATGTCTGCTCGACTGGGTGAAGCAAGCTGTCGATCTTATTCCATTCCTCTTAAGTCTGCATCCAAGTCTGCATTTAATGCTGATAGCAAAACCTTAGGCAGTGTTCAACAAACCTGACCTCTCGCAGCTCCCTGCATCCTATTTGCGGTCGAACCGTCTCTAAATCTTCGTAGCCTCTCCTTTTCTTCCGTTTTTGGGCATTTGTATAGGCCCCCAAGACCTTTCTTGAACATAGAAAAGCTAGAAAAATTATTAAAAATTTCACACGGTATTCGACGTTATCAATCGTTCAGTCTTTTCTTCAAGCCACCTCCCGTGGTCGAAGACGATGAGCTGTCTTCTTTTTCTTCATATCAGCTCAATCTTCTCTTGTCAGTCTTACCCAGAAGTAATCCTGAGGACGAACACTAGACACACATTGATAACAGCTAATCTAAAAGTTGAAGTGTTTCATCCAGTATAAAAATTCGTAGTTCGTTCGTTCTATTTATTTCCTTTTTATTCATTTTCTTTCCTTCGATTAGTTGGATATGAAAAACTTTTCGAAGTATGTGAGCCGTTCCAACCAAGCAAATCCTCTGCAATTCCCAAACTCAGATTTAGTCCTACCTTATCAAAATCTCTCTTCACATTCCCTCCTGTAACTGTGCCTAAAGCCCCTATGACAATAGGCAGAATGACAACTTTTTCAGCTTCTTGTTTCCAGCGATTGAGAATTTTCTATTTCAGGTTTGTATAAAGTTCTATCATTGTTATCATTTTCAGTATTATTATTGCTAGTATTATCTATTAGTATCACTATTGTTATCGACCAAACTTATATTATCAACAGTTTGGATGCTCTTGCTCGGGGGTCAGCAACACGTGGCTCTAGAGCCGCATGCGGTTCTTTAGTGCCGCCCTAGTGGCTCCCTGGAGCTTTTTCACAAATGTTTGAAAACGGAAAAAGATATAGCTACCATAGATACATACAGCAAGTGTTGCCTTCATTATAAGGCTTATATGAGGCTTTAATTTTTTGTGGCTCCAGACATTTGTTTTTTGCTTTTTTCGTCCAATATGTTTTTTGCTCTTTCAGCATTTTAGGTTGCCGTCCGCTGCTCTTCCGTATAGCTATGGTCAGCAATCCCTCAATCGGACACATTCTCTTTGGACATGTTGACAAATAGTCATATTGGTCTTAATATTGTGGGCATTGGCACTAAATTCAAACAGTATCAAAATACTCACGAGACAGTGTTTGGAAAAATTCGTGCATTCACGGCATAAATTACGTGGTGCGGATGACTGCGGCCTTCTCGCGCACACCGATGAAACCATGCAATGCCTCGCTGACTCTTGGCACTGCAGAAAGGGACTATGGTCTCACGATCAGTGCAGAGAAAACGGAGGTCCTCCACCAACCCCCTCCTGGAATAGACTACATTCCACCCTCGATCAAAATCGACAGTGACGAACTTGTGACCACGCAGGCTTTACATTTCTCGGTAGCATAATCACGAATGAAGCCAAGTGCGACAAGGACATTGAGCACAAAATCAGCAAGGCTAACCAGGCCATTGGAAGACTCAGTAGCCGCGTTTGGAGCAGTCCCGACATCCGGCAGTCCCGGTAATGCGAAACTAAACTTGCACTGTACAACGCTATCGTACTTTCTGCGTTGCTTTAGATAGACGTGGACTTTGGACGCAGATGCAGTAGACGTAGCCTGTTGGGTCGGCTAGCTGTGGCTCCTTTCTTCGAAGCTGCGCTTATTTTCTCTCCTCCACGCGGCGAAGCGGCCACCTCTCGCTTCCTTCTTTCGCCAATCTTCGCCACTTATCACGATCTTTCGCATGCTCTTCGAAACAGTTAGCTGGTATGTCGCACTCATTTGAGCGTGCTTTGATGGGGTCCTTGTAGCGCAGTCTCGACCTTCCGTGTCGTCTCTTTCCTGATGCCATCTCGCCAAACAGCGCCTGCTTTGCATAGCGGTTTTCTTCCATTCGGTGACATGTCCGGCCCATGTCCAGCCCACCGCAACGTGCGTCCGTGTAGTATGATCGCCATCTCTGGCAGTCTTGCGCGACTGCATACTTCGTCGTTGGCGACGTGGTCCTGCCACTTGATGAACGAAATCCCATTACAAATAAGAATGAGCTCCACGGCAGCTACGTTCAAAAAGAGATTAAGAGAATTTCTGCAGAGTTAGCATCCGTTCCCGAAGCACGATCCCTGGGAAGACCAGCAATATACTTTTACAAATTTAAAATTTTCGTTCTACTTTTCTTTGTATAAACATATATATATATATATATATATAGATTGCCTTCGCACGAAACTCAGAGTAACAGAGAATCGGTCTCTTCCTTTTCGGCATTTCTGCTATATATATATATATATATATATATATATATATATATATATATATATATAGCAGAAATGCAGAAAAGGAAGAGACCGATTCTCTGTTACTCTGAGTTTCGTGCGAAGGCACTCGTCAGACAGACTATAACTGAATCACATTCCGAATTACATTGATTTTAAAATAAATGGATTGGTTAAAAATAGAATAAAAGTAAAATAAAAGTAAAATAAAAGTAAAATAAAATTAGAATAAAAGAAGCCGTTGGCAAGTTACTGTCTATTGTCTAGGTGATGCTATTGTTCATTAAATAATATTTGTTCTCGTGTCGGCATTTGGAGATAAGTTCAGAGCGTTTGTTCAAGGGGTTATTGTTGTGGCCGTTGATTATGTATAGTTTTTCCGATGTACAGAGGTCGCACCTTTTGGAGATGTTGTTGTATGGTTGAGCTGCAGTGATGATAGTCCATTGTACTCGGTAGTCTGTTTCGTTGTCCTTAAGTTGCCAGATGTATTTGGAAAGTTCGGTGCTGTTGGAGTACTTTTTGTTCTTAAATGACAGTTTGTGTTGAGTAGATCGTTGTTTGAATGTTCCTTCAGTCACGCCTATGTAGTTTTTCCCGGTTGTGTCTTCGTTTGTTGTCACTTTGGCGTTGTAGACAATGTTAGTGGTGAGGCAGTTGTTGTTCAGGGGGCAGTCTTCTTTTATGCGGCAGTTGCATGGTTTTAGTGCTGGGGTGGGTGTTTTAGTGTTGAGGATTTTCTTGTTGTGTTTGTTGATGATGGAGGCCATGTTTTCTGTGCAGCTGTAACTAATTTTTAGGTTGTTTTTATTGAAGATGCTGTGAAATCTGTGGGTTTTTGGAAAATGCTTGCTGATTAGCTTGCGGAATGTGTAGCCGATGTTAGTGCGGATGTTCTGGTTGTATGGAGGGTTGTACCAAATGATGTTTCGTTGTCTGTTTTTCCTTGTACGTGTGGGTGGGCCCTGGTTGTTATAGGTGAGGGTGTGCGTGAGTCCGCAGGATTTTAGGGCGTTTTCGTAGATGGGTTTCGTTTTGTTGAATTCTGTTTCGTTGCAGGATAGGTTGGAGATTCGGCGACTAATGTTGTCTGGGAGCTGTTTAATGATTCTGGGAGGATGGTTAGACTTAGTGTTGATGTATAGTGGCTGGTCGTTGGGTTTTCTGTAAGGGTAGTATGTTCCGTTGTTGAGGTTGAATGTCACGTCCAGGTAGTTGACTGTCTTCATGTTTGTCTGTATTGTAATATTTAGTCCGTGGTTTTTGAAATGTCTTGTTATGTCTTTTTTTATTCGTTCTGCTGTTGGTCCTGAAATGTTCTTAAATACAGCTAATCCGTCATCTCTGTATAGTCCGATACTGTCTTTCCCGTACTTCGCGCATAAACCGTGGAGGATGTAGAGGCCAACTAGTTCACAAATTTCTGCTCCGTCAAAGCTTCCCATGGTGACATCAAATGTGTTGTGGCCTTTCTTGATCCATGATTCGCTGTTACTGAAGAGGAGGGATTTTCTGGCGTGCATAATTATGTTGATGTCTCTTTCGGTAATGTTGCAGTGGCTTTTTGCGAAGGCGATGGCATTTTTCAGGAGACTCTCGTTTATGGATGGGTAAAAATTGTCAATGTCGAATATGATGAATTTGTGGTTTTTTTTATCCGGGATGTTGGAAAACCAGTCTATGACCGAGAGAGAGTTTTTCCATTGGTTGAGTGACGTTTTGGTTCGAATGGTGGTGTTGATGTTGGTGAGGATCTTGTTGCTGATGCGGCCTATCTCGCTTTTTGCTGGGTTGATGAGTCTGCAGGTGGGTTTGTTCTCGAAATTGTCTTTGTGGTCTTTTAGGGTTATGAAGGCCTGTTGTTCTGCCATGCGTTCTACTCTGTCTTGTATGTTAAGGTCGGTTGCAATGATACGGGCTTCGTTGTTAATGATGTTGATGGTATTGCCGTCGGCTTTTCCGTAGGTGGATGTTATGCTATTCATCAGGAGCCTGTCGTGCGTCTTTTTATCAAGCTCGTAGTAGTTGGTGGTTTTATCGGCTGGTATAAATGCTTTGGTGGAGTTCTTGATTTTAATTGTATCGTTCCGGAGTTCGTGTTGAAAAGTATTGTATTCCTTCTTGAATTCGATCTGTTTTATCATTTTTAGCATGTCCGTTTCGAAGGATTCTAGGTCTTCAATACGCGGCGGGCATTTTCTTGACTTGAATCCAAACGAATTTTTGTCGTCGTGTGTGCTGGTATAGTCATCTTTTCTTTCGTAAAAAAATGCTTTCCATCTCATGCGTTTAATCAAACTTTCGGTTTTTTCTATCAGTTTCTTTAAATAAGTATTTCTTGGCGGTATCGGAATGTTTTTCATGGAATAGTTGAATTTGATCTGTTCCATCTTGATGTGTTGGTGTCTGACAAACAGTGCTCGACAATGCAGGAGCGTATATATCACGGAAAGACAGTATCGGACTATACAAAGGGAGTACGGGAAAGACAGTATCGGACTATACAGAGATGACGGATTAGCTGTATTTAAGAACATTTCAGGACCAACAGCAGAACGAATAAAAAAAGACATAACAAGACATTTCAAAAACCACGGACTAAATATTACAATACAGACAAACATGAAGACAGTCAACTACCTGGACGTGACATTCAACCTCAACAACGGAACATACTACCCTTACAGAAAACCCAACGACCAGCCACTATACATCAACACTAAGTCTAACCATCCTCCCAGAATCATTAAACAGCTCCCAGACAACATTAGTCGCCGAATCTCCAACCTATCCTGCAACGAAACAGAATTCAACAAAACGAAACCCATCTACGAAAACGCCCTAAAATCCTGCGGACTCACGCACACCCTCACCTATAACAACCAGGGCCCACCCACACGTACAAGGAAAAACAGACAACGAAACATCATTTGGTACAACCCTCCATACAACCAGAACATCCGCACTAACATCGGCTACACATTCCGCAAGCTAATCAGCAAGCATTTTCCAAAAACCCACAGATTTCACAGCATCTTCAATAAAAACAACCTAAAAATTAGTTACAGCTGCACAGAAAACATGGCCTCCATCATCAACAAACACAACAAGAAAATCCTCAACACTAAAACACCCACCCCAGCACTAAAACCATGCAACTGCCGCATAAAAGAAGACTGCCCCCTGAACAACAACTGCCTCACCACTAACATTGTCTACAACGCCAAAGTGACAACAAACGAAGACACAACCGGGAAAAACTACATAGGCGTGACTGAAGGAACATTCAAACAACGATCTACTCAACACAAACTGTCATTTAAGAACAAAAAGTACTCCAACAGCACCGAACTTTCCAAATACATCTGGCAACTTAAGGACAACGAAACAGACTACCGAGTACAATGGACTATCATCACTGCAGCTCAACCATACAACAACATCTCCAAAAGGTGCGACCTCTGTACATCGGAAAAACTATACATAATCAACGGCCACAACAATAACCCCTTGAACAAACGCTCTGAACTTATCTCCAAATGCCGACACGAGAACAAATATTATTTAATGAACAATAGCATCACCTAGACAATAGACAGTAACTTGCCAACGGCTTCTTTTATTCTAATTTTATTTTACTTTTATTTTACTTTTATTTTACTTTTATTCTATTTTTAACCAATCCATTTATTTTAAAATCAATGTAATTCGGAATGTGATTCAGTTATAGTCTGTCTGACGAGTGCCTTCGCACGAAACTCAGAGTAACAGAGAATCGGTCTCTTCCTTTTCTGCATTTCTGCTATCAACGCTCTGTACTTTGTACATAGAGCACCATATGGTGGTG
Source organism: Pseudorhiza aurosa (assembly GCA_964026355.1). Taxonomy (NCBI): domain Eukaryota; kingdom Metazoa; phylum Cnidaria; class Scyphozoa; order Rhizostomeae; family Lychnorhizidae; genus Pseudorhiza; species Pseudorhiza aurosa. Next base: position 9,940,024 of record OZ032118.1, on the reverse strand, counting down.
AAGACAGCACCCTCTATGTGATATATATATATATATATATATATATAAATATATACATATCACATAGAGGGTGCTGTCTTCACCACCATATGGTGCTCTATGTACAAAGTACAGATCGTTGGTAGCAGACTAAATATATACATATATATATATATATATATTTATATATATATGTATATATTTAGTCTGCTATCAACGCTGTCTGTATTTAGTCTGCTATCAACACAACTACTGTTACAGACTAAATATATATGTATATATACATATATATATATGCATATATAAATATATATGGAATAACGAGAGAGAGAAACCAGTACTAGTTCAGAACTCTGAGTTTCATGCTATGTAATCATCAGTTAAAAAGGTACCATAAAACGTATTGTGTAACATATACATGTACATATACGGTACCTTTTTAGCTGATAATTGCATAGCATGAAACTCAGACTTCTGAAATATATATATAAATGTATAAATAATTGTATATATATATATATGTATATTTACATATATATGAACAATTTAAGAGACATGTATACTAGTGAATAGGAAAATTTTGCGGAGTAGTTTCGACTTTCTGTCGTATTCATGGCAATTAGATAATTCTTAAAATACAAACAACGCTTTATGTAGTTTTCTAATGCGATGTATTATTGCTCATTCATCTGACGTAAAACCTCACCCCATAAATACTTTCTCTATCGTGAGAAAATGAACGCATAGAATGGGTGGAAACGAGGCTCCAATTGGACTATTACTATCACTTAGAGTTTAGATGGGACTATTGAGTTCCATGTTAAGGCCACATTGGTATAAGGTTTTAAGTTCCTTTATCCAGAAATCTTCCCGCCGTTGCAGGCGGGATCTTAAGAGTTCTTTATCCCCTTCGAAAGATTTAAGTTGTTCAATAATTGTAAATTTTGTATCTCTGTTAAAGTTGTGAGAAGTGTGATTAAATTGATGGCGAGCTGGTACTGATGTGAATTTATTGGCGTCTTTTCGGTGCTTCTTTATTCTTAAGTTTATTTGTTTCTCTGATTAACCAATGTATTGTAGTTAAAATTGTAAGCATTCTAATAGCTATATAACACATTTGCTTTTAAATTTCATTTTGTGCCGGATCACATAAGTGCCTTTGGTTTGGTTGCTTTTAAATGTTAACGTACACAATACTTGCTCACTACATAAATTGCCTTGTTTAGTAGTACATGGCTTACAAAAACCTTTATCATTTATTTTGACCGGTGGATTTTTCTACTTCATTGTTTGCTATTTTATTGCTTCCAAGGATGTCTCTTAAGTACGTATTTCTTTCGTATGCTATAATGAGAGGGTTACTGAAGGCTTTCACAATTTCTGAGTTAATGATGAGGATTTTCCAGTTCTTGCGCAGTTCTTCGTGTTCTGCTGATAGGTGGAAGAGTTCTATTAGAGGTTGTGATCAATGGAGTTCTGTTATTTGCTGTCTTTTAGTAGTCGGTTTGAGTAGCTCATCACTTGATGTATTATGGACCTTTCTTATTTGCTTTATGATTTGTCCTCGTCATATCCACGTGATATGAAAGATTTGACTAGTTGTTCTGTGCTACTCCTATATCCTTCATTATCAGAGCAAATTCTTTTAATTCTAAATGCTTGGCTGTAGGCTACGCTAACTTTTAGCGGTGGTGGATCTTCTGAAGCAATATGGAGATATTTCTGTCTGTCAATTGTTTTCCGACAAAGTCTAGTTTGTAAATGATTCTTCTTGTCGATGTAAACGTTTGTATCCAAAAATTTGATTTCGATTGAAGACATCTCATAATCGAATTTTATGGATTTATCTCGTTGGTTAAGCTCAGAAATAAAGCTCTCAAATTGCTGTTTAGTGCTTGTTCAAAGGATAAATATATCGTCAATGTAGCGTAGATATAGTTTTACATTGCGTTCTGTAAATGGGTAAATATATTGTTCTTCGAACATTTCCATGAACTTGTTAGCATAAGATGAGGCACATATTGTTCCCATTGCACAACCCGTGATTTGAAGAAATTGCTTGCCATTAAACTCAGAATTGTTACAGGTAAAGATAAGTTTTAGAAGCTCAAATATAATGATTGGGGAGGCTTTAAGTGCATTTCTATTTAAAAGCTCGTTAGATTTTGATTTTACTGCATCTAGGCCCTCGTTAGTAGCGATATTTGTATCTGACAGCCATGGGAATGAGTGTTGCGTTTTTTGGGAGGTTGCTAATAGCGCATAGCCTATTGATGAATCTGTAGTGTCTCTTTCATATGAACTGGGTCGTTGTGCTACTGGATTTAAATGGAGGTCAACATACTTAGAGATGAGGCTGGATTGGCAAGCTATAGAGCTTACAGCACGAGTTTCATGAGAGTGAATTGTTAACTTAAATAGACAGAAAGAAAGAAGATAGATCGATGAACTTTATTTGTAGAGGGTAAGGTTAGGTTAGCCTAACAACTAATCTGCCCTGGGTCCTTTCTGATACATACAGGAAATAAAGATACAGTAGAATTGTTTACGAGTGCCATTGATAATCTTAGTAAGATTTAGTGATTGATTGATTTGAATTCATGCCCAATTCCCTTATCATCCATAAGCAACGGAGATGCAGGCACCGCGGAACAGGGAAAGCTCCCCCCCCCACTTTTTTCCAAAACCGCAACGTCTTAAAAATTTGTGCAGAAAGAGCGAACTGATACATTGTCATTGATCGACATTGGAAATTTATTTGTTTGCAATCAAAGCAGACATAAATTTTGGAAGATTTGTGAAAAATGACGAATTCTAAAAACAGGAAAAAACTAGAAGCAGCCACATTTTGTATTTTAAGATAATTTTTCTTCGAGATTTCTGCCAGCATGTCACATTGTCCGTTTTTGTAAGTCTGTGATTTGAATTTCTAAATACAAGTATGTGATGCAAAATTTTACAGGGCATGTCTTCCAAAATAACTATTTCTTTGATTGTTAAGAGGGCGTGGTTTGAAAATGAATACTTTCTCGGACCGCTCAATTTTATAATAGAAACTGAAAAATAGAAACTGGAAAAATCCAGAATTTCTTACCTTTTACTTCAGAAATATATCTTTATATACACTTTATTATTTCCACACGTGTCTATTATTTTCTGACGACCTGCGGATGAACAGAATCATGGTTCTCATTGAAAGAATGCAACAGAAGATAAAGTTCTATGCAGTTAGCCTCCGAATTAATAATGTAGAAAAGCAAAATGATTATACGTATAGGTTTAGGTCATTTAGAAGTCAAAGACGATCAAATAATGCGAAATAGAAAAAAAAGGAAATATAAATTAAGATAAAGAAGAAATATAAAAAACAAGCAAAAAAGAAGTATAAGAAACAAGCAAAACTGGTATAGGTTGTGGTGCTGCGCAGGAGCGATCAAGATCGTGAACGGCCTAAGGTTATGATGGCAGTCTGCGTCGCTGTTATTGCGAATGAGGTAGAAGTACTTCTAATTGACCTACTTGGCACACTATTTGTTATCACTAGATTTCTCGAAAATGAAAAAATGTTTAATCGATAGATATTTGAAATTCAGCTAGACATAAACGGCGGAAGTGAAGCCAATGAATGTTTGTAGAATTGCCTCAAATCCCTTCGTATCACAAAAATTTAACTAGACTGTCGTCTATAGACATCAAGTTATTGCTGTAGAAGATTTGTGTTTGAATAACTGGTTGCAAAATGTCAAAAGATGAACACAAGGGAGGGTAAAGAACCAATCAAGTTCTTCTAAATGCTGGATTACCCTGTTTGATTCTTACTGACAAGGAAAGTAAGTTCACCACTCCCTGTATAGACTATTCAGTATAAGAAAGCCCTAGTCTCTGTAGGTCTCCAATTTCTTATAAATATTTTCTCAGTTCGTTTGCAATGTTTCTGTACATCTTTTAATTTCAGAATTATCCCCTCTATATTTTGACGACAAGTCCACAACCAGAGCTTAAGTTTCATTACATTGTGCATACTTGCTTGGATGTCATAGACGAGAAAGGTAAGGGTTTATCATGACTTCTGCAATATTTTCCCGCAAAGCAGTATTGCTAACTTGAACTGTCTTTATCGAGAGTGTTCTGTCCAATGCCCATACCTCTTCCTTTAAGAAATTGTCCCAACTCCTTTCAATAATTTTGCCTTCCTGTGACCATCATCTTATTTCTAAATCATTTGCTTTCGGTTCTCTTTGGTTACTTGGAGTTCACTTCTGCAAGATTTTCATAAAGCATTTTGAAAAGTCTGGCTACTCAAAGACCTTAAGACTTGGTTTATTATGATCAAGTTTAGTATCCTTTTTTCCCAAGGAATTTAGTCATCTCTTGCGCATGCTATTGCCTATTATATCCTGGAAACTTTCCAAGAAAAATAATAATAATAATAATATATCATATTTATATAACGATTTAACTTTTGCATCATCTGTATGATTTTTGTATTGATGAGGGCAGGACAATAGTTTATATCTATGAAGCTACAACATGAGCAAAATACTGTTTTTTGGAGCATTTTCCATGTTTATCAATATTGATATTTACTTTAGAATATCAAGTCATAATTTTATGTTAGCTTAAATTTCAACTGTGTGACATTGATTTTTCAGCCACCTCATTATCAAAAACTGCAAGTGACCCAAGAGAACGTTACTTAGGATTGTTGTACCCAACTGAAGATTACAAAGTGTATCCTTTCAATTCAAACACATGTTTTCCATGAAGAGTAAAAGTAAATTTGAGTCCCATTTTGTAGTGAGTTAAGTTGGGGAATTCCATGTTGGCCTATACAAAGCCGCAAGAATGGAAGAAAGAAGGTGACAGGCTAACAAGAGAGGGAGATAAGATCAAGTTTATTGATTTTATATTGGAAAGAGGATAAGTTGTAGCATTCGAGAAAGGAGGAAGAAGGCAAGATATGTCATGAATTGCAATTTCTTGGGATTAATGATAATAATTTATTGGATAGATTGTGTGGATTAGATAGTGACATATGGAAAGGGTGTCAATGAGTTGAGCTTCTGGTGGTTCTGACATGCTTCAGAGGAACAGGAATAATTTCCACAAAATATTTGTAAATTGTGGGAAGATTCCACACTCAAAATGAGCATTTGAGATTACGTTGTTAGAGAGGCACCTGAGCCAAGACATTGTGAGGTAGGTAGAGTGGGGATTTCCTTCTTCGCCAAACCCAGCTGCCAACGTTATACCAGATGTACATTTGCACATTTGGTAGATAGATGAAGGGCAAAGATAGACAGGAGATAAACATGCCTGAAAGCAAGGGCTATCCGCAGTGGGATTTTGCTTTAATCACCATGCCATATATCCCTTAGACTTTGACTGTAAATAGCATTTATTTGCAAAATATCAGCATAATAGAAACCTTTCATTCAACTCATTCAAAGAACAAAATAAATTTAATGATAATGATATATGATTATTTAAACTGATAAACACTTCAACTACTTAAAGCTGTCATAAACGTGTGTTATTCAGCCTTGGATTCATTTTGATGCCATTTTTCAGCTCAATGAGAATTCACAGAGGTATCTTTTCAACTGGAATTTTAGAAGCTGCTTTAACGCTTCCAGTTAGAATGCTTTTTCCTTCATTTTTGATCGTCAGTTATGGCTATGTTGCTAACACGAAAGTGAAATTTGTCATCATTGTAGAAGCAGTAAATACAGCATTGAGAGATGGAGATATAAGAACGGTTTGTGTTCTTTTTTACCTCATCATAAAAATTATGTACTATCTCAACATACCCATATTCATTATTATTACTATTTTATTGTATGATCAATTTATGTACGAAAGCTTTCATTCAACTAGATTTTTTATGAAAAGTGCTGAAATAATTAGCATAGGGAAATTGTGCTGTGAAGTTTCCATTTAAAGGGACATTAACTACATTTTCACATAGACTGATAAAAAACGATTAAAAAAAAAATGACCAAGTTCACCATTAAAAGAGAGAAGTTGGGCCTCATTCTATTTTCTACGTCTGCAAAGCAAAATATGAAATACGACATGCAATTAAAAATTTTGCTGATGCTTTGACTGATTGCTGCATTTGTTATCATTGTATATGTTATTCTGGGAATTATTGAGATGATAGTTGACAGAATGGAGCTAGGAGCTCATGAGCAACAGCGAGAGAGTGGTATCATCAATGGATGTATTATCACTAGTTTCACTATGCATTTTGTTCTGCTTTGCTCTGTTGCCAGTCTCACTGACCACACCCTATTTCAGATGTTTCGAAAATTGCACAACGCATATGTTGATATGATATGCTGTCCGTTCTACAACCCAGGAGATCAAATAAAATCAAAGTAAGTTAACAATAGAAGCTTGACGTTCTTGATCATTTGCTGTCACATTATATTCTGATAACAATCCTACCATTTAAATCACTTTTTGTCGGCAGAATCTACCCCGCTTCCTGCTAGCCTGTAGCAAATTTTGTAGTTTCAACAGCGTGATATGAGTTCTGTGTGTTGCGTTGCCAAAAACTGTAAGTTTTGGAATGAAGTCGCCATAAGTTGCCACTTGATATAGCTTTGTAAGATGTGATTCTAGTGAAAGACACGATTCAACTCAGTGTTATTCAGTTTCCATGATTGCATGGCATTGCTTTTGGTTGTCTAATTTTCCAAGTGATTTTCTTTTCTCAGATCATTTCATAAACTGGTTACAAGTTTAATGCAGAAAGACGCTTAAGCTTGTAGCATTAAGTATTCACAAATATTGCGATTGGATCTACAGAAATGGAAAAGTCATATGGTGATTCTAATGTTCATTACTTAGTACCCAAGACTCTAATTCAAGCTTACACTCATATTGATGACAATACGTGCAGCAATGAAGGGATGCTGGGTTCACAGTTAGCCTTTGGCTGCTGCTGCGAGGAGGATTCTTCATGTTCCGATGAAACATGTGCTTGTATTGCTGTGAGCGATTGCAATTACAACCAAAATGGAACTCTCATGTTTATAGATAGCATATTGGATGATCCATATTTCACTAAAGCTGTTTTTGAATGCAATGATTGTTGCATTTGTGCACAATCATGTCCTAACCGTGTCGTTCAACGAGGCTTAGCATTTAAGTTGCAGGTTTTCCAGACATCTGATAGAGGCTGTGGCGTCAAAGCTCTGCAACAGATCCCAAAAGGAAGTTACGTCATCGACTACGCTGGCGACATCTTAGATCGCACAGAAGCATTCAGAAGAATGAAGACAAAAGAGGAAACCCAGTGTAACTATCTACTCACTGTTCGGGAGACATTTGGCACAAATTTGGTCACCACGTACATAGACGCTGCCAGATTTGGCAATGTGTCAAGATTCATAAACCACTCTTGCAAGCCAAACCTTCTGCTGCATCCTGTACGGGTGAATTCATCTGTACCAAGGTTGGCACTGTTTGCTAAACAAGACATACTCCCTAACGATGAGCTTTCATTCGACTATGGTGGAGGAAATGACCCCGGCTGCAACGAAAGGGAACAGGGGAAGATTCCGTGCAAATGTGGATTCGCTCAGTGTAAAGGTTACCTGCCATCGGAACCACTCAGTGATGGATTTGAGTTGCAAAATGTTTAATGGGACACTAGATTCCTGTATCTGTTATTAATACAAGTGTTAGTTAAGTGGGGATGAAAAGCACCCAATTAGTACATTTGGTGTAAGAATTATTTTGGTGTTCTTGAGGGTCTTGCCGGTTTCGGCCACGGCTGTTGATTGCCAGTTACTGGGGATGGGAGCTACGGCGGTGAGCAACAAGCCGACCCGCACTGGCACACTTTCTTTCCCAGACAGTGCAATTGTGGCCTCTGTCTTCCGTATCACCGGGATTCTTTTGCCTCCTCTTATTCAAGTTTGTCACCCTATAAAGGGCTTTAAATCATGCAATGTTTTGGACATCGATGGATAGTTTGCTGACACCGTGAGCCAGGTCATCGTAATGATTGCTTTTCATCTTCATTTCAAAACCTATGATGGATACAATGAGATTTAATATATTTTCGAAATGTTCTAGAATTTCACGTCATGCGCCGGTTTTGTGCTGAGCCACACGTGTTATAGGTAGGCTAAAGCTAAACGAGTGACTTCATTTCGAAGAAGTTTTTCTCTATAGATGTGTTGAAGGTATGATTTTCACCCTTCGTGGATGGACAGGAAAACAGCAATCGTAACTCGATTTACCGTTTCTGAAAGAATCTTACCTATGAATGTGATTTGGGTTCACTTAGTATTCATATCGCCGTCTTATTCGCTCTTCCTATCCCCTGAAAGTAGATTCTCGGACGATAAAAATCGATACCTATCAGTGTGCTGGCCCATCCTCTCGAAGCGACGACACCTCTTGATTCATATGGTGTTTGACCACACGTGCAATTACAAAGAACCAGCGGCTCCTCGCTCCAGCTAAGGGTAGGATCAAATTTTTGCTCGAAATACTGACCACAGGACCTGCGAGAAATTGTCTTGCCAGTGGCCTACCCTCAAGCGTATTATATGAAATGCTGATTGGATACTTTTGTGTGAAATGATTATTTCTATCAAATCAATATTGTCTGCGCGGCCGATGGGAGAAACCATCTATTCAAACGGTAGAATTAAGGCTAGATATATCTAACAACTTAGCATTATTTTGCATTTGATCTTGTTAGTACCTAAAGAAGTCGTTTTTGAGTTAATTAATTTTCGCGATATTTTGTTTGAATTTCTGCTTTGATGCTGTTAACGTGAGGTAGCATCGGATGTCAAAAGGACAAAGGATGAATTCTTTGTTCTATTACTGAAATCTTGTCGCATTGGCAGGTGCTAAAAATATTTAACACGAAGTTCAAATCGCCATCCAAAGATAAGCGTAAATCAAACGAAGACCCTTCGACTTCAGTGAACAGAAGGAAGTCTGGTCGAGACAGTTCCACAAACATGTTTGATCTTTTATATTTATGCTAAATATAGTAAATGCTACGTAGAACTTGGAAATAAATGGATTGGTTTACTATGTAGGGCGATTCACAAAGTTTATAAATGACTGCCACAAATTTGATGATGTCTGATGGGTTTCGGCATGAATGTGTTTTATCTTGGCAACGGACGTCTATTTGCTATTCAATGTTGCAGTTACCCATCTTTCAAACATAATACATGCCACGTTCCTTATTACGCCTCCTCATAGCACTGACAACCCTTGAAATGTTGAGCGGCGAGATTTCCACCTCTGGATTCTTCTCGATCAATTCCAAATGCTCGCAGCCTTGAAAAGATTCCAGAAGGCCTGATGAGTGCGGTGAAAATGTAACTAGAATTACTTTGCTTTTCGTGCTATCATTGCAGCATTTCTTCAACGATTCGGTATCGACTTGGACACTAGTGCCATTGACGTGAAGAGGAACTATACCCCCAGCTGCAAGCTGTTTGCAAAATACAGCAGAGGAGATGACAATAAGGCTTGTGGTACTCTCTTTTCGCGCGTATTCTGCCAAAATCTGCGTCACTTTGCATGGGTCGTCATTGCCTCTCTCTCCTAATACTTTGTGATGGTTGTCAACAATGACTTCCCCGCCTTTCTTTAAATTTCTGCATAGTGTCGATGCAATCTTCTTTTCATTTTCTGATCCAAGAATTGTCATGTACATTTTCCTAGTAAATGAGAAGGAAATAATTAAAAAAGACCTTGAATTCCACTTACTATTGATTAGAATGCTATCCCCAAAGCTGTTACGCAGTACTCCTATACCATCACACACCTTGAACAAGCACTGCTTATTTCACCTAAAGCTAAGAGAAAGGCTGCTCTCCTTCGAGCTTTAGTCATGCCCAGGTCAATATCATCATGTGAAGGAAAGGCTATGGTTGAGGAGAGCCTATACAAAGCCCCAACAATGGAAGAAAGAAGAAAGCGGAAAGCTAAGAGGAGAGAGAGAGAGATCAGATCAAGTTGATTGATCTTAGATTTGAAAGATGGCAAGTTGTAGGACTCAGGAAAGCAAGAAGAAGGCAAGACGTTGTATAAATTGCATGTTCTTGGGATGAATGGTGATTTGTGGGATAGAGTTGTGGATTAGGCAGTGAAACTTGGAAAGGGTGTGATTGAGTCAAGCTTTACAAGGAACGCTCCATCTCATTAAAAATGCATCATATAAAATCTAAACCTGCATTCAAAGCTAATTCAAATGTAAAGCTTCTGCTGTAAAAGCTATTTGCAAGAATATCAATCAAATTAGCGATTAAGTTAGTAATTCTTCTTCCTTTCCCAAATCCTACAACTTTTCCTCTTTCCAATCTAAGATCAACAAACTTTATCTCATCTTCTTCTCCTCTCAATTTTTCACGTTCTTCCTTTTTGGGGCTTTCTATGTGCCACCATGCTCTTTCTCCAACATAAGTTACCAAAAGAAAAAAAGTTATATCAAACGTGAAAAAAAATTTACATGATGCTTCTTTCAAAGGTTGAAAGATTAGATAGAAAGAAAATTATCCTTCTTCTTCTAACTCTTCTTCTAACTCTTCTCCTCCTTCTTCCAACTCCTGTCCTCCTCCTTCTAGCTCCTCTCCTCCTTCTTCTAACTCCTCTTCTCCTTCTTTTAACTCCTCTCCTCCTTCTTCTAACTCCTCTTCTCCTTCTTCTTCTTCCCCTTCTCCTCTTTCTTTTTCTTCTTATCTTTCTATATCTTCTTCTTCTTCTAACTCTTCTTCTTCTTCTCCTTCTTCTAACTCCTCTCCTCCTCCGTCTTCTCCGTCTTCTTCTTCTCCTTCTCCTTTTATTTAGATGATCTGCAGTGCTGCTCCCATAGAAGAGAACCCTTTTTGCCCATTTAAGAACTTCCTTTCTGTATCCTAAGGTTAATAGCAGTGCACCTTAATTATACAGAAGATTAGTCATGTTTGCGACAAACAAATTGGAGAGATGTTGTGGAGAAGCTCGCTTACTGATTCAAAAGCTATTACTTTTGATTCGCTCTGAATTAATTGATCAGTTGTTTGACAACCCAAATCTTCAATTAGAGGTATAATAGGGGCGCTAATGGAAGCATCGATTCACCTGATATCGATCAATTCAATAAAATTGTGCTAGAAAGAGAAATTAATGCATGGAGATGAATTGTTTGTGAAATCAAGGACATTTTGGTCATTAGTGAAAAAATATCCGGGCTTATTGAATATATGTTGCCCACGCAAAAATGTACATTGTAGTGTGAACGATCAAAGTAGACAATTACTGCTACTGTTTACTTTGGCTGCTAAATTTTGAAGTTCCTGTAATTCCTGGATTTCAGTTATTCCACACGCGCTCAAGACTGAGAAGCAATGTCAAAGTGTTGATCAGTTATGGTAGTATCAACGTCTTTTAGTGGTTCAAAAGGTAGAAATATTTTCGCATATTTTAGCTCAAGGGTCGAGGCGTATGCTTAGATTTAGTTGGTATGCTAAGGAAGATACTTACCACCAACTCTCCTTGCTTTCTCTTGTTTCAGCTTTGCAACTATAGCCAGTTTAAAAGATTCAGCAACATGTTTCGAAAGAAAAACAGCACGGGAAGGACCAGCATTGTTTCAAGGAATGCCTAACCCTATGGATATATACACCTTAGAGAATAAAAGAGTTTTTGTGAACGGATAAAGTCACTCGCAAAAAATTAGCCGTACATGGCAGAGTTGCTTCTCTTCTCTGTGCTTTTCCAAGCGCCTTCCGGTATGTGGATCAATTCCATCGACCATCTGCTGTCTTGAAGGTTCTGTTATAATAGGCAGAGGATATGTGCTGCTTCATAGCCCACGGAGGTGTGCCGCATGGGAGGCGTCTCGCAAGCTGTTTAAAAAGGGGAAAGGACTACGAATCACCCTATGCATGTCTATGAATCACCCTATGCATGTCTATGAATCACCCTATGTATGTCTATGAATCACCCTATGCATGTCTATGAATCACCCTATGCATGTCTATGAATCACCCTATGCATGTCTATGAATCACCCTATGTATGTCTATGAATCACCCTATGTATCTCTATGAATCACCCTATGTATGTCTATGAATCACCCTATGTATGTCTATGAATCACCCTATGTATGTCTATGAATCACCCTATGTATGTCTATGAATCACCCTATGCATGTCTATGAATCACCCTATGTATGTCTATGAATCACCCTATGTATGTCTATGAATCACCCTATGCATGTCTATGAATCACCCTATGTATGTCTATGAATCACCCTATGTATGTCTATGAATCACCCTATGTATGTCTATGAATCACCCTATGTATGTCTATGAATCACCCTATGCATGTCTATGAATCACCCTATGTATGTCTATGAATCACCCTATGTATGTCTATGAATCACCCTATGTATGTCTATGAATCACCCTATGCATGTCTATGAATCACCCTATGTATGTCTATGAATCACCCTATGTATGTCTATGAATCACCCTATGCATGTCTATAAATCACCCTATGTATGTCTATGAATCACCCTATGCATGTCTATGAATCACCCTATGTATGTCTATGAATCACCCTATGCATGTCTATGAATCACCCTATGTATGTCTATGAATCACCCTATGCATGTCTATAAATCACCCTATGCATGTCCATGAATCACCCTATGCATGTCTATGAATCACCCTATGTATGTCTATGAATCACCCTATGTATGTCTATGAATCACCCTATGTATGTCTATGAATCACCCTATGTATGTCTATGAATCACCCTATGCATGTCTATGAATCACCCTATGTATGTCTATGAATCACCCTATGTATGTCTATGAATCACCCTATGCATGTCTATAAATCACCCTATGTATGTCTATGAATCACCCTATGCATGTCTATGAATCACCCTATGTATGTCTATGAATCACCCTATGCATGTCTATGAATCACCCTATGTATGTCTATGAATCACCCTATGCATGTCTATAAATCACCCTATGCATGTCCATGAATCACCCTATGCATGTCTATGAATCACCCTATGTATGTCTATGAATCACCCTATGTATGTCTATGAATCACCCTATGTATGTCTATGAATCACCCTATGTATGTCTATGAATCACCCTATGCATGTCTATGAATCACCCTATGTATGTCTATGAATCACCCTATGCATGTCTATGAATCACACTATGTATGTCTATGAATCACCCTATGTATGTCTATGAATCACCCTATGTATGTCTATGAATCACCCTATGTATGTCTATGAATCACCCTATGCATGTCTATGAATCACCCTATGTATGTCTATGAATCACCCTATGTATGTCTATGAATCACCCTATGCATGTCTATAAATCACCCTATGTATGTCTATGAATCACCCTATGCATGTCTATGAATCACCCTATGCATGTCTATGAATCACCCTATGTATGTCTATGAATCACCCTATGTATCTCTATGAATCACCCTATGTATGTCTATGAATCACCCTATGTATGTCTATGAATCACCCTATGTATGTCTATGAATCACCCTATGTATGTCTATGAATCACCCTATGCATGTCTATGAATCACCCTATGTATGTCTATGAATCACCCTATGTATGTCTATGAATCACCCTATGCATGTCTATGAATCACCCTATGTATGTCTATGAATCACCCTATGTATGTCTATGAATCACCCTATGTATGTCTATGAATCACCCTATGTATGTCTATGAATCACCCTATGCATGTCTATGAATCACCCTATGTATGTCTATGAATCACCCTATGTATGTCTATGAATCACCCTATGTATGTCTATGAATCACCCTATGCATGTCTATGAATCACCCTATGTATGTCTATGAATCACCCTATGTATGTCTATGAATCACCCTATGCATGTCTATAAATCACCCTATGTATGTCTATGAATCACCCTAAGCATGTCTATGAATCACCCTATGTATGTCTATGAATCACCCTATGCATGTCTATGAATCACCCTATGTATGTCTATGAATCACCCTATGCATGTCTATAAATCACCCTATGCATGTCCATGAATCACCCTATGCATGTCTATGAATCACCCTATGTATGTCTATGAATCACCCTATGTATGTCTATGAATCACCCTATGTATGTCTATGAATCACCCTATGTATGTCTATGAATCACCCTATGTATGTCTATGAATCACCCTATGCATGTCTATAAATCACCCTATGCATGTCCATGAATCACCCTATGCATGTCTATGAATCACCCTATGTATGTCTATGAATCACCCTATGTATGTCTATGAATCACCCTATGCATGTCTATGAATCACCCTATGTATGTCTATGAATCACCCTATGTATGTCTATGAATCACCCTATGTATGTCTATGAATCACCCTATGTATGTCTATGAATCACCCTATGCATGTCTATGAATCACCCTATGTATGTCTATGAATCACCCTATGTATGTCTATGAATCACCCTATGTATGTCTATGAATCACCCTATGCATGTCTATGAATCACCCTATGTATGTCTATGAATCACCCTATGTATGTCTATGAATCACCCTATGCATGTCTATAAATCACCCTATGTATGTCTATGAATCACCCTAAGCATGTCTATGAATCACCCTATGTATGTCTATGAATCACCCTATGCATGTCTATGAATCACCCTATGTATGTCTATGAATCACCCTATGCATGTCTATAAATCACCCTATGCATGTCCATGAATCACCCTATGCATGTCTATGAATCACCCTATGTATGTCTATGAATCACCCTATGTATGTCTATGAATCACCCTATGTATGTCTATGAATCACCCTATGTATGTCTATGAATCACCCTATGTATGTCTATGAATCACCCTATGCATGTCTATAAATCACCCTATGCATGTCCATGAATCACCCTATGCATGTCTATGAATCACCCTATGTATGTCTATGAATCACCCTATGTATGTCTATGAATCACCCTATGTATGTCTATGAATCACCCTATGTATGTCTATGAATCACCCTATGCATGTCTATGAATCACCCTATGTATGTCTATGAATCACCCTATGTATGTCTATGAATCACCCTATGCATGTCTATAAATCACCCTATGTATGTCTATGAATCACCCTATGCATGTCTATGAATCACCCTATGTATGTCTATGAATCACCCTATGCATGTCTATGAATCACCCTATGTATGTCTATGAATCACCCTATGCATGTCTATAAATCACCCTATGTATGTCTATGAATCACCCTATGCATGTCTATGAATCACCCTATGGATGTCTATGAATCACCCTATGTATGTCTATGAATCACCCTATGTATGTCTATGAATCACCCTATGTATGTCTATGAATCACCCTATGCATGTCTATGAATCACCCTATGTATGTCTATGAATCACCCTATGCATGTCTATAAATCACCCTATGTATGTCTATGAATCACCCTATGTATGTCTATGAATCACCCTATGTATGTCTATGAATCACCCTATGCATGTCTATGAATCACCCTATGTATGTCTATGAATCACCCTATGTATGTCTATGAATCACCCTATGTATGTCTATGAATCACCCTATGTATGTCTATGAATCACCCTATGCATGTCTATGAATCACCCTATGTATGTCTATGAATCACCCTATGCATGTCTATGAATCACCCTATGTATGTCTATGAATCACCCTATGTATGTCTATGAATCACCCTATGTATGTCTATGAATCACCCTATGCATGTCTATGAATCACCCTATGTATGTCTATGAATCACCCTATGCATGTCTATGAATCACCCTATGTATGTCTATGAATCACCCTATGCATGTCTATGAATCACCCTATGTATATCTATGAATCACCCTATGTATGTCTATGAATCACCCTATGTATGTCTATGAATCACCCTATGCATGTCTATGAATCACCCTATGTATGTCTATGAATCACCCTATGTATGTCTATGAATCACCCTATGCATGTCTATAAATCACCCTATGTATGTCTATGAATCACCCTATGCATGTCTATGAATCACCCTATGTATGTCTATGAATAACCCTATGCATGTCTATGAATCACCCTATGTATGTCTATGAATCACCCTATGCATGTCTATAAATCACCCTATGCATGTCCATGAATCACCCTATGCATGTCTATGAATCACCCTATGTATGTCTATGAATCACCCTATGTATGTCTATGAATCACCCTATGTATGTCTATGAATCACCCTATGTATGTCTATGAATCACCCTATGCATGTCTATGAATCACCCTATGTATGTCTATGAATCACCCTATGTATGTCTATGAATCACCCTATGCATGTCTATGAATCACCCTATGCATGTCTATGAATCACCCTATGCATATCGATGAATCACCCTATGTATGTCTATGAATCACCCTATGCATGTCTATGAATCACCCTATGTATGTCTATGAATCACCCTATGTATGTCTATGAGTCACCCTATGCATGTCTATGAATCACCCTATGTATGTCTATGAATCACCCTATGCATGTCTATGAATCACCCTATGTATGTCTATGAATCACCCTATGCATGTCTATGAATCACCCTATGTATGTCTATGAATCACCCTATGCATGTCTATAAATCACCCTATCCATGTCCATGAATCACCCTATGCATGTCTATGAATCACCCTATGCATGTCGATGAATCACCCTATGCATGTCTATGAATCACCCTATGCATGTCGATGAATCACCCTATGCATGTCTATAAATCACCCTATGCATGTCTATGAATCACCCTATGCATGTCTATGAATCACCCTATGTATGTCTATGAATCACCCTATGTATGTCTATGAATCACCCTATGTATGTCTATGAATCACCCTATGTATGTCTATGAATCACCCTATGCATGTCTATGAATCACCCTATGCATGTCTATGAATCACCCTATGTATGTCTATGAATCACCCTATGCATGTCTATGAATCACCCTATGTATGTCTATGAATCACCCTATGCATGTCTATGAATCACCCTATGTATGTCTATGAATCACCCTATGTATGTCTATGAATCACCCTATGTATGTCTATGAATCACCCTATGCATGTCTATGAATCACCCTATGTATGTCTATAAATCACCCTATCCATGTCCATGAATCACCCTATGCATGTCTATGAATCACCCTATGTATGTCTATGAATCACCCTATGCATGTCTATGAATCACCCTATGTATGTCTATGAATCACCCTATGCATGTCTATGAATCACCCTATGCATGTCTATGAATCACCCTATGTATGTCTATGAATAACCCTATGCATGTCTATAAATCACCCTATGCATGTCTATGAATCACCCTATGCATGTCTATGAATCACCCTATGTATGTCTATGAATCACCCTATGCATTTCTATAAATCACCCTATCCATGTCCATGAATCACCCTATGCATGTCTATGAATCACCCTATGTATGTCTATGAATCACCCTATGCATGTCTATGAATCACCCTATGCATGTCTATGAATCACCCTATGTATGTCTATGAATCACCCTATGCATGTCGATGAATCACCCTATGTATGTCTATGAATCACCCTATGTATGTCTATGAATCACCCTATGCATGTCTATAAATCACCCTATCCATGTCCATGAATCACCCTATGCATGTCTATGAATCACCCTATGTATGTCTATGAATCACCCTATGTATGTCTATGAATCACCCTATGCATGTCTATGAATCACCCTATGCATGTCCATGAATCACCCTATGCATGTCTATGAATCACCCTATGTATGTCTATGAATCACCCTATGCATGTCTATGAATCACCCTATGTATGTCTATGAATCACCCTATGCATGTCTATGAATCACCCTATGTATGTCTATGAATCACCCTATGCATGTCTATGAATCACCCTATGCATGTCTATGAATCACCCTATGCATGTCTATGAATCACCCTATGTATGTCTATGAATCACCCTATGCATGTCTATGAATCACCCTATGCATGTCTATGAATCACCCTATGCATGTCTATGAATCACCCTATGTATGTCTATGAATCACCCTATGCATGTCTATGAATCACCCTATGTATGTCTATGAATCACCCTATGCATGTCTATGAATCACCCTATGCATGTCTATGAATCACCCTATGTATGTCTATGAATCACCCTATGTATGTCTATGAATCACCCTATGCATGTCTATGAATCACCCTATGTATGTCTATGAATCACCCTATGCATGTCTATGAATCACCCTATGTATGTCTATGAATCACCCTATGCATGTCTATGAATCACCCTATGCATGTCTATGAATCACCCTATGTATGTCTATGAATCACCCTATGTATGTCTATGAATCACCCTATGTATGTCTATGAATCACCCTATGGATGTCTATGAATCACCCTATGCATGTCTATGAATCACCCTATGTATGTCTATGAATCACCCTATGCATGTCTATGAATCACCCTATGCATGTTTATGAATCACCCTATGTATGTCTATGAATCACCCTATGCATGTCTATGAATCACCCTATGCATGTCTATGAATCACCCTATGCATGTCTATGAATCACCCTATGTATGTCTATGAATCACCCTATGTATGTCTATGAATCACCCTATGCATGTCTATGAATCACCCTATGTATGTCTATGAATCACCCTATGTATGTCTATGAATCACCCTATGCATGTCTATGAATCACCCTATGCATGTCTATGAATCACCCTATGCATGTCTATGAATCACTCTATGTATGTCTATGAATCACCCTATGCATGTCTATGAATCACCCTATGTATGTCTATGAATCACCCTATGCATGTCTATAAATCACCCTATCCATGTCCATGAATCACCCTATGCATGTCTATGAATCACCCTATGTATGTCTATGAATCACCCTATGTATGTCTATGAATCACCCTATGTATGTCTATGAATCACCCTATGGATGTCTATGAATCACCCTATGCATGTCTATGAATCACCCTATGTATGTCTATGAATCACCCTATGCATGTCTATGAATCACCCTATGCATGTTTATGAATCACCCTATGTATGTCTATGAATCACCCTATGCATGTCTATGAATCACCCTATGCATGTCTATGAATCACCCTATGCATGTCTATGAATCACCCTATGTATGTCTATGAATCACCCTATGTATGTCTATGAATCACCCTATGCATGTCTATGAATCACCCTATGTATGTCTATGAATCACCCTATGTATGTCTATGAATCACCCTATGCATGTCTATGAATCACCCTATGCATGTCTATGAATCACCCTATGCATGTCTATGAATCACTCTATGTATGTCTATGAATCACCCTATGCATGTCTATGAATCACCCTATGTATGTCTATGAATCACCCTATGCATGTCTATAAATCACCCTATCCATGTCCATGAATCACCCTATGCATGTCTATGAATCACCCTATGCATGTCGATGAATCACCCTATGCATGTCGATGAATCACCCTATGCATGTCTATGAATCACCCTATCCATGTCTATGAATCACCCTATGTATGTCTATGAATCACCCAATGTATGTCTATGAATCACCCTATGTATGTCTATGAATCATCCTATGTATGTCTATGAATCATCCTATGTATGTCTATGAATCACCCTATGCATGTCTATGAATCACCCTATGTATGTCTATGAATCACCCTATGTATGTCTATGAATCACCCTATGTATGTCTATGAATCACCCTATGCATGTCTATGAATCACCCTATGTATGTCTATGAATCACCCTATGCATGTCTATAAATCACCCTATGCATGTCTATGAATCACCCTATGTATGTCTATGAATCACCCTATGTATGTCTATGAATCACCCTATGCATGTCTATAAATCACCCTATCCATGTCCATAAATCACCCTATGCATGTCTATGAATCACCCTATGTATGTCTATGAATCAGCCTATGCATGTCTATGAATCACCCTATGCATGTCTATGAATCACCCTATGTATGTCTATGAATCACCCTATGCATGTCTATAAATCACCCTATGCATGTCTATGAATCACCCTATGCATGTCTATGAATCACCCTATGCATGTCTATGAATCACCCTATGTATGTCTATGAATCACCCTATGTATGTCTATGAATCACCCTATGCATGTCTATAAATCACCCTATCCATGTCGATGAATCACCCTATGTATGTCTATGAATCACCCTATGTATGTCTATGAATCACCCTATGCATGTCTATAAATCACCCTATCCATGTCCATGAATCACCCTATGCATGTCTATGAATCACCCTATGTATGTCTATGAATCACCCTATGTATGTCTATGAATCACCCTATGCATGTCTATGAATCACCCTATGCATGTCCATGAATCACCCTATGCATGTCTATGAATCACCCTATGTATGTCTATGAATCACCCTATGCATGTCTATGAATCACCCTATGTATGTCTATGAATCACCCTATGCATGTCTATGAATCACCCTATGTATGTCTATGAATCACCCTATGCATGTCTATGAATCACCCTATGCATGTCTATGAATCACCCTATGCATGTCTATGAATCACCCTATGTATGTCTATGAATCACCCTATGCATGTCTATGAATCACCCTATGCATGTCTATGAATCACCCTATGCATGTCTATGAATCACCCTATGTATGTCTATGAATCACCCTATGCATGTCTATGAATCACCCTATGTATGTCTATGAATCACCCTATGCATGTCTATGAATCACCCTATGCATGTCTATGAATCACCCTATGTATGTCTATGAATCACCCTATGTATGTCTATGAATCACCCTATGTATGTCTATGAATCACCCTATGTATGTCTATGAATCACCCTATGCATGTCTATGAATCACCCTATGTATGTCTATGAATCACCCTATGCATGTCTATGAATCACCCTATGCATGTCTATGAATCACCCTATGTATGTCTATGAATCACCCTATGCATGTCTATGAATCACCCTATGCATGTCTATGAATCACCCTATGCATGTCTATGAATCACCCTATGTATGTCTATGAATCACCCTATGCATGTCTATGAATCACCCTATGTATGTCTATGAATCACCCTATGTATGTCTATGAATCACCCTATGCATGTCTATGAATCACCCTATGTATGTCTATGAATCACCCTATGTATGTCTATGAATCACCCTATGCATGTCTATGAATCACCCTATGCATGTCTATGAATCACCCTATGCATGTCTATGAATCACTCTATGTATGTCTATGAATCACCCTATGCATGTCTATGAATCACCCTATGTATGTCTATGAATCACCCTATGCATGTCTATGAATCACCCTATGTATGTCTATGAATCACCCTATGCATGTCTATGAATCACCCGATGCATGTCTATGAATCACTATTGACATTTGAGGAAAGTCTCAAGAGTTTAGCATTATTAAGCTAGGAATCAGCTAGGTTGAGACATCTTCATCGCTTAAGCCACTGCTTACTGCTTCTCATCCTTCTAACCAGAGATGAACGTAGGAAAATGTTTAAGAGTGATTCAATATCACTTCGAAAGGGATGAAACTAAGGAGTGACTGACGCTTGTTTGACGTCGATTTGAAAGCGAAACAATGTCATTAGATTTATGATATCAACGTGCCTAAATTATATATAGTATTCCGCATAGATATGCGCCAGTCACATAGAGCAAAGGATCTTGTTGGTGCTCGCTTCAACCAAGCAGCATCCCGAACGGGACCTTGAATTGGTCTATAGCGCGGGGCAAACGCTTCGGTATTTACGTGCTGCTTCGCACTTTCGATTGTAAAACATTTCCAGTTTCTATCAAAAAGTGGGTAACTGCTAGGACGATATTCTAGCGACTTTATGGCCATCATTGATATCCATGATAACAACTAGGTGGTCAACTCCCTTCAGAAGAACGAATATATAAATCAAACCAATGTTTTGCTTCGTGAAATTAAGAGAAAACATTGATAAATTTGACATTGGAGACCCAGCATAGAACTTCAGGTTGAATTGAAGCTCAATATCATAACATCTATCCCAGATGAGCTTGAATGCACGCAAACTGACTTTTCAAATGGCAGCGATGATATATGTGCGAACAAAATCCCTTAGACAAACAAAATGAAACTATGAAACAAGGATCTCAAAAATCAAACGTATTTAGACTTACTTTCCAACTTTCAAATGTATCTAGAGCTTTCCAGATACTGCGACACTCACCTTTTATATGAAAGACGACTTTCAGTTCGAACTTCTCATTTAATTAAAGCAGGTACATTCCGAAAAGCATAAATTTTAAATCCATATCCAGTTCACTTACATTTTCAGCACCTGCTTCACCCATAATTCAAAAGGAGCTGTCTTTATTACGACTATTATGCAATAAGTACCACTCTCATTAAAATACAGAGGTCAAAATTCAGTTTTTCTTCCGGGTGATCTATCTAGAACAACAATCTGAACTGATGAATTCAGGTAAAAGATAAAAAAAAATATCCATTGCCTTTGAAGAGAATTCATCCAAAAAAGCAAATTAAGCAAAGCCTAAATTTGAGCAAAAGGTACGATAATCCAATTGTGTCAAAATACAATATTACGTTTTAAGCAAAAGGTAATGTTAACCACTTGCAATTTTGTCCAATTCATCTGAAAACATCCACTTTGGTCTGGTCAATGATATTTGAACTTTAAATGTATCAGAGAAACAGAAAAAACAAGAGAAGTATGAAACTTTCCTTCATAAATCAATTGCATTTCTTTGCAATATAAAGAATCATTAATTCATTAGAAAATCATTCGTAAACTCTGATTTTAATGCTAAATCAAGATTAACGGAAATTACAAGAATCTTCGATTAATCTGTGATTAGGTTTAATCTGCTACTTGATAATAATAGATAAGAAAATACCATAAAACTCGTAAAAATAGATTACTCATCAGTATTCACCAGCATCAATTTCAAGATCATTGGCACCAATGATAAGCAAGATACATTGTTTTTTTAGTGGGTTATGTTGAGGAAAGGCTATGGTGGCCTATACAAAGCCCCAACATTGTTAATAAAAAGGAAGCATTTCTAACAACAAACTTCAGTCCGTCTATTATCCACTGCCTCGCTATTAACGATCATGATCCATGTCAAGATTTCTTTCTTTATCTCAAAAACGAGTCTTAAATCTTCTTTCCATCAGATCTATAACCGTGAATGCATACCACCCGTAGCTAAAATGGTTTCTCCTGTAACATAACTTGATTCTTCAGAAGATAGGAAAGTGACAAGTCCAGCAATGTCATCAGGCTTGCCAATCCTGCAATTCAAAAATATAAATGGTAGGAACACATTTTTGTTGAAAAATGTAAAGAAAATAAGGTGGGTCTGCAAAAGAAAACAAAACCAGAATCGTCTTTTGATTCTTCTTCTTTTCCTCTTCTTTTTCTTAACCCTCCTCTGCTTTTTCTATTTCTTCTCCCTCTACTTCTTCGTTTTTTTCTTGTTTTTCATCTTTTTTCCTTTCTACCGCTACTTTTTACCCGTACTATACTTCTGTTCATTTTTCGCTTCGTCTTCTTCTTCCTTCTCAACTTCTTCTGCTTTTTCTTATTCTTAAGATCAGCCATCTCGTTCTCTTCCTTTTCTCCGGTTTTTCCCTATTGGTTGCTTCCTTACGCAATACTTACTTCAGTTCCTCCAATAATCGCATTCTTTCAATTGGCCCAAAAACATCTTCCAAATCCAATATCAATAAACTTGATCTGATCTCTCTCTCCTCTTAGCTTTCCGCTTTCTTCTTTCTTCCTTTGTTGGGGCCTTGTATAGGCCACAATAGCCTTTCCTCAGCATAACCCAATAAAAAAACTGATAAATTCTTCTGGTTACCTGGCATTTTTCTTGCTAGCGTCCCTAGAGATCTGCTTGGTACTGTACATTCCTTGACAGCACTAATTCAATCAGTTCCGTTAAGCGGGTTTTTATCATCTTCTCACCTTCTAACTACATAAAAAGTCCCGAATCCGTCCTTCTTTACAGTACTGCCTCTCTCTCAGGGTCTCTCTCTCTCTCAGGGTCTCTCTCTCTCTCTCTCTCTCTCTCTCTCTCTCTCTCTCTCTCTCTCTCTCTCTCTCTCTCTCTCTCTCTCTCTCTCTCTCTCTCTCTCTCTCTCTCTCTCTCTCTCTCTCTCTCTCTCTCTCTCTCTCTCTCTCTCTCTCTCTCTCTCTCTTCTCGACAAAGTCCAGTCCAAAGCCATTCGTCTCGTCAATAATCCTAATCTTGGAGATCTTTCCATCTTTTACAGATACTTTAACGGACACTGTTCTCAGGAGATCAGAGATATTACTCCAGTTCCTCTGAGGCGTGTCAAAACCACCAGGAGCTCAGCTCATTTTCACACTCTCCAAATTTTACCGCCTAATCCACGAACTCTATCCGACAAATCATCATTAATCCTAAGAACATGCAACTTATGGAACGTCTTGCCTTCTTCTTGCTTTCCCGAGTCCTACAACTTGCCATCTTTCAAATCTAAGATCAATAAACTTGATCTAATCTCTCTCTCTCCTCTTAGCTTTCCGCTTTCTTCTTTCTTCCTTTGTTGGGGCTTTGTATAGGCTTTCCTCAATCATAGCCTTTCCTGAACATAACCCACTAAAAAGAAAAGTCCCGAATTTGAGCCGGGAAGCAGGCACTAGTTTTCGCATTCCAGAGGTCCCATTATCAGAGGAAACATATTCCAAAACATCAGGACTTCATTTGAAAGGAAAATTTGGTGAATTCATCCAATACTTTTACATATTTGGGATATTTATATGGCTGGTCAGGGTAATACAACTTCTTTATTCTAACTTGAATGGCATGAAAATGTACTACTATACCTTGACATAGGAATTTGTCTCAGGGCTTGTTTCATAACACTATCATTGCTCCAGAGCTGCAAAAGAATCCGAATTGGACAATTAAGTAAAAAGATGAAACGGCCTAGCCTCAGGAAGGAACAAAACGAATGAAGTAGCCAATTCCATTGAAATAAAAGGCTTTCAGATGTCTTCTTTCAAGAAAAACACGATTGAATCCTGGTTCTATTTGCTTGTAATTAATACGAAAACAATAAAGGAATTCACTCATTTATATCCAATTTAAACCACAGTTACAAACCTCTCTAATATATAGATAGTTTCCAATGGGCTTCTCTGGCTTTCCAATTATGATGTAAACTAATACAATGGTGTATAACAAATAAATATGAATATGTATGAAGATGGATATTAAATCTATGTGATGGGGCAGTTTTGCTTCTGCAGCAAAAAAGATGTAGTAGGAGGTACGAATGGTTATAGTGGAAAGTTTGGAGATGAGGAAGCGTCTATGCTGTTAATCGATGGAAAGGGAGTCACGAATTTCAAGAAAATTGTTACAGGAGTAGCGGAAGGTACCTAAGGTACCTGGAATAATAACAATAACAATAACAAAATAATTATGGTGGCAACATACATCTACAGGATTCATAGGCGCATTCGTGGTGGAAAAATAAAATACTTAGAATACACCACAAATTGGATTAAAATATTTTCAAACCAAAAATAGACAAAAAAATGCCACCCCGGCCCCGGAACTCAATCGCTAATCTAGGTGCCGGTATCGCGATGAACAGGACGCCTCCGCAATCTCTAACATGTATCCTCTGCTCACTAAAATAACAACTTCAACAGAAGACTAGAACTTATAAAGAATTGTGCATGATAATTTCTCTGGTTGAGAATCTACGAGGTTGAAAGACAAAAATTCACGATTGAAGAGGTTGCGGAACTCACAGCAGCACTGAAATTGGTCTTAATGATTCCTGGTGCAACACAGTTCACTCTAATATTCATTGGGGCACACTCCTCTGATAGAGCTTTAGTCATGCCAAAAAGAGCCGTCTTTGATACAGAATAGGCACCGAGACCCTGAAAAAGAGAGAGAGAGAGCGTAAGACCATTTGGCATCAACTGCATTAAGGAATATCTTTTAAAAATAACGAATGGGAGATGAGAAGAGAGGCAATCTATATCACACAGGATTTGAGACTTGAAAAGAAGTATTGCAAGCAACGAGAAAACTTACAGGGAGAGGATGAAATCCGGCAATTGATGATACCAATACTATTGAGCCTCTGAGGAATAAAAATTTCTGATCAAAACAAGAGCATGATAATATCAACCTTTTCATATGTAACAAAGCAAAGGCAAAACACATGATATGATAACATAATACGTCTGTGAATGTGTCTAAGAGACAAGTGATAAAATGATCGAGGGTGCTCAATTGCGGAGTTAGAGCGATTGTGATAATAAATCAAAAGAGAATAAGCGTTAGTTCAAAGAGCTCTGAGTTCCATGCTCATCAATCGTCAGCTAAACATACACTACTCGACTGATGAATACCAGTGTATGTTCAGCATAACGATCGATGAACGTAAAACTCAGAGTTCTCAAATAAAGATTATGCTTATTCGCCATACTGTTGTGGAATATAATATATATGTAAAATAAGTTGGTACACCTGAAAAACCTACATCCAACAACTCAGTCACGACCACTTCTGTACAAAAGATCGGAGAGGAGTCTACTTGGTTTGGCAGACCAGCCTTACCCGAGTCTACTGTTCAAAACATAAAGTACTTAATAATAACGTAGTCGAGTAGGCTTTGTATTTAAACCTTTAGAATGAAGACAGAGTACAGAAATGCAATGTTAATCATCCGTGAGGATATCAGTCAATATCAGTAACCTCACGTTGTTGGACTTTGAAATTATGACGTGGCCAAAGCATGATCATTACACCATGAAGATATGCCACTGTTTATAGGAGGAATGCACAATCAGATAACTATGACAAAAATTCACAAATCGAATCTTTATTAATAGAATAGGCCAGTTTATATCACAAGGGGTTTACCCAATTCAAATTCCAAGTAGACTCCCATCATTCGATGAAATTCCCTTTCACTCGATGAAATTGACGTCATGCGCTATGTTTGTATTTAGTGACAATTTTTTTATCAAGTATCATACTAAAAGATTCACCAGAATCACAGCCGTCACTTTGAGTAGCAAATACTGCTTAACGTGCAGCATTTCACCAGAATCTCTCATGATGTGCCATGCCCTATCCGGGTCTCGACGAACCAGAGTGACTAAATCTTTACAAATTAAAGCCCCTATCCGTATCGCTCTTTGCTGTTCATGAAAATTGTCATTTCTAGACGGATTTAGGCCCTTTCATCAACTCCTTCTGATGGTGCCAGCTCTTCAACAGTTCACTTGGATAATGATGCCTTTCAATATTTTCTAACAGTCTTAATGGAATATCATGCAACAAATTTCGGCATTCCATTCCCTTCTTAAAAGCTACTAAA
This sequence comes from Pseudorhiza aurosa, assembly GCA_964026355.1. NCBI lineage: Eukaryota > Metazoa > Cnidaria > Scyphozoa > Rhizostomeae > Lychnorhizidae > Pseudorhiza > Pseudorhiza aurosa. The sequence continues at coordinate 9,912,517 of OZ032118.1, read as the reverse complement.
ATCTCACCCAATTTTTTTCATATGATTAACACATGACTTTATCAGGAAAAATGTCGATTTTACATTGACATCAAATATCTGCAATTGAATTCAGGTCAGTCAGTAAAATATTACTTGATCAATGGTTACAAAATGTAACTTGACTTATCATGACCATTGTAATGATGTTATACATGGTTGACTAATGATCCATTGAACAATTTCAAAGAAGTTTAATGACCACTGATGGTGCAATGATGGGGTAACAAATTAGTGACTTAAGCATTCAGTCTCACATAACACAGAGGTCGTGAGTTTGAATCATACACATTTCAATATGGCAACAGTAGCTGCAGGAAGGTGACATGAAACCAACTCAAAAGTACAATCAGCACCAATCAATTGCAAATGACGAATCATAACTAAACTTGTACCTTCTCCCATGCTGCTTCATCAGTCTAAAAGAAAAGAAAATGTGATTATCACGTGTAAAGCCTACATACTGTATGCAGGCCAATATAGAATAAGAGAAAAGCAAGGACCTTTATCACAGTGAAAATACAGTGAGAATATTGCATCGCTATTTTGTTCACTAGAATTTCAGCCCCAATATTCAAGACTATGTCATCAAGGTTCACTTGTACATAAAAGATATAACATAAGAAGCTTTGGTCTAAGATAAGATTTCATCACTTCCATCAAGATCACAATATTGCAAATGACTAAATTATTCTATAATATTGGATTCAATTAAAACTACAATTACAAACCTCTCTAATACATAGGTAGTTTGAAATTGGCTTGCCTGGCTTGGGGTTTACAATATAAAACTAATACAATGGCAAAAATAATGAAATAAATGGAAATACATGTGAGATGGATATCAAATCAATAGAACAGGGCAGTTCTAATAGGGAATGAGGTCAGCACTGGTCCAAGTTCTATTTCTCCATAATAATAATAATAATAATTTCTTTCTAAACCATTCATCAACTACATATTTCAAATACAGAAACACACCTCTCTTATAACAGGCAGTGTGTAATTGGCTGTTTCTACTTAACACTAATGACAATTCATACGGAAAAAGGAAATACAATGTTGAATTAAACGAAAAAATAATCAATGGTCCATCAAAGCAGGGTCTGTCCAGTCCTTGTTCCGTCGGCAAAATATGTAATACGTGCATCGTATACCAATGCTCAAGGTCCCAAAATTAAAATAGCAATAATAATTTCAATTATCTTAGGAGGGTATCCCATTCAGCAGTGGTGGTTTACAAGGGGCCATCCATGATTCTCCTCTATCATTTCCTCTGGATTAATCATTGATGGGATTACTGCAGCAATGTTTTTCGTGAACCTCCATCAGTCATAATTAGAAATCATTTGCATGTAGCTAATGGCTGACGATAGGTAGCTCCAAATAAAAAAGCATTGCTATCATGGTTTTTCTTATGGCAAAGAGAATGTACATACATCCAGCATTGGTCCAAATATTGGATTTGTAGCAGCATTGGAAACAAGAACATCAATTCCACCATATTCCTTCAAAGTCTAGATGATTAATACAATAATTCTTTAGCTTAGTACTGCAACTTGGTCACATGAGCAAAGATAAGCTTCTTTTTAGTGAGTTATGTTGAGGAAAGGCCATGGTGGCCTGTACAAAGCCCAACAATGGAAGAGAGAAGAAAGCGAAGGGATAAGAGGAGACAGAAATCTGATCAAGTTTATTGATTTTGAAAGATGGCAAGTTGTAAGATGCAGGAAAGCAAGCAGAAGGCAAGACGTTCCATAAATTGCATGTTGTTGGGATGAATGATGATTTGTGGGATAGAGTTTGTGAAGTAGGCAGCAAAACTTGGAAAGGGTGTAAATGAGTTGAGCTTCTGGTGGTCCTGACGCGTCTCAGAAGAACTGGAATAACATCCCTTGATCTCCTGAGAACAACGCCCGTGAAAGCATCTGTAACAGTATTGTGGACTATTGAAATCAATCAAGGCATACCAAATAAGCATATATCATTGTGTTAAAACATCTCCAGTCCAGGGGTGCCATTGGAAGTTATTAGATTCTACGTTCGTTCGTCACATGAAACAGAAGTGGTACTCTAGGCCCTTCCTCCTTCCTTATGTTTTAACCATTCATATTAAACTTTTTCTCAGCAATGGCTGACAATTAAATGAAATATAAATGATTTGAATAGACTCAAGTGATTTCATGAATTCAAGAAATTTTATAGATTCATATAGCTTCATAGATTTCAACAGTTTTATCTACGAAATGTACACAAATTTGCCAGCACTTACAAAATCGATAAGGTTTTCCCGATGCTCTGACTTGCTCACATGACAAACCACACCTTTCACATCAAGCCCCTCTTTTCTTAATGCTTCAGTTGCTTTTGAAACATTTTCTTCTTTTCTGCTACTAATAACAACCTTGGCGCCATTTTCACCAAGATTCTTTGCAATTGCAAGACCAATACTGTGGAGAAAACCAGCAATACATCAATGATATACCAGGAAACTATAAAAATTAAAGATGAAAGGCATAAAGAGTTTAAGAGCAAGGTTCAAGCAATTTCATGTCCTAGACTTCTCTCTATTCAAAATCAATCAGCAGTTTTGAGCCACAGTTTTAGAATTCTAGGGTGGACAAATGAAGAGCTTACAAAGATGGACATTAAGTCAGAAAAACTAATGTCAATGAGCAATATTGTCTATAAGCACTTGGATATGGACAAGTTGTATGCTTCAAGGCAAAGAATGTGTTTGCTGACCCTTGGCTACACATTTAGGTAAAAGACTGTTCAGGGGAGAGCAATCAAACATTGTTATACACAGAAAAGGGAAAGAACTATACTACAACAAGGAGATAAGATAATTGATGAGCTAGAAACTAGAATTGATAGAAAAAGTGCAGGAGAAATTATGGTGGAATTGCAAATGAAGACACCGTAAATATTCAAATGGGTGAAAGAAAGGCAGGGAAAAAAGCATCTTACGAGACTCGAGACTCAAAAAAAACCCTTACAGAAATTTTTTTCTGAAAACAGAAGAACAAGACTTAAGATGTAAAGGAGTCATTTGAATTGTTGGATGGAAATTGGGATAAATTCTTTGAATGAGGATGCCATTGCAAGGACAAGAAACAGCTGCAGAGACCATCAGGGAAAAAAAATGGACAAAACAATTATACAATGTCATATGTAGGGTGTGTAAGAGAGACAGAGAGACAGCGGCACATATCATGTTAGGATGTAGTGCGTTACCCCAAATAGAGTATCTAAAAAGGTTTAATGGAAAGTTGAGAGGTATATACTGCTAAACTAAACTCCATTGCATACTCAATTCTGAGCATAGCAGAAACCAGAGACAGGGATCTGAATTTTTTCTAGGGAAATGGAATTCACGAGGTGGTTCCCAGTTGCCTTCCTCACCAATGGCAACCCCTGTGTTGCAAGTCTACATGCTTAACCACTACGCCACAGCATATACTGCTACATACTCCAAAAGTTCGGATTTGATGAAACCATGTTGTAATGGAATAAAGATGAATCTGTTGAAAATTTAAGAGGAAGAACTGATGCATTGGGATTTCAATTCAGAATTGATAGAGCAGTGGCGAGTACAATACCAGGCATATTATCAAAGTGGTAGAAAAAATTTGCAAAAATAGAAGGTGGTCTTCCAGGTGATATGAACCTAGGATCAAGGACAGAGAGTGAAGTTGGCAAACACATGAGGCTGGCTGCAAAATTTAAATTCTCCATGGTTTGAAAGTATCAAACTGTATGACATCATTGTAGAAGGAAGTAGAACCATCTTGAGAGGGACAAAGCACAAATTCAAGGAATTTTCCTTACAAGCAAGGAATAAATGCAATGAAAATGTGCAAAAAATTAACAGCAATGGAACCATGGAGGACTTGTACAAATGTACTTCTACAAGTGCAATATTGAAACAGACATTGACTGATGAACTAATACGTTGAAACCTCACTGGTTTCCTTTAATACTTTGCATGAACACTTGTGCATTTCACTTTACGATGAGCTGAGAACTACTGTAGTATACTATACTATACTATACTATACTATACTATACTATACTATACTATACTATACTTTACTATACTATACTATGCTATGCTATGCTATGCTCACATTTAAGGAACTTTTTGATACGCAAGGATCTAATGTAACGAAATCGTGCCAAAAGGCAACAATAATGGGAACATTAAAGATTTTTAGAAATGTACTTGGACAAGTGTAATAGTGACATAGAAATTATTCGGCGAACTACTAAGTTGAAGCCTTGTTGGCTTCCCCTATTAGTTAGAATGAATACTAATGTATTCAATTTTTTTGATGGAAAAGAAAACTACTGTACTATACTATGCTATGCTATACTATACTATACTATACTATACTATACTATACTATACTATACTATACTATACTACACCCTGCTATGCTATATTATCCTATACTATGGTATACTATGGTATACTATGCTGTACTACACTACACTACACTACACTACACTACACTACACTACACTACACTACACTACACTACACTACACTACACTACACTACACTACACTACATTATACCATGCAAATATATAAGTACAAGACAGAAAGGACACAACAGGGTGCAGTTGAAAGACCAGAAATAGCTATCCTCAGAAAATTGAAGTTTTTAGATACACTTGCACAGGCATAATAGTGTTACAGATCTAAACTGATGAAGAATTGACTGGAAACTTTTTGGCTTCTCTTATTAGTTAGCATAGATATCAATGTATTTCATTTACATAACATTAAATTACATTAAATTGATGTATTTCATTTTATGGTAAACTAAAAACTAATATGCTATACTATAATAAACTTTCCAAAGACCTATAAAAACTTATCTCCCCTCCTTCAAGCCCTTTTATTTTTTTATTTGTTGGGGCTTAGTTTTAGGCTATGAAGGCCTTTCCCCAACATAACAAGCTGCGAATTCCCTGCCTTATTTTCATGGTCATAATTCACAAACCCGTCAGTTGAGGCCGTCACTATCGCTACTTTCCCAGCCAGCCTCTTCTCAAACATTACATTTGAGCTTGTGAAGGAACGTGCAATAGTTGCTCTGCAACTTGAAGGATTAAGCTTTTTTGTCAACGCTCCTAATGCAGAGGTTTGCAGTGACATCCTTTAGGTCGTCCAAGTGGCTCCAGTGATGCACCCGCTACCATTATCAAGTAGCCTCGTATACGCCTACGTCTGCTTGAGACAACCATGATGGCTGACAAATTTATTTATTGAATAATGTTAGGATAAAGCCATGGTGACCGTTACAAAGCCCCAACAGTAAAGAAAAGAAGAAAGTAAAATGCTAAGAGGAGAGGGAGATGGCAGAAAAGGTGGTGTAGCCTCATTATTCAACATCAGAAATAAAGGAGGAGGAAGCATCTCAAATCACTGCAGATGTTATTAAGATGATGGATAAGAATGCAGAATGGTTGTGGCAAATCGCCACAAAAATCTGGAGTGAAAAGAAAATTCCAAAAGATCTGAAAAGATGTATCATGGTTCCCATCTACAAGCAAAAAGGAGATGCGATAGAATGTAAAAACTACCGAGGAATCAAGTTGCTGGAGCACGTGTTGAAAATTATCGAAAGCATTCTGGAGAAGAGATTGAGGAGGAAGTACATCTAGATTGATAAAATGCAGTTTGGCTACATGCTAGGGAGAGGAACTGTAGACGCTATCTTCATACTGAGATAGGTGCAACAGAAAAATCTTGGAAGGTAACAGGAGTCAGTACTGGGCCTTCGTTGATAGAATACCCAGGGAGCTAATTTACTGGATTCTGCGGAAGAAGGAGGTGCCCGAAGAGTGTATCAGCATGGTGAAAACGATGTATGAAGATGCAAGCACAGTAGTCAAGTGCAAAGATGGCTTGTTAGAATCATTGGAGGTGAAAGTAGGAGTGCATGAAGGTTCAAAGCCCAATCCGTTGCTATTTGTGACGGTTCTGGATGCTTTGAGCGAGGAACTAAGAAGAGGCCTGCCTTGGGAGATGTTGTACGCGGATGATTTAGTGATTTGCGCCGATGATGAGAAGAGTTTGCAGGAGAGTATTGGGAAGTGGCAGAGTTACATGGAGAGAAGAGGGCTACGCGTGAATACTGCGAAAACCGAAGCAATGGTGAGCAGCGAGGAAAGAGAGAGCATCAACGTTGTGGACAGACATAACAGTCAGCTGAAGCAAACGGAGGCGGCCAAATACCTCGGATCGACCCTAATCGAGACAGGAAGCTGGCAAGAAAAGGTGCAAATGGAGAGAGTTGACACCAGTCATCTGCGGCAAGCAGATGTCGGCAAGACTGAAGGCGAAGGTATACAAGAGTATAGTGAGACTGGTGCTGTTGTACGGTGCAGAGACCGACTTTAAGCTGTTGGAGAAGACCGAAATGAGGATGCTGAGGTGGATAAAGGGCTTTTCATTGAAAGATCCTGTAAGGAGCGAAAAGATAAGAGCAGAGCTAGGTGTGGCACAGATAAGAGACAAGGTAAAAGAAGCACGATTACGATGGTTTGGGCATCTGAGGAGAATTGATAGTTACATCAAAACAGCTTATGAAATGAAAGTGACTTGGATGAGAAGCCGTGGACGACAAAAAATTAGATTGAGTGACTGTTTGTCAAAGGATCTGAAAGAAAGGAAGATGAAGGAGGAAGATACAATAGATCATACGAGATGGAGGAGAAAGATCAAGATGCCGGATCCGCAAATTTCATGTAGCTGACCCGAATGGGAAAACAGCTTGAAGAGGAAGAAGAAGAAATAAAGGATGCTTGAAAGAGGCTTGAGCGATAAACATGAAACGAGTAAAGGAAATTGATGACCAAAATACAGATGATGAATCAGGAGCCCCTTGCATTTCTGCTCCGTCAATTGAATCAAATTGAATTAGCATGCAGACTATCCTCGGGTGCGTGCAGATCACGTTCCAAAAATATGAAGGAGGAAGATCATGCTTTGAATTGTGATAGCTGCAATATTTCATGTCTTACAGAATGCTTGATAGTTAGCCAAGTTTTTGGTAAAAGAAAAAACAAGATCAAGTTTCTTGATTGTAAAATGAGGAAGAAGCTTTGTAAAAATCAGACAGATCTACAACTAGTCGAAACTCGAAAAAGAGGTTGGAGAGATTTAGTGGTGTTGAGATTGTTGATGAGATGAATAGCTTGGACTGGAATCTGTCGAGAAGACAGAGTGAATTTGAAAGCGCCACCCTAGAATGGGAGCATTACTCTAGAGAAAGACGAACTTGGCATTGTAGATAGTGATTGAATAATATTAAAAAGACGACGGGCTCTGGATAGTAAATCAAGTATTGGAGTTGTATACTTAGCTATACAATGAATGCGTGATTTTGATATGGGACTAGACGAAGCGCAAGACCAAATTATGTAAAAGAAGTTGAAATGTCCAGTTCATTAAAATCCATGATAACAGGTGGCAAGTTAGGGTTACAATTACGTGAAGCCACAACCTGTGTCCTCATACCTTGGTGAACAAAAATCGATTTTCTTTACCCCACTTCTCTATAATTTTCAAACCATTGGTGAGAAGGGAAGCTGAGATGGTTTTGTAGGATGGAATTACACCGAAGGCATCGACATGTGAGTCGAATGAAAAAGGAAAAATTTATAACCAATGCCACGAGGATTACAGGAGTCATAATCCCAGATGGACGCTTTTATCCGTTCCAATATTTGCTGAAAAAATCCAATGACACGAGTGTAGACAATCCATGATAGTTAACTTGGAACAATCCATAATTTAGACAAAGCACCTTTCTGTGATTATGGATCTTGTAATCGTCGTGGCATTGGTTATAAAGTTCATCATTAAGCTGCGTTCTCTATCTCATGCTTCCATTGAAAAAGAAGAACTTAGAAAGGTATCATCAGCAAAAGAGCGAATGCTAGAAGGCGTAGAGAAAAGCAGATCATTTACGAGTAGATCATTTACGAGGGGGAGATGACATAGATAGTCTTCAGAAGATGGGGACAATACACTTGCCTTGTATCAGAGATCATATCTTCTAACTTGTTTATGCAATTTATAATGTTCTTTAACTGCCCAAACTGTGAAAGTTGTATTTTGGTTATTTTTGTGCCTTTATCTTGTAAAATGCGTTCCTGATCCATTTGTTAATTCTTCGATGGATCATGGCTCCTAAGCCTAGGCTGATTATAGAAGAGAAAATAAAAGCTGCAGTTCTTCGGCTGTAGTTAGTTTGTGGGGGGAGGGATGACACGAAGAGCATCTGGGGTAACCCCCAGTTATCATCTCAATGTAACTGACTGAATGAATTTAAGTCAAACAGGAGCCGTTTCAATCAGCTCTGCAGCGACCAAATTTAAGGAAGAAGAAGAGGGACAAGAAGAAGAAGAAGGACAAGAAGGAGAAGAGGGAGAAGAAGGAGAAGAGGGAGAAGAACAGATGCGGGAGGAAGAAGAGGGAGAAGAAGAGATAAAGGAGGAAGAAGAGGGAGAAGAAGGGGAAGATGGACATGAAAAAGTAAAAGAGAGAGAGGAAGAAAAGGGGGCGAACAAAAATGATGAGGAGAGAGAAATATCATACAAAACAAAAAGCTTTTTGAAACGTGTATTCTCATAACGAAGAAAGCAATGCTCGACTTCATCTTAAATATGGTACGGGTTGATGTATAAATGGAAAAGTATATATACAAATATATGTGTAGCAAAATTACAAGGTTCATAATTCAATCAGTCTACCCCTATGTTTTTGAGTTAAGCACGACATGATCTACAAGAGCATTGTCGGCATTCTATTTTGTGAAGCTTTGCTTGCATTTATCAAGCGATCGACACCTATTTTGTTCATATTGACTCATCTTCATCTATCCCGTGGCGATTTCGTTGGGGCGCTAAGGATGCACTGTGAACCAGTCCCTTCCATTCATCTTTGTTCTCTGCACATCTAACCACCCCGCTCAATGTTCATGATGATGAACAGAACCAGAGCAAATTTCATATTACGAAAATCGAAATAAATCCCTTAGCTCGGATAAGGCATAAAAACACAATTCAGAATCAATTGATCGATATTTCAAGAATTTTTCACATGGCAGCTTGATCTATTCAATCAAATGAACAGTACACATCTCAAAATAAAGCTAAAGTTAGTGGTTAACCTAAGAATTCCCTTTCTGTATCCAGTGCCCGTCATTTACTTGAATCATACAACTTGGATAATTTCATCTTAAGATCTACAGAGTATGAAATGGAACTATGTTTGAACTAATCGTTTGCAGTTCAGTACATCAAATCAAGTTGGTCCAGTTACAAATGCGCTGGAATACCACCTGCTGCTGTAATAACTTCACCAGTAAGGTACGCCGAGTCATCCGACGCGAGAAATGTTGAGAGGCCAACTAAATCTTCGGGATTTCCAATTCTAAGAGGAAAAGCAAAAATAGGGGATGGAAATCATGTCGTAGCAGCAAGAATACTTTGATACTAGAATGCAGTTGTGGCCAAGAAAGAACAAACTGGTCGAGGAAGATGCTTTAAGAAAACAATAATGCATTGGGATAATATCCAATCAGAAAGACCATGTTTATCATCAGCCTAAATCTCAAATTGTAATTATCTGAGCTACATTAAATGTAGAAAGAAAATTCATTTTTGGCCCTCATCCATTTGACAACAACTCTCTTCCTTCTTCTAGGCTATGTCTGTTTGGCTATGTATGTATGGCTAAGTATGTACGGCTATGTATGTACGGCTATGTATTGACGGCTACATATGTATTGCTATGAATATATGGATATGAATGTATGGCCACGTATGTATGGCTAAGTATGGCTACGAATGCATGGCTATGTATGTATGTACCTGTGATAAGAGAGATTTAGTACATTTTCGTAGCATTTTCGTTGAATTTTGATAGGTATATTTACCTTTTTTGGTGGCAAACCTTCATGTAATAATCTATGAATACCTCATCGTTAAGAAGCTAGAGATGAAAGTACATTTGATTATTTACCATAATAACGAATCCCCCAAAGAAGCTCAGCATCAATTTTTACCCCTGTGAAAGATCTCCTTTACGTTTCTATCAGTTGTAAAACAATGAAAATTTGCGAAATTCGTTGCAGAATGTTATCGCTACCACTTGAGGTACATCCAGTTTCAATTCTTCTATTCAACTACTGTACATAAAAACTGTTGATGAAAATATCCACAGTTAAAGTACCCAACTCTGCTTTACTTCATAAATCCCAAAGAGCAATGACTAAAGACTTCTTCAGCGTCTTTTTCCACATGATGAATGAGGCTGAGTGTGTTGCAGAGCGCTACATCAATTTTCAAGGTTGGTGGGGTAAAAGCCTTTTGCTGCATTGCTTTGCAATTTAAGCTCCCCATTATTGATTTTATTCAGAAATTAGGCAACTGGGAGTGCATTACTCCACAAACATGAAAGCAATAATCGCACAAATCATCATTCATCCCTAGAACGTGCAATTCATGGAACGCCTTGCCCTCTAGCTTTCCTAAATCTTACAATTTGCCCTCTATCAAAGCTAAGATCAGCAAACTTAATCTAGTCCCTCTCATCTTAGCCCTTTGCTTTCTTCTTTCTTCCTTCGTTGGGGGTTTGTATAGGCCAACATGGCCTTTCCCCAACATAACTCACTAAAAAGCAAAATAAAGTAAGAAATTTGTGTGGGAGATAGTTGAATTGTAATCTAAGCGACGAATTACATGATCAGCGAATTTGGTCTTTATTACTCCAGGTGCGATGCAATTTACTCTGATGTTCATTGGTGCACACTCGAGAGCAAGAGCTTTGGTCATGCCATACAATGCAGCTTTAGAGGTTGAGTAAGCACCAAGGCCCTGGAAGTTGAAATTCTAATGTAAATTCAAAGATCATATAGGCAAACATTAATGGATTAAATAATTGAAAAAGTAACAATATTGATTAGTCACTAGCTTCTAGCTCTCCGACAGTCAGCGATGCTATGAGGGGAAGGTAACAAGCCCCATTGTCACCCGAGGCGATAGCAAATCGGTGTAAACTGATAGGATGACAAGCAATCGCACTGACAAAATTGTTAGGGACTACATGATTTCATATTTAATGACACAAAATAGCTTGTACATCGCTTTGTAAGTGATCAGTATTGTTCCCGCAAGACAGCGTTAATGGCTTTCATTGTTGAGGGTTAAAATCATCAGCTTGGATGTAGAGCCTTGCTATGATAAGTTGGGGGTAATTCCAGCAGGTGGGGTGGGGTACCATGAAACAGGTCACACTTTTAGACTGATTTACAATTGTCATTTTAAGAACTTACAGTGTATGGGTGAAATCCAGCGATTGACGAGACGAGAATGACTGAACCTCTGTCAAAAGATAAATATATTTAATTTTAATCTTTCCTCTTTTACAAGAAAAATGGCGATAGACAGGCCTACTCTCATTTTTATAGTGATGATATACAGTATAATTCTAGGCCTGTTCCTGTTTCTTGGTGTCTTCTATCTTTCCACACATCAATAAATAGGTTCTTGTCACTTTCAACGAAGAGCAATTTTGCATCGGATAGCAAAGGATTGTATATCGGATAGCAATGTACCGTGCAACTGGCCGGCGTATCTGGCATAGAAAGCTACCCCATACAAAAGCTATCCGGTACCGCGTAACTGACGCCTCAGTATCATCTATCTGTCCACCCAGCAGTAAATAGGTTATTGGCGTAAGCTTGAGGTTAACTGGCCGCCATTCGTCAATTTGTCGTAGCTCAGAATGGTACGTCTCTGACAAGGTTTTCTTTCAGTGACCGTGAGATAATTACAGCAGTGTGCTATAAAATGAATAGACAGGACACATGGTTCGGAAATGTCTTTATAAGTAGTCACTGATCGAGGTGATTTTATGGTGCTTCGCAAAATTGCGACAAGCTGAGTAGATTAAGGAACTAAAAGGAAGCGGAGAGTGTGCAACATCGCAATGAAGTAAAAATGGGAAGAGACATTTTACTTATTTCTTGTCTAAATCGAAATCAACTTATTCGAGTGAATTAGAGACTGTCTTTTTAGATAACAAACCCTTTCGATTTCATGTGCTTCAAGCATGACTGGACGAGGAAAAAGGCTGATTTAACATTGACGTCAAAAATCTAGAAATGAAAATCTCAAATAAATGATTCACAATAGTTTCGGACTTGTGCGTAATGAATGAAATTGCAGCAAAGAAAACGAAGGAGGAAAATCCCCTGAGAGAATTATTTTCTCATAAATAGGAGCAAATTGAAGAAATAAAATTGCGAATTACCTTGTCCCATGCATCTGGCTTCGTCTAAAGAAGTAATAGTAGAGATAAATGATAGATAAATATGAATAATAAAGATGAGTAATGATAGGGATTTACATAAATATTGGCTGAAGTTTTGAGGTTCCGTGATCATTTGATGACATCATATTTCATATAAAAATCGACATAACCAATGAAATATTTTCATCTATTCTACTCAATCATTTTTTTGTAATGGGCTCCATACGTAAATATTGAGTGAAAAAAAGTACCATAAAGTTGAATATCAAGCCATTTACGAGTGTGATTAAAACCCAAATCCTATAAATTCTGCATGACCCATGCCTGTGGCGATTCTCCTTCTTCTTGTGCCATATCAAACGACATTGGCGGCCATGAAAGTTCTTGCATGACTCTTGACGAAGATTTTTTGCGTTGTATGGGAGTCTTTGGACTTTTCGAAAAGTTTAGCCCGTTGTCTTCTACGTGACTTCCAATTAGCTACTGTCTATTGCTGAGAAATTTTTGAGAGCAGATACTGATTTAAAGGTAAAAATTTTTTTTAGGATGAAGTGAAGCTACATCTATGGAAGTTAGGGGGTCTTTAACTAGTAGTAAAAGCGCAGTTTTGTACAACCTGTTTGACGCTTCAAGGTCCAAGAAACAATACAGGTAATAGAAGAATTATCCAGATTTAACAGGGGTACGATTGCATTGCTTACGATAAAATCAGGCTTGTATTGAACAGAGTTCGTGAATGATGCCTTGACATCAAATGTCTACAAAATGATGCGTTCAGACCATTGGCACCATATGCTGAAACGGTTCGGTAAAACTTTGTTCTCACTCTCATAATAGCAGCATAACCGGCAATGGTGGAACCACTGCACTGGGAAAATTTTGTCGAAAAATCAAAATTGAAGAAATCTGTCATCTTGGATATGCTGAATGAATGTGTCGAAACACGTGAAAAAAGAGGGCTAAGACAGATTTACCTTGAAGGACTCAATGACAAACACACATGGAAAGCGTATTTTGAACCATCCAGAAGTGATTTTTGAAATAGCTGTAGCGTGTTGAGGTTTAAGGTTGATTGATTATGATCATTATGTTAACACGCTGTTCTAATTTGCTATATTGCGCGTTTGTCTGTCGCACTGCGATGTTAATGTCTCCTTTCCGGAGCCCTTGTCTCTGCTGATTTTACCTTGGAAGTTCATCAGTGTCCTTTTGTCATAGCTTGTTGCATACGTTATCTCTTCTGGACAAAAGTTTGGTTCTAGTTGAGTTGAGTTCCAGAAGTTCCATTAGATGTTTGAATCGAAGTTCAAGATAGAGTTGTTTTCTCTTTTTACCTAAGACCTAAGGGCCTCTCTTATAGAAGCCGTTGCTTCTCTTTGCTATTACAAAGAACTTCGTAAATTTTTCATTGTAAAGCGACGGGACCTCAGCTTCCTCTCCCTCAAATTTTCTATCGATGCCAACAAAATTCCAATCAAAGGTCTTCACCCTCTCACGAATTTCCATCGCTGATATATTGGCTGTCTTGAATAGTCGTCATCTTGACCCGTGCGAATTTATCGTGATTGCTGAGCTAACAGCTCATACAAGACTGTTAACAGGGAAGTTGGCAGCATCTAAAAAATGGCGGCCAGGTGAAAATGGGCTAGTTCTAAAATACTACAGTTGACCGACAAAACAAAGTCTGTTGACAGATAATGCAACGTTAATGAAAACAATGCTGACAATCATTTTCATAGAAAGATGATAAATACCATTCTGGGTTTTATCTTACATTGAGAATTTGGGCAAAAGATTGATTCTGCAAAAAGGGCACTTTGGGATTTAAGAGGAAACCTTTTGCATAGTTGGCTGAATGGAACCATTCAATAAATAGAAATGCTACATCAACCTAAATTGTCTTGATTTAATTTTATTTGCATAGTTTGCCAAAAAGGGGTAGCATAGCCTCTCTGGTCACCTGTTCCTACGTTCCTGCCTCTTAAAGGGTTTTGCAAGGCATCGCAGATGTCGTTATTCAAGTTGTGCACCAGGACACATGCTCCTTTTAAATTCGATCTTTCATGAGAAAGGACACTGCATTCCTCGGAGTTTACGCCCACAGGAGTTAACTCAGCGACTTGGTTGAGAAATGTCTCTGCCTGTCACCAGGCGTGTTTCCATTAAAACTCTAACGAATGACAAGACTGTTAGTGACAGGTAGCATCAGATGGGATCGTTAAGAATCCAGGCCTAACCTTCAATCGGATTGTTTCCTACCGCTAGTAAATGGGGCGTCATTAATGTATATGGAGCCACTACACCCCTTGGTTGGAGCCACCGCCGAATAAAGTGCATCATATCACGAACCGGGCACTAAGGAGGGACCGACACCGTGGCCTCTGTACTAAAAAAGCACACTGGATCAGGCAACAGATTTAATTTCAATAATCACATACCTCTACTATTGACGTTCCCATTATGGGGTTTGTGGCTGCATTCGAAACCAATATGTCTATTGAACCATACTCTTGCATAGTCTGCATCAGAAAAGGGCATCATCATCATCATCAGCACAATCAGAATATTTTTCTGCCTTTAATCCGACGTAATTAATGATCGTCGGTGTTTTGGGTCATCCAACTATACCCACACATGATGCATGCTCTAGCAAGATTGGTGCTATTAGACAGCTGGATGTCCTCCCTAGCACTGCTGCAGGAGTCCACCCCCTCCCCCCTTTACCTGGGATTGGAATTGGTACTGGAAATCCCCATATCATAAGTATAATAAAACACTAAACATATGGATAGACATAAACATATATAAATATATATTTATATATATTTATGTACATCTCTATGTTTCTATATATATATATGTACAAATATATATACATAAATACAACATATTTATATATATATATATCTAAATGCATATACATATATATGAATAAAAACATATATAAATAGATATTTATATATATTTGAATATTTATACATTACATATTGTAAATATCACACATATATTTATATGAAAAGCCCTATTTGTATTTTACAACGATGAATGAACATGAAATGACATCGAAAATCGACTATGATACTGGAAGAGAGCAATCAGTATCAATCCATTTCTGTTGGTGCTCTTTTTTCTTCGAATTTGTCTCAACCTGTCCCATCTCTCTAATAATGTCCAGGATGTTTGCATAACAGACACTCTCTCTCACCGTTCTTAATAAAAGGACAAATAGCAAAATTCAAAAATAGAATATGCAATAGTTGCTCAACGACGTATGCTCACTATCAACCCAGTACCATATTATTTTGCGGCAAAATCAGAAATCACAAAGCATTCAGGTGTACTACACTAGCTTTAATTTAGAATATTGATCGATAGTTCCTTTGATATTATCAGAAATTTCATCATATCGCTGTTTGATGTACGTTGCTATCTGTATTCAGAACATTTCTCGATTTTTTTTTAATTTGAATCTGTACATTGTAATTCACGAGGCAATTCCAACTTCGAGTTTCTCATTCTGAGATGTTTTTTATGGAAAATTGTGAATAAAGCAAAATGAATGCAAAAATTTTTAAGTAAATATAAACTATCAAAAAGTAAACGATTACTGTCATAAACAGTAAGATATGAATCAGGCTGAAATAAGAATTGCCTGTAACTTACAAAATCGATAAGGTTTTCCCGATGCTCTGACTTGCTCACATGACAAACCACACCTTTTACATCAAGCCCCTCTTTTCTTAATGCTTCAGTTGCTTTTGAAACATTTTCTTCTTTTCTGCTACTAATAACAACCTTGGCGCCATTTTCACCAAGATTCTTTGCAATTGCAAGACCAATACTGCGGAGAAAACCAGCAATACATCAATGTATAACTGGAAACTATAGAAATTAAAGATTAAGTGCACAGATATATATATATATTTAAATATATATGTATATATATTTATATATATATATATTGTATTTATTATACATATTTACATATTTATTCGTATACTAGCCAACCACCATCGTAAAAGGAAGCATGAATTTCATGGGCAGGACCAATTATAGCAGAAGGGATATTCAATATGCGCATAAGATCGTGACAGCTAGGAGACTATGGGCGGAAAGGCTTAATTACTAATTTCGGATGTTATGGCGGTGACAAAGAGTTGAACATCGTATTTATCGGTGTGCTAGCTATACTGTACCTTGAATCCTATACTTTTCCAAAGGTTTCTACGGCATATTGTGCTATACTACACGATGCCATGATATACTATGCTATATTAGATTGTGCTCAAATTCATCAAATTCACCGCTTGACTCTTGTGGTCGTAATATACACACCCATCGCTTGATCCAGTCGTTAATGCCACTTTCCCAGCGAGCCTTTGCTGAAAAACGGCACTGGAACTTGCAAAAAAACGTGCAAGAGGCTTTCTGCGGCCAGTTCCGTTTTCTGCTTTTATAAATGCTTTTAAAGCGAAACTTCGGTGTGTCATTCTGTATCCCTGAAACGACTCAGCTTTAAGCCAGAACTAAGTATTCATCCACTGTAACCGGTAAATTGCACGAAACACTGCATTAATTGAAAGATATGATTATTCGTACGATTCACTCTGGCAATTTACATAAAAATAGCGGCTGGGGGTAGTTGAAGGCCTTTCCGTTACAGAATTTCTACTTCAGTTGGTGAACCGCGAGTAATTTGGCAATGCAGCGGCCAGCAATGAACTATGAACCAATGAGCGATTGCAAAAAATGAACAATAATGGATGAAGTCTCTGGAACTCTCTGAAATCCTACGATCTTTCGCATGTGAAGTCTCTCAGTAATAAGAATGATTTTTGAAGGCTTGGTATGAATTAGAATAGTTTTATAGGCTGTGCAATATTTGCTGACGTGGCCATATCAAACTTTAATTGCTTGGTCACAAGAAGATCTTAACTTGATAGCGGCATCTAGCCTCTCGCCCATCGACCTCAGGGCCTCAGGGCCACTGTAAGGACAGCTGCTGAATGTTAGACTAGCGGCAATTCAGCTTTGCAAACGACAAACGAGTATGCACCAGTCATATCAGATATCATTGAAAATAAATTTAATTATGTTTGCAGGCAGGGGCCGATCGAACAGCATTTGGACCTCTCGCATCTTGTTTAGTGCCTTAATCACATACATATCAAATTTATTTTGCCCGTTCTTTAATCTGTCATTTCTTTCCTTGAATAAGAGCATAAAACTTTTGACCTCTTAACATTTGACTTCAGCTTGAATAAGAAGAAGCAGCGATGCATGCACACTTCTTGGCGATACTCATTTTCAAAACTTTTTGCGTCTTGTCAGAATCGAGAAAGGCATTTCAAATGGGACGACGATATTTGCAAGATCCATCTCAATTCTCAATCAAGACAATTGTTAACCTAATTGAAAAGGGATCAATATTGACTGATAGTAACGATATTAATGAATGCTTTAACTGCTATTTTACAAATATAACAGATAGATTAGATACTTCCTGCCATATTATCGAAGACAAACCGGCATTGGGAGCTATTGAGCGGTATAAGGCACCTCCCAGGTTTATTAAAATAAAACAGTTAATTAATGCTAGTCATCAATTCATTTTTTGCAAATTTGGCACAAAAGAGGTTTGGGGTGAAATGAATAGATTGGAGTTATAAAGTCAGTTAGCGGTAATATTCCCTCAAAAAATTCAATCAAGCATCTGCCTCCTTTTTCATAGCTTTAAAAAAGGCATCTGCGTAATATTCTAGTCAGGTTACATTGCTAACTCTATGATTGGAGACTGTACGCTTCCAGAAAGCCTCGGAAAAGCAGATCAGCTCAATTATCTTAAAACAGGGGAAACAAGAACAAAAATGAATTTTGACCAAGAAGTGCTTTGTCAGCAATGTCCAAGGTTTTTGAGAGGTTGATG
Source organism: Pseudorhiza aurosa (assembly GCA_964026355.1). Lineage (NCBI taxonomy): Eukaryota > Metazoa > Cnidaria > Scyphozoa > Rhizostomeae > Lychnorhizidae > Pseudorhiza > Pseudorhiza aurosa. The sequence continues at coordinate 9,894,237 of OZ032118.1, read as the reverse complement.
GAAAAACAAAAAAATCCGGTCATTTATCCAAAATTTGTCTCGACTTCTGTGTGGATTCAGAGAGGGCTGCAGTTTCCAAGATGCTCTATTTAGAGTTATTATGCAGTGTCGCAGGACACTTGACAAGTCAGGCAAGGTTGGGGTGATTGTAATGGACCTTTGAAAAGTCTTTGACTGCACTCCCCATGATATGCTGTCAGATAAACCTGAAGCAGATTCTTTCGGTTTAGATAGCTTGAATTCAATACAAAGTTCCTGGTGTTGCATAGGGCTCAGTTCTTGGGCTCTTACTGCTCAATTTTTCATTTATGATTTCATCTACGTGATCAAAAGCTCGCAAGTCTGCAACTTTGCCGATGATAACTACGCATTTAATGAAAGATAGCAGCCATTTGCAGACTTCTCAAAGGAGAAAGTGCCATCAAATGGTTCAAATACAACCGAATGGCAGTTAATCTAGACAAATTTCAAGTTATCTTCATATGCCTTGAAGAAGATCAAAGCTGAATCTTGAAATAAATGGTGAACCTACAAAGACAGCTTAGGCGATTAAAAGTTTCTAAATAACAATTGACTCAAAGCTACAGTTTCAAAGTCGTGCGGCAGCTATTTGTAAAAGCGGCAAATCAAAAAGTGAAAGGGTTCTCTCATATCGCTGGGTACCTACCAAAGCATAAAGCTACCATGCAAAACACGAGTTTTGCAAAGTCTATCGTCCACTGTTGTTCACTGATGTGGATGTTTCGCGGAAAAAGCAAATAGCAGAATGAACCGGTTACATAAGCATGCCTTGAAAGTTCTATACGGTGATCATACATCTACATTTGGAGAACTGCCAGTAAGATTTGAAGGGATAACAATCCACTGTGGCAATGATTTATGAAATCATGTTTCATGTTTTGATAAGGACTGTTTATTGCGTCTCATCTACCTTATTCCCTAAATTTAGACTGTTAGAACTGGCCTTACTTTTCTTCGCCTTGCTGTCTATTGTATCAATCTGGAAAGATATCGATCGAAATATATGAGTGTACAAATAGCATTTGCTCCTCTGTTTTGTCAGAGTTCTTCACAACTAAAGAAGTAAGCCTAATTTAAGAGTAAAGAATCCCCTCCAGATATCTAAAGCAAAAATATCTTCATATGGCCAAAGTACCCTATCATTTAGAGGTAGTATTCTTTGGACCACTTTGTCAGACAGAATTAAAATTGGCTTAAAGTATAAAAAAGTTCAAAACAATAATTAAAAACTGGAAGGGAGAAAATTTTTCGTATATCCTATGTAAACAAAAAGGAATTGCAATTAGATAGTTGGTTTATATTAGTTAATTTTGAACTACTATCTTTACCAACTGTAAATTGGATAGTTATTATTACTATTTTTATTATCTAAATGATTTGCATTGCAATTGCTAGAGGACCCAGAGGAAGACCAAGGAAGAGATGGAAAGAGGTGGTGGAAGGTGACCAGAGGAGGAAGGGACTGCGGAGGGGAGACGCTATGGACAGAGGAAGGTGGAGAAGAGGGACTCGAACGGCTGACCCCGCAGCGACGTGGGACAATGGCTGAAGGAGAAGAAGTATTGCAATTGCTAACCAGGTCACCCTAGTGACCTTAGGTGAGCAAGGGTCTGAGAAATCAAAATTTAACTCAAAGAATGGTACTCTTATTGAGAGTGTCTTGCGTAAGAAATGAGGCGTACTAGTCAATGCTACTTTTTGGATTTCCTGTGGCTGTGGTTGTCCTGAGGTCTCGTCAAGATGATTTTGAAAGCCTTTTTGCCGTACCCAGGGTGACCAAAATTACAGGAACAGTAACTGCTTTCAAGTTCCATATTCTGCTTTTCTCAATCTCAAGGTCTGAGGTTATCGAATTCCTTAGCAGCGACATTTTGGTCTGTTGGAACACTCGTACCAAGTAAGGGACCGGTTTTCTCTTTGCTCTTTGTACTATAATGTCTGGTCTGTTTGCCTGGATAGTGGGGTTAGTGTGTATAGGGAAATTACAGAGGGTTGTGACATTATTTCCTTCAACTACTTGTTGCGGGTGGTGCTCAAACCAGTTATCGAGTCTAGACAACTGATAGGGATTAGATAGTTTCCGGTGTAAATTCTGACCTGTTCTATCATGACGGTTCTTGAATTCATTTGGTGTTAGTACTTGGCAATGAGATATGAGATGGTCAACTATCGCAGTGAAATCTTCACAGAACATACTCTGGCATCTTTACCTTTCTTTATGATGTTCGCATGGTAGTTTCCCGTAAACAATAATTGGTCCTACGCAGTAAGAATGTAGCCTCCAGTCGCAGAGACTTCAGTCCAGAGCTCTTAAGACACTGATGGGTTCCCGCTTGATCAACATCAGCTTGTTGGCATCGGAGATGGTACTTTCCATGAAACGGCTTCTGACTCAACTCTCGTCTAGCTGATTTATTCCGAGGACTTCTGCAGCTCCCTTGACATGCTTTTTTGTAACTGGTAGGTCAGGACTTGGAGAGTTTTCGATGGAATTATCTAATTAAATTTCATATTTTCTGGCTTCTTTGAGGATAGAATGAAGTTTCTTCATTGGTTGGTGTTGATGAGCCAATTTTAGTACCCAATCAGTTGCGTTTGATAGGTACGTTAACATTGCTATAGTGCTATGATAGAGTGTGCAATTTTACAACGCAGGGGTTGTGAGTTCGAATCCTGCACGTGTCACAATAAAAGCACAATCGGTGAGGAATTCAAAGGGGAACCAACTCATGAAATCCAGCTTCGTAGTAAATCTCTGAGTCCAGTCGATGGTTTCTACTTACCTCGAAATGCAGTATGAAACGAGTATTTTGGAGAGTATGAATAAGGTTACTTTGTGCCAACTTTGACAAAAACTTACCCATCTGTTGATCCTGTGATAATGGCTACTTTTCCATCAAGCCGTTTATTCGACATTTTCTCAGGTGCAACGTCAAAATTTAACAAAATCAGTATTTAAACCAGTCTATTGGATCTGAAAGAAAGGCAGAATTCAGGGAAATCCTTTTTATGACTCTTCATTATGTGAAAATTTAAGGCTTCAAAAATTGTGTCTAAGGTTAATCTGAGATTCAATAAAAGATGTTTTTTTCAAGGGATTTCTGCTAGTGCTTTTGCTTTGGTTTATATGGGATAAGATGCAAAACCTTTGCTGGCAAAGCAAGGAGAGGCAAGCTGACTTGGATGTAATTGATGCAAAGTTGTCAGAGAAGAAACAGGATGAATCTTGACTAAAGGGAAGGTTTTTCCCCTCAACCATTCCCTTCAAAAATGTTTCAAATCATTATCTACCATTCTATATCTTGTACATTGTTTTTTATTTGAAATTGGGCTCCTTTTTGCAGAGAATTCATTTACGAATCTTCAATCAATCAATGAGTCAGTCAGTCAGTGAGTCAGTCAGTGAGTCAGTCAGTAACTCAGCCAGTCAGTCAGTCAGTCAGTCAGTCAGTCAGTCAGTCAGTCAGTCAGTCAGTCAGTCAGTCAGTCAGTCAGTCAGTCAGTCAGTCAGTCAGTCAGTCAGTCAGTCAGTCAGTCAGTAAGTCAGTCAGTCAGTCAGTCAGTCAGTCAGTCAGTCAGTCAGTCAGTCAGTCAGTCAGTCAGTCAGTCAGTCAGTCAGTCAGTCAGTCAGTCAGTCAGTCAGTCAGTCAGTCAGTCAGTCAGTCAGTCAGTCAGTCAGTCAGTCAGTAAGTCAGTAACTCAGCCAGTTAGGAAGTCACTGAGTCAGTAAGTTAGGAAGTCATTGAGTCAGTCAGTTAGGAAGTCAGTGAGTCAGTGAGTCAGTCAGTGAGTCAGCCAGTCAGTCAGTCAGTGAGTCAGTCAGTCAGTCAGTAACTCAGCCAGTTAGGAAGTCACTGAGTCAGTAAGTTAGGAAGTCATTGAGTCAGTCAGTTAGGAAGTCAGCCAGTCAGTGAGTCAGTGAGTCAGTGAGTCAGTGAGTCAGTGAGTCAGTGAGTCAGTGAGTCAGTGAGTCAGTGAGTCAGTCAGTCAGTCAGTCAGTCAGTCAGTCAGTCAGTCAGTCAGACATCAACGTGGAAACCATCATGCGGAAAAGTAATGCAAGACAAGATACCTCTTCTAAACTTGAAAAATCTATCTGACTTAAGTTAAGAATCGGAATCCTCTCGACTGAGCTCTGCATTAGAGAAAGTTGAGCGCACGAGTTCATTCAGAATGAAGTTAGCTGAGAACTTCGCTGGCAATGCAAACATGCCGAAATGGATGAAAGCGTCAATGCAGGCTCTTTTCAAATGAGAATAAGCGAGTCTTTGTCACAAGACTATTCAGGATCAGCTGGATCAACCCAAGTACGAATGTATGGGCGAAGGATCACACCGGTGATGATTATTGTCGGCTGTCTGGTGAGCATAAAGGACTACTTGAATAAATGGGTCCAATTGAGCAAAAGTGCCATTCAGTGGAGAATGCCTGACTAATTAGAACTGTTTGTTGGGAGCGAAGGTGAGGTAGACAAAAGGATGGCTTCTTTAGCTTCTTGTGTTGGCGAAAGACCCTGTTGGCCCATTAAGAAGCCAGAACAAAGAAAAAGAGAGAGCGGCTTAGAGGCGAGGGAGATAAGAGCAATATTATTGATTTTGGATTTAAAAGAAGACAAGTTGTAGGGCCAAGGAATATGGGAGGAAGGTAACACATCCCATAAATGGGAAATTCTTGGATTGATGATTTGCGGGTTGACGTTCTTAAGTTGAGTAGAGTTTGGAAAGAGAGTGACTTAGTCGGGCTTTTGATGGTTCTGATGCACCTAAGGGGATTAGGGATGGAATCCCTGATTGCCGGAGCAACGTCCGTGAAAATAACTACAAAATATGGAAAAGTCTGCAGCCGAATGACGAAGAGAAAGAGGGTGGAGAGATGGAAGAGGAGCGGGCCTGAATTTGATGAACAGTCGAGAAACAGAGAGCGGATTTCAATGCATCTACCCAGACAAGGGAGCCGTGCTCTTGAGGGCGACAAGTTTGGGAATTGATGCTAGTCGGTAGATGAGAAGATGGGAAAGTCTACTTGGGAAGCCAATTGAGGATGGGATTACATCATGTTAGGATCTGTGTAGCTGGAGACATGAAATGAGACGGACGAAAGCAGCTCATTGCGATTGGCAGTATGTCTAACGACGATGAAATCTTTTTCACAGGGTCCTTGGAACAAATATTGGTTATCTTTTGTTGATCAATGCAATCAACAAAAGCTGTGCATTTGCAGGTAACAATCGGTGTTTACCGTCAGATGCTATGCCTGTGGGTATTGAGAACACGTTCTGTTGAAAAGATCCCTGCGACTGCAGCGACTGCCACCGAAGCGGCCACAAAAACCTGTAGATTTCGCACTTCCAAAAATGTGACACTTCAATCGTAAACAGACCACAATTCCCAGTTGACTCAATAGAACAAACAAAGTTGCTCAGTTTGAGGTCCTTTGAATTATCACCACTTCATCTAGATATGCTAGCTCCAGTGAACTCGGGCAAGGAATACAAAAGAGCATCTCTGAATTATGAGCCCATGTAGAAAAGTGCTATATCAAAACCACAGCTTTAAAATAGAGTTTGGAAATATAGCTGGTAAGAGCAAAATTGAGTCCCAAAATCGATACGAACATGCACCCTGTACTGATACCATAGCTTTGTGAAGTAGGATGACCAGTTCATCTTCTCGCTGTATTTTACCCCAACTTAATGCTAAATGCTTATTCGCAGTTGAACAGATAGGTAGGGGGCACACTGAAACGTGAACGAGCTTGATTCGAACCCATGACCTTAAGCTCAAAATTAATGCCAACGAGGCTTGAAGTACATCGGAGGGGAATCACAATGCCTCTCCTTTTGCATTATTGAGTTGAGAAGTTTGCTGAAATGCGCAAGCATGTATTCTGCCTTCGAGAAATACCATCTTCCTCTGAGCCAAGATGTTGTTAGCTGAAGATAAGGATTTCCTCAAAGGATCTTGCTTCATCTTTGAAGGGAAAGAAATGAATTTCGTACAGTCGAATGACAGTTGAGAACCTATGTACTTCAGTAACTCTTTACTCTTAAAACAGAATTTATTCAGCTCTTTTTGTGATCAAGATATAACAAATAGCAACCCCAAAATGGATTATCGTCGAAAGGTTTTGAGTGCGTCACAATCACACACCACGTGCTTCATACATTTGCCCATCTGAATTGATGGCATTGTTTTGATTGATACATTAAGAAATGTCCCGATAAAGTCGCATCAAACCTTAAAAAAGATCCATAAATAAAGGCTGAGATTGGGTAAAATATTGCATGCAAGCTACAGCTCATTACTTACCGGAAAAGCGGTCAAAATGGACAGGTTTTCGATCTTCTTGATAACAGACTTCTTCAATTCCGCACTTCTCAGTCGGCAACTTTCGGCTCAATGACATATGCCCCCTGTTAACCCAAAATGTGTGCTCGGCTTCCCTGTATCCTACTCAGCCCCAGGTCGTGATAAACACTGTGACTTGGGTTTATCAACCTTGCTCGGAAATGGGGGTAGCATCTAAGCATGACAACTCCTCTGGATTAATCCGAGTTTCAAAATAGTACGGATATGACATTGTTAGCCTATTAATCGCTTCTTTGCAGCTGCATTTACAACAAAGATTCGATTTGGCGGTGAAATCATTTTCTATGAAGGCGTCAAAAATTGTCTTATTCAACTCTTTAGTAACACGAAGTAAAGATTCAAATTGCTTTTAGATACTTTTGGCGAAAGGAATCTACTGATATCCTCTTTCCTTGGCACCTTTCATAACTTATCGATACTGCAGCGTTGTGGTTCATTTGGAAGTTGATAAAATGTCATATCAAGTTATGCAATTAACTTACACCTCTTGCTGTATCCTAGTTAGCAGATTACCGTTAAGTTAATCCTGCAGATCAAATTGTTAACGGAGAAATAATTCTTGAATCAATGCAGATCAATGGTGAAGGCCATTATCTTTACAGTGTACCAACTACCGCTCAACGGGCAGGTAGTTGATCCAGAAATTAACTCGGCTCCCTTCAAACAGATTTGCACCTTTGTCATTTTGCTACGTGGAGCTTGCATCGCGTGATCTCTACTGTGCGGAAGTTCTTGGGTTCAAGGCATTGTCGTTCCCGTTTCTCTTCGCCCCCTCCCTCTCTACCCAGCAATAAATGGCTACCTGTCATAAAACCGGTGGTAATGTGCGGTGATGGATAGGAAATTGGCCATCCTACCTCACTGTGCCATGTTTAGGGTAGTCCTTTTCTAATAGGCTGCCCCCCCCCCAACGATCGTATCAAGTTGGGAGTCAATTTTACTTTGCTTGGCAAAGGTGCTGCATATCCTGACAGAAATGATATAAGAAAGGCGACAACCAGTATTGATTAATGATGAAGATTGAAGAGCAGGGTATATTTTAAGGATATCTTATCACTGCACAAATTTTTGTAGATTTTGATAATGTGGGCGTTGTCTTTCTGAATTTTTATGACCGCGCCCATTTTGCTACCAGAATATAATATAATGATCCAATCAATTCGACGTCTGAGGAAATGGAACTGACACACTTCTAAAACGGCTTCTTTTTTCTTTTAGTGGGTTATGGTGGGGAAAGGCTGTGGTGGCCTATACAAAGCCTCAGCAGTGGAAGAAGAAAGCGAAAAGCCAAGAGGAGAGAGAGACTAGATCAAGTTATAAAGTTATCATTGCACAAACCACATTTCGTCACATTACCGTTATGACATTTCACTGCACAAATTTGCAATCATTGCACTTTTAAATAAACCCTGTGCAAGAGGAATGTGAGCAATTCCCGAGTCCGTGTGCTGCTTTCAAGCTCAATTTGATCTCGTATCCTTAAAACTAACATTAATTCAATATGATTAAACTCTGTTTCAATACTCGTGCAAACAACAGACAACGGCTCCAGGGAGAAAAGCACTTCATCTCAACATTGTAGTATTGCGTCGCATACACGATTCCAAGCAATCCAAAAACCAGCAGCTGTACTCCTAGCATTTTCTAGTGATGTTTGCTCCTTAAAATGAACTGCCCTTCATAGTTGACTTTTGAGTTAGCAGAATGCACAAGCAGGGCTCCGCGTTCTTTCTGCGTGGCATCCTTGATTTCGAGTGCAGCAGAAACCAGAGAGACAGGGCTCTGATTTTTATAAGGAAAGTGGATTATATAAGGTGGCCTCTCGTCGCCCTCCTCACCCATGGCGTTTTTATTGTCGGATTTAAACTCACAACAGCACGTTTAACCATTCCTTCCACTGCGTTCTTTCCAGGGAAGAGAGTTTTCATTATAGGATTTCCCTCTGCTTCCCTTGCCGATTGATTGTAAGTTATTGTGAAAAAGAAATACATAAAAAGTATTCTTAAACCTGACACTTGGAAGCTTTGCCCAAATTTATGGTCCACAGCAGAAATACGTTCTTCGCTAAGCTAACAGGAAACCTCGAGGACAGATGCTTGTCCAACTCGTGCGAAGCTGACTTTAGGCTACCATTTCAACGGGAAACGGAGATTGCCTCTCTCCTAATTAAGATAGTGTGGAAATGCAACCGCAAATTTGCATACTGTAAAGGCTTTCCATTCGTTCATCGTATAAATGTCTTGTTCTGGACAATGCCGCCTAGATGATTCGAATTGGGCTTTTTATAGGTCTGCTGTTGTCACAAGGTTTGGTTAGCAATTCTAAAACCATGAAATAACGAAAACAAAAACTTATATTGTGTTTGAATTTAAGTTGATGCACACGGGCAACCAACATTTTCATCTTATTATCCTCTTCATCTGGCTTCAAGCGGACTAAGTCGGGTCCAAGCTGTGAGTTTACTCCCTTCTTTCTATTTTGGCAGCTAGACATATCCTAAAAAAACATTTGACAATAACTGTCTTGCAGTCGGTCTGCTGAAGCTTTGTGTCTCATCTACGATCTTGTATGTAACAGGGAACAAGGACTTGCAATAAGCAATGAATTGGAACGATTTGAAAAATCCGTGCCACATGTTGATGTCCTTGATCCTCTATTGTTAAATATATCCCCCAAATCGTCATTCATCCCTAGAACATGCAATTATAAGGAACGTCTTTTCAAATCTTAAAATTTGCCATCTTGTAAATCTAAGGTCAATAAATTTGATCTGATCTCTCTTTCCTCGTAGCCTTTTGCTTTCTTCTGTCTTTCTTTGTTGGGGGTTTGTATAGGCCACCATGGCCTGTCCCAAGCATAACTCATTAAAAAAGAAGATATTTATCAATGATATCTGAAGAAGAACCAAGTAGGATGGCGACCTCCAGGAACATTCAACGTTGGTCTAGGAGACAGAAAGACCCACATCAAACAAGTGCTCGATCATCCAGCCGCGTTGAACATTGAATATATCACATGTGCTAGACTCAACAGAGAAGTTTCGAAGGATCTGATTCAACAAGAAGTGATCCCGGCGACCCCAGCCGAACCATAACGACGATGATGATCAATGGCATTCTGTTGGTCAAAAGCAAAGTACTTTGCTGATTGCACCACAATTTTTGCATGCCATCTTGAGCTAGCTATTTTCGTTAACAATTTGGAAGCGGCAGACATGATGGTTTTTTGCCATGGCTTGTAAAAATTTTGAATCGTTATACTGGATGAAACATTTCAGCTTTAGATTAGCTGTTATCAATGTGTGCACAGTGCTTCTGCCCTCAGAGTCACTTACTCATTTACCGACCTCGGAAGGATGGACAGCTGAGTTAACTGTTGGTTTGTGGTTAGTGGCTCCAACGACGGGATTCGAACCCACACGAGTAGACCTCGCATGATTCGAAACTGCGTCTTAACCACTCAGCCACACCATCTTGTGATGACATGGTTAACTGAACGGTGGAAGATTTAATCTCATGATGTTTGAAAGGAACTTATGATGTAAGTAGAAGTGATGCAAAGGCCAGAAGAGATTGCAAACGAGAAATGCCTTTGATTTACTTTTGACAAGAAACTATTCTCTCGATTTCAATTATATCTGTAAAAAACACACAACAAAAGCTGCAGATTCTGGTTCAAAAAAGATGTCGAAGCATCTAATCATTGAGCAACTAATATCCTTGATGAATTATTTCATTAAATCTCAGCACAGTTAACTTCCACTTGCTTGGATACTTCCTGATAAACTTATGATGCAAAAAATGACAATATCATGACCTTCGTTGATAATTTTTTGAAAGATTCTGTTAGTAGTTTCGAAACCTCAGCAAACAAGGCAAACTCATTTAAAATACATCATCAAAATGAGTCTGTTGATTATTGAAGTTTTTAAAACCAAATGCATTATATAAGCACATCATTCACGAACAATATGCTTCAAAACAAGTCAACAATAATGTTCTGAAAAAAAGCTCCTTTGAAGCCTCCCTCGAGTTCATGATAGCACATGGACAGGAAGATGTCAAGCAGACATTGTACTGTCATCCTCATCTAACACCTATAAACATACATATTTGAGCAATTAAACAACATAAATATATATTAAGCAATTAAAGAGACGTGTAAACTAGTGAATATAAAAATTTTGCCGACTAGTTTCGACTTTATGTCGTATTCATGGCAATGATAGTTTATTTATACATTTATATATTTATATATATCATATATACATATATATACGCACATATATATAAATATATATATAGGGTGTATATATATCTTATAAAACCACTTCGGATGAGTACCAGCAAAACGTGGTTCCCGGTAGTGCAAAGAGACGATGTCTGGCGAACTCAGAAATGAGGATTAGTGTTAATAATATCCCTTGGTTCAACATCTCGTTAAAAAAGCTAGGCGTATCGAGGCCAAATTCCACTTCGGTGCTTATCATCTGTCTTAGAATCAATGAGTAGCGAGTGAATGGGTTTCAAGAAATCAAGCAGAAAAACAAGCAAATCTGTTAAACAGAGAATTTCCCCCATTTTTCATTTAATCTCCAAGCTTTTCATCTTGATGGAATAGTCTCGTATACTAGGGTGAACTTAGACTTGACACGAGAAAAAATGACATTGACAGCAAAAGATGTGAATAAGAAGGAATATAAACTATTTACATGGTGAATATCGGTATGTTACTTTCCTATGAACTCGACACGTTTTTATATAGAAATCAGCAAGTTCTACTAAGCCTGATCTCATGATGACATCACTGAAGATCACACGGGAACTAATCATCGGAGAAACATGAGGAGCATGTGACAAGGATGGCGGAATCAACTAAATAGCGCACCAAATGCACTGGAGACACTTCTGCCGAGCAAAGAACCCGGAGCAGAATGCAAAAAGAGGAGATAGGAATATCGTCTTGACAAAACAAATATATCAGTGTTCAAGAAAGCTTGGGATTGGATAAAATATGATATGATAATTCTTGGAAGCCTTCAAATATTGCACCCAGCTATGTAAAGCTATTTACTCACGTGTAACTTTTCCTGTACCTTGGTTAACACACTATTGTAACTTGAAGCTCGCAGTAATCTTGGTAGACTAGTGCGGGATCGAGGTCCTTAAGCAAGGTCAGGTTGGTGTACCAAGAAGCTTAATGTGTGTTCGAAGCTTGCAAGCGAATGCGTCAGGCTAACAATTCACTCTCATGAAACTCGTGCTGTGTCATGGTTAATACACTGTAATCTTACAAAATTAGATCGTCCTTAAGTCTCTAAGAAAGGTAGTTTGGGTGAACAGTTGCTTATCGTTACAGAGCTCAAATTTTATGTTGCAACAAAAAAAACTGAATATTTTACGACGAGTAGATTTATCAGGTTGACAGTAGTTGTAGCGAAGAGTTGATGGCATTTGATGGTACTAATAGGATAAAAGCACAAATGGAGCAATATTTGGGTTAACTAGGCCCTTGCACTTAACTTAAAACAAGAATAAAACCGAAAAGCAAACGCCTTGATTCAAACCTTATGCTCAACCGTAACCCTTGTATGAACCTCAAATCTGAACCCAAATGAAAGCCAATCATATGGTCTATAAAGCATCGTCAATTTAACGTCCGTATTGAAAGCATGGTTTATCAAAGTAACAAAAACTTTCCGTATAATAAAGATCATTGGACCAAGGCGTCAGTGGAGTAATGAAGACTAATCAATGAGCAATCCAATGGCATGGTGATATATTGGGTCTAAAATGGAAAATTTCATCGCTATCCATTCCTATTAGGGAGGTTTAGATCCAGTGCGAGTTCGATGGCGTGTTCGTTCGCGTTTCAAACTGAGCAATCAATCTGCAGATATTAGGAGGGAATCACCTTGGAAAGTCGCGTTATACCCATTCGTTCGAGTTTTCAACCAAATCTCGCAGTGGGTAGAGCAATTTTTTTGGAGCCAGATATTTTTAACTGCGAATAACTTTATCATCGTCAAAATGTCAGAGAAAGCAATAACGTCACAAAGAGCTATTTATATGGAAATACGCCGTATGTCTCATTAGGGCAGCCCTTCTCGTTGAGCTATGCGCTCATAAACGCAGTCCAAGGAGAGAGGGTCCTAGTAGCTATACAACGGGCTGCAAAAGGCATGCGATTTCATTGGATAAGTAGACTCATTTAAACTGCTCAAAATTTTGGTTCGACCGGTGAATATTAGTTTCTTTGAAGCGCAAATAGGCTTTCGTCACTTGATAACGCGCTTTCTTCATAGTATCTCTTTCGCAAGTTCTGGAAAAATAAACAGTTCTGGATTAATAGGAAGCAAATAAACAACTACTCTCCTCGTTCAACTTTAAAATCAACCCTTGCTAATTTCAAAGAGAGAGTTATGCAATACCTTGTTCACTATGGGAGTTTGCTTCCAAGAAGTCTTTCGTTGGTCTATTTCTCTCTTCTCATCGTCTTTACGCTCCATCTCCTTCTTCTTCTTCTTCTTCTTCTTCTTCTTCTTCTTCTTCTTCTTCTTCTTCTTCTTCTCTATCTCCGGCTTCCCTAAATATTCGGTCACTGCAGAGCTGATTTATACGGTTCCTCCATTAACTGTATTCATTCAATCAGTTATATTGAGCATATGACTGGGGGGAGGATATGGCCAGATGCTCTTCATGTGACCAACCCATAAATTCATCTGAGCCTGGGACCCAGTTTAGATATCATTAGCTTGCAAGTAGCAGGAGGAGGGTTCGCTTTTAATTCATTTTTTTCTGACTGGAACAACTAGCAGCAACAAACGAATGAATGCTAAATTGACTTGTAATAGCAACTGTTAAGTGCAAATAACAGTGTCGAATGTTGTATTCTTTCATTCGGATCTGTCAACCTCTCAACTCACTTCTCGCTCTAGAACTCTATGCAGATGGATGCATCAGCGCCCAAAGCATGCAGCATCCATTCTCCGCCGCCCACCATCGCGATCGCCAGCCAACCTCCTCAAATAATTTCTTCCTACTCCCACATCAATTGCAACTGCCTGCTCGGCCGTCGCTAGCCTGCTGGGACATTTAGGGGTATCTCGTGCCTCACCTGGTAACCAAAGTTTGCAGCTCGCCTTCTTCTGTGGAAAACACTCGGACAGACCATTTACCCTGCCTCTTTCGGCTTATCTGCCGTATGGCCTCCATTGTCTAGCCCTAAAGAATACTGAGGTGAAATGGTTGGATACTTTTGTGTAACGGAAGGCACGCTCCATTCTGGGATATTGATTCGATGCACACTTCGCCAACGCAGATGGATACAAAAGTAAGTAAGATCGTAGAAGTTATCCTGATTGCATTTCATGCTGAAACTAATCAGCCTGAAATCAATCAACCACATCACTTTGTTAAGCTTTGATTAATGAAAACGATCGAGAAACCAAACAATCGGCAAATGATACCAAATTTGACCCATTCAACTATCCTCCTGTTGTATCACTTCTTTCATTCTTAATGTGCGGCATACTATCCTCACTAAACAATTCCCTAAATTCCTTGAAACATATCACCCCCTTGCAGATCTTCAAAATGGCTTTCGACAAGCCAACTGTACTGGTGATCCTTCCAGCTTATTCTGGCTATGCCTAGTTCTCTGCTAGAGAAGCTTTTGGTAAGAGCAGAGTGAACTCTCTCTCGATATTTCCAAGGCCTTTGATCGCTTCTGGCAAAAATGTTTTCTCTCTAACCTACATCTGTTTAGTCTCCACAACAACCGAAGTAAATGGATCGCTAGCTTCCTCTCTGTTAGGTCTATTACCACTAAAAAAAACTAGCTTTACAGAAAATTGAACGAGGATATACTGGTCAACTTAAAGCTTGTCTTTGCCTTAAGGGCATAAACTAATCAAGATAATCGTACTTAATAGCGCGATAATTGCTACGGTCACGTGTCTAGCTATCAGCAAGTAGTTCATACCTTACTCGAAGGTCGTTCTTCCCTGTTCTTCGGTACCAGTCTTGATTCCGAATTAACTACCAGAATCGACCGAAAAGCTGTTGAAGCTTGCCGCCTTTCATGTCAGTGGATAAAGTAGGGGCCAGCAACTTTTGCATGCCACAAATTCTATGACATTTTGCCGAAAACCTCTCCCATTCCGTAGCTAACTGAGCGCAAGGGTATCCTTAATTGACCCTTGTATCGAAACAATAGCGAAATTATTCTAAATAAGGTAAGGTTCTCGTATGAACGGGGTGCAATCTAAATATCGCTTCCTAACATGACCGCAAAACACAGCGGTTCCCTAAAAATATATTTAAGCACTTACTATCTTGACGGGAAAAGGTTGCAAAATTCCTAACGGTGAAATTCTAAAGTGAGACATTAAGAGCCCTTACGGTCGGTTTATATATGTAAGGTGCTGCAGAGACATAGGGTGGGAAAAAGCTGCATTTGCAAACGGGCCTACGACTTATTGCGACTTTCATTCTGCAACAAACTGCCACCTGCAATTCATTTAGGATCCAGATCCTATTTTGCGATGAAGGTGCATAAGGTTGCAGGCAACTGACCAATGAGAATCTGCAAAGCATCATATGACTTGAACATCATCGGCAACTTGCTGAGATAGGATTCTATTATCTGTGTCGCAACTCCTGATGAAAAATGGCAAAACTTGCAGAAAATCTTTGCAATAGTTTCTCAAATGCTGCAGTGTCCATTCTGAAATCGTTTTTGTATGATGATGCACCCTCCAATGCCAACTTTCTGAGACAAAAATGGTATCCCCCTATTTGGTTGCGCCTGGCGATCCACTGCTTCATCCATAGTCTTTTCTTCCATATATTTCGTCTACTTCGTCGTTTGCTCAATGGAATTAATTGATTATAAACCAAATAATGGAAATTGCAACACAGCCAGGCTCTGCCTCCATTTTGTTTTATTTTCCACTGGGTCTCCGAGATCCTTTCCAAATATCCTGCAACTTGCTTCGATGTTATGCAACTGGATCTCATTGGAGGTTGCATCATTTTTGTATGTGTAGACATGACAAATACCGTGCAACAAGTTGGAGGTTGCAGCAACTAGCAACTAAACGCAATCTAGTGTCAACTAGGCCTCGTTTTTTAAAACAAGATCTACGTATCTCTATTACACAGTTATCAATAAATCGAGTGGCTTTTTGTCGATCTTGTTTATAGAAGGAAAATTTTAATTTGCGGTGAGGTTACAATTTATTTTCAAAAATTGATTGGAACGAAAAAATGTTTACCATAAAATTCAGCTTGCTATTCTCGATCTTTGTCACGAAATTTAGCTTCGTAATGTCGTAACAGAGTGCAGCATTGGCTCTTGCAACGGCATATGACTCACTCAATTGGGCAATCAAAACGTTTGCAAGGATTACAGTTGTTGTCATAGTTCCTCCAAGTATAAGAACGACAGAGCAGATGCTAAGAAAAGGAAATTAAGACAAAAATTAAAAAACTGCAACTGAGAACGCATTTTATGCATGGACTGACTTTTATTGAGGTCAACTTGGTTGATTCAAGTTTAAAACTATGGCGTAATAAGTGTCTACAACGAAAGCAGAATCGATTAGGGATTAATCTATGTGGATGACGTCATTAAAGTAAGATGGTCTGAATGCGAGTAATAGTCTGTTGTCCTAGGCAGAAGCCTATTTTCGGGTATAATATGGAGTTTGATTGTGAAACACCGGTAAAGAAGACCATTACTTAAGCAAAAAAAGCAATGAAGATCAGCAGAGAAAGAAAGAAAACGACAGGGATGGAATAAATTGACGAAGAATTGCAGATGGAGTGAATTAATTCGAGGAAAAGCAAAATCGAAACAGCTTGCATACTCGTTGGAAAGAGAGAGATAGCTAGACAACAGCTTCATGGATTCATTCAAAAGCCAGAGATGGGAGAAACGAAGGATTCAGCCTCATGTATGATAAGTGAAATGCTCCAAGACTTAAGGTTAGTGAAGTTTCTTGGTTTCTAGTCTAGAAATTAGCAAGGGTGAGCAACACTGTCTTAACCTGAATTGAGATTTTGTGAGGAAGCACCAATAACCATGGCTATAGACATCGAGAAGCACAAAGACTAGCGAAGAGACCCAGAGGACAAAACAAGGCAATATGGACGAAATCAATTTTTCAACAACTCCAGAGCCAAGGAATTAATCGAAATGAAGCAAAGCTAGCTGCTTGGAATACAAAAGGATGGCTAAATAAGATGAAACAGTGAAAGTCTGTAATAACAAGGGGATTCTACGACATTGGAATGGTGAGACAGGAATTAAACGGGGTGGAAAGTAAAGGGTTTACTGCACACAAGCATGGCAAAAAAATTTTCTCACTGGAGATCTTTTCATAATGAAATAATAATATAGCCACTTCTATAGCGCCATATATCCCCAGATGATACTCATCCGACAAATAATTTCATCAATCTTTGCAAACACTGGTTTTCAAGAGCCCTTGACATGGCAGTCAAAGGCAAAATAACTCACTCAGTGAACCTGATAACCAAATACGAATTAAAACGTGCGATGTTGAGGGAGTAATGCAGATGGATTATTGTCTTTTTTGGTGAGTAATGTTGGGGAAAGGCCATGGTTGTGTAACATTTACGTAGTTCTTTAGATATCACGGAGAAGCAACGACTGAGGCCCTTCGGCCCTAGCTAAAGAATGAATAATCACTAACTAGTACTCTTCTTCAACTGAAACTTCAACTGAAACTTAATATAAGCTATAACAAATGGACACGGATGATAACACAAACACGCAACATAGAAAACTAAAACAAAACTTGAGCATCATATTTCGAACTTCTTCTCCTTCATCCAGTCTTTCCTTCAAATTTGCTTTGAGGGATAGTCGTTGCAGAATCGGTTACGAGCCGACGAAAATGAGTTGCGATATCACTTTCGGTGGTTGATATCCAGGGACACCAACGTGGAAGTTTCTGCTTGGTCCCAATAATTCAAAACAGTCATTGATAAGCCCCAACAAGCAAAAATTACCTTTACAAAGCCCCGAAAAGGGGGAAAAGAAGGTGACAGGCTAAGAGGAGAGGAAGATAAGATCAAGCTTATTTATTTTTTATTTGAAAGAGGGAAAATTGTAGGATTCCGGAAAGGAGATTGAGGTAGGACATTCATTTCATAAATTGCATGCTCTTTGAATGAATGATGATTTTTGGAAGTACCCCTTTTCGATCTTTACTACTACTACTGCTTTGCATACTCAATTTCGAGCTTAGCAGAAACCAGAGACAGGACTCTCGGTTTCTTTCGAGGGAAGCGGAATTCATGAGGTGGCTTCCTGTTGCCTTCCTCATCAATGGTGTTTTAAAGTGTCACATGGAGGAATCGAGCTGACAACCCCTGTGTTGTGAGTCCGCATGCTTAACTACTACGCCACGGCACCACACAGATATTTATGTGGCCAAAAAGCCTGAATGAAAAGCGAATGACAGTCAAACAAATTATATTCCACTTGCTAAAGAGTACTGACATTTGTTCATCAAATCATTTATACCAAAGATATTCAATGTGACCAAATTTCATTGCCACTTTCTATATGCAGCATACACGAGATTTCGTCCCTCTAAACATTTATTTGTTATCAAATCCTCTTAAAGCGCAACTTTTGAAAACTGACTCACTTCATCAAACAAAGCGCAGGTCGCTAAATGAAAGTACTGAATTCCAACCTATGTTATATGAGATTTCCTTCAAAATATTTTTGCTTGACAAGCAAAAAATGATTACTTTTCCTCATTCAGGATTGCTTGTGTACCTCGAGTCTCAAGCAAATAGCACAGTACAATAAATCTATCAAAATTCATTTAAATAAGTTAAACTTCCTACGTACCTATGAAATATCAAATATGATTATCATATCAAATAGCTATATCATTAGTTTTTTATTTCTTTTCCTCTTGTTACAGGATAAGGGTCAATAACAGCATCTTTTGTTGAAGGATGTATCCTGCTTAAAGATTCACTATATGATAATTATCATCATCTCTAAGTCTTTTTTGCTCCATTTTCTTCCTCGCTATTAGCGCCAGATTCAATCCAGGTTCTAGGGCTCTAACGGGCAGTCATTTTCTATTTAGTAGATAAACATTTTCGGTGAATATGGGTGGATCCTAGCAGAGCGATCTTTTGCAGTTCGGTTACGTCGAAGTTTCCTGGAATTTTGGTGATTTTCTTGTCGATGCCTTCCTCGAATACACCTAATGCTCTGATGACAACTGGCACAATTTACGTCTCCATTCTCCACATTCTTGCAATCTCAATTTCCAGATCTTATACTTGGAGAGTTTCTCTGCAACTTTAACAGATGCTTTAAAGTCAGATGGTGCTGCCATGTCGATTAGCATACATGATTTCTCTTTATCATTATTATTATCATGGGGGACAATGTAGAAACCTCCACGTTGGTGTCACTGGATATCGACCGCCAAAATTGATCTCGACCAATTTTTGTCGGCGCCTAACCAATTCTGCAATCACTTTCCCTCAAAAGCACATTTGAGGGAAAGACTCGGTGACATTATTATCATTATGTGTATGTTGCTAACTTTCCATTAAGTGTAGTTTACATTGAGTATATATTTTCCATTTAGTACTAGCAAATTTATATCCTACAACCTAGGGCAAGGGAAGGTTAAGTTTCATGCATTTTGTGACTGTAACACTGCGATTGTGTTAATCTTTCATTTCTGTAAGGGCAGTATATTCGGTCACATGGATAATACTCGTCGCAGTAAATGAACTCCTGAGCCTCGCCTCCCAGCATCTCCAAGCAGGTGCAAGCAGCCCTCTCCTCATCATTATCGCATGAGAGACGTTAATGACGATCCACGAACTCTATCCCACAAATCATCATTCATCCCCAGAATAGGCAATTTATCGAACGTATTTCCTGCCTCTTGCTTTCCTGAATATTACAACTTGCCAGCTTTTAAATCTAAGAGCAATAAACTTGATCGAATCTCTGTCTCCTCTTAGCCTTTCCCTTTCTTCCTTCTTCGTTGGGGCTTTGTTTAGGCCACCATGGCCTTTCCCGAACATAACTTACTAAAAAGAAAAAAGTGCTCTGGTTTTTGAAAACTTAAGAAGCTAACTAACAACTCTCAGTGCTAGCTCGAACAGATTGAGAAACTATTCAGATATCTAAATGTCTAAGGATGCATTTGTTTCCTTGTTTGCGTAGTCATGATTGGTCAGTTCTCAAGGCGCTAAGACTTTACGTAGGAGCAAAGTAGCTTGGATTAGAGTAGACACGCACATTTAATGGAAATTCATTTTGTAGCATGCAGAAGTGTCACGAGAGGTAAAATATGTGCAAAATACAGACGTCTGCTTTATGAGAGTCATCTTAGCTTCATCGTTATAGAATCAGACTTTTGAAGATTAAAGTCCCCAAGAGAGAGCTGAAATCAAATTCAGGTCTCCGAGTTTTCTCTTGGGAAGGGGACTTTTATGAGGTGGTTGCCCGTTGCCTTCCTCGTGAATGGGGTTTTATTGTGACACGTGCAGGATTCGAAAAATTCTTGTACTATGAGTCAGTAAGCTATCTGCATCAATGCAATTCGATCCCATACTGCAAAAGGTTAAATGGGGTTCATGAATGTAGGCCTTCAAAATGGCGAACACTGTGAGTACCTGCACGGAGCAGTGAAACAAAATCCTCTACCGCTCTCTTCTAATGCCATACATCTTAAGCATTTTGAAACCGACTCACTTATATGTTAGCTTTGCTATGAATTCATTACAAGTATCTGTCTTCAAATTCTATGTAGGTGGACGACGTGGTAATCAATGTATCCGCTTTTTCCGTTGTGCTGTTCATGGATTGTATTAATATCAATTTGACAATTAGTTTTGATTTTATTAAATCCTGTTAGGTCCGTTATTAATGAACGTTATTGTTTTTAACTGATTGCACCGAATTCAGTCAGAGCAGTGTTTCTTGTGTTTCAAAAGAAAGAAAGATTTGTAGTGAAGAAAGGAAAAATAGAACAAAGGGTGAGGCAGTTACTCCGATTGAGGACATTTTGTTTCATTCCGTCAGTAATGATAGATGCTCAATCTCAATACAGGTCGATTCACCTTTCTGGCTATGGCATAAGAGAACAGAATTGATTTATCTTACAAGGGTCATCTTATCGTCAAGAACTTGGTCAGTAGGCCTAAAGAAAAGTTCAGTCCCATTCTAAACACAAGCTTCGGGGAGTAGCTTATTAGAGACGGACCACTGTAGGCCACATTCCTGTGAGGTAGATAGCCAGTACCTTAAATCACTGCACGTTACCCGTAGCCTTATGCTAGGTACAGATGTACAGGTCGACAGAGAGAGGGCGAAGGAAACGTGGACGAAGCCACCTTGAGCCCAGAACACCCGCATCGTAGACAAGTGCTTGACCACAATGTCAACCACCCCCATTCGATCACTTTGACACATTCTGATGGTTTAAAGACCGTCCTAAATGAAAGACACATGTTAGGGACCGCTCATTATTTATGCCTCGGGCTGTGGCCGAAGAGAAATAGATTGGGTAAATGATTTTTCAGGCAGCCTTCAGTTTGGGTAAACATTTTTTTGCCTTTCAAGGGTTGGGTAGCATATTTTAATAGCTCTATATTGGTTGGGTAACTATTATTTTTGTAGTCCACAAGGTTGGGTAACAGAAGCATTTACCCAAATAGACAGTTCTCTTCAGTCCACACCTGAGGCATAGATAATGGATGGTCCCTTATCAAGATGTGCTAATCCTATAATGGTGAGATGGAAGGCAGCAATTCGGCTATAAAACTTATACTCGAAATCACCTGAAACCACTGTAATCTTCAGCAAAAACTTCTCCTTCTGCAATGCCTCTGAATCCACGTAAAACAACATGGGATAGATCGCTTGAAGATGAAATTTATAAAACATGATCAACCCAAGTTGAAAATGGGCTCAAGTACAGTTTAGCTGATTGCTACATTACCCTTATCAAGAATCACTCGTCGTTTTTGAAACCAATCAAAATAATGAAGCGAAGGAAGCGCCATTTTGACTCATGAATGACTTATTTTATGGATTGGTTTTGTCACGTGGCCCTGTCCTTCAACGAATTACCTGGTTTCATTATTCGCCTGCCTCAAATTCTACCCATCTCGTCCACTGCCATCCTGCTTCCGTATCACATAAATATCATGGAAGACATCTGGCCACATATCAACACGAAAGAATAAACGAAGCAGCTGGGGTCATGCGTCTATCTGCTATGCATCAGGGCCCCTGTTTCTATGGAAGGTTTACATGGTAGAGATCAAAACTACTCGTAAAAAATGCTGCTGGCAAGGAAAAGCCTTTTCAAGTTTACATCCAAATGGTTGCTTTGTGGGTGTCAGTAAAATGTTTACCCATTGAAATGATAGTCTGTGGTTCAAATCCACCTTCAGCTAAACTTTCACTTAGAGCAAGTAGAGTCACTAGCTTTCTGTAATTCCAGGTATAAGAAACAGGAAATGTGGTCACATGGAATGAAAGGATCTGGCAACTATTCGATTAGCTAGGAGCATCTTAGTGTCCAATTATAAACCAATATATATATACATAAATATATATATCACATAGAGGGTGCTGTCTTCACCACCATATGGTGCTCTATGTACAAAGTACAGAGCGTTGATACAGAGCGCTGCCATAAATATATATATATGTATATATATATATGTATATATATATACATATGAATATATAAATATATATATAAATATATATATACATATATATAAATATATATATTTATATATATATTCATATTATATTTATATATATATATATATTTATATATATATATATTTATATATATATATATATATATATATATTTATATATATATATATTTATATGTACATATATATCTATATGTATACATATATTTATATATATATTTTTATTTTTAAATATATATTTATACATTTATATATATATTTGTACATTCATATTTACCTACTGCATACATTTGTACTGCAAATAGAACCAAAAGCCATTGTGTAAGTTACTATCTATTGTATATAAATATATATGTATTTATATAAGCATATATATATCTATATATATGTTTGGATATATATATGTCTATATGTATGTATTTACATATCTATATATATATATTTATACTTATATGTATATATGAGAAAACTAATAAAATCCAACTCATCTCTCTTTTTTGCTCTTCTATACACACACCCACACACACATAATATATATATATATATATATATATATATAAATATATATTTATATACATATATATATATGTATATATAGAAAAAGGGGCATTTCTGAAAATACAGCTCTATAGATTACGTCTCATCTCAAAGCCAAAGAAAGTTTCATGGCTCATTTTCTCCTAATTATGAGCTGCAAATTATACTTTATTCTTCACATTCCAACGTGAAGCAGAGAAATGTATCATACAATAAAAATCAGAATGGGTTGAGCAAAATTAAATACTCACAGACTAGTCAAGGATCTTTTATTTGCATTCAGAGCAATAAAGCAAGCCCCAGAGAATGCGCTCAGTAGAATGCTATAGACACAAAAAAATACTGGTAGATTGTCTTTGATCAATAGCGAAAGTGTGGCCAGGTAAAGTCCAGATGACCTGCAATAAGAAGAAACGATCGAATTGGCAAAGGAAAAAATAGGCGTAGATCAACAGTAATTCTTCCATTGGGTCTAAGATGACCTCATGAATTGTAGATTCAAAAAAGCATTGATCGAAGAAAATTAAATCAACATGAAAACCCCATCAACACTTTTCAAAACTATCCGTATTTCTTTGCATTAACCCTTGTCGATAAGATTACATCTGAAACAGGAAACAGATTGATCGAGTTTCAGTCCTGTATGGCGCAACTATGCGAGCATTAAGTGCTAAAGCAAATCTTTAAGAGCGAGTTTGTCTTAAATGTCTGCCCATGAGAAAGAGAGATTAAAATGTCGCATGGTGTTATTAGCGCCTGAATAAGAGGCATCAGTGGGTATAGAGTACTACAAGGTGGATGAGTCTGATCATACTGTTGGCAACTGTTGGATTGAGGAAACAAAGCGGTATGGATATTTGTGTTAAACAATGAGAACGAAGATGGGCGTGCAGCTAGGCTAAAGACTCCGCAAAACATGTCACAAAATGTACTTGAATATGAAATTGGCTTTAACCAAATTATGCAAGATTTTTCGATGATGCTAGCTTGATTCTGTAGAATAGTATGGCCAATTATGAAATTATATGTGTTCCATGTTAATAGCGGTATTTAAATATACGGATTCTTGGAAGAAGAACACAATGAAAAATTTGGTTGCATAAGCACTTTAAGGAGCTGCAAGTCGAAAGGAAGTTCTGTAGTATCCATATCATTCTGATGCTGCAGTACTACTACCGTATTGCAGTCCAGTGGAAATCAATGACCGACTAGTTTCTAAAAGTTAGGCAACTAAGCAAGTGTAATGATTGCAATGATTGTGGTGATGATAATGATGTTGATAACGATTTTGAAGATTCTGGTGATGATGATGATGATGAGGCTAATAATGATTGCAATGATTATGGTGTGATAATGATGAGGCTGATAATGATTTTGAGGATTCTGGTAATGATGATGATGACGAGGCTAATAATGATTGCAATGATTGTGGTGATGATAATGATGAGGTTGATAATGATTGCAATGATTTTTTTTCTTTTTAGTGAGTTATATTGAGGAAAGGCCATGATGGCTTATAAAAAGCCCCAAAAGGAAGAAAGAAGAAAAGAAAGGCTAAGAGGAGAGGGAGTTCAGATCAAGTTTGGTGATCTTAGATTTGAAAGATGGCAAGTTGTAAGATTCCGGAAAGGGAGAAGAAGGCGTTGTACGATACGTTATGCGCTTTGAACTGAAATGACGTAGTGCGACATAGCATGGGCTGGTATGAGCGATATAGGTGGTGTCACAAGGCACAGTATGACGTTGTATGACGTGGTAGTATGTATGACCTGTTATGACGTTTAATGGTTTTGAATGACGTCGTATGATTTCGTATGATTTCGTATGATTTCGTATGATTTCGTATGATTTCGTATGATTTCGTATGATTTCAAATGATGTGATATGCCGTAGATGCTCAGCTAATATCAAGCGATTAGCCTGGAAGTTCCGTTGCATCAACTCTTCAGCAGGGTTCCCAGTTCAACTGTCCTGACCTCACTGTGCCAGAACTTTCCGGGCTCAGGTTGTCCTCATCAGCCACCTCCTGACCCACTCAGTCCCATAAGATGAACTATCAGTGAAGACAGTCATCTATCTCCAACAGAGAATGAACATCATGTCCTGGTAAAACATAGCAGCGAATCATTCTGTCTACGCATCAAGTATGATGTCATGTAGGTAACGTGTGATAAAGTGGTGTATTATATTAACATTATATGACGCCTGATAGCTTCGTATGATGTGGTATGACATGTGAAGACAGCACGTTGTGTGACGTGTATGACGTTCGAAGATGCTTTGCGGCATAATGTCGTATTATTATCAATGATTTCCTTGTACTTATAACTTACCTGAAAGCGGAGAGGTACTTGAAGGAGCGGATGTAATTGAAGAGGAATGCAAAGGAAGCCAGTTCAGGCACATCGTAGTTGATCCAACGTAGAATGATCGCGGGCATTAGAGAAACAATTCCAATCAAGTCCAAGTAGTTGTAAACGTCATGGAGATAGTAGAATTGTTCTCTAGGCGTAGGGGATGAAATCATTTAAGCACATGTCACAAGAATAAAAAAAATTCAAAGCCCCCACTAATGCAGAACTACCTCCCTTTAAACATGCATCAAAGCAAGACACATCCTGCATTTATTGTTCAATCAAGTTCAGAAGCTACATACCCTACATTAGATTATCTGAAATTTCTGTAATACATACATGAAACAAAGCAACAACAGGTACTACGAATGAATGGCAAAGCAAGTTAAAATATGTATGCCTTGGTAGCCATAAAGTACTGTACGAGTCAAATCATTCTAAAAGTAGGCCTAAGAAGTCTGTAGCTCTCACAAATATCTCTCAGACTACATCGACTTTGGGCTCATCGATTCGAACGACCAAATAGCTATGCACAGAAGTTGGTAGAAAGTCATTCTTGCTTCAGGGATCAAAATTATACAACCAACTACCTGATGCGTTGAAACGAGAACGGTCTATGACGAATTTCAAGAGACAATGCAGCCACTTGACAGTGATTTTAACTTTTAACCATGTATTCTATGGATGTTTTTAAACTTGATCTTGTAATTTGATATCTTTAATTCTTTAACTTTTAATTTTCACAGGACCTTGACTGATAGCAGCTTCTGAGCAAGCTGAACAAGTTTTATCCAGTATGAATATAGATTATTATTATTATTAGCAACGTTTAATTCTTCTCATTAAATTTTTTTTTTCCTCATTTTTTTTCTATTCGTCATCTTATTATTATATTTATTCATTCATTTTTTTTTATACTAGAAATACCTGTAATTAGGTCAGCCGAGTACAAATTACCTATTACTATAGAGGTTTGTATTTGTATGTTTAGCTTATATATCGAAATGAAGTTTAAAAAAAATCATTATGAAGCATAGCCAGCCAAGAAGCAACGTCTCCCTTACCCACCCCTAGCAGAAACAATAATAACAATAATAACAATAATCGGTTGCGCATAAAAAACGACGAAGAACAAAATTAACACAGAAAACAAATAAATCCATTCCAACAGTCCCCTGTCAACATTGACAACTATAATTAAGATTTCTTCATCTTATCTTTTGATGAATTTCATTATTGGACTAGCAAGCAAAGATAGCAGAAACTGAGACCAAAAGAAATCCCTGGCGCTGGATTGGTTTCAAGATGGGAATAACTCAGTGAGTGCGAGCCAGCAATAAGGCATAAGATAAATTTAGATTACAATCCAAACCTTCGAAACTGATCTGCTTCGATTCCAACGTAAACAAGGCAGCAGAAGAATGTTGCTATCTCGCAAGTGAAGACAAACGTACCGGCGCTGGACTTACGGTCATTCACGTAATATGTTCCAATCAATGCCAAGGACATTAGCAACAGAAACGATGCATATATGGAAATATGAAGCCTGTGGAGTCGATAAAAGGCAACATTTACATTCGAAGTATCAAAGAATTGGATTTTTACGATGCTTTCCTAGCATCCACAGGTAAATTTTTGGACAGAGATCGTCATCATTTATTGTGCAGTGGCCATAAAATATCCCATCCATCTTTAATATCATAAGGCAGATCTTAAGAGCAGGCCAGAATTTGTTCTTGGAAAAAAACACCGCTTCGGTCAAGCTCACAAAATCAGGCAGTATTTGGTAAATTGAAGCTCAAACATGAGATGAAGTTGCCACAAGGGGGGATACAAAAATTTCTAAAGTGGAATCAATTAGGAATCTAGAATTATCTTGCAAAGTCGGTGTTCGATTTTAAAACAAAGACCATATTATTATGCAAAGTTCTGTTTGACCAGCCAGAAAAGCATAGGATGGGTGAAATTAAAAGCTAAAATTTATTTCCATGAGAAAATTAATTCAGTCATCCGACGACCAGCATAAGTGAAGAGACATTTATACAGTTTACCTACTTCAATGGTCGTTAAATCGAAGTTCTGACCAGTTGAACAACATAGATGAATTGTCGTTACGTAAAATACTCTGTAAATACTCTGTAATTTAAAATGCAGTTTTTTCCAAAATATGTGCTTGCAACCAAATTTGACTGCAAAATGAATCGGTCTGAATCCCGCATTAGACATACCTGACATGGAAGCATCCATATGAAGTCCACTTTCTTCTTGCAAGAAATCTCACAACTGGATGCTCAACAGCAATCTGAACAAGACATGATCAACTTATTTTTATAAATATCCCTGCAAATCACTTTACGAGGGTACGAAGTTGCAAAGAGAGGTGACATTCATGGAAAGTTTAGATGTTAATTGAAAATTTAGGCGTTTATTGAAAAGTTAGGCCTTCATTGAAAGGCTAAGCATTATTTGCGAGGTTGGGTGATTGCTGAAAGGTAAGGTAATCACTGAAAGGCTGGGGCGTTTAGCTGAAGAACATTTTTTGAAAATGCTTGAAGGTAGGAGATAGAAGTATTGGAGGAAATACCATGTAAAGATTTGCTTACTTTGTTGAAGCTAGACAAACACAGTGCTTGGAGACAAGAGATCTGGGTCCAATTTGCCTTGCCGTTGCCCTGATCGTTCTTACACCTGCCATCAAGATCTCCGTCGAGAATTCTGAAATAGTAGCGATATTGCTTCACATCAGAAAAGGCGAAATCCTGCTCAGCGTAATCGGGCACCTTCATGTAAGGACTCATCAAACTATCCAGAACTGCAACAACAGTTTTCTAAAAAAGCACATGAATCTCTGTAATTTGAAAGAAGATGTGGGTGCAAGGCTTCTCATTTGGAAGCAAACAACCAACTGATACAATAAAGGAAATAGTGATATTATATGTAAAACTTGAATTTTGTGTAAAAAACTGAAGATTTTTTCGTTTGGCAGTCCTTTCAGAGTATGAAATGCCGGACAATGGTCAATACAAAGCAATGAAATTAAAAACCAGATGCCAATACAAAGCAATGAAATTAAAAACCAGATGCCAATACAAAGCAATGAAATTAAAAACCAGATGCCAATACAAAGCAATGAAATTAAAAACCAGATGCCAATACAAAGCAATGAAATTAAAAACCAGATGCCAATACAAAGCAATGAAACTTAAACCAGATGCCAATACAAAGCAATGAAATTAAAAACCAGATGCCAATACAATGCAATGCAACTTAAAACCAGATGCCTATCGAAGTGATCCAAAATGTCAACAAATCAATTACGTCAATCGCTCGATTTCACACGTTTCCATTCAAATCTGGGTGTCAGTTTCATTGTCCAATTTCGGTCATTATTCAACGTTTTGCGCTATCAAATGGTTGTCAGACGATGTGAAGACCGCCATTGATGCGAGAGTAATTTTCTCCTTTTCTGAGCAATATTGATTGGTTGAAATATTAGCAAACAATCAATTTTTATCTGGCCACTAAGTAGAAAATTGATTATTTAATTAATCAATCAAGTGAGTAAGTAGGTAAGCAAAGAAGTAAGTAAGTAAATAAGAAACTATGTAAGTAAGCAAATGAGTACGTGAGTGTGTAAGTGAAGTAATTGAGCAAGTGAGTCACTAAGTGAGCAAGTAATTTATTCGGTAAGTGAGCAAGTAAGTTAGACAGTAAGTGAGCAAGTAAGTTAGAAAGTAAGTGAGCAAGCAAGTTAGACAGTGAGTGAGTAAGTGAGTAAGAAAATTGTATATGTAAGTAGTTAAGTGATAGTGATATGATATCAATACTTATTGATACATGATAGCACCTACATTACAGAAGTGCCACTCAATGAGGGCCATATGATAATTTGTTACACAAAGTGGCTGATAGCTACCTTCATGTCTTGCCTTTTTATGTAATCAATAAAGTAGAATTTAGCTGGTGTGTTTCTTGTGTAGTCATATTGAAACAACAATCGCACTCTACAATTTAACAAAATAAACCCTCAAAATTTTAAATCAAACACTCAAACTAATTGCATTATAGACATTGGAAGTAACTTAGTTGGATGTCATATCTCATTCCTTGTCAATAGGTGAATAAGCAGGGTTAGCTGTCATGGTAGTTAGGGCACACACCTATAGTGGCACAGGTGCTATATATAGCCGATGCACATGCCGGTTTTTGAAGGCCACTCGTTTGGCCACTTGGGAGGAAATGTGAAAAGTCAATTCAATGGATCTAAGGCACTAGCCCACAATTCCATTGATAAGTGGCTTCAACCTCACTTTATCTTGCATTTTGCTTAGAGGGAGGTGATCCGCTTCGCTTCTAAGATCCCAGGTGCATAGGAGCCATGAGATATATGGTCACACATACACAGAGGAGAAGGACCAGGGCACTGCTCAATAAGCATAGGTTCTCAGCGTCTTAACCTCTGCTCTAATGGCCATGAATCATAAGAGTTTCGGCATGGTATTATATCGAGAGGATATTGATCAATGGATGCTGGGTAGAAAGCACAAAATGTCTGTAAATGGGTACCTGATTTGATGCTAGAGGTAAAGTGTAGCGAGAAAAAGAACTGGCTACCCTACCTCTTAATGGCATGGCTAAAGATGCTTCATCTTTAGCTGAGGGTTTTCTAACATCCATTTTGAGTTTGGAATCAACTGTACCATAGTTAAGTTAAAGATAAATCATGCATCACTGATGCCAAAGATTCTAGGAATTGAGAAGTTTGGAAAAGAGCCTTTGCACATGAGAAATGACCTCAAAATGAATAATAAATTGTAATAATAATGATATAACGAATCTTTATACAGGGTGTACAATTCAACAAAATATTATGTTATCAGTATGTGCCCTGTAAAGGAATGAAAGGAAAGTGAAACCTATAACAGATGTGAACAAAGCCTAGCAGTAATTACAACGATCGTTCAAAAGTTCCATACAAATAACATTAAAATCAAAATTTTCAACTAAAATGTTTCTTTAATAGTTCTCTGTACTGCTTAATAAATAATTTAGCTTTTTTAAGGTCAATTGGTTATCCAGTTTAAATGTTCGTTGATGAAGGTAATGATTATGATAATAATGATAAAGATGAAACCAATTATCATATCATTATATTAGTAGATCAGGTTGATATAATCATATTTGAGACCTCGAAGTCTTTGAGAAAATTTCCTTATAATATAGTCACCCATACAAGAAAGAGGCCCAATCAATTACCGTAGCTTCAATGTCCCTGAGTTCATCTGGTTTTGGCAAATCAAGTATTAAATCCGCAACCTAAAGGAGTGGCTATTTTATTGTTGAATGCTCTTCCTGCCGTCCTTTCATTTAATGGCCTTATACAAAACGTTGAGAACCTACTATCTGGAGATGAATTACAGCATAAACATCAGCAGGACCTTTTTTTAGTGGGTTATGTTGAGGAAAGGCCATGGTGACCTATACAAAGCCCCAACAAAGGAAGAAAGAAGAAGTTGTTGTTTGTGTTTCAAGGTCCACCTTGTAACAGCGAAATCCAAGTGGAGTAGGAAACTTGAGCTTCTTAATTCAATGTCCTATGTTCAAACACCCGTTACTGGAGCTTTTATTGAACAACGAAGCTGTTCATTTATTTGGATATTTTCAATGACTTTCTTGTATTTCTAACTTTGTAGATTACATGGCTCCCTTCGTGACAACAGTCCCTCTTGACACTGAAAAGACTTAACCTGTATAGACACATCTATAATTATCATGATAATTATCATTAAAAAAAATAAAAAATGAAAAAAAGTTATCATGGTGGTAACTTGCACTATACACGGCTCTCGTTTTATAGTTCGCATTTCGAATAATTACAGGTTTATTCTCAATTATCTTTCGCTATTTTAAATACTACTTTTATCCTTCAGCTCTTCTCATTAAAATCATTTACCTTCATATTTTTTCACTAGAAATACCTGTAAATAGGTCAGCCGAATAGAAATTACCTATTATTAGAGAGAGATTTTTACTTGTATGTTAAGCTTACATATCAAGATAAAGTTTTGAAATTGTTATTATATGAGATTTTTATAGTCTTCAACAAAAATAAAATGTTGCTTTATACCTCTCTTTAACCTTCATGACTTCTATGCATAGTGCTGCAACTTCGTCATCAAAATTGGTCAATGCCAGTTCAACGGGAAGTTTCTCCCAGTCTTCACCCTCTGTTGTGGCATATACCATAGATGGGTCGAATTTCAGCAGACATCTTGCAATTGGTGACAGTGCTTTTAAAGTACCATTCGCAGTTGCACTCGATCCTATATTTGACTTGGTCCTCTTATTGCTATCAGCAATGGCATGAAGCAGTGTCTTCGTGACTCCTGTCCTTCCGTCGATTATGCTGTATTGTGAAAACCGGCATGAACTCGGCTTGTCTTTCACGGCATCGTATTCAATAGATATGATAGTCTGTGCGATCAAGGAAACCTGAGGATTGATTGCTCATAGGAGTGAAAATAATCCACATAGCGAAACCTGAAGCTAGCCTGCAGGAAGGTATTTGATATTAAATTGATTCCCATACTCGGAAAGAGCACTTGGGCACCTTGTTAGAGGGGTACAATCCTGAGCAACGGTATTCTGAGGTAGGGTGGCCAGTCACTTTTCCTTGCTGTCCATTTACCCTCAGCTTCATGCCCGGCATCCAATTAAAGCTGGGTTGGCAGAAGAGGACATGAGGAAACGTGAATAATTGGACATCGAATACGAATAGATATCTGCTCTAACACTTTGCCAACTACATTTCCCTATGTGATGACAATGATGCTGTATGGGGCGAATTCTATTTCCTATGTCGAACAATAAAGCTTATAGCTAGACGCTCCGTAAATATCACTGAAATAGATAAGAAATACAACGGGAACTTGATCAAAAATAAAATGCTTTGAGCTTTCTCAAAATGCTGAGAGCCCAAAAACAATAACACAAAGACAACATAGGTTGTGTAGCATTTCTATTTATTGACTGGTTCTATTCAGCTAACTATGCAAAAATTCCCTTTCTACAGTGAATCCCAAAGTGCCCTTTTTGCAGAATCATTCTTTTGCCTAAGCTCTCAATGTAAGATAAATCCCAGAACGATATTCGTAATCAAGGCTTTCTATGAAAATGATTGTCAGCATTATTTTTATTAACTTTGCATTATCTGTGGTCAGACTTTGTTATCATCAGTCATTTTTATTGTTTTAGAACGTGCCCTATTTTGACCTGCCAAACCCCCCCCCCCCACCCCACTTTTTAGATGTTTCCTACGTCCCTGCCTTTAGTGCTAGACATCCAAGGAAGTTCTTTTTACAGACGTGGAGTTTTGCATCCTTCCAGCAACCCCCATGCAATTTCTCGCACCGTAGAGCTTAGCTGAACTGTGCTACTCAAATGTTGAGTAGGCGAGGACTGGTATTGAACCCTTCACGTCGAGATTCCCTGGCGACCGCTTCACTGATTGAGCCATCGCCTCTTTTGTTATATAAGATGATAACTGAAGAAACCAACCTCTCTTTCGAACATCTGAAACTCAATGTAATCTCCACTGCGAGGATTTCGCTCGTATTCATCATACCAATCGTTGATCATAACAAGAATCGGATTCTGAAAATCCCGACTTTCTTCTGAATCACATAGATTTGCCATTATCCTTTCAGCTCTGCTTTCGTTCATGACTCTTTTCAGATTTCTACTTCCACATTCTTTGCCCCCCTTCTGCTTTTCTTCCACCTAAAATGGATCCAAATTTCAAATCCATGTACCGATTTTCCACTGTTTATTCAACAAGCAATCTCAGATAAGCCATTGGCAGAAATGCTACCATGGCGGCATTCATTGTAATAATGATGATCATGATTACTTGATAATGATCTAACGGATAAGTGGGTGGTGGGTGGTGCGATTTAAAAGCACTGTTACTTTCTGTTATATTTTTTTTAGTGGGTTATGTTGAGGAAAGGCTATGGTGGACTATACAAAGCCCCAACAAAGGAAGAAAGAAGAATGCGAAAGGCTACGAGGAGAGAGAAATCAGATACAATTTATTGATCTTAGATTCAAAAGATGGCAAGTTTTAAGATTCGGCAAGACGTTCCTTATAATTGCATGTTCTAGGGATGAATGACGATTTCTGTGATAGGGTTCGTGCAGTAGTCATCATATAATCCAAGTGAATGATAATATTTTTACTCGGTCATGTGCTTGCTCCATTTTTACACTGTCAAAAAAGTTGACGAGTTGACTTAACAAGTTGATCCAGTCACTAATGACCTATTCTATATAAAATATTTTCGAAAGTAAGAGTTTCTTTGTTTGCCCTCTTGCATTGCTTTGCTTCAATTTGACGAGCAAGGACTTGTCAGTCAGTGCTTATAAAGCCAGTTAACACTTCAAATGTCAGAATTATGCATCCGTGTTTTGTTCCGTGATTGACTAAAAGCAGCTCCAATGCTCTTCATCGATCAATGAATGTAAAAACTTTCTCCTTTCTGAAACTAGGTTTCAGGAAAACCAGATCGTCCATAGAAAGGCCCTCACAATTTAGCTGTACGTTCTGATCAACATTTCGTCAAACAAATAAGTTCCATCTAGTATGCACATTAGCATTTAAACTGCAGCCTTTTAGAAAATATTAATTCAAAATGCGGCATTAATCTATTTGCAAAATAGTCTGATGGAATTTTCAACACTAGTACTATGATACCATTTACATCGTAAAAATGAGTTCGTTAGTCAAATTCAGACCTACTCTTGACTTAGGAATATTTTAACAAACCTCTTTCCAGAAGGAGGGATCGCCTGTTGGATCCAAATATTTCAAAAAACTCAGTGCCTTTCCTGCGTATTGGGCATCCTCTTCTTGATACGAATGAAATCCTTTCTCTCTGTTACTCATCTCCGACGCATAAACGGATTTTTGATCAAGGCTTCAGTTAATAAATGCATAGAAAAAAGCAAGCAGCAACTTGGTATTTCAGAAATACTTCAGGAGAGGAAAGCCTCGTGCGATGGAACATGGTTTTAAGCCTCTTAGATAACAGAAGAAAACACCTTGCAGTTCTTTTAACCTTTTTTACAATCAACGATAAATAATATCACATGAAAGCGACAGATGCAGGGATGATATCACTAGGTCTAATAAACAGCATTAAGTGCAATCTTGGAATTTTTGTCTGAGACCCGCAAACCGAAACCAAATTTTTTAAAAAGGACGTCAAGTAATGACGGCGAATTCTTAGTTTTAGGTTTTTGGACAACTTATACAAAACTTTCCCAGCAGCGAAGTGGGGCAAAATTTTCATTAGTCACCTCTTCTGTAAAACAACTCAAGGACTAATGCGTTTTCTAGGTCACAATATGTAAAGGGTGGGGCTGGGGAATCTTCAATGAAATTATTTCTTAATATGTCTCTTTTTTCGCTTGCTATGTTGGGGAAAGGCCATGGTGGCCTATACAAAGCCCCCATAAAGGAAGAAATGCTAAGAGGAGAGGAAGAAAAGATCAATTTTAGTCATTTTTGAATTTGAAAGAAAACAAGCTGGCGGATTCGGGAAAGAAAGATGAAGGTAAATGCTCCATAGATTGCAAGTTGTTGGAATGAATTATGATTTGTGGGATAGATTCGTGTATTAGGCAGTGAAGCTTTGAAAAGGTATGAGTTGGTTGAGCTTTTGGTTGTCTTGACATGCCTTAGGGTATAATATTTATGATTTCATGACAGCAATATGCGTGTGTATATCTATAAAAGATGGAAAGGTCTGCAGCCAAAAGACGTTGGGAAAGACGTTTGAGTGCTTTGGTAAAGTTGAAATTACTGATGAAACGCATGGCTTTGGATTGGACTTTGTTGAGATGGCAGAGAGTGGATCTAGGATCTTCACTCTAAACATGGGAGCAATACCCCAAAGAAGGAAGAGCTTAGTATTGTGGGCAGTTACAAGATGTGACGAGAAAAACATGTAAAATCATTAGTTAGGAGCAAAGGTGAGACATTTCAATAAAATAGGGCAATAGTTAGGGTATCTTGTTGTGAATACAGTGAACAATATAAACTTAGATAAGTAGGCTGATCAGCGAAAGAGTGAATGCTAGAAAGCAAAGAGGAAAGCAGATCATGTATGAAGAGGATGAATAGTAACGGAGAGATTACCGAGGCTTGGGGTACACCGTCATTAATTCAATTGACATTAGAGAGGAAGCGGTCCACTCTAACGGTAATAGACCTAACAGAGAGGAAGCTAGCGATCCATTTAATTCGGTTGTGGTGGAGACCAAACAGCTATAGTTTGGTGAGATGCTTTTTTCAGAGCCTATCAAAGGTATTTTCAATATCAAAAGAGATCACTTTGCTCTCGCCTTATGATTCTAGAGCAGAGTACTGAAATAAAACAGAATAAGCTGGAAGGATCACCAATACCCTTGGCTTGTCGAAAGTCATACTGGAGAACAACAAGGGGGTTGACTTGTTTCAAGGGATTTAAGGAGTAAGGGAGGGCTGTTTGCCAAAAATTTAGAATGAAAGAAGTGGCAGCAACTGGAAAAAATAGCTGAGTGGGTAAGATTTGCCATCATTTCTCGACTGCCTGGTTTTCCGATCGTCTTCATCAATCAAATGTTGACAAAGTGATCAGGTTGATTGATTTTAGATTTTTTAGCTTCTAAAGGAAATGCAACCGATGATTCCATAATGATCATTTAATGATCAATCGGTAACTAACCTAATCAATCGCTAGCAAATATCAGTTTTTTCTAAATCGAGAACATGGATTTTCACACATGAAAATTTGCTTGGAACTGGAGCAGCATGAGCAATTAAAATTTACGCAGCTTCACACAGGGACAACGGTCTTTTGCAGCAAGATGAAGCAGAGAGGCACATAAAGTCATTCCAACGTTTTAAACTTATATCCCAAAACGTAACAAATGCTTATACGTTTATCCATATACATAAATATATACATGTAAAAAGTCCACATGCCTTATCAGATGTGCAACGTATTACAAAAACTGCCATCATAGTCAACATCAAATAACAAAAATATCCAAATTAAAGATTAGAGCGGACTAATTTCGTCATTTGCCGAACAGCGAGGGACTCTACCCCTTTTCGTTTGCTCTCGTGGAGGGAGCTCCTTAAAATAGATGAAATACCACACTTATCATAAACTACTGTAAGGCACAAGTCAGCTTATCCAAACTGTGATACAAAAAAAGTCGAATTGTTTTAGACGAATGAAGATCTCGGAAATTTGGGAGCTTTAGGTAAAACTTCTACTTACTGAACAACCAACTCCAGTGGCAATCATGATTTTAGTTTCAAATACAAAAGTATATCAGAAAGGTTCCTGCGTTGCCTTTTCGCACATACTAGCTCTCGTAGTCTTTTCCAAAAAGATTACAACCATTGAAAAATTAGCTGTCACAAAATTATACCTCTTATGTCTACCTTTCTTCATCCTTACTGAAAATAACAACAGAACCAGGGTCCATAAATGAAAGTCCAGAAAGGTTTGGTTTCGGTTCCACATCATACATTCCCTTCGTCACGTCTTGGTCCGGTCCATTATTTTTCTGTAAATAATTTTAGAGAAGTCTACTATGAAATTGCTCGAAAAATTAAATGCATTGCGCAGAAAAAAAAAATTGGAAAGTGAAAAAAAGGAATGGATTAAAAGCTTTCGCTTAAGAATTGGAACGTCGTAATTAGGTCTATACGGAACTAGCAGATTTGAGCCCAATACTCGATGCAAGCGATGGGAGCAAGTTGTCACAGAGGTACCATGCTGAGCCTCGACACTGTTCGATGTAGAGTGGCTAGCTCCCTTTTCACGCTGCCTTTCAAACAAAGGTTTACGCTAGGAAGCCAACTATTAATGGGTATCCGGCTAGTGAATAGCTATGACAGGGTATCCGGCTAGTGAATAGCTATTACTGGGTATCCGGCTAGTGGATAACTATTACTGGGTATCCGGCTAGTGGATAACTATTACAGGGTATCCGGCTAGCGGACAACCAGTATTGGGTGCCCGGCTAATGGACAAGTACAACTGGGTATCCGGCTAGTGGATAGCTATTACTGGGTATCCGGTTAGTGGATAACTATTACTGGGTATCCGGCTAATGGACAACCAGTACTGGGTGCCCGGCTAATGGACAAGTACAACTGGGTATCCGGCTAGTGGATAGCTATTACTGGGTATCCGGTTAGTGGATAACTATTAATGGGTATCCGGCTAGTGGATAGCTATTACTGGGTATCCGGCTAGTGGATAGCTATTACTGGGTATCCGGCTAGTGGATAACTATTACTGGGTATCCGGCTAGTGGATAACTATTACAGGGTATCCGGCTAGTGGACAACCAGTATTGGGTGCCCGGCTAATGGACAAGTACAACTGGGTATCCGGCTAGTGGATAGCTATTACTGGGTATCCGGTTAGTGGATAACTATTACTGGGTATCCGGCTAATGGACAACCAGTACTGGGTGCCCGGCTAGTGGACAAGTATTACTGGGTATCCGGCTAGTGGACAAGTATTACTGGGTATCCGGCTAGTGGATAGCTATTACTGGGTATCCGGCTAGTGGATAACTATTACTGGGTGCCCGGCTAATGGACAAGTATTACTAGGTATCCGGCTAGTGGATAACTATTACTGGGTATCAGGCTAGTGGATAACTATTACTGGGTATCCGGCTAGTGGAGAACCATTACTGGGTATCCGGCTAGTGGACAACTATTGCTAGGTATCAGGTTAATAGACAACTATAACTGGGTACCCGGCTGATGGGCATTCAGAGAAAGATTCGAAAAGCGGGAACAAACTCAAGACCCTCAGCACATTCGTCATTGTCAATATTGAAAACACAATAGCAGAATAGTTGTTTTCAAAAACGCCTCTTCCCAAAATATAGATGGTTCAAATAATGCAAATCACTGCACGCATACGATGGCATTTGTCGATAGGGAGTGGTATTCAATGTAGACAAGATTTCTGCAAAGAAGGCCGCACTGAAAGTCCACTTTCCAAGAAAAAAGTAAGAGCCCTGTCTCTGGTTTCTGCTACGATGGAAATTGAGAATCGAGTATGCGATGTAAAAACCGCTCTGACTTGGAATAAAGAGATCACCACCACGACTAGAAGTAGTCGGGATAATGATCAGAACACATGCCTACTCTGCTGACGATGCCGGACTCGGCTTCATACTCCTGCCTGTCTCTACGCCCGCCCACTATAAGGACAATTACAACAAAATATCCATTGCAATAATAATCGTTCATGTCTATACAGTTTAAATTAGAAAGTATATGAAACACAATGAATGGCCTGCAACCTGTCCACCCTGCAGAAAATTGGCATCTGGCGTAAAGCTTGGAGTGTGATACAATGACGAGGACAGGAACTTGGCACCTTACTTCACGATGCCTTGGCTCAGTATGGTACTTGTCTAATGAGGTGCTCCCAAACGCTCTCATCGAGCGAGCGTAAGATTCGACTTTACTTTGAAAGGGACAGGCTGTTTTGGTATTCTGTGTCCCAAGTTGGTCATAAACATAGTCATTAAGGTATGGAACTTCAGGCATATTTCAATAAGGTCATAACGGAACATTGAATGAATGAGTGAACATGTTTTTTATTTGATTTGATTGTACTTAGCCGTGTTCTGCTATGAGGGAAAATGTGCGAGTGAAGCATCGACAAAAAGCGAACACAGGTTGAACCAATTAGCATTGTGATATGAAAGACCGGTCTGCAAATAGCAATTTGAAATTGCAAGAACAATCATCCTAACTATTTTTTATTCACTTTTTAATGGTCCCAGAAAATTCTGTACAGAAAGATATAAGATGGGCTAAATTTAGAAACTTCAAAGAATAGAACCAACCTCTTCTCCTAAGATATCCTTGAGAACTTTGCCATGCAGATCGTTATTCCAGTCACTGAACCTTTATGTAATTAAATGCTGATAAATACATCTGTACGGGTTGAAAAAGCTTTTCAGTGATAACGACACTTAATCAATTAGACAAATCAAGAATCACTAAAAAAAGGTACGTAAGATCATGTAACAATATGAGAAGAAGGGAAGAAGAGGGGAAGAAGAAGGGAAGAAGAGAAATAAAGAAAGAAGGAATGAAGAAGGAAGGTAGGGGAAGGAAAGAGGAAGAAATAAAAGAAGTAGAATGATCAAATAAAGATGAGGAAGGAGGAGATTAATATGAGTGTGCAAACCTAATTTCGTGGTTTCTATTTTCATCATTTTCTCCGATTTCAAATGCATTTTGCAGTGACTCTTCCACATCCTTTTTCACTCGTTCTTTGAACTGCTCTTGATTTTCATCAAACCTTCAATGAGAAATAAAAGAGTCTAAAAATCTGACAGCACAAACCTAGGAGGCTTATTAGATTTGGAGAAGGGTGGGGTGGGGGGAGGAAGGGGAGATATGAAGGAACAAAACGTCCTGGAGCATGACATCACTGACATAAATGGCTGTCCTTTTAAAATCAAATGGTGCTCAAATCTTGCACAGCATTTAAAAACTATTATGTAATGAAGCAAGTTTGAAAATTTGATTTCTTAATCCTACTGTGATTAGAAAATACTTCAAAGTCAATGGCATTCTTCATGAAAGTGTCTCTAAAAGGATTACTGGGTAAGCATTGAAATAAACGCAATTATTTACATTTTTGCTGCGAGGCGATTTTTTGGTGATGATGTCTCAATCTTGTAGAAGACTCTTCGCACATAAAGGAGCACTTGCCAAAGATGGTTTACATTTGGTCTGAAAAAATTCTGGATCAGAAAACAAAAGCTCTAGGATTATGTAAAAATTCTTATTCAACAATTAACTATTTGGTTAGGAGTGAATTATTGTATGAAATGCTAAAATAAATATACTTTCATGAAAGAAGCATGGAACAAGCCGTGTGATAACAATCAGTTCAGCTCATTTCAGTTTAATTTTGAAATTCCACAACATACAATTTTTTTAAGATGCATACAATAAAGCTAAGATAGCAAACTACAATAGATGATAAATAACAACATATGTTGAAAAACGGGGTACACACAGTTTTGTATGGATGGGAATCTCTTAGGGAGGAGCTCTCTCAGTAGGTTAACCAAGCGAGGAGAGAGCACACCCTATGCCAAAGTCTTTCATTCAGATTATGAAGTCATTTGGTGTTTGAAATTCAAAGTGTAGTTAACTCATCATGGAACTCAAGGTTAGCACTTAGTTGAGAAAATGTTTAATTTTAGATCCTGACAGAAAATCATTACTGAGGTAGACTGTTTGATACTAGATGGAAAATCATTCCAGGAATAAGCACCTGCATAACTAATTGATCTTAACCCATACTGGAAAGTATTTTTACGTGTCACAAAAATATTCTCCTTGCGAGCCTGTCTTGTATCATACTGATGAACAGAAGTCAAAGTTTCAAAAAATTTGTGGAAGAATGTAGGGGAAATTAGGTGAAAAGATTCACACACAAAGATAATCACTAAAAAGACTCTGTATTATGGGTTTTAGAGTGAAGAAAGACTGGAATGACCCGTAG
Source organism: Pseudorhiza aurosa (assembly GCA_964026355.1). NCBI lineage: Eukaryota > Metazoa > Cnidaria > Scyphozoa > Rhizostomeae > Lychnorhizidae > Pseudorhiza > Pseudorhiza aurosa. The sequence goes on along the minus strand of OZ032118.1, from coordinate 9,853,588 downwards.
CCCATTTGTCTCTTTGGTCTATTTGATTGCATTGAAGCATTTGATTGAAAACTATCTGCTTAGGAAAATTTACAATTACATTCCAGAAGATGCAATCATGAGATCAATTTTTTTAACTTCAATTTTCATTTGATTTCAACTTCTGCTTCAAAAGTACCAAAATATGGCTAGATACATGAAAAAAATAAAAGCAATAAGATTATAGTGAAATAATGATTCAAGATTCTTATGGGGAAGCCTCATAGATAGGTGAACTATTGGGGAGGATATCCCCTTCAGCTTTGATAGTCCATTCATAGAGTTTGCATAAAAAGTGACTCTGACGTATTCAAGAAGAGTTAAATTGCAACTTTTAAGTGCTTGGGCAGCAACTCTCTTGATGCTTTTGAAGAAAAGTGAAATGAAGAAGTTTATAAAGCAGCAGGTAGTTTGCCCCACAACTTTCCTCTCATGTATTGAACTGATCTTAGGCCATACTGTAAAGTTTTCACCTTGGTCAGATACCGAGCACCCCATATTTATGGGTTTGAATTTTGAAATGAACGTATTTGTTTTGGCATGTTAATGAAGAAAAATATATGGAACTAATCTGGTGCTACCATATAAGTTGATTTAAAAATAAAGTCTTATAATCCTAATCTAGATATATCCGGAATTCTAATCAATTTTGAATAATCAAAAATGACTGTGTAAAAGATCATAAAAGGCAAACCTACTGTGCAAAATAGGAAAGAAGAAGGGGAGTAGGTCTTTAACAAACTCAACAGCCCCTGCAAATGACGCCTAGTGTCATGCTACATCTAGTGCACCTGTTGGTTCAAAACCCAAGATTCTCTGAGTATCAACCTTCATATGAAAGGCCAAAGGTATGAACACACACTTTGAAAACAGTAAATCAAACATCTACTTCATTAACATGAAACTGAAAATCTGATAGAAAAATCAATACACACTTTGTAGGCACAAAATGAAAAATAGGTTTGCGCAGAAGAACAATTTTTCCATCAGTCATACAGGAGAAGATGGGCTGAAGCATTCAACCCAATTTTACAAGCTGAAGGGAAGGATGCACAACAAATGCCTGCTCTAAATGAAGAGACAGCCTGCAAATTACACACCTCCATGATTTAAATGCTCTTTTTACATCTAGTTCTCCCGATCCAGGGTCAATTGATGGGTGGAAAATTTGTTGAGTGAATGTTACAGCCTGTAAGCAAATTTGCACAATAAATTATTAAAGCTACATTGCAATGGTTTTATAGTCATTTGAGTTCAAAAACTGCTCTGATCAATACAAAAATTAGATTGAAGGTGTTTCACATACCGGACAATCACCATCTGGGTAATTTGATGGAACATCTAAGGTAAATTTAAACACGCCATCTTGGTAAATTCCATTTCTCACAAATACAACTCCATGCCAAACTGCCAAAGAGAGGAGAAAAGAAGGCACCATGCCAATTGATGGGTTCATCACAATGACTGCAATCAACTAATTAAATAAAATCAATGCAACTTTTGAACATGATAACCATGTTCATAGCACACATGACTGGCCAACTGGTACAGTGTTAGGCACAAGGTGCAAGGTGCAAGGTACAAGCAAAGATAGACTGCCCTCTCACATGATTGGAATGAGACTCTGATGATACCAATAACAGGAATAGAATTGCATAATTTCTGTTCAATAGTTGCACAAGCTATTCAATGTGTAGCTGCCTCATTTATCACCATTTTTCTATTGAATTGTAGATATAGACAAGAAGATACTATGAATAACACCTTTGAAACCAAAAAAAGTTTAAATACAAAAATTACACTCTTCAAACCAAAATCATTTGAAATTTCATATTTCACTCAACCATAATTCACCACGAATGCCACATTCTGCGAGAGGAGATAGTTTTCTCAACCTACCCAAGGGATTGGTGTATGATGGTATGACATAGACTCCCGGCAGCCGCTGCTTTCTCAGGTGATTGCTATAAGATATAAAATTTTGCACTTAGCACTATTGACTCATTGCATGCAGCTCATATCAACTATTTATGTTGATAACAAGCCAGAGGAATGTGTAAAATATATTCTCATTTGCACCCCCTCAACATTGTAAATTTGTATATCTTACACTTGATTGAGGCATCAGAGGGGTAAGTTGTGAACAACTATTAGGTGGGCATAGTAACATCAAAAGCAGAAATGCAATCTAGTGGACATCAAAACGCAAGCTTCAGAAAGAGAATACGGCTTAAGGCCGGTTCTTTTGGAGCTGTACTTGCCCCCTTTTCAGGACGATGTCTAGTGCCGTAAATGATTGGGTGTCAAATTTTCAGCTGAAAACTGAAGGTTTTGCAACTTCAAAAGCTTATGTGGTGGTGTCAAGCATCAGAGAACCTCTTGCTAGAGAAGAGCCATCTCCAGCCACGGCATTCTGAGGTGGCATGGACAGCACCTTCTTATTGCACTCCATCAATGCCGATGTACCCCAGGGATCTGCCATCTCCCCTGTAATCTTCATTCTCTTCATAAGCAACCTACTTACATCTGCGTCTTCTAGCATACACTCCTTTACTGATAATACCTTCCTAAGGTCTTCATTTTTATTAAATCAAAATGACCCTGCTTCCAACGATATTCCACTCCACAGAAACATTTCAGCCTTGCTTCTCTCCAATGGTCTGACAGTTATTGAGAAGTGTGGTAAAGACAACCTAGTGTCGTTCAACCAAAGCAAGACAAAACAGGCTGTCATTTCACGTAAACGTAATCAAAACTTTCCAGCTGTCTTCATGAATGGTGATGAACTGGACACTTCGCACAGCTTCTTTCACACAACTTGGTCTTTCTCTTTCATCCAATCTCACTTGGAAAACTCACATCCATTCCCTTGCTAAACATGCATCTCAGAAGCTCAGTTTCCTCGCAAGAGCCCGTGGGTTTTTCTCTTCTTCTCACCTTCTATCTATATACAAGTCCCAAATCCGTCCTTCTTTAGAGTACTGCTCCCACGTCTGGGGTGGTGCTCCAAAATCTACTCTCTGTCTTCTCGACAAAGTCCAGTCAAAAGCCATTCGTCTCATCAATAATCCTAACCTCACCAAATTGCTCCAACCTTTTTCCCATTGTCAATTAGTTGGAGATCTTTCCATCTCTTCTAGATACTTTCAAGGGCATTGTTCTCAGGAGATCAGGGATATTATTCCAGTTCCTTTGGGGCGTGTCAGGACCACCAGAAACTCAACTCATTCACACCCTTTCAAAATTTCACTACCTACTTCACAAACTCTACCTCACAAATCATCATTCATCCCAACAGCATGCAGTTTATGGAACGTCTTGCCTTCTCCTTGCTTTCTTGAGTCCTACAACTTGCCATCTTTCAAATCTAAGATCAATAAATTTGATCTGATCTCTCTCATCGCCTTCTTTTCATCCTCTGTTGGGGCTTTGTATAGGCCACCATATCCTTTCCTCAACCCAAGGGGCCCATTTACCACCGGGTGGAAAAACGGAGGACATCCGCACATGATTATGTGCGTGACACCAAACACTGGCCATTCAGAACAGTGGGCATTGACACAAACACAATGTCAACTACCTTTGAAAAGTATTGGAACGTCATTAAATTCTGTCTACATCAAAAATGAATCACTAGAAAGGCTGGTATTGATGACTTACAATTCAGCAAGCATGGAGTACTCAAGAAAAAATGGCCCATAAGCTGTCAAATGATCAGTGTTGATTGGAGATCGCAACCTTATTGATTGCTTCATGCTAGATTGTTCTTCTTGTGTTGGGATTGAAGGCAATCTTTTCCGGGCATTATCTTGCTGTGCTTTCTTTAAGTGACTGTCACTTTTATCCGGGCCTCGCCCATCTCCAAGGAGAGAGCTAAGACTGAACTAGGGTAAAACAGAACAAACTGCTAATGAGGACTGATCAAAATTTGCCATATCTGAATCTACATGCACAAATCAAACAGCTACCTCAAATATCAATTGTACACGAAGACGAGAAATTGAATATCTATATATAGAAATGGGTAGCAAATGTAGGCGACCCTTCCCAGACTTTAATTATGCAACTATATCATATTCAGACTAGAGTGTACAGAAAAATTGCATCTCTTAGTGAGGTTGATTTGCATTAGAATTATTACTGTTCAGCTGCAACTTGACTGCGATGCTAAATGCAAAGTGACTCTAGCAACAAAATACCAAGCACACAGTTTCACCACAGTGTAATCTCTGTTCTGTGGTTTCACTATTCGCTATAAAAAGACTTAGGCCACAATGGCAGATTTGTCTTATACAACTTGCGTAATAAAATCAGGGAATCAAAGTAAGATCTATAGAAAGAACGGATTCTTAAAATGGAGGTTGCCAAAGGTTGTTCCCTTTCTTCTAGACTTCACAAATCTACCTTAATAAACATTTAGGCCCTCATCAGATATGGCCCCAAGCAGCTCTCCCACCATTAAAGAACTTACCTTCTTTAGCTGCTTGGTCACACGGCTCATACCTTTTTCAGGTATTTCTGCTCTTAGATCTTAAATTCTGTTTACTGAGAGGCTATACGTGGCTTTCTCTGACCAAAGGCATTTGTTTAAACGCTCGCCATTTTGAATTTTTGTACACAAGCCATGACTTCCTTCACAACAACGTCAACACAGACAGTAATTGAAACAACCTCATGGATGGAAAACAGAAGAAAATTTAGAGCCGACTAAAAAATGAAAGTATTATACTGTGTTTGCAAAAAATTTCGTGTAGAACATTTATGAAGAGTGATCTGTGGCTATGTCATGCACTGATTCCTTCTCCAATTCAATATTTCTTGAATTCAATTCTAGATAACTGTAGACATGAATTATCTAAGTTATTCTACAACCCATATTCTGCTACGAATTTCACTAACTAATAATGTTAACCTCCATCGAGACTCCAAAGAGCATTTTAGAAAAGAGTACTTTGGGTAATTGTAGAATCCACAGTAAACAATCTGTCAGCAGTAGCCTTATGATGTTGCTATAGACCGTAGAATAAAAAGATTGACTACTGGTTTATAATAAAAAGTATCTATTTTTTCTGAAAAATGTCTTAACAGATTGACGTCTGCTACAAATATCAAGGTCTGGTTCTCATTTCCCTTGTTCCTTCGCAGCGAGAAAATCTGTAACAGCAGCTCTTGAATGCAGCAGTTCAAATGAGGTAGAAAAGTAAAAAAAATGCACGGAATGAAAAGGCCATTTAACTGGTGGGGCAAAAATTTTCCACTGGTGGGGCGACGGAAGGGGCTAATGGGGGAGTTTCCACAGCATATCACATGTTCAAAATGCCCTGATGCAAGGCAAATAAATTGATAGGATAGGTAATATACTCTATGTCATAATGCCATTAATTTTTTGTGCTAAGGATTAGCCTGCATATATAAATACATACAGTATAGATATCGTACATATCACAAGTTGGTAAGTTGGACCAAGTCAGAGTAAAGAATGGGTATTCACTCTGAAAATGTCATTCGACAAAAGCATTGTGGGCTTTGCGGGGCATTCCTTTCAGGAGATCAGGGATATTATTCCAATTCCTCTGAGGCGTGTCAGGACCACCAGCAGCTCAACTCATTCACACCCTTTCCAAGTTTCGCTGCCTACTTCATAAACTCTGTCCCACAAATCATCATTCATCCCTAGAACATGCAATTTATGGAACGTCTTGCCTTCTACTTGCTTTCCTGAATCTTACAACTTGCCATCTTTCAAAATCAATAAACTTGATCGGATTTCTGTCTCTTCTTATCCCTTCGCTTTCTTCTCTCTTCCGTTGTTGGGGCTTTGTACAGGCCACCATGGCCTTTCCTCGACATAACTCACTAAAAAAACGCAGAAATGGGCTAAAGGAGAAATGTAAGCTTCTCTAGGAAACGGGATATAGGTTCAAAACAAAGCGATTGCCCCCAAGCTATGTCATTCTTATTCAGTCAAATCGTTGCCTATGTGGTATTTTGGTGTCAGGATAGCTTAAAGGTGTCAGGATAGCTCAATGGTAATATTCTTGCGCATTGATCCCATGGTCAGTGGTTCGAGTTGGTACCTCAGCTAAGCTCTCACTTAGAGTGAGGAGAGTCGCCAGCTGTCTGTAATTCCAGGTGTAGGAATCACGAGGTGTTGTCACATCGAGAGGAAGGACCTGGATACTGCTCGATATGCAAAAAAAGCTTCTCAGTGTCCAAATTTCTACCTTAGACATCTAGGTAGAATCGCGCGTTGTAACTTTTGCTTATCTTTTGTTAATTCTCGTCTTTTTCCTATGCTATTTCACTACTGCTCTAGTCTATGGGGACGATTACTTTACTCAACTACCCACATAAGTTCACCTAGTTGATATTGCATTGCTGTTCTGTCAAGTTCCAGATGCCTTCATGTAAACTGAAAAATTAAATGCATGCAATCGCAAACCAGAAAGCAGTCAGACTACAACTCGTCGTCTCTCTGGGTCTGTGTTCTAGTGGTGTGTGGCCGACTGGTTAAGGCGCAGTGTTTCGAATCATGCGAGGTCTACTCGTGTGGCTTCAAATCCCCAACGTCGGAACCGTTTTACCACAAGCCAACAGCCAACTCAGCTGTCCACCCTTCCGAGGTCGGTGAATGAGTACTCAGAAGTAATTCTGAGGGCACAAGCAGTAATGCCGCAGGCCCACATCAGCTGTATAGCTGCCATATACCCAGCCTGCATTAACAAATGAAAGCTGCTTTGCTTGCTTTGCTTTGCTTTGCTTTGCTTTGCTTTGCTTTGCTTTGCTCTGCACGCGAAATAAGAATATCGACCGAATTGAGACTCCATGGAGCTCAAATCACACTCAGTCTCAGCTTAGGACAATATTCAATTTCCAGAAGGAGCAGAAAATTTGATTCTCAAATGAAAACAGGGTCTCAATTTGCTAACCCTCCTCCCCTGATAACAAATTAAACTATGAATTACATTCTGCTATCAAATATGAATGCTGATAATGGATAAGTCAAATATAAACAAAATTATCTTCAAATTTTGAATTTACACATACAGGTCATAGCCAGTAGTTCCTATCATCATGCTTTCAGTAACTAAGAATTCCAATGAAAGCACCACTACTCCATTTGTGAACGTAGACTGCTACGAACGACGGACTAGCAAACCATGTTATAACGTGCTCAATAAGCAGGTAGAAGGAGTAGATGATAAAGTGATCAAAAGCACTTGTACCCCGTACCTTGATATCATCTGGCGGCCCGACGTGCAGTTAGTGAAAAATTTGATACCGCACTGTGCTGGCATTTGAGGTGACGCCCAATATGATGGAAAATTCATACACAGTCATAATGGAGCTAATTCATGCCCCGATGGAATGGGACCGGTACGGCTTTGCCTCATCAGATAAGATAGAAGGCAGCTGAAAGAAATTGGCGCCAAGAAAAGACACACGGCCGTACAAACTGTTCATTCAAAGTGTAGAGAGTTTTTGAAGAAGTGTGTGTAGAGCAGGGGTTTGAAACTCGCGACCCGCGAGTCAACTGTGGCCCGCAGGATGATGATCCTTGGCCCGCATCTTAGAATAAAAATGAAGACATTTGAGAGCATTGGGATGTTTTTATAAGAGCTTTTCTTGCGGAAAACCTGAGGCGGCCCAGCCTCACCTTGGACTCTGCCTCCAGCGGCCCCCAGGTAAATTGAGTTCGAATGCAGAGAACGCAACTAGCGACTCAAATGTTGTGGGAACTGCCAAAGAAGACAAATGTTGAGATAGTTCTATGAGGCATTACTTTGGTATATTCTAACATAATAAAATATCACAGGTGAGTAAATCTGAATTCAGATACCACAAGGCAGTTTTCAGAACCCGCCGTTCAAAATTTCGAAAATCTAAGGTGCACACCTTTCTTTCGGATAGTGGCGTCTGATACGAATTTCAAAATCACATCATTAAATGAACTAATTACTATAGAAGACGGGCTTTTATTCCCACAAAATCTACCAATCCTTTTAGCTACAGACTGATTAGAGTTGTACTCTTCAACTACTAAATAATCAAACGAGCAATTTCCGCTAAATTCGACACTGAAATCCACGAACTCGATCCTAGTTCGAAGGCCCTTGATACCTTTGATCTTCCAAACACAACTCGCTTTGCTTGGATATCGATACGGGTAACCAGGTGTTCTGATTTGGCCCGTCAGAGAAGTAATCTCTTCCCCGCATACTGGGTCTAGCTGCACGCTGTGGTACTGCAGGGTGAAACCAGGCAGGTACGGTGCCTATGAATGAATGAAGAATTTTGCAGACAAGAATGAATCGACTTCAAAAAAGGCTGCAAAAGCAAATCATCACAAATCATCAGAATGTTCAACTTTTGATTAAGCCACCCCCTCATTCTATGTGACAATGGTTCTTTCTACCTTCTTTTAGGAGACTCGCTCGTGAATTTGAAACAAAGCATAGCATAGTATGGTACGTTATGGCGAGTTATGGCATGGCATGGCATGACATGCAATGGTATGCAATGACATGCAATGGCATGGAAATGCATCATGTGTTACTGCAAGGAACTCAATGGAATTATAGGGTATTGCATGAAATGCAACGATATGGAATTGAATGATATGGTATGGTATGGCATGCAGTAGTGCGGAATTACATGACACGTTATGGTATGGTACGGTATGGCAAGGTGTGGTAAGGTATGGTATTGTATGGTAAAGCATGGTATGTTATGGTATGGAGCTATATGGAACAATTTTTGTTACTTGGTATTACATGGTATGGTATCGTATCGCATGGTAAAGTGTAGTATGGTACAGTATAGCATAGTATAGTGTAGTATCGTCGGATTCCACTTGTAGTCCGAGTTTGGTTCACGTTCTTCCTTCATGAATCCTTTTGATGCCACTTGTGGGCCCTCACATGACTGAGTAGGCCCAGCCTGTGGCGGAAAAGTCTTGGGCAGTAGTCACACGGCAGAGTGGCCGGTGGAGGGGTGGCTGCTTGTCTGCACTTGCGTTCTTGGCGCTTCAGGTCCACCTGGCTCCTCCTCTCGGCTTCGAAAGCCTCTACGCCTTCTCGAACTTTGACCTTCCATGAGCGTCGCTCGTGTGCAATGGTTTCCCAGTTGCTATCGGGGATGTTGGCCTGCGCTAGCGATCGCTTCAGTTCGTCTTTAAAACGGTGCTTCGGGCCACCTCTGGGCCGTTTGCCCTCTGCGAGCTCCCCATACAGAATAATTTTCGGGAGGCGAGTAGGTGGCATGCGCGCAATATGCCAACCTAGGCGATGTTGGAGGATTGTGGCTTCGATGCTCGGAAGTGATGCACGGGTGAGGATCTCGTTGTTTGTGATCTTGTCTTTCCAGCATACCCGGAAGATCTGGCGTAGTTTGGCTTGTTGGAACTTTTCTAGCTGTTTGACGTCGTGTGAATAGAGCGTTCATGTCTCGCAGGCGTATAGCAGAGTAGACAGCACAACACCTCGAAAGACCATGACTCTTGCTTGGAAATTAATTCCGTGGTTTTCGAAAACTCGCTTTGTCAGTCGTCCGTCCATACGCCACGTGAGCCGCCCTTATGTGATTTTGTATCTCATCTTCGCACGTGGCGACTGATGACAGTAGGCTTCCAAGGTATGAGAAGCTTGGGACGCTCTCCACAGTACGAGTGTTGACTTGAACAGTTGGTATGATGTTCTGGGGCTGATTTGATGCGTGCTGAACTAGGAGTTTGGTCTTTTCAGTGTACAGTATAGTGTGGCATTCAATTGTATGGTATGGAATCATATGATAAGGCACAGTATGATATGTGGCGGTATGGAATGTTATTTCATGCCATGATATGATATGATATTTCATGATGACCTTGTAATTCAATGTAGTATTGCATGTCCCGGTACGACTAATTGAAAGAAATTTTTCACTAGGTTTTGTCACAAAAAGATAATGCTTATTGAAGAAAGTATTGTTGGGTTCATTGAGTTTGTGGTAACCAATAAATGTTAATGACGAATATTTTACCTTGGCATGGTATTCGATTGTGACGAAGCTTGATTTCAAGTCCATCTTTTGTGTTAAATCGGAATTCGAGCAGATTCGAATACGCCTAAGCCTACGGCTGCCATGTCTTTGTGACTTGACAATGATAAAACTCTTGCAATCTATGTTTTTCTGCCATGGAAGGTGGAAATCGATGACCAGACCATAGTTCTTATGGATATTTACGGTCCAGCGACAGTTCACTTCTTTGGCATATGATGTTGGTATGTCAGGTGACTCGATTGTGCCAGTCAAAGAGGCCCACTTACCAAGGCAACGCGAAAGCTCTGGGGGAAAATAGCTATGAGAGCACGTGAATGATTTTTGAAGATTTACTGATGAGAAAATACAAATACAGAATGAATGTTAATAACCTAGTTGCATATTTTCATATGTATAAGGTTTTAACATGTTAATAAGAAAAAACTGCTTTTTAGACATGCAAGTTTAGTATATTTCTATTTTCGTTTTAAGCAACTTTCTTTTTACAGGACAAACATTGATAACAGCAATTTTGTAATTGTTGAAGTTTATATTCTGTCAAAAAATTCGGTATTACTATTATCATTGGTATCATTATTCAACAAACCATTTTAAAGGGACGAATATCTCCAGAAAATAGTCCATGTTGCCATCAAAAATCCTCACAAGAAGTGCAATGCTTGTAGCATAAGCAGTAATATACTGTTATTCCTTATAAGCATGCAAATAGGAATCTGAAAATGGCTACCTTTACACGTCTTTCTGTCTGGCTGGAGAATGAAGCCAATAGGGCACGAGCATTGGTAGCTGCCAATCGTATTGTGACAATGATGAGAACAGTAACTGAACGGAGGCCGGCACTCATCAACATCTATTAGCAAACATAGAAGCAGGTATGATATTTTCATTCTACCAATGCACTGGACAGTTTTGGATTGCACAGATCACAAAAAAGTGAATAGAATTCTAAACTATTGTACAACATCACAAAAATGCAACCTTGCTGCTTCACTTGTGGTCTTCACTTCGTTTCGAAAATCCCCACAAGAAGAGAGGGATCTTTCATCTGTGTAGGATGCTGTCTGAAAGATCTTCTATGACTTTTCTCTGCCCAGTCCTGGATAAGTACTTATGTTCTCGTGTAACAACCGGCATGTTTATATTCTGCAATGGGTTTGTTCCCGTCATACTTTGACAAGTTCCCTCCTTTTTCTACAGGTTTCTCTGAAAAACTGGGTTGTCGTTTTGGACTCCAAAGCATCGTGTTCAAATTTCATGACGGTTTGGTTTAATGCTCGCTTTGTACACAGTAGGTCGGGGCTCGATACCCGGTCGAGCCATACTAAAGATGCAGCAGATGCCGTTTCCCTGCTAAGCATTCAACACTTTGGGAAAGAGCATGCTACAAGATCGCCAGCCGTCAACTGTAGCATTCACTGTGCCTGTACAGCTGTGTGGCCCCAAGGCTAAGGAAACGGAACTGGACGCCGCCTTATTCACCAAGAATGGTGAAGGAAGGACATTGAATTTTTTCTGATGCGTGAAAAATAAATTATGGCAATAGCAAGTGATATTTACGTGCATTCGTACCAACACATGTGTTATTAGCTGCTAGCAAGTGGCCGGGAGGGCATATGCAGAAAAATCCACCATCTGTGTTGACACACTCGTGTGAGCATCCACCATTTTTATCTGCGCACTCATCAATATCTGAAAAATGTGAAGGGAATTGCAGCAATTCTATCTGGTGACGCAGCTTCAATCCTAAAAGACTATGCATTTGACAAGAGGATCTTTTATACACATGATTCTACCTAGATGTCAAAGGTAGAAGTTTGGACACTTAGAAGCTTTTTTTGCATATCGAGCAGTGTCCAGGTTCTTCCTCTCGGTGTGACAACACCTCGTGATTCCTACACCTGGAATTACAGAGAGCTGGCGACTCTCCTCACTCTAAGTGAAAGTTTAGCTGAGGCCGGATTCGAACCACTGACCATGGGATCAATGCGCAAGAATCTTACCATTGAGCTATCCGGACACATTGGAATGATGCAGGCACAAATGATAGTACGCATAATGTGAATATGATAACTACCTATTTCCGTTTAAAAACAGATAATGATATTACTTTCTTTGCATACAAAGTTAGCGAGTAAAAGATAGGTTTGTTAAAATATATGATTATTATGATGACTCATGTTATGGATGATTGACATTTGAAACTGTTAGTGCTTGAAATTCCGACAGCTTCATGCTGTGAACACGTTTTTTTATATGCTAGAATTTCTTGATGCCTTGCAAATTGTGATTAACCTGTTGGTTCTGTCCATATTATTATTTGATATTTACAATATTTTAACGAGGTTAACATGAGAAAATCTGAATTACAAAAAATAGCTAAGGCCTGGTTTAAACGCTGAATTTAACATGTGCCGAAGGAAATTACACATTGAAGCCGATTACAAAAGACCTGCAAACCTAGAATTTTTAACACCTGGAGATTTTAGATTTCCCCTATGGACACGAAAAGGGAAATTTGATGCAACATAGGGAGACCACAGTAATTTATTAAGGGAATAAATAAATAGACCTGATAAAATATGTGCTCGGCAAACATTTCCATGATAGAATGACCGTGAGAAGTATCTTCATAATAACTTTCGGTTTGTTTTGTTGATTAGTAAGAACTAACAAAGTTTTTGTCATGTGGAAAGTAAATGTGACCATTTTATCTTGATTATACTATCACCATGCGTTTGCTTCGACGCCATTTTTAACATTGCAAACGTGCGCAGTTGAATCAAAACTTTCTGTGAAGAATCGTCCGCAAGTGTATTAACTCAAACATGACCGCATAATTTCATAAGTAAATCGGAAAACTTTTCAAATAAATCGCGCAAAAGTCAAACGAGATGTCAAAAAACCAATTAGATAGCAGCGATAGATCCATTGATTTCTGCTAGACATCTTTAAAATCGGGAGGAAAATTATAAAAACCGGGAGACCTGGAGAAGGAAGTCGAAACCAGAGTCTCCCAGCCATGCCAGGAGGGTTGACAGGTCTGTTTTAATGAGAAATTAAACTCAATAAAAGCCAATTAATTCATAGTTAAGGAAGAGAAAGGGTAAGCGTCATGATTCCTGGTTTCAATCTATACAGAAAATGCTGGCGTGAATCGACTCACCGAGACAGGAGCCGTTTGGTTTTTCCCTGATGTAAACTGGTCTATACCCTGGCAAGCAAGCACATGCATATCCCCCGTTGTAGTTCAAGCAATATAGATCACATTTGTGCTGACCAGTGAGGCATTCATTGACATCTGGAAATATTACGAATGTATTTAACACTACTAAATTAGCCGGGATGATTACCAAATATGAAAAGCCCTATTTGTATTTTGCAACGATGAATGAACATGAAATGACATAAAAAATCAACCATAATACTGGAAGAGAGCAATCAGTATCAATCCATTTCAACTGGTGCTCTTTCTTCTTTGAATTTGTCTCAACCTGTCCTATCTCTCCAGTAATTTCCAGGATGTTCGCATAACGGACATTCTCTCTCACCGGTCTTAATATGAAGTCAAGCTGGATCCAGGCTCAAAACGACTTTCCAGAATTGGCCACGACATGAAAAGGTAGGTTGGCAAGTTCCTTTCTTCGTTGCAACCAGCGTTACGCCAGGTTAACATTTGCTATTGGTGGACAGATACAGGGCATCGAGAAACGGAAACGATTGTGCCATTATCCTAGTACCTTCAGCACAGGTTACACGGTATGGTACCACTTTGCAAACCACATCATACTCTGTAAGTGCTAGAATTGATTCTTCTTATTCTCCTTCTTCAAGCTGTTTTCCCATTCGGGTCAGCTACATGAAATTTGCGGATCCGGCATCTTGACCTTTTTCCTCCATCTATCACGGTCTATTGTATCTTCCTCCTTCATCTTCCTTTCCTTCAGATCCTTTGAAAAACAGCCGCTCCATCTTATTTTTTGTCGTCCGCGGCTTCTCTGCCCCATCATTTTTATTTCATAAGCTGTCTTGATGTAACTATCACTTCTCCTCAGATGCCTAAACCTTGCTCTTATCTGCGCCACACCTAGCTCTGCTCTTATCTTTTCGCTCCTTACATGATCTTTCAATGCAATGCCCTTTATCCACCTCAGCACCCTCATTCCGGTCTTGCTAGACTTTACTCAAATCTTCATTCGGAGATGACTCCTCTTACAAATTCACTCGTGACGGCGCCTGAAGAGTATCATTCATTCTGGAAAGTTGTATTTTCAGTAAGCATCCATCCGAAGTGAAGGTTTTGGACAAACCATTTACTTCTGGAAATGGTAATTGCCGTCGGTCAAAGGTGAAAGGTGTTGTAAGGGTGTCGCAGTCGTACGGTCCTCGCATCACAGATCATATGACCAATGGTTCAAGCCTCTTCTCCTGCTTGACTTTCACCTAGAGTTAGGAGATTTGCTAGCTCTGTAATTCCAGCGGTATGAATCACGATGTGTGTTGACATCAAACGGAAGGATCAGGGCGCTGCTTGATAAGGAAATGGCTTCTTGGTGTCCTAAATTCTACTTTCAGATTCTAGGTAGAAAACATAAATGAAACAAGTTGCTCACAACGAACCGCAGAGGTGGACAAAGAAACAAAAAAACTAAATGGGACATGGAGCATAGAAAGAATGGCATAATGCAAAGATGCTACTTGGCCCTCTGCAATGGGTAGTGCCAGCAGCCGCTTCGCAAGGGGTATGGATTTACACAGTTATTGTTAGTGAGTAATGTTGGGAAAGGCGATAGTGGCCTATACAAAACCCCAACAATGAAAGAAAGAAGAAGGGAGAGATCAGATCAAGTTTATTGATCTTAGATTTGAAAGATGGCAAGATGACAGCACAAAAAATGGCTCATCTTGTCAAAAAAGAAACTCACCCTCAGCGAAATATGAAGCACTGAAGCCAGGTGCAGTACTTTCAAGCAGGGCATTTGTTGTGTGCAAATGAAGAGTTGCCTCATTTGATTGAAGGCGAACCTCTCCTGGGCTTTGTGATCCGCAATAGCGTCCTTTGAATGTAGTCTCTTTCCCATTCTCCATTATATCGAGATAGTCGGCGCATTCTCTGGTTGGGTCAGATAAGCGGAGGCCAAAACTATGGAATCTGATTACAATGTGGTACCCTTCTGGTAGTTTTATCCTCCATAGGCAGTCGGTATCGATCGGGTATGAGGAAGGGAACCCTTCACTCTCGATCGTATCTCTGAGTCCAACAAACGTCTTTGAGCAATCTGCCAGCAAAGAAATATTCCCTGTTAATTTTTCGTGGTGATTTGAATCCCACATGTAGCTGTTAGAAATTTGCTGACTTTGGCTTCAGTTGAGCGTGGGATTATATGTTGCACCATGTTGGACTCAGAGCTTAGAAGAAATCAGATATGGTGCTCTGAGTATATTCACCAATATGTTTCAAAAATAATATACATATGATAACTATATGCAAGATTACTTCACTGCATAGTTCATCTTTAACAAAGCATATACCTGAGGTAGGGCTCCGAGCTTTGATCTAGATAATTGATTTTTGTAAGTGGCTTCCATCACCCTTCCCGCTGATAAAGTTTTCATTCTAAACTTGGCGGGATTCGAACCCATAACCTCTGGACTTTCAACTTACACGCTTAACCATGAGACCAAACATATCTGAAACGTCTGCTGATACTGTAGATTTAACTTGATCGTCTCCTTCTTTAATTGCTTAAAAAATTAGTTTTGAAGGAATGAAATATGCTTTGACACTCTATCCCACAATATTTCATGGGCCTCTGAGAGCTCTGACCACTTGTGACCCTTCCATCTATACAAAACTCAAATAATGCAACATTATTGAAAAAGAAAACGCGATCATACGATCTTGCTTGTAACGTATTCTGAACTTTGGAAGACTTTCTCTCAATCCAACCACGTCACTTGTTGTATGCAGCTTAACGTATAAACTGTCTGAAAATGTAGTTATGGCTTCAGGGAGGTGATGACCACAAAGCGCGGTGAGGAATGGAGACAGAAATCCTTTCCCTTCCCTTATTACCACGTAGTCTTGGTGGCAGTAGTCGGTGTTTGGGTCACGGTGTCCAACCTGGAATTCTTCGAATATCAGTGTCAACGTCTGTGAAAATTGCACGTCAGAGATGCTTTCATTTCTGTTGATTACCCAAATACAATCCTTCTCCGGCCTTTTTCCACCTGCAGTGGAATTCGGGGACACCGCTATGCTCCCGTCCGCTTTAAACGTAGTTCCACCACACTCTGCAATAAAATTTTCAGGGTTTCAGAGCGTTCAGATCCTAAGCATGTTTAATTGACGATGATCAGTTCAAATCTTAAGCATGGTGAATAAGGGCACTTGCTCCACTCATCAGCTCCTTTGGGCATGCTGACTTTCCCTGCAGAGTAAGTGATCTCGACTCATTTTAAGCGATTCAGCAACCACTTTCCCTCAAAGCATATTTGAAGGAAAGACTCTATGAAGAAGAAGAAGACTGCAAAGAAATAGTTATAGAGCAAGATCGAGTCACAAGGAGAGATGCGACCAATGGCCTAGACTTAAGAGTGTCGCCCTCGTATGATTAACGGTGAACACTGCATTGAAATGGGTACATGGGGCATGGTGATAAGAGCCCATGATTCCAGGCATCCTCCTTCAAGTTTTCTGGTGCCGTCCATCTATCCAGCAGTTTATGGGTACATGAAGTACAGTGACGGTCTAAGTGCGTGGAGGAAAGCAACTGGTCACCATACCCGTCGGCCAATATACAATGTCGAGACTCTGGGTGGTACCTCTCTAACAAAGTGCTCCCGGACGCTCTTTAGAGTGCATGACTCTGCATTGCTCTTATACGTCTTTATTTTACTGTATTAGAAGTGAAATTCTGTAAACTTCGATGAACAAATTTTCATCAGGTAAAACCCAGATTACTTTGATCTTTAGAGTGCATGACTCTGCTTTGCTCTTATACGTCTTTATTTTACTGTATTAGAAGTGAAATTCTGTAAACTTCGATGAACAAATTTTCATCAGGTAAAACCCAGATTACTTTGATCTTTAGAGTGCATGACTTTGCTTTGCTCTTATACGTCTTTATTTTACTGTATTAGAAGTGAAATTCTGTAAACTTCGATGAACAAATTTTCATCAGGTAAAACCCAGATTACTTTGATCTTTAGAGTGCATGACTCTGCTTTGCTCTTATACGTCTTTATTTTACTGTATTAGAAGTGAAATTCTGTAAACTTCGATGAACAAATTTTCATCAGGTAAAACCCAGAATATTTTGATCCATCAAAATACATGGGAACGGTTGACATGCATCTTGAAATTTTTGCAACGAAAATGAAAACCCAAATTTGTCAAATTCAACTATGTCCATCTGTAATCAATTCTAATAGATTTGTATGGCGGGGGCTTCTCTCCTCAAAGGCTTTATCTAATGACAGGGCCCCTCCTTTAAGTAATTCCCCCTTCCATTGCATGCCTCATTCAATAAGAGGAACGTATGCAGGGGGTAAGCAAATGACCTTGCCTGTGAGTTTCGTGCATTTGTACATGATGTTAGCTTTCAGAATATCCAGTCTGCTGAGAACATTTCCGGAATAGGAGTAGTACCGGCTCCCGATCGTCCTGGGGTTTATTCGATAGAAGTCCTTAGGCCTGATCGTGTCTCCTCCGTTTCTGTTGAAGAATTTTGAGCCATAATGCATAATCGACTGATAATCATAATCCTAAAAGCGAAGCAAAATGATGCAGCATTGTCAATCAATAATATCAAAGCACCACAACATATTTTACTACTTGTTGCTCTTAGTGTTCTTAGCTGTATGAAGACCCTCATTTCAAACACCAAACAATGACAAAACCTGTCCTACAAGTGGTATGTGGAGTTTTCCCTCACATTTGAATCGTCAGAAATCAAATTTATGAAATCGCCCCCGGTAATCAATTCATTCACATCAACATAAAAGTGAATTGGAGTCTAATACTTGAAACGAGGTTGGAGGGGCACTGTGGGAGAGAGGCGACATTCTGGCCCAAAACATAGTGAGATGGGGTGGACAGTTTCTTTCCTTGATACACGTAACCCCCTTTACTTTACACAACATTTTTATTTACTCCTTGGTATACACATAGCATATAAACAGATATGGGAATGAGCTATGGGAAACCCAAGACTTTTAGCACAGTAGGCGCAGTGATTAAGTATGCGGACTCACAACACAGGGGTTTTCAGTTCGATTCCTCCATGTGTCACTTTTAAAGCGCCATTGGCGAGGAAGGCAACGGGAAACCACCTACTGAATTCCACTCCCCTAGAAAAAACTCAGAGCCCTATCTCTGGTTTCTGCTACGCTCGAAATCGAGTATGCAACTCAGGGCCCTATCTCTGGTTTCTGCTACGCTCGAAATCGATTATGAAACTCAGGGCCCTATCTCTGGTTTCTGCTACGCTCGAAATCGAGTATGCAAGGCACTAACGCAGACTATTTCCCCATCCAATAAAACAGCTACCTCATTGGTCATAAATGAATCTGTAAGTCAAAGAAGTGGAGAAACTGTCTACATTTCTAGTGCAATAACAACCGATACTGCTACAAATACGATACCACGAATCGTAAAACAATGAAAAAAGCTTCATCGATCCTTCTTCTTCACCAATAGACTCATACAACTATCCTGTTTTCTATCGGGGAAATAGCCATTGACACATGATTCTAAAGTTGGGTCAATGAATACTCATTTGTAAACTCAGGTATTCATTTTCATCTGCAAACCCAAATTTCGGGTCATAGCATGTCTGTTAACAACCGAAAATGTAATGAAAGAACAGCTGTTATACTGCTGGAGCTTGATTTCCATCCAATGACCTGGACGTTTCAAGCCAAACAAACATCCTACCCATAAGAATCGAGTGAGGAGGACATAGTACTAATTTTGCTTTAATGACCGAGCAAACAATACAAGTTCATCAAATGACCAATGCTTTATACCCCTTTAAAGACCCTAAAAACGTGTTGAACTCGACCCACCTGATCAAGTGTCTGCACATTGCCTTCATCAATGAGATCGAAATTGATCGATTTACCCAGCTCGACGTTCTTGTACAATATTTCAATAAAACTACCACGATCAGGCCTATTTTGTTCGTGCCAGAAACCGATGGCATGGCCTAACTCATGAACGACGATTCCATGGCGAAGGCAACCAAGTCCGAGTGACAGATTTTGCTTGCCTCTTCGACGCCCCACGTGTGAGCAGCATCTAGGGAATAGTGCATGTATTCAAGTCAATCATGCTAATCGCGTCAATCGTGTTAATCGCGTCAATCGTGTTAATCGCGTCAATCATGTAAATCGCATAATCATGCTAATCACGCCTATCATGCTAATCGCGTCAATCGTGTTAATCGCGCAAATCGTGTAATCATTTTAATCGTGTAATCATGTTGATCGTGTCAATCATGTTAATCGTGTCAATCATGCTAATCATGTCAATCATGCTAATCATGTCAATCATGCTAATCGCGTCAATCGTATTAATCGCGTTAATAGTATAAGACGTGCTAATTCTGCTATGTTGATTATGCAAATTTTGCAGAGTTAAATCAAAAAGTAAAACTAAATAGCAAATAATGTATTGTATCTGACAAAACCACGAAGGATGGATAGATGACCCAAATCAGAATGACTTCCTGGCATTCGCACATGGAAAAAAGTTCTGAAACCCAAGCAATCGGTAAACCATCAATCTCTTTTTAAGCACTGAGTAGTTAATTGAACGATCTCCTAGAGTTGCCTTCTCCTATCCTGAATGCTAGCTCGGCTGATGGCCGGTCAGGACGCTTAGGCAGTTAGGAGGACCAGGGCTACCTCCAGGGACGCGATCCGATGCCATAGGGCCTGTCCTCACTTCCTGGGGTAATGAGCTATCTCTCTTGCTACTTGCGGTTGCAGTTCAGCCTCATACCCAGGAGGAAATCACTACGACTTTTCTCTTTTCCCTCTGCCTTTTCTTTCTTTGACGAGAACCATCTTACAATGGGAATTCTACTCTCGACATCCGAGTCCTACCCAAACACTAAGATGCCAAGCACACTCTGCTCAAAATAAAAGCTGTTCCTAGCAATGCAGCCTTCTGCAAGCATGGATTTCTATTCGATTCAGATGTTTTTCCAGCTATTTGGAACATTTTTTATTTTTTGAAACTTCTTATTTATGAAAACATTAAACATACAAATGCAAACCTCTCTATAATTAGGCAGTATACAAATGGCTTGCCTGAGCAAAGTGAATGTGTGTATAAAAACGAAATTAAAACAAAATCTGTATCAAAAATTGATAAGAAAAAGAAATCAATGTTTATACAAAGGTATCGTCTAAGATCGATTTTACAGTGTGAACAGTTGTGAATTGAGCCAAAATCATTATTATTTTCATCATTACTATTGTTTCTATGAGGAAGTATGGCTTTTGGACGTGTTGAAGTTTAACAGATTGTGTAATAAAATCAATATGCTTATCAGTGAAATAGATAAGGGCAGGGCATTTTCACATAACGACAGCTGATAGAGAATGAATTAGAATTAGGCACGTTACGATGGAAATCAAGTGAGGGAGAGGTGATAAATGATAAAGAGAGACGACTTAGAAAGTTTGGTCCTTGAAAGCCACTTACAGCAGAATAGTGAGTGACAAACAGAGGTGAGTGGAGGTGCCATTCTTATGTTCGCACTCAACATCGAGACGTCAGATGCTTCATAATGATGATGATGAGCTTGATCCATGCACCTAACATGTCACACTTGCCAGACAGTCAACAATACTTCACTGAAAAGAGAGAACCAAAACATACCCTCGACCTTTGTATAGATAGATGTAATCATTCTCCTTTGTCCTTTTCACGAACTTGATGCATGTGTTTTTCTCCCACAGCTCCATGGCACCACGAATAAGCCTTTGGCCAGAAGCTTGAATGAGCAAATTGACATAAATGAATGAAGAAACACGATCAGATTAATCAAAATTTCAAGCTTGAAACGCCTTTTAAAGGTAGAAATTTCTTACTATGATTAAGAACCGGATTATGAAGAGTACTTTAAACGTGCTCATCAATGCACAGACACGCGTGCAAATGATCGTAGCTTATCGCGTCCAAAAGTAAAATCTGAAGCAGGATAAAAACCTTTGCATTTCTGGGTGCAAAAAATCTTTAACGAGCTTCCAATAAAATGACGGTTGAGTCATCAATCGTTCAGTTTGTGACTGCCTGCAAAGATTTCGACTCTAAATTTTAGCTTTTATCATTCACTTTTTTTTCGAAATAATATATATCATTATTATTATAATTATTGGTTGAATCCCAGCATCTTGTAAGCTGCTTGCGTAAAATTATCATTATTTGCCTGGTTAACATCATCCTGTACTTCGGTGAGCATAGCTAGCCACGGTAAAATTGCATTTTCTGTAATCTTTGTATAATGTACTATGTATTTAGTTGCATGCGAAATGCCCAATGTCCTGCATTTGATGTCCATTGTCTTATGCCACGTATGCTGTGCCGTATAAACTGCCTCGCGTCTGAAACATGTTGACCTATGTCCTATGCAATATGTCCTATGCCTTACTTACGTAATATGTCCTTTAACCTTCGTCTTTTGCTCCACTTCTTGTGCCTGTTGGCACATCCCATCCACAATGATAAATTGTGCTGCTAACTCTAACCTCGTCAAAAGTCGAGAGAATTCTTTTGAACTCACATCTTCACTTTATTTGAAGGGGAATTTCTATGTTGAAGGTAGTAATGGTACTTCTGGAATCATACTTCTTTCATGGTGTAGTACAAGGCTGTCTTTTTAGTCCTATCTTGTTTAACTTTTTCCTTGTTAAAATTTCAAAAGTTCTATCAAAAACGGGTTTTGATTTTTTAGCCATTTAGTACCTTAGTTTATGCTTTATCACCTAATAATACTGGCAGTACATGAAATAGGTTTAAAACAAAAAGATATTGAGGAGAAGAAACCAGAGATATTAGCCTCTTTTTGATCACATGGAAAACTGTGTCCGTTGGAACCGAAGATTGATGCAAGTAGTGCTAGAATTTGCATTTCATGGACGTTGGGATAGTAGTTTGACTATGACTACTGCGACGAGGGCCTTGAGTTTGAGGCTCTGTCGCTCTTGTTTCTTGATGGCCTCTGCCAGTCCACTGTACCCGTGGCCTATAAGAAATTGAGCCGGATATCTGTACATATATGGAAATCATTGCTCCATATTTGGATAACAATATGAAAATGTGCGGAAGGCCTCGCAGTTTATATTATGGTAAACAAGAAGGAAAACTTGAGTTAGATTAATGTAGTTGTGAATGTTATGGGAGACTTAAGCTTACGAAGTTAGACACCGTACAGTCCTCGGAATTAGAGCTTTACGATCTACTCGAGGCGTCTATTCTGTGCATTTTCTTACGAAGAAATCAGAGCTACCAGCAGATGTGCAGGGGTTTACCCAGAGGCACAAATAATCGTTCATATGGCCTAGTGATCGAATGCTCGCTTTGATAAAGGATGCGATATGGCGATATGGACGGCCACTAGCCACTCCTCCTACAATGCCATCGCTCAGGGTGGTACCTCTCTAACATGGTGCTGCCAACTCTCGCTTTGGATTTGAGACTTGACAGAAATTAGGCTTGCTCTTCAGACCACTGTTATATTATGTGGTCACGATGAAAAAGCTGTTTATATGGGTAGAAATTCATACCATGTCCCTTGTGAACGTAGAGATTAACTTTCAATTAACCCTAGGTTGTGTTTGCTTTTGCATATGAATTAACTTTCCAATTATTGCAATCTTGTCTGTATTACTTCGCATAACAGACTTGAGGAAATGCATTCGCACTAGGTAAAAGTGAAACCAAGTGCCATGATCCTTGCCATCAATTCCATCACACCATCTTTCTTGAAGCATTTCGGACTTATCCATGAAATGAGACTCTTTTAGGGCGGGATGCAAAACAAGCTATGGTACCTTAGTATAAGCGCCCGGATTCAAACTTAGCGGTCGCGGGTTCGAAGCCTGCCTGGTTCACAATGAAAATATTATCAGTGAGACAAGAAATGCGAAATCAATTCATAAAAGTCGATTCCACTAGAAAAACTCGCAGTCTTGCAATCCAAGATCAATATACTTGATCTGATCCCTCTCTCCTCTTAGCCTTTCGCATTCTTCTTTCTTCCTTTGGTGAGGCATTGTAAAGACCGCCATGGCCTTTCCCCAAGATAACTCACTTAAACAAAAATAGAAAAAAAACGCTGTTTCTGCTCAGCTTAGAGCATATCATGCGGTAACTAACCAGGTAGAAGTCATTGAGCTCAGAGCGTTCTTTGAAATTGGTAAGATAGATCGATCAATTCTGCAACAGACCACTCCGAGTGTTATTCCAAAAGAGAGATTGATCGCTTGAATTTGATAGATGCAATAGTAATTTACATAAATCTGTGTAAATATTTAGAGAAATAATGCCAGGAATAACGAAAAATGATGTAATAGTGTTGGATTTTAAGTGCTGATCCTGTGAACACAACCCTTGAAACAGTACAAAACGTAACCTCAGTTTTATTGATTCAAAATAAGGAATACTGGCTCAGTGGCTTTCAGAGCAGAACTTTAACCGTAAACCAGTCTTCAATTGGGTGCACGAAACATTCTGTCGGAAGCATCCGATCGGACCAAAGGACTTGTTGCCGAATTAATGCATCGGCTAAATCCCTCGGCACCTTTATAGTTCATACCACTTGATAAAAAGGTATGATAAATGGCATCGTGAATACAAAAGTTACATTGCAGATGGATACGATAACAGGATACCTGATAAGCCGCTACCGAATGAATATGGTATGACACCGTTGGGCCACACTTTGCTCGTGTCAGCCACAAGAGAACGCCTCCCTCGATTTGTCTGGTATTTATACACTCCAGGAATGGGAGCATCAAACAGCTGCCCTAGAAAGGAAGACGAGTATTTTTTACCTTCCACGGCCTTACGAAGGATCTATCATGCAGAGAATCAATCCATCGATGAACTTGAATCGGCAAATAATGAAATTAATCAATTGCACGATAAATCGGTCGACACGTAAGTATCAGGATAGCTCAGTGGTAAGATTCTGACCCATTGCTCTTATGGTCAGTGGCTCGAATCTCTCTTTGCCTGTACCATCACCTAAAGGAGGCGATTTGCTCGCCCTCTGTGATTCTTGGCGTATGAATAACGTGGTTTTGCCACATCGAGAGGAAGGACCTGCACGCTGCTTGATACATTACAGCTTCTACGTGTCTATTGGTAGTAAAAAAATCTATCAACCAAGGGGAGCAAGAAATAATCAGAGGGAGGTCCAATCGCCTTGTAAGTAAATCAGACAGTCAATTAACCGCCCTTCAGTCAAGAAACAGAAAAACAATTGCTTAGCCTGCCAACACCCAAGAGTAAAAATCAGCCATTGAACGAATGAAGGAATAAATGAATGAGTTAATCAATCAATCGTTCAGGTAGTGAACCAAAAAATCAAAAAGTTATATAGGATGAATTAATATAGCACCTACTCTATTGGCCAGTTAGGTAGAGTTCGATAAGATGGAGCAATTTTCGAAGCATTAATCAAATCAGAATAAATGTATTCACCTTGCATATCAACGGCAAGTCAAAATTTGCTCGCTTGAATAACGATTCAAGACCCAGCGAAAAATAATTGGTATATACAATGAAGCTGTTATGTGCTACTATTCACAACTGTAGTGGCTTGACTTCAACGGAGGGGGCATAATGAAGGGAGCTATAATTACGGGGATTACGGGGCCAGTGGAGGGAGGCTCGATTCGACACATCTCTAATTATTGGCTGGAGAGCAAATCATACCATGACTCAATCAACTACAATCAACTCTGCCTAATTCGAACTCGCGTAATTCGAACTTTTACCAATTCGAAGAAATTTTAAGGTTCCTTGAAAATCTCCCAACAAAAGACCTCTAAAATTCGAATCTCTGTAATTTTAACCTTCTGTAATTCGAACCTTTTGTAATTCGAACATTTTCATGATCCCCCAGAGAGTTCGAATTAGACAGAGTTGACTGTATTCTTGAAGGCTGCTTGAATTCTTCCCCGAAGCGGAAGTTACCGCTGAAGCAGATCCCTATCTCCCAGAAGATACATGGGTTCTTGTTTATCTGCGGTTCCAGGAACCAAACAAGCTGAAGAGCTTTATCACCATATTGAACTACGCAAATAAAACATATACATTTGGATTTGACTGAAACCGAAGCATCCCGTGCATTCCACAGTGTTCCTAAATTTTCTGCTTCTCCCCCATGCAGTGTCATGTTGGTGTAATACAAAAGTATCCAACAGGAAAGGGAAAAAGGGCTACGGTATTGTCAAGATTGGAATCTTTTCCACGCCTACCTTCTTACAAGGACGATCTCTGCCGGGTATTCATAAAGTATGCAAGTAGTCAGTCTATCCTCGTGTTATCAAGAAAAACAAGTAACAAGACATTGTAGAATCATACCGACCCAAGGAACTCGCAACCGAGACCTGGAGACTGGTTCATATAAGATTCGATATAAGATTGATTTGAGATGGCATTGTGAGGTCCTTTGTCTTGAACCTGACGCAAACGAGTCCTATTCACCGGCCAAACACCAAAGAGAAAGTAAGGTCATTTTAGATTTCGGAACACGTGTTGATGCATCGCTGGCGCGGGAAATTCTAACAGCAAAAGGAACCCATTGGAACCCTAAGGGGGAGACATGAGATCCCTTGTTCGCCTGGGGTTCACCGGTTGCCATCTGTCTCATTTATCATTGATCGGATGATTTCTCTATCTCTTGTGTGTTACTTTCCGTTCTTGATCTTTAAAAAGAATTTATTGCAGTTACCTCAATCAAGCCAGCACACTTCCACAAACTTTTCAAGATTCGAAACAATCTTTAGAACGGGAATTAAATGAATTGAATGAGAAGTCTTGGCCCCAAGTAACAAGTTAGCTACTTATCTCTTTAGAGAAATGTTTAGAAGTATTCGCGCCTCAATGCATTTCCCTTTTGACAGTGCAGAACGTACGAGAGGGCAACTGGTAGGGGAGAATATTCAGACCAATTGAAGCGGATATTTCTATGCTATTTCCTGGCTTAACTAGAAAAGTCAAAATGGATTTACCTTTTCAGCAAATTAAACCCGAAAGAGGAACGCTAATTCTCGACCGGAATATTGAAGACAATATCACTCGATCATGGAATCAGACAAGAAAATCTGCAGCGATCCTGCAACAGACATCTCCCTCTACGAACCCCTTCAGCTGTAGACAGAAGGATATGCTGGTGTTAGCCCATTTGTCTAGTTTCCGAATCGTTTAGCGTCCCAGTTAAGTGAAGTTTTCTGTCTATACGAGTGGAATGAAAGAAACTAATAATAATGACACTAGAAGGATACTAATAATAACATACTTATTAATACAGGGCTGCCTTTTCGGCAACAAAGGTGCTTTTATCAATAAGATCCCTGCAAATAAAGCTGTAATCAATAAAGCCGCTCCATTGCTTTATTCTTTCCGTTGGAATTGACCAAGGGGTATCCTTCAGCCGTTAAGATGCGAAGTTTGCAGAAGAAATTGGACTGTCGAAAAGGAAGGGATTCCTGCTGACACCAGCAAGTAATTTTTGATAAGGAGCTGTGATATAGTTAGAATAGGAGCGAGTGTAATGGTCACAGCGGCACTTAGAACAAACATACATGGGTAGTACCTTTATTCACTACGGCAAAGGAAGGAATTGCTGAAGGAAAGTAATTTGTTTTAAACCATTCAAAAACTGCATATTTAAAATACAAAGCACACCGTTCTTATAACAGGTAGTGTGTAATTGGGTCTCTACTTAGCACTAATGACAACTAAAACGGAAAAGGAAACAAAAGAAATAATGAAATACAATGTTCAATTCAGCGAAACAATAGTTCAAAGGTCCATCAAAAGCAGGGTCTGTCCAGCCCTTGTTACATCGGGAAAATATGCAGTATGTGCATCGTACAGAAATGTTCGTTATTTTCGAATAAGGCAATTCCTTAAGTCGTACGGAGTGTCGATGATAATAATAATAATAATAATAATAATAATAATAATAATAATAATAATAATAATAATAATAATAGTAATAATAATAAACAGAAAATAACACTATGCCGAACAGCCCATATCTTTATAAAACATCTGCCCATATACAAAAAGAAAAAAAAATCGTTAAAATTTGGAAATCAGTAAAATC
The DNA here is from genome assembly GCA_964026355.1 of Pseudorhiza aurosa. Taxonomy (NCBI): domain Eukaryota; kingdom Metazoa; phylum Cnidaria; class Scyphozoa; order Rhizostomeae; family Lychnorhizidae; genus Pseudorhiza; species Pseudorhiza aurosa. Next base: position 9,826,178 of record OZ032118.1, on the reverse strand, counting down.
GTACAACTTATGTGGAAAATGGTTCCAATTGCTCTATTCTCTCTTGGAGCTGGATCGGTCCCGGTGTTGGAACACTTGGAAGCTGCTCATGCACACAATGAAATATGATAATGATAATTTTAACCATTTTAGGACGGTAACCCATTCAGCAGTGCTGGTTCACAAGGGGCTTTCCGTCTACAAAGTAATTCAACAAAATTGTGATAAATTGAAATAAAGGTATTTTTAAGCAACTGAGAGAATAATTTTATCACCTCACCTGATTCACCACAAGCTTGGCCTGCATCAAGAATGTCGTCAGAAATCACCAAATAGACTGAGGAAAGGCTCAACAGGATGAAGAAATACTCCATTTGCGAATATCAATTGCTGTGCTGTTTGAAAATCGGAATTTCGTGCGAATTTCCTTTCTACGAATAGCGTTGAGAAATTTAAGGTGTTTTGAAAGACGTCCCGGGTAATGACTGCACGTGCGTCCTGAGTGTGCAGGATAAAACACTTCTCACTTTCACTGATTAAAATACCTCTGTTTATAATATGAATAGCCCATCGGTTGACATATACGGTTTCAAACAATGGTGGGTTGAAGAGCCGCCAAAAAATCAAGCAATAAGATCTAAAAATTCCGGTCTCAACAAAACGAGAATTGTTCTGAGGTGAACGGACGCGGAGTTATGTCACGAACTTGTTGGACTGATTCACGCTGCGTCCCTTCTCTGCAGGGCTGCATTCATGTTGGTAATCTCAGCTCTCTGCAAGGCAGGAAATCTCTCTTCCTCTCTCAAGATCGCTTTGGAGCAATAAATAAACATGTGAATCATTGTGTCCATGCATGCTTTTCCAACGGTGATTGTCTTCAGAGGTTTCTTATCACATTTTAAAGGGCAGAATTTGAGCCGCATCCAATACAATGTCGTGTCTAATATCCCTCCTAATCATATTAAACTTCCAAATTAATTGCATTGATGTAATCACATGTTTTGATTCTTAACTTACTCGTGATAGGTGAAATATTGAACAACAAGATATCATCGTTTGGGCTGCATTTGTTTTGCTCCAGTGGATTGGACAACTTCATCGACTATCCATTGTTCAAGGGAATAACAACTACTCAAATCGTGGTCGCTATCGGCCCGAAGGAAAACCGAAAATGCCTTCCAGCAAGAAAGGAGTTGATCGCTCGGATTACACTCAGCACGGAGGTATTGCATTTTTGAGCGGAAACATAATCTCTTGCAAAAATCAACTTATGGGAAACAAGGCATTTATTCATCAATAAAGGGACGGGGTGATTAGGGGGTCTCTTTCGGGCAGTTCTGCGGGGTAGTTAGGCTACGTTTGAATACGGTACGAAATGATATCGGATTGGCCTTCCGTTTAAACTGAGACGCTGGCCAATCCGGCATAAAACCAAGACGATTACGAATACAGTATGAAATGAATACGGTATCGTGTAAACGGTTGAATACGGCATGCTTTCAATATGGATTGACAAAGAGGCTCTCTGTGTAGTTAAAAAAACTGCGTTGCATACTCGATTTCGAGCTTAGCAGAAACCAGAGACAGGGCTCTGAGTTTTTTCTATGGAAGTGGAATTCTATAGGTTCTATGGTTTCCCGTTGCCTTCTTCACCAAGGCGTTTTAAAAGTGACGCATGGAGGAATCAAACTGACAAACCCTGTGTTGTGAGTATGCATGCTTAACCACTGCACCACGGCACCACCTATGTGTAGTGACGAGGCAAATACACTGTGTTGAACAAATGCGCGCCAATTCTATTTCATTAAAGTCTTCCTCAAATTTTCCAAACATGCCGTTCGATCGCAAAGTTCTATCGGCATTACTGACTGCCGTGCAAACTGATCCGATATCATTTCGTACCATATTCAAAAGAATACGGTTTCGTGTAAACGTATTCTTAGGGAGGGGGTTATTAGCTGTATTTCTGGCATTTAAAGACATTTAAATTTAGCCTCGTTTAGGTTTTGAGAGAGCAGGTTTTTTATGTTGAGGGAAGCGATAATCGTAAGATTCGTGAACAAAAAGTACACAAGCTTGAACAATCCAATATTATAGAAGTGAGTCCATACATCACAAAAATTGGTATAACTGTATGAAATATTTATTGATAAAAATGAGGAGTTTTTTCAAACTTCTCTTGCCATTTCACAACTTAAAATGGTAAAAATGAAGATCTGACTAAAATTCACTCTCTATTCGGCCACTTACAGTTACTAATAATATCTAGCATGTACAAAGAAAAGAGAAGTAAATATTTGTCAGTAAGAAAGGGTATCTGGTTTGTGTCATGGTTTATTTCTGGAACAAGTGGTGCAGGTTATGATGGAGAAAATTTGGCTATAATGCAATTGAGATGGAATGGGTCAATGTCTATACTTTCACAAATCTCCAGAAAAGAATCTGAAGACTGGCCAAGTATGCCTACACAATTGATGGATACGTAAACAAATTTCACTTTCAATAATGGAAACTTACATTGGTAAATTCCAGCCTAAAATACAGTGTACATACTGAAATAGTCAGGACTGAAAATTTGAAGGTTAATTTGACAATTCTAATGATGATATTATCAGACGCAACAGGCCACTCACTACAGTTAGGCTTGCCTGCTTTTTCACAAGAGCGCTTTGAATGCTTTAATACAATCGCCGAATCTATAACAGTAATGATAATAATGCTGATAACTTCCTTTAGTGTCTATACAAGTTAATTCGGTCCGTATCTGAAATATACTGTTATCAATAAAGAAACCCGTAGCCTACAAAATAAAGAGTTAAAATACACAAAAATTAAAATTTAAGATATACTGTACATAAGATAGCAACTGAAAGTTGCGAAAAGTCCAAGTTCGTGTTTTGCTGGATACCTTCCAGTTAAAGAGTAACTCGTGACCCAAAGACGAAAGCCTTACCGCTGCAAGTGACCAGTGGCAGTTTAGAAGGGGGCCAAGGGCGGTACGGCCACCACCACGGGCCCCGCACCCAAGAGGACATTTCACAAGATTTTTTATTGCAAGCAGAAGAAAGAAACAAGAAGGAAAGGAATCAAGGATGATTTTGGTTAGCAAAAAATTCTCCAATAAGTGTCCCGCCAATAATTTCGGCCCCGGGCCTTGCAGTCCCTAAAACGGCCACTGCGAATGACCCTGGAATGAGCACTATCGTTAAAGAAGTTAATCCGTGCTTATAGAAATGCTTTAGGAAGGAGCTGCGAAAAACAATCTACAGAGAGCACAATGCGGTGTGCGCAGTCCATATATCAGCACTCAGCAGCTAAATATATTTCTACCGCTCATTGATTGGATTAGCACACTAGGTATGGTGTGCTTTTGCCGCCCACTTCTGCCGCCCACTCCAGTGCCGCAAACAAAGGCCGGGCTTTGTCAAGGCCGCAAATTACCAACACAACGCAATAAGCGTATGATTCGCGTGCAATGACGACTTTAATTACCGGATGCTCGAGGTTGGAGTTGCAAGAATGTGTTGGAGATAGTCTGGAGTGGGCAACCCCCTACCTGGTTAAGATTCTATAGTCCCATACTTAAGCATCGGGGAGTACGGTGTTGGAGTAAAATTGTCAAAGGACACTTAATTCCATCAAGCAACCAGGTAAAGCTTCTAGGTGTAAAGATTGATGACTCACTTAAATTTGAAGCTCATGTTAATGAGCTATGCAGGAAGGTCAATCTAAGAGTCCATGCATTTGCAAGATTAAGACCATTTTTAGGAGAACGAAAGTCAAAGCTAATTTTCAACTCCGTGATAATGTCGAATTTTCATACTGTCTTCCAAATTGGCTATTTTTTACCAAAGGAGCAAATGATGAAATTAATAGGACCCATAAACGTGCACTGAGAGTCTTATATGGAGATTACGAATCTACGTTTGAAGAGCTTTTAGATTGGGATAAATCAAAGACAACACACAAAAAGAACCTGCAAATTCTCATGATGGAAGTTTATAAAACAATTAACCATCTAAACATGTGGGAATTCTTCACAAAAAGAGATGTTCCCTATAATTTTCGTCGTAGTGAATTATGTAAGATCCCCCATGTGAACTCTCAGCGTTACGGAATAAACTCTATCGTGTAGAGGAACTCTTTTGTGGAGTACACTAGGTGATGAGATAAAATTAACAACTTCCATAAAAATGCACATAGCAAGTTTTCTGCTCTTTTCTTTTGTTGATCATCCACCCTTTTGTTAATCCTTTAGTCTAGCCTATTACTGTAAAAACGTGTATTATGTTATGTAGTAAGTAAATAGTTGGTCTTAATTAGCATTTAAGTAGACAACAAAACCAACTGTAAAAAAGTTTGATTATGATTATGATTATTAGAGGCAATATCGTAGACCCCAGCATTCTGAAGTAAGGTGGCAAACTAAATCCATCACCACTCTCATACCATGCTACACATATTGGACTTGTCGAAAAATACATGTTCGTAATGATAATTATCATTCTTATAATAACAGCAGTAATAACAGATCATAATTATGATGATGATTTCAATTATTTTTGGACAGTAATGCTGGTTTACAAGGGGCTGTCCGTCTACAAACAAACTAATTTAACAAAATGGCGATGTATAAAAGTTAAGATGCAAATGTTCAGTACTAGTAAAAATCCAAAGCAAGTCAAGGCCACAAAATACCGCCGTTATGCCATCTGCCACTAAGAAATGAACAGGGTTCATGAGCGAGCACTTCGTGTCCTATTTTGAGACTACGATGTTCTGATTTGGTGATGACGAGCTGCTCATTAGGAACGATGAAACAAATATTCATGTTCAGAGCCTACAGAGATTCATGATTAAAGTATATAAACCACTTAATCATCAAAAACCTTCTTTACAATGGGAGTAATTCACATGGCAAGAAATTAATTACAAACTGAGAATGAAGGATATTCTCACCCTCCTCCAGACATTCATAGCATCTTTTGGCACAATTCGATATCGATATCGCAAACGTTGAAAGAGCACACCTGGTGTGATTGAGAGCAGCAATACAGCCTCTGTTTTTGGCAAAAACATTAGAAATTGGGCCGGTGAAGGTTGCAATTGTAACATTTGTAAACAGTACTGCTGTAATTAATTCAAGTTAGGTGGTATTCATTAGTCTGCATTTTTTAGCGGAAACTATCCTAATTTTACCCAACTGTAAATAAAACATTTATTGTTATTTTAAAGAGGCCAGTATGAGTCGGGTTATTATAGATGAATAAAGGCACCCTCCGATTCACGGGGAATTCAAATAATAACTGCCATAAGACATATTCGAGAGAAACAAAAATCAAACCGAGGTGAAGTACAATTGATTCTCTCTACCTTGAGCGACTCACTATCTAGAACGTATTCCCATTACCATTCTTCTATAAGATTTTGTATGTAAGGTCAGTAACCCTGTGATCTAGAACGCGGTTACTTTCAACCTTTCGCTGGCTAGAACGAAGTTTCTTTCGGACAGAAGGAAACCCTTGTATCTTGAACAGTTGATGGGTACTTGTTCTGCTATTGCTACGTCGACAAGAGAATGAAACATTGTTTCTATAGTTCCCTTTGCTTATGTCTTTTATTAAAACATAAAGCTTCTTTGTTTTCGGAAGGAATTCCGACGCAGGTATCTCGAGACATTGCCTTATCGAACAGTATTTCATTTCCCACACTAGTTCGAGACAGCGAGATTCCACTGCATGTGATTTAAAATTTCTCAAAAGAGCCGTCATTTGGGATTGACCTGGCGAGAGCGGTCGATTGGCACCGCATAACAAAAATGAATTGGCAATATTGTCTATTCTTGTCATAAACAACAGGAAATCGAGTTCAGAGGCATGCAAGAAAACACTGCAGAATAAACAAAGAGACACCAATGCATTTTGTTTGATGCAAAATTCCACAAAATCAATGAGTCAGTCGAAAACAAACTATCTCTTCATTCAGCAATGTTTCCTTATTACCTTAAACAAAAACTACATTTTCGCGAATTTAGTATGGAGGGAACCTCAGATTGATATCCATCAAGAAAGTGAATGGAAGCCACCCAGTGACGTGGCTCAACGATGCGAACTCACAGCGCGGGGGTTGTGGGTTCGAATCCTACACTTTTCAAAATGAAAAATCCATCGATTTGGTGAGCAAAGTGTGAGCAATTCAGGAAAGTTCACTTGCTCAGAAAAACTTGGAGCATTGCATCTAATTCATGGAAGGTATTAAATGGTGTTTGCTTTGCAGTTGCCGTCACCAACAGAAACTGCTTCGCATATTCAATTTCGAGCGTAGCAGAAACCAGAGACAACAGCTACTACATTTTCATCGGCCAATCGTTTCCAGAGGATAAAAAATATACATACTGTATATAGCTAAGCATAGTTAAGTAGAATATATACAAAACATCAATAACATGTTCTCTATATAGCTAGCTCCATCAGCTACAATACATTAGCTGCTGTCAATGTAATAGTAGAGGCCCTGTTTCCTTGAGAAGAAAGTTAAGTTTAAAGAAATAAAAATTTACGTCTGACACAGTTGATAATAGTTTAGTTGACTGAGTTCTGGTTATCTACCTGTACAGACGATTCTATTTTCTTTTGCCAAATTTTCCACTTGATCCTTTGCTCTTCTTTGATGCAGGACCTTTCACATTCTTGTCAATTTGCTAAAACACAAAAATCAGTATAAAAAGATCGCCCAAGCAACACCTTACATTATATCAATAATCATCCTTTCACTTAGCGGGATCATGGCGTGTCCCAAAATGGACCTCCAGATAGCCGACAAGTTAAACCGTTCCTATGCGTATCTGTAGCTAATAGTTTGTTTGATTAAATCTTTATCATTTCCGCGTAGCGTCCGAAGGTAGATCTGCTGACATTTGAGAGGCCATGGTTATCGAGAAGCATCAAGGTCGTTTCTCATGTGACATCATGTCGAGAATCCTGACTCACCAACTATAATGCAGATTTAATGACACATGGAAGCTACGATATGACCACTCATCGTAATACCAATAGCGTAGAATAACAAAAAAAACTAGTGAATTCTGTCACTCTCAGTGAAATTCAAGCTCCGGATTCAGCTGAAACCATCCACCTAAAGATTTACCACCAAGCTATTCTTACATATTAGTTTGACTGTGACTTTAGGTAGAACTGGTAAAATGTGTGTGTGGATCACTGACCTCTGCTGACCTCTGCAGTGTCAGGACAGCACACTGGTAAGATTCTGGCACATTGATCTTATTATCAGTGGTTCGAATCCATCCTTAGCTAATTTTCACTTAGAGTGAGGAGAATCGCCACCTCTCTGTAATTCCAGGTATACATATACAAAAATATATATAAAATAAATATTTATCTATAAAATAAATATCTACATATATATAAATAAACATATATAAATATATAAATAAATATATAGTTATATGAATAAATATATATATATATAGATCTGTATATATATACGTGCGTGAAAATGTCCAACAGACAAGTGGTAAATAAAATCCCCAAGAGTGCTCAATAGTGGAACTAGAGCGATTGATAGGATAGCAGGAGAGAAAAATGTAAACATGTATATATCACGTACAGAGCCGAACCCTAAAAGTTACGCATTTAATCATAGTTTGCGGATTGCGTCCCTTAACATTGTCACATCAAGCTAAGACACTATGCATTATTGCTCGTGTAAATGGGTCTTATCTTTCTCAATGACTCATGTCTATAATCAATCATTGCTCGAATGAACTTTTTTGTGCCAAGAAGACAAGGATAATTTCCGGGTAGTTAATGGAGTTATCTTTTTGATCTTCTGAACTTCATGGTACTGTTTTTTAACAGCGAATATGCTTCTAGGAAGACAAGAATCAGCAGAGTAATCTACTTAGCTCGGGAGATTTCGTCCATTTGAAAGGAATTACTATGAATACACAGCAGTATCCATTGCCCAGTGGTAGAATGCTTGCTTTGTATGCGGTAGGTTGGGGTTCGTAACCCTGATCGGGTCATAGCAAAGAATTTGGAAATGTTGTTTGCTATTCTCCCTGCATAGCATTCATCACTTTGGGAAAACACGGGGGTTAAACACACATGCCTACCAGATGGCCAGCCTGTAGCATTTACTGTACTTGCACAGCCGTGTAACCCAAAAGATAAGAAACGGAGATGGCCCTGGTCACCAAACGACGTTGATAAACTCGGTAACAGCGCAAAAGCAAGCAATGGTCGGACAGAAGCTCTTAACGAGATCAGCTATCAATGACAGGCTTTCCTAACGACAACCCAAGAGCTTGAAACATTTGAAACCATCTTTTAAACATCTGGTGACAATGGCATCGGGCATTAAGGAGCCAAAAAAACTTATTATTTTTCAATAGCGTTTGCTTGTGTGCTCTTTCTTCGTCCTTTCTCAGTAGCACTGTTCCAATCGGGACCCGATGGGTTGACTTTTACCGTAAACTTATCTCCAGAGCAAATCGAAGCTAAAAAGAACATTAGAAAACAACAGGCAGTCCGCACAGTATTTCCTCCTTTGTCAAAATTATATACCACCGTACTCAATTAACATTGCATCACCCTTGAACAGATTCATCATCATCATCATCACAATCACCACCACCATCATCATCACCATCATCATTATCATTATCATTATCATTATCATTATCATTATCATTATCATCATCATCATCATCATCATAATCATCATCATCATCATCATCATCACAATCACCACCACCATCATCATCACCATCATCATTATCATTATCATTATCATTATCATTATCATCATCATAATCATCATCATAATCATCATCAACATCATCATCATCATCATCACCATCATCATCATCATCATCATTGTCATCATAATTATCATCATCATAATCACCACCATCATCATCATCATAATCATTATCATCACCATCATCATCATCATCATCATAATCATCATCATCGCTATCCTCACCATCATCATCATCATCATCATCATTATCATCATCATTGTCATCATCATCATTATCAAAATCATCATCATTATCATCATCATAATCACCACCATCATCATCATCAACATCATCATTAACATCATCAACATCATAATCATCATCATAATCATAATCATCAACATCATCATTATCATCATCAACATCATAATCATCATCATCATAATCATAATCATCAACATCATCATTATCATCATCAACATCATAATCATCATCATCATAATCATAATCATAATCATAATCATCATCATCATCATCATCATCATCATCATCATCATCATCATCATCATCATGAACAGATTAGTACATTCAAAAATATAAAAAAACCAAGCTACTTGCCTTTCGCTTTGATGGTGGATTGGCTGATGGAATGACCTTGAAGAAGCTGTCCAGGCGTCCTTGGGTGGAAGAGTTCCGAGCCTTGGCCAGCTTTTTCGCTCCGTTTCTTATACGCTCCTCGCTATGACAAAAGATAAATGCTGAAATTCGTCCTGAATTTGTCTTCAAATGATTTACAACGCTGTTTCTACTTCTACTTCTAGTTCAGGACAGTACGAGACAGTACATTCAAAAAATAGCAGGACACCACAGTACAGTACAATACAATACAGTACAATACAATACAATACAGTACAATACAGTACAATACAATACAGTACAATACAGTACAATACAATACAGTACAATACAGTACAATACAGTACAATACAGTACAGTAGAGTACAGTACAGTACAGTACAGTACAGTATAGTACAATACAGCTTATTACCGTACTGTAAAGTACAGTTTAGAGCAGTACAATACAATACAGTACAATACAGTACAATACAGTACAATACAATACAATACAGTACAATGCAGTACAATACAGTACAGTAGAGTACAGTAGAGTACAGTACAGTACAGTGTAGTACAGTACAGTATAGTATAATACAGTTTACTACCGTACTGCAAAGTACAGTTTAGAGCAGTACATTACGATACAGTATTATACGGTACAAATCATTACAGCAAACTTTAGCACATAACAGTATCAGTCATTGATAATATCCTACGAGGGTAAAATTTCCATTCCGGTTCGCGCATACGCGGTGGGAATTCTACAACTTTCCCAACAACCTCAGGTCAGGACCGACCGTTACCTAGCGACATCGAATGAAGACAAGCAAACTCATTTGGTAACATGGAAAGTAAATACTCGCAAAAAACAACAAAAATGTAGTCATTCCAAAAGCTAGGGCAGAAACAGGGCGTAAAACTTTCTCATTCCGGGGTGCAATGATTTTTAATAACCTACCCAATAGCTTATTATCAGATTGTTATCATGGAACGTCATGTCATACCAAGTGAGGATACCTGATCATGGATGGCGCTAATTTACCAAACCAAATCGTATTAGAATTCGAAAGGGCTTTTGATTGAAGTGGGGAGGCCACACACTTACCTAGAGAAAATATTGCAAAAAAGTGGTTTAAGCAGGATATTCTTAAGGTGCTCTTGTTGACAACGAGGGATGGGATAAGGTAGATAAGCAGATTAATATCGATATTTGTGAGCACAACGCTATCATCTATCAGCTGTCAAGAATTTCCCCAAGCATCTATTAATAGAAGAGTATTTAAAGCAATCTAATTAAAGTGGTTCTAACATTGCACCGGATAAATTACATCTCAATGCCATCACCTCGCCATTTGTCATAAAAACGGCATAGGAATGGTGAGATGTGAGGCGTCGCGGTTCCCTGCTCAAGTTAACCAACCAGCTCATCATATGGTAAAGACCCAATGCTGGCACAAGGAAATACAAAATCCTTTCCAAGATCCTAAACTGCTTAGCACAGAAAGGGGCCACTCGGCCAAGTGGGCTGGGGGGCTATAACCCTCCCCATTCTTCAACCAGTGTGCTGCATTTTGGTTCGCAATATGAAAGACAAACTTCTCGCACGGGTCCCCTCATAAATTTGCGGAAGGAAAACACTGCAGCCGAAACTTGAGTGTTCATTAGAATAATTACTAATACAACATTGAAGGCATGCTCTATTTTCCTGTGTCTTATCAAGAGTCCTTGGGGCTGAATCAACAGCTACTCGGTAGCAGATAGCAGGTACAGGATGCAAGACGCATTTTCTGGGGAAGCGTACGTGGAAAATGGTTCCTCGTTGCCTTCCTCTCAAAATATGATCGATTTTTCAAACTATTCAAGATTTCAGCCTTCATCCTCGCAAAGTCATTTTACACGCGCAAGCTACTAAATTCCAGCTATTACTATTCTTCAGTTATTCAGACGTCAAACTCGCGTAATCACACCTGCCCGCGCCCGTGCTGCGGGGCAGGCTCGATTTGGAGGTTACCAGAAACCAAAGACAGTGCCTCGAGCCGTTTCAAGGCCATTGCATCTGACAAGGTGATATCCCGTCACCTTCCTCGGTCCTACTGCTTTCGCTGAGTCTGAACATGACAGGATTCGAGCCCACAACTCTTGTGTCACGAGTTTGCAAGCTCAACTCCAGCTGGATATTTTTCCAGTTCCTCTGAGGCATGTCAGGACCACCAGAAGCTCGAGTCAATCACACCCTCTCCAAGCTTCACTGCCTACTTCAAGAACTCTATCCCACAAATCATCATTCATCCCAACAACATGAAATATATAGAACGTCTTGCCTTTTCCTGAATCTTACAACTTTGAAATCTAAGATCAATAAACTTGATCTGATCTCTCTCTCCTCTTAGCCTTTCACTTTCTTCTTTCTTCCTTTGCTGAGGCTTTGTGTCGGCCATCATGGCCTTTCCCCAACATAACTCACTCAATCCTACAACTTGCTATCTTTCAAATTTAAGATCAATAAACTTGATCTGCTCTCTCTCCTCTTAGTCTCTCTCTTTCTTCTTCCTTCTTTGTTGGGGCTTCATAGCCTTTCCTCAACAAAACTCACCAACAAAACTGACTAAAAAAAACTACTACACTATGGCAACGTATACTGCCATTATGTTAAGACTTAACAAAGTAAGCTTTACACCAGCCAGATTCTTACTTGAAAGCTTTTTCCTCCGACATGAATTTAACCAGCCCCTCTTCATCTGGTTCTGTCCATTTAAGCTAGAAAACAAACTATCATTTCTGAAAAATTCTTAAACGACAAGGTAATCTTTTTTAATTTACTAGCTGTTGATAAAAACCGAACAGCCTTCGATGGAGGATTAAGAAACATCGTTATGGAATGAAACCATGACCAACTAAGGCTAAATAACTACATACTCGCTCTCAGTTTTACAAGATTCAATTTTTCCCTCGGTTTGCCAAAACTTATCAATGAGTTTACCATATAAAGGCTGTCATAATGAATAAAAGTTCCCGATGCTGTCTAGGTTTCACGACAGCAATTTGCGAAAAGCGTAGTTCATGTCTGCCTTTTTCCTGTTCCCTCAGGGGGCAGTACACAGAAAATTGTGAAATGAGAACAATTTTCGTCAATTTTTTGGCTACCCCACGTTGTACTACATTCTCAAAGATTCCGATAATTCAAATTGTAGTCCATAAGATATTTGATCTTCTGGACATCATGATTTTTACATAGCCAACTCAAACTTTTATTTAAAAGTGCCTTTCCCACTTAAGCACCCCTCAGAGCTTTAGTGTTACCACGGAAGCAAATATTTCAAATAAGAAGATACCCCCATTTTTGAACTAGTGGAAGTTATGGCTTTATGTGTTTCAAATTGCATTGAATTATCTCGTCTAGTCAAATTAATATGATATTTTAATTCCTACATAGCTTTTTTCATTTTCTGTGTACTGTCACCTTAAGGATCTAACTTTCGTTTCTCAGAAATCTGCTGAGTTGCATACTCGATTTCAAGCGTAGCAGAAACCAGAGACGCGACGCTGAGTTGCATCATCGATTTCAAGCGTAGCAGAAACCAGAGACAAGGCTATGAATTTTTATAGGAAAGTGGATTTTATGAGATGGTTTTCTGTCCCTTCCTCACCAATGATGTTTTCATTGTGACACGTGTAGGATTCAAACTGACAACTCCTGTGTTATGAGTCCACACGTTTAACCGTTACATCAAGGTACCACTTACTCAGAAAAAATGAATTTGATAAGCTAACGACCTTTTCTAACGAAATTGTGCCAGAACATGATTATGCTGGCAGCCTTACAACAAAGTCTGTCAATGAAAATGGGTCTAATACGTCACAAATGGGTCTAATACATCACATGTAATTGAATGGCAAATATGCGACTTTTCAGCAAATCGATTTGAAGACGGTAAGTCATAAATGGAGCATTTATGACGAGGATAAGTGGGTGTCAGACTGCAAAATTGACACTTGTTTAAGCATTGAAAGATCATCAGAGACCATCTCCTTTTTCGTCATCCAATTCGTTTACAGTTTCTGTCGACCTCACTTTCTAGGATGTCACCTCTCTCCAAGACCTGACGTTCGTGAATTTAATACATAAAGAGGGCGGGAATGGCTTGGAATGAACAACAGGAGGTCATGCTAGCCAAAACAGTCTACTACAAGTGTAGATTAAGGCTGCGTTTACACTTTACCAGATCACTTTTTCATCCGATACGAAAGTGTTACGGATCAGCCATGCGTTTACACTGGATAAAATGATCCGGTACAACGTTATACCTGCTACCAGGTACAGTTTTGCACCTGCTAAAAGAGGAGCAGTTGTGTACCTGCACTGCTAAGAAACTGTACCGGTACAGTGTAAACGCGAGGGCAAAGTAACACTCTTGTATCGGATCAAAAGTGATCCGGCACAGTGTAAACGCATCCTAAGTAATCGTAAACACGCAACTCTGCAAAAGGATGTCCAGAAAGACATCTTGCAGCAGCGATGACAGGAATTCTCAAGCAGGTGGCATCCTGGAGAGGAATACGTAGGACGCATGGCTGATATGTTCTGCAGGGTGAGAATGTCGTCATAGAACACAAAGCTCCCGTATGCAGAATGGTGTGATGTTCGCCAAAGAAACCAAATGGTGGAAACGGAACCAGAGGAAGTATAGGGACAGTTTGTGGAAGAGACGGGCCATAAGTGGCGAGACGTAAAGTGCGGACATTGGAATTCGTAAGTAGAAGTGCTTGGATTAACGTCAGGGAAAGCTGGAAAGAAACGAAAGGTGGGAGAGCTGGCGATTGAAGGATGAAGTACTGGAGGCTATTAGGACAAAGAAGAAGAAAGAAAGAAGCGAAAGGTGGGAGAGCTGGCGATTGAAGGATGAAGTACTGGAGGCTATTAGGACAAAGAAGAAGAAAGAAAGAAGCGAAAGGTGGGAGAGCTGGCGATTGAAGGATGAAGTACTGGAGGCTATTAGGACAAAGAAGAAGAAAGAAAGAAACGCAAGGTGGGAGAGCTGGCGATTGAACGATGAAGTACTGGAGGCTATTAGGACAAAGAAGAAGAAAGAAAGAAGCGAAAGGTGGGAGAGCTGGCGATTGAAGGATGAAGTACTGGAGGCTATTAGGACAAAGAAGAAGAAAGAAAGAAGCGAAAGGTGGGAGAGCTGGCGGTTGAACGATGAAGTACTGGAGGCTATTAGGACAAAGAAGAAGAAAGAAAGAAGCGAAAGGTGGGAGAGCTGGCGGTTGAAGGATGAAGTACTGCAGGCTATTAGGACAAAGAAGAAGAAAGAAAGAAGCGAAAGGTGGGAGAGCTGGCGGTTGAAGGATGAAGTACTGCAGGCTATTAGGACAAAGAAGAAGAAAGAAAGAAGCGAAAGGTGGGAGAGCTGGCGGTTGAACGATGAAGTACTGGAGGCTATTAGGACAAAGAAGAAGAAAGAAAGAAGCGAAAGGTGGGAGAGCTGGCGATTGAAGGATGAAGTACTGGAGGCTATTAGGACAAAGAAGAAGAAAGAAAGAAGCGAAAGGTGGGAGAGCTGGCCATTGAACGATGAAGTACTGGAGGCTATTAGGACAAAGAAGAAGAAAGAAAGAAGCGAAAGGTGGGAGAGCTGGCGATTGAAGGATGAAGTACTGGAGGCTATTAGGACAAAGAAGAAGAAAGAAAGAAACGAAAGGTGGGAGAGCTGGCGGTTGAACGATGAAGTACTGAAGGCTATTAGGACAAAGAAGAAGAAAGAAAGAAACGAAAGGTGGGAGAGCTGGCGGTTGAAGGATGAAGTACTGGAGGCTATTAGGACAAAGAAGAAGAAAGAAAGAAGCGAAAGGTGGGAGAGCTGGCGGTTGAACGATGAAGTACTGGAGGCTATTAGGACAAAGAAGAAGAAAGAAAGAAGCGAAAGGTGGGAGAGCTGGCGGTTGAACGATGAAGTACTGGAGGCTATTAGGACAAAGAAGAAGAAAGAAAGAAGCGAAAGGTGGGAGAGCTGGCGGTTGAAGGATGAAGTACTGGAGGCTATTAGGACAAAGAAGAAGAAAGAAAGAAGCGAAAGGTGGGAGAGCTGGCGGTTGAAGGATGAAGTACTGGAGGCTATTAGGACAAAGAAGAAGAAAGAAAGAAGCGAAAGGTGGGAGAGCTGGCGGTTGAACGATGAAGTACTGGAGGCTATTAGAACAAAGAAGAAGAAAGAAAGAGGCGAAAGGTGGGAGAGCTGGCGATTGAAGGATGAAGTACTGGAGGCTATTAGGACAAAGAAGAAGAAAGAAAGAAGCGAAAGGTGGGAGAGCTGGCGGTTGAAGGATGAAGTACTGGAGGCTATTAGGACAAAGAAGAAGAAAGAAAGAAGCGAAAGGTGGGAGAGCTGGCGGTTGAAGGATGAAGTACTGCAGGCTATTAGGACAAAGAAGAAGAAAGAAAGAAGCGAAAGGTGGGAGAGCTGGCGATTGAAGGATGAAGTACTGGAGGCTATTAGGACAAAGAAGAAGAAAGAAAGAAGCGAAAGGTGGGAGAGCTGGCGGTTGAACGATGAAGTACTGGAGGCTATTAGGACAAAGAAGAAGAAAGAAAGAAGCGAAAGGTGGGAGAGCTGGCGGTTGAAGGATGAAGTACTGGAGGCTATTAGGACAAAGAAGAAGAAAGAAAGAAGCGAAAGGTGGGAGAGCTGGCGATTGAAGGATGAAGTACTGGAGGCTATTAGGACAAAGAAGAAGAAAGAAAGAAACGAAAGGTGGGAGAGCTGGCGATTGAACGATGAAGTACTGGAGGCTATTAGGACAAAGAAGAAGAAAGAAAGAAGCGAAAGGTGGGAGAGCTGGCGGTTGAACGATGAAGTACTGGAGGCTATTAGGACAAAGAAGAAGAAAGAAAGAAGCGAAAGGTGGGAGAGCTGGCGGTTGAAGGATGAAGTACTGCAGGCTATTAGGACAAAGAAGAAGAAAGAAAGAAGCGCAAGGTGGGAGAGCTGGCGGTTGAAGGATGAAGTACTGGAGGCTATTAGGACAAAGAAGAAGAAAGAAAGAAGCGAAAGGTGGGAGAGCTGGCGGTTGAAGGATGAAGTACTGGAGGCTATTAGGACAAAGAAGAAGAAAGAAAGAAGCGAAAGGTGGGAGAGCTGGCGGTTGAAGGATGAAGTACTGCAGGCTATTAGGACAAAGAAGAAGAAAGAAGCGAAAGGTGGGAGAGCTGGCGGTTGAAGGATGAAGTACTGGAGGCTATTAGGACAAAGAAGAAGAAAGAAAGAAGCGAAAGGTGGGAGAGCTGGCGGTTGAAGGATGAAGTACTGGAGGCTATTAGGACAAAGAAGAGGAAAGAAAGAAGCGAAAGGTGGGAGAGCTGGCGGTTGAAGGATGAAGTACTGGAGGCTATTAGGACAAAGAAGAAGAAAGAAAGAAGCGAAAGGTGGGAGAGCTGGCGGTTGAAGGATGAAGTACTGGAGGCTATTAGGACAAAGAAGAAGAAAGAAAGAGGCGAAAGGTGGGAGAGCTGGCGATTGAAGGATGAAGTACTGGAGGCTATTAGGACAAAGAAGAAGAAAGAAAGAAGCGAAAGGTGGGAGAGCTGGCGGTTGAACGATGAAGTACTGGAGGCTATTAGGACAAAGAAGAAGAAAGAAAGAAGCGAAAGGTGGGAGAGCTGGCGGTTGAAGGATGAAGTACTGGAGGCTATTAGGACAAAGAAGAAGAAAGAAAGAAGCGAAAGGAAGGGACTGGAACAGAAATGCAAATATAATAAATAACTACAAAATGGCGAACAAAGCTGCAAAGAGAGCTGTCGCAAAGGCAAACTTTAGGAGTACAAGGGCTTGCATAGAAGCTTGGTAGAGGGTGATGAAGGTATGCGGAAGGCGATGAGAATCGCTAAGCAGAAGAACAAAGAAGCACGGATGTGTACTAGCTCAGGCAGATAAAAAGCAGTGACGGCACAATTGTGACAGAGGAGGAAGAGATGAAGACAAGGTGCAGCGTACTTTGAGCAGCTGCTGAATGTAGAGAACAAGAGAACTGACAGAGTAGTTGCCCCAGGAGTGGAAAGGAAGTAGCTTTGATAGAAAGACAAGTAGTGACTGCATTAAATGCGATGAAGAGAGGGAAGGCGGTAGGACCCGATTATATCCCAGTGGAGGCTTGGAGACTGATGGGAGAGAAAGGATTAGAAATGCTTCTGAGTATTTTTACTGGGATAATGGAGACGGAGAGGATGCCAGAAGAGTAGAGAGAAAATACTCTAGGTGGTCAGTAAATCCACCTCTTGTTTACATCGAGTGTAGACAAGGACGTCGCGAGAACCTTTGGTTGGTTGGAAGGTGCAAGGTTGAATTTACCTGAACTTCAAGGTTCAATTCTTTAAAAATTTCCTGATTTTACGATGTAATAAACTATTTTTACCTGAACTTTAACTCGTTCCAAAATTTGGGAGGGTTTTGCACCTTCCACACCCCCACGCCCGTCGGTCGCTACGTCCCTGAGTGCAGCTTTACTTCATGCTTAAATCACAAATGATCATTCATCCCAAGAACATGCAATTTATGGAACGTCTTGCCTTCTTCTTGCTTTCCTGAGTCCTAAAACTTGCCATCTTTCAAATCTAAGATCAATAAACTTGATTTGATCTCTCTCTCCTCTTAGCTGTTCGCTTTCTTCTTTCTTCCTATGTTGGGGCTTTGTATAGGCCACCATAGCCTTTCCTCAACATAACCCACTAAAAAAAAATCTGAAAACGACAGACTGTTTGAAGGTGTTTGAGTTGGTAAGACGGACAATTTAACAATAGTTATGCCTGATTACCTCCACTGCATGGGCTGTAGTAACGTCTGGACTTTTGAATAATTGTCTTGACTCCTACAAAATAGAACGCTAATGAGGCAGGTACATGGGAAATACGAAGAAATTCCCTCCATTCATAGAAATTGTTACACACAGTAATAGAGCGTAAAGGGAGTGAATGAAAATCGAAATTGCTTCGAAATGGCATCGAAATTGCTTTGAAATTGCTTCGATATGGCCTAGCAGACCTTTCCAATAAAATATCACTTAATGTTCTTTGGTATGGAGGAAAAAGTCTATCGATAGCTTCAAATCGCAGATGTGCTTTAGAGCAACCAATTATAAAGGCGTACAGACGGCCAGAGGCTACCGTGCTTCATTGCAGATCCAAATTGGAGAGGCAGGTTCGAAGCGAACTCCACGCTGGACTTTCACCTGGAGGGAGGTGAGTCGCTAGAATTCTACAAACGATCCCAAGGTGGTCACATCAAGAGGAAGTATCAGGATACTGCTCGATAAGCACGGCATCTAAGATTTCTAAAATCTACCTCACAAATTGTGATACGAATCATGGCATTACGCTATATGAAGGGACCAGGATACCGCTTGTGATAACCATACCATTCAGGGTCCTGACGTTTACCTTCTGATGCAGAGTAGAACACGGAGAAAAATCAGGAACGAGGCAAGCCCAGGAAATATTCATGCATCTAGAGCATTTAGTAATCAACTCTTGCCATATTCTACCATGAAACATTATTATCTCTTGAGCTTTCATATCTTGCGTGGCACTAGCGGAAGCACCTTCCAGAATGGAGGCCAGGTTATTTATAGCTTAACTCATGGCTCTAGGTTACTGCAGCTCAACTAAGCATCTGTACAGTCCAGAAGTTTCTTCTTTTCCAGAGCCTTTTGCCTTCAATCTATTTCGTGACAGTCTTCATGCTCCAAGTTATTGCTTGTTCCCTTTTTACATAACATTCGACGGCAGATCTTCCGCCACTGAGAAGCTTTTGCTTACCACCACCAATCGAGCAGTGTCCAGGTCCTTCCACTCAACGCGACCACACCTCTAGATTCATACACCTGGAATTACGCAGAGCTGGCGACTCTCATCATTCTAAGGGAAAGTTTAGCTGAGGGTGGATTCCAACCACTGACCATACTTAGTGAATGTTGTTGAGGAAAAGCCATGGTGGCTTATACAAAGCCCAACAAAGGAAGACAGAAGGGGAAGAAAGGAAAGGGAAGGATAAGAGGAGAAGGGACACAAGATCAAGCTTATTGATCTTGGATTGGACCATAGCATCGATACCCAAGAATCGTACCACTGAACCATCCTTTGGTTGTTGTGTGCGCAAAATTTATCACACACAATACTATGATCATGAATGTGAAACATTTTGTTAGAGGCATCTCCGGCCAGTCAGGTAGCCGGTGTGGACTGCCAAGCATCAAGTCGAAAACATATCTAGAGTATTCGGGTTGGCTTCCTTATAGCTGGGTGCCCTTCCAGCTGCAGGCCTCGTTCGGTGGTCTTCTGCGAAACACAAAGGAGACGTTGGCCCTACTCTATCTCCGAAAGCAGACGGATGGTGATCGAACAATGGACAAATGAAACGAATGCTAAATAAGTTCAGCCAATAAAAAATGCCATCTACTCACCGCATATTTCCAATCATCCGGTATAGTGTACTTCTACAAAGATACAAAAAACATGAGCAATAGAGCATGTCATTACGGCACAGAGCAATCTGAGCAGCAAAGCGCGTTCGCAAAAACATGGCATTTGCAAAAAAGGTGACAATTTTTTCAATTTCCATTTGAAATTACCCGTTTTGCTATATTTTTGCCTGTGCAGCGTGATCCAAATAGCCATTCCTACGTCCGTACCCTTGAAATTTAAAGCTTTGTTTACGTGTTGCCGTGCCGAAGTGGTTAAGCATGCGGACTCATAACGCAGGGATGGTCGGTTCGATTCCTCCATGTGTCACTTTAAAAAAAACCATGTCTCTGGTTTCTGCTACGCTCTAAATTGATATGCAACGCAGTTACATGTTACAATTAAGTCAATCTTTAAGTTGATCCAAGAAGGAATTTCAATTTTCAAATATTCAAGATCACTTCAATGTAGACACGTATGGAAAATGTTTCCGATTTTCCATGTCTTCATTATCTGCGACAAACCAAAGTCTCTAAGACTTCTTAGATCCAACAATTCATGATGAACTCGGAGGCGCCGTTTCCTGCACCATCGCTGCTGATAACGTTGTCAGATACGAACAATCAAAAGAAATTTGAACCCAGAAATAACGATTGGGCAGGTCTATAGGCTAAGGAAACGGAGATGGGCGCCACCCTATCCACCAGGCATGGTGAAGGAATTCGACTTGTTTGACTAGTTCTAATCCCATTGCTCTATTAATGCTACTAAGCTAAATATTGAATCAGGAATTGGTTCGTGTTTGCGTGATGTTCCTACATTCAAATATCAAAAAGCTGCAGCAAACAAAAGAACTGAGAAATCCGTGCCAAGAGCTGATAGACCGCCGGTGTTTGGGCATGAATGAGCGCTGCAAAAAGCAGATCCACTGTCATATTTCATATATCTTATACTTGATTCTTTTAAGGAGGGTCACCCTTCGGCATAGGGACTCTCCAACAAAAAAATCAACTTTAATCTATGATAACGGCACGAACAGTAAATTACATTAAATCGAACAATAAATCATTGGTTACAATGAATAAAATTAAATGCTAGAAAGTTAAAAATAAAAACCTGTGGTCATGCATTCTAATGATTGAGAAGGGAAGAAGGGGGATACAAGATGTATCAATCATTTTGATAATGTTACTAGAAAGCTTTGATCCTAAGAAAATGGTGAAGTAAAAAGTTCAAGGTCTTCTCTTTGATGGGGACAACTAAGACATTCAGTTTTCCATTCCCACTTGTTGCAAATCTCAAGCTTGCAATTTCCACTCATAAACTACGCAAAACTATAAGTACCAAGTCTGGGCTAAGGAGAGAAATTACAACATGACATAGTAAAAAAAGACGAATCTTTATACTGGACTAAGCACTTCAACTTTAGATCAGCTGCTATCAATGCGTGCCCAGTGCTTGTACCCTCAGCGTTACTTCTGAGTACACATTTACCGACATCAGAAGGATGCACAGCTGAGTTGACTGTTGGTTTGTGGTTAGTGGTTCCAACGACGGGATTCGAACCCACGCAAGGAGACCTCACATGATTCGACAAACTGGGCCTTAACCACTCGGCCATCCCACCATATAATTCAGCAGCAAAAAGTTGCTGCATAGCGCGGTGTACGCCACGACCAAGTAAACAGAGCCAGAAAAATCTGAAGATTCAGCTCCGAGGATATATCGTTAATGCTCATTGCAAATTCCCGTCTCACTGTCTGGAACCTCATGTAAAATTTGAAAAATTTGCCAAGAAACCGGGGGTACTCTTACACCAATATTGAAAGCAGTCATAAGATTGAACGTGAGAATGTGGTCATGTCTAGGTGCCTACAGTTCTATTTACGAATGTTACTACCACGTTACGAAAAATTAGCCTCTGGAAATCACAAACCAATGACGTTTGGGGATGGCCCAAAGGCGGGGTTGATGTTGAGTGTTGATAAGAGGAAGGGAACAGGCCATATAACCCCACCCATCAGCATTGTGGGAGTGTTGGAATGTAAAGAGTTCACGGAGGGACCGTATCAAGCAGTTCTGGGCAGACACCATTAAGGTAGAAGCCAGAGAGGAAGACAAAGAGGAAGAAGGGGAATATATCAGCTATACTGACTGAAAGAATAGAGGTGATTGGTAAACAGAGTGTCCTATTCTTCTATGGGACGACAGCATCAAATAAGAAGGCAAAGGCAAAGAGACAACGCAGAAGAGGAAAGAATAATCTTAGCTGCTTACTGATTTGTCCAAATGCTTGATTATTTCTTCGATATTTTTGTGCTGTTTTATCAGAGTTATGGCCTTCTTTGGTCCAATACCTATTGGTAATAATAATAATAATTGCAATTTTTATATAGCGCCAAGATCTATTAGAAATATATTCTTTAGCACTGTAAAATGCAATACGCTCTATAAAAGAAAAAACCTTCAGAATCGAATATAGTTCAAAAGCAATAGAAAATAAGAATGGTTTTAATCTAGATTTAAAAGTATCAATGCTCTGCGAGTCACGAATGTTATAAGGTAAGCGATTCCATAATGCAGCAGCAGCGACTGGAAATGCTCTGCCTCCGTGTGTTTTATATTTTGTTGTCTTTTGAATGGTAACGAGAAGTATTCAAAAATCTCAAGTTACTTTAAAGACTTTCCGTGGTCCGTGCAAGAAACTGGTACAATGCCTCGTCATAACTTCATAT
Organism: Pseudorhiza aurosa; assembly: GCA_964026355.1. Taxonomy (NCBI): domain Eukaryota; kingdom Metazoa; phylum Cnidaria; class Scyphozoa; order Rhizostomeae; family Lychnorhizidae; genus Pseudorhiza; species Pseudorhiza aurosa. The sequence goes on along the minus strand of OZ032118.1, from coordinate 9,803,632 downwards.
CGCATGAGGACTCTCTATTAACCGCCACAAAAATAACTCAACAAGAGGGCAGATTATTCATACAAAGGCTTGATCATCGATTCTAGGGTAGCGGGTTCAAGTCTAACTTAAGGTGAACATGTGATATAATGCTACAAGAGTTACTAAGCTCGTCACTTCCAGGAGAGTGATGATATTGAGTGAATGAACAAATGAACTGCACGGAAACTGTAACTTGGAGGCTTCTTCATAAAGAATTTTGACCATTTGAACAAAATTTTGGAAGCAAATTAAAGGTAAAATGGACTTGCTTTAAAAAAATCTCAATTGCTTTTTTCCTCGAAATTAAGCTAAAGAACAGAACTAGCGAAAATCTCCTGACTTTTTAAATCCAATTTCCGATGGTTCTTTTTAAGTTGCTTTACCTTTTATTGAGTCACAATAATCACAGCCAAGTAGTATGCAAAGATCAATAAACTGCAAAAGCAAAAAAGATATAATAATCAGCACGCATGAACAATTAACACTGCAAGCCCTTATCAGACTTTCGTGAAAGTTGCATTTTTAAAACGAAATAGAAAACTTTAAATGCTTAAGGGTCATGATGATATGCTCTACATCTCAATTGGTTAATTTGGGACTGTTCCATAATACAATTGTAAGAATGGTTCAGTTCCATACATGCATAGAGATACATACGTACAGTAGATGCATGGATACTTAATACAGTACATGCAAGCATACATAGCGACACATACATGCATACATACATGCATACACACACATACATACATACATACATACATACATACATACATACATTCATACATACATACATACATACATACATACATTCATACATTCATACATACATACATACATACATACATACATACATACATACATACATACATACATACATACATACATGCATTCATACATACATACACATACATACATACATTCATACATACATACATACATACATACATACATACATACATACATACACACATGCCATACATTCATACATTCATAGCCATTTATACATACATACATACATACATACATACATAAACAAATACGACAAGTTATTGAAAAAGTGACAAATATTTTTTTCCCGACATGACAAGAGACGAACCTTAAAGGTCAGCAGATTGCTTATCTGAATAGGATTAGAGAAACATTTGAAAATTCTCACAAGTATCAAATGTAAATTTACTTGACATAAGAGACCAGCGCATTTAATGAAAAGAGCGTGAAAACAATACACGCCTATCTACTTAATCACCCCTTATTATCTATTCAAGCATGAATGCATTTATGAATGCAAATGAAAAAGACAAAATAAACCTCATCCTGTGATAATTCAAGATCGCTCAGAATTTGGTTCAAGTGATACTCTTGAATGGGCATTTTTCTGTAAATAAATGAACGCGACGTTTTATTCTGGAATGGAAAGAACTTAAAACCAATTCGGAAGACTTGACGATGCCCGTTTAGGCGTCAAATCCAAAAACGCGACATACAAGGTCAGGATGGCTCAGTGAATGGAGTCTTCATTCAGCTGAACTTTAAGTTAGAGTGGGAAGAGACACTAGCTCGCAGAGATTCCAGTTTGCTTATCAGCAGATGCTGCATTGGATGGATGGATGGATGGATGGATGGATGGATGGATGGATGGATGGATGGATGGATGGATGGATGGATGGATGGATGGAGGGATGGATGGGTGGATAGATGGATGGATGTGTGGATGGATGGATGGATGGATGGATGGATGGATGAATGGATGGATGGATGGATGGATGGATGGATGGATGGATGGATGGATGGATGGATGGATGGAGGGATGGATGGGTGGATAGATGGATGGATGTGTGGATGGATGGATGGATGGATGGATGGATGGATGGATGGATGGATGGATGGATGAATGGATGGATGGATGGATGGATGGATGGATGGATGGTAGGGTGGATGTGTGGATGGATGGTAGGGTGGATGTGTGGATGGATGGATGGATGGATGGATGGATGGATGGATGGATGGATGGATGGATGGATGGATGGATGGATGGATGGATGGATGGATGGATGGATGGATGGATGGATGGATGGATGGTAGGGTGGATGTGTGGATGGATGGTAGGGTGGATGTGTGGATGGATGGATGGATGGATGAATGGATGGATGAATGGATGGATGGATGAATGGATGGATGGATGGATGGATGGATGGATGGATGGATGGATGGTAGGATGGATGGATGGATGGATGGATGGATGGATGGATGGATGAATGGATGGATGGATGGATGAATGATTTCAACCCTTAACAGCTCTTTGCAAGCTTTGATGGATAGACTGTTCATTCCTTCCACGAAATCCGCAGTCATTCGAAATATTAAAATGCTGATTGCATGTGAATTTCTACCGGTAATGATGTCAAATAATATTTTGACAACAACCCGTGTCCCTAGGAAGAACGTCCGTCAAACGATCACCTTCTATGAAGGAAATAGAAGACAGGGTGAGTTTCGCGAAAACTTGAATGATAGTTGAGATACCTTGCTTCACTGAAAGTCAAGTGTCGGAGAACTATGGAAGATCCGAAAGTAAGAGAGTCCATGTCTTCGGTGGCAGTTGCGAAAACCTAAACGAGTGAAAATGAGAGTGATTGCAGGTTGCAGCTAACAAAGATATCTCAATTAACCTTGAGCTCAGATTATCTCAAAAAAGATGACTTCGTTCAGACGTGAAAGGATCCAAGCAAATATCGCAAATCAAGGAAGTCTTCCACAAAAGCTGCTATGCATGGCGAAAATAAATTAAATTTATTCTGTACGAAGCTAGAACCTTTCTTAAGCACCAAATCAAACGTAAATAGGGAATAGATATCTTATCTGTAGTTTCTTAATTTCAGATGATTCGAGTAAATACAAAAGCCATAATTCTTAACGGCTAACAAATCCTATGTAACCAACTGGTTTTCATCATCTTCATGCAAGTCTCGTATGTTTTTTATCATTATACAATAACAATGATGATCTATCATCATACAATTGCGATAATAACAATGATAATGATGATGAACAAATTACAGTGATGACATAATGAAGGAACACTGAAACCTTGCGTACAACAAGATCCCTCTAGCATCTAATGCTATTCCAGTTCCTTGAAATTTGCATTTTCGTCAGTTCCTTGTTGTTTATACCTTATCCATTTTGGGATATTCTAAGGGAATTAGCTGCAGGGTCTCAATCGAGCTTTGGTGTCCTTGCACAATAAGTTCTTTGATGAAAATGAAATTTTACGTACCTTCCCTCCTTTGACAAGCTCAGCACATTGCGCTTCAGCCTCACAAGGAGCCTAAAATCCAAAGAGTCAATCTAAATTTATATAAACGTCTTTCATCATCAACTCATTGACTTTCAATCGTGTGATTTTTCATTATTCTCACACAGACAAAATCAAAAGACTTACTCATACCGCTAAGGATTGAATATATCCTAAGGTTCTTTCAAGCTTGGTCTATTACGAAAATGCTCTAAGATACCACTGTAAACACTGGCGAAACAATTGGTTGCTTGAACGAAGACAAAAAAATAAAATGATAAGAAGGCAAGAAAATTAAAACGACACACATTTGGGATCCATTATGGGCTGCAGATTATGTATCTTTGTTTACAACTTGCCATCTTTCAAATCCAAGATCAATAAACATGATCTGATTTCTCTCTCCTCTTAGTCTTTCACTTTCTTCTTCATTCCTTTGTTGGGACTTTGTATAGGCCACCATCACCTTTCCTCAACATAAATCACAAAAAAGGCGACGTGGACTGTCAAATGTCAAATCCATATCTTGAAGAGAGCCTGGCTTGGGCTGTTACAGCTTGGCTTGGGATTCCCCCCCCCCCTTGCTGCCATCAAGCTCTGTAAGGTACACATAAGATGCACTGATCCTGTTCTACCCCCAAGTGACATAAAGATGACCGCACTATAGCTATAAAAGTAAAAAAAAAGTCGAAGCTCATTCCCTCACCATTTTTGGTGAATAGGGCGGCACCCATATCCGCTTCATTAGCCTTTGGGCTACACAGCTATACAATGCATAATGCATGCTGGAGTTGGGGCTCGTCATCTTATAGCAGTGTGTGTTTCCCTCTCATGCTCTTTCCCGAAGTGCTGAATGCTTAGCAGGGAAATAGCATGTACCATATTTCTTTCAAGTCTTTGGTATGACTCGACTGGGTATCGAACCCCGATTTACCGCATACAAAGCGAGCATTCTACCACTGGGCCACGGACACCGTCATGGATATAAAAGCACTTGATTATTTGAAAACATCCAGCTACTTCACATGCCAGCTACATGACACATTCACATTAGCAAGAAGAATGTGATATAGCTTCAATTTCAATTGATTAAAACAAAATCACAATAGTTCACTAAATTTACCCTTATCTGAATGATGAACAACATGTTCGTGCTAATTACGTAATCAAATAACATATTAAAGTGAACTAAAAGACTTCCTCTAAAAGTTCTCTCAGAACAACTTACATCTAGGTATGGGATGCCCATAAGTTTCAACAACTTTTTACATTCTTCATTGTGCACCGGTGTAACTTTAACCTACAAACATTGGGATTGATTTACAACAAATGTGCTTTTTGTAACACACAAGTGAAAAAGGATCACACAAAATTCGTAGAGGCCAAGCATGCTTTGAGTGAAGAATCAACTTCAAAAGTCCTAATGAAGAGAGTTAAGCTAAGGGAAAATGGGATGGCAAAAGAACCAGAGTAAATACTGAACTGGACCAGAGAGACATAGTGATGGGTAGCTATGCTCCCTTTGGGGTGATGCCTCCAATCAGCATATACAAAATTGCTCTCTCTATGCTCCTCAATATCTCCAAAATACTAAGTTTATGAATGGTTTATGACACCCAAAGTTCAAGTAATGTATGAGGTTATCAAAACAATTATATCCAAATGAAATGAAAAAGAGAATGCCATTTGATAACAACAATAATAACAGTGCATGACTTGATATGCATGGCAATAATGATAAAAATAATACCAATGGTAGTAACAAAGAAATTCACATTCTGTCATATGACCCAGCATCCGCCTCTCAAGACGCCCAGATGAGAGACAGGAGATGCCTTCCCCTGTGAAAAACTTATCAACCACAAAAGACACTGTTCTCAGACCCAACCTATGCATGTACGGTACATTCTATTTAAAATTAAACCGCCTAAACTAAATGATAAAAACAATAATAATGACAAAGAAACTTACATTCTGTCATAACTCCTCAGGGCCCATATGACAATCCTAATGCAAAATTTATATAGCAATCCTGTACTATTGCATTTAATTGCATTTTACAATACTACTTCTGTCCCTAACATATTTTGTACTATAAAAACCTAAAACTTTAACCCAAGACTTCAGCCTCAAGGTTATATGTTCTACCAAGAATGATGCACATAAAATGCCACCAGAATACTATTTAATAAGAGAAATATGCAACAAGCTGGTTGGTACCATCATGTAAATAATCGCATGCTAAGGAAAAATTGCATGGCAAAAGAACTAGAGAAAATAGTGCATTAGATTCATGCTATGCTTAAAAAAAAGAAACTGCAGTTATAATCAAACCATCCTGTTTGAGTGATTACTTTGAGCTCAATATAAATTGCCCACCATAGAACTAATTGTGACAAATGTAATGATTTTGAATCAACTAATTATCAACAAGTATCAATTTCTCTTTGAAAAAGGAGCACACCCATTAGATGACACAAAGCTCAAAATTTCTACCGTTTATCAAGAGAATTGGCACATCTTTAATACCAATTTAAAATTTACTCTTACCAGCCTTCTTGAGAACTTTTCAATTGTCTCTGCATTGCCTAGAAAAAAAGCAAATACATAAGATGACCTGTGATGAGGCATTAACAAATTACCTAACTGATTAACAAGTACATCTTATTGGTATCACATAACAGCAGATATGATCATGTTGGCACTATCCAGCTCCTCTGAGGCGTGTCAGGACCATCAGAAGCTCAACTCATTCACATCCTTTCCAAGTTTCACTGCCTAATCCACAAACTCTATCCCATCAATCATCATTCATTCCTAGAACATGCAATTTATGGAATGTGCTGCCTTCTTCTTGCTTTCCTGAATCTTACGACTTGCTATCTTTCAAATCAAAGATCAATAAACTTCATCTGATCTCTCTCTCTCTACACTTAACCTTTTGCTTTCATCTTTTTTCCTTTGTTGGGGCTTTGTATATGCCACCATGGCCTTCCCCCAACATAACTGACAAAATGAATTCATCATAAGCGGTGGCATACAATATCATGCAACGGAGTAGCAATGGCATCTCTTTTCCTCTACAGACCTCGGAGGGGGGGACCTTGAGCAAGTGCTAGCACCCTCTTTCTTCCCAAGCAAGGCCTCCAAGGATGTGAGCATAGGAACAGACAATGCCGGGAAAGGAGGATGAAGGCTTCAATAAATCCATGTTCTCTTGCATTGTCTGTCACTTCAGGCAAAGGTTGGAGGAAGGAAACTATTCAGAGGGCCCGCACGTAAATCAGCTCCGGTTGAAGGGCTACCCTCCTCGACTGAATCAAATTAAAATTAAACAACTGTTGTCTGCAAAGTGGCTCCCTTTGGCTGTCAGCTCCTGATTTTTTATGGCAAAAGCTCATGGAGTTGCACTCAAAAGGAGTGCCACTGGTCTTCCATTAACTGTGGTCAAATGGACTGCAGCAGCATCACCATTGTCACTATATCCAACGCAAAATATAACTCAATAAAACTCTTTGGCAAATTGAAATGGATTGCTTGATTGTTCCTTTCAGTGTTACATGCCTTCTTCGTTTGCCACTGCCAATGCTTTCTGTGCCTCTACTCTTCTTTCTGATCGTTTTGCAAGCTTCAAAGAGAAAACAGTACAGCAGCATTATCAGCATACATTCAAAAAATAGGAGGAAAATTATGCAATAGATCGGTTAGATATTCATTGCTTTGATATCAATTTGACCCCTTCCTTTGTCAGGAGATGATCTTCCTAAAAATCTTTGTTTGGTTTTTGGATGCAACCCTGAAATTCACAGCTATGGTTTGATGATAATGAATATTTACTTTTACAGTTATCTGGCGATAAATCTTGAATATCAACTGGCGGGACCACGTTTCTGACGCCCGGCCTAGCAACATGGTAGGGGAATGGTGGCTCTTCTCTGCAGACACTGTTTTGGAGCGTAAAGCAAAGTGCTGCTGCCATGTCATCGGAGCGGCAGCATTTGCAGAAGCGGTCCTAAATGGCTCTCCAGACGGCAGTCATAGAGGGCCTGGCCGTCCAGGAACCTGCATGGTTACTAACATTCTCAAATGGGCTGGAATGGACTACAATGTTTTAAAAGATGCAGCCTTAGTCTGCCATCACGTCCCTAAAAACACCCAGCAGCTTCCATCTGGATACAATCTTCTAGCCTTGGATCCCTAAGGCTTACCACAAAGCAGATGACTTTAACAGTTACTTCTGAATGTTTTGAAGATCATAGACAGAATTAGCCGAAACAAAACATGAATAAGCATACCTCCCCTGACTTCATCTCAGGCGGTTTTCCATCAAAAACATACCTAAGAAAAATCAAAAAGAGAATTGATGCAGTGGCCCAATGTTGGCATCAACAGAGCAGCAAGAGAGCTCATCTTTTTCCTGCTTATGCTAGACCAGGTCAAGTCAGGCCCACATCTGCTCGGCTGTTTGGGCACTGAGATGTCCTCCTCCATCTTCCTCTATCTTCAGCCCTCTGCACCTAGACCACTGCTGATTCTTCCATCCAAATGGTCACATCCTTCAACAAGTTCCTCACAAAATTCACTATGCATCAAGTACACAGAATCCTAATGAACATACTGTTCTTTGTAATGACTTGCTGCATTGACTTGTCAAAGCCTAATAGTAAATTTTTTCAAACTTCATTCTTTTATCAAATACAACAAACTTTACAAATACGAATCTCAATAAAAAGGTAACTCGTATTTGGCTGGCTTACAGCGACTAACACAATAACAATACAGAAAGAAAAAACATGTTGTATAATTAAGTAGATATTAATTAATAAGGAAGAAATTCCGGGTTTGACCATGGTTTTTTTCTGGAGCAAAAGATGTAATAAGTGGTGCGGATAATGATGGAGGAGATTTTGGTTAAGAAATAATTAAGATGAATTTGGTCAATTTCAACCCATTTACACATCTCAAGAAAAGAATCTGACTACAGGCCAAAAATGCCTATACAACTCATGGATAGATTAACAAAATCGACTTGTCAATAATCGCTGTTAAGATCTAGGAGAGGACGATAATAACAGTGATAATAATCATCAGCATCAAAATAATGAATACATACGCAGGTTTGAGTCCATTCTCAACCATGCGAATTGTCCTATAGAACATACCCATGAGATGACTGGAGAATAAAAAACATTACACTGGATTAGCTGGCATCAAAAAATACGTGTCATGCAATTTTAAGACCACGCATTTGCTGTTCAGTTTGAAAAGACATGACAATAGTTTTAAGTCTTTGCAAAAAAAAGAAAATTTTTATTCAAGCTTTTTTTTAATGAGCTATGTCGGGAAAGACCATGGTGGCCTCTAAAAAGCCCCAACAAAAGAAAAAAGACAACAGCAAAAGGCTAATGGGAGTTAGAGATCAGATCAAGTTTATTGATCTTAGATTTGAAAGATGGCAAGTTGCAAGATTCAGGAAAGCAAGCAGAAGGCAACACGGGTGGCGTGGCCGAGTGGTTAAGGTGCTGTGTTTCAAATCATACAAGGTCTACTCGCGTGCGTTCGAATCCCGTCATTGGAATCACTAACAACAAGCCAAAAGTCAACTCAGCTGTCCATCCTTCCAAGGTCGGCAAATGAGTACTCAGAAGTAACTCTGAGGGCACAAGCCCTGGACACACATCTAAGATAGCTAATCTAAATCTGAAATGTTTCATCCAGTATAAAGATTCAAAATTATTAACACATTCCATAAATTGCTTGTTCTAGGGATGAATGATGATTTGTGGGATATGAAGTACATTAGAAGGGGAATTTCAAGTCTTCAGTTGAAAAAGTGATGACCAATAATGTAATCAAGTTCCCTTATTCAGAAAATAAATTCACCAAGTACACTTTGCAAATGCTTTTTAAATTTTGGAACATAAATCTTTCTTTGTTGGCACTGATACACTGATTAAGTTGCACGCACGTGTCAATTCACTGCAACTTTTCTTGTTAAATATTTCTTAAATGGATTTCGCGCATAACTTGAGCTTCAATCTGAAACTACAGTCTAGATTTGCCAAGAAAGTTTGATGCAATATTGCACAGAAAAGTGGAAACATAATTCCATTGTAGTTCCTTTGTGTCAAGCTCACCAGAGTGCAAAATGTCAGATAATGACTGGAATACTGGAATAAGACAACAAAACTCAGTAGTGGCACCCTGGGGGTACTTGTCCCCCATGCAATCAGAATTGACTTTCTAACTTGTCTTAATCCAAGAAAAAAACAACAGGGAGGGGGGATGAATCTTCCTTATCTAGTGGTGTTGTGATTCTATCATGTATTCAGTTTCCATGCTACATATTATATCTTGTAGCATGGTAAATCTTTGTATGAGGTGCATCAGAATATTAAGCAATACTTTGCTTTCAGCTTTCTGTGGAACATGGAATTATTTTATAACAAACATTGGTTCGTAGGTACCTGGTTGTTTCACCAAGCTCATTGGTAAGCTGGTTACCATCTGAACGCACTGCGATTAGAAACTGGTATATGCTCATTGATGCATCTATAGCAATTTTCCTGCCTGCAAGGAATATTAGAGCTTCATGTAGTATTGCTAGAAGCAGCAAGAGAGGAAAAGGAGAAAACTTGTGATGAAACTAGGAAAAATGAAAGATACTGAAAGCTTAGAGAAATAATTTCATGATTCCCTCCTTCTGCAGGCTTCACCTATTAAGTGTGGTTGCCAGTGGGGACGAACAAGAGTTAGCTCTGTCTCATAGGAATGGTATCTTTGAAATAACCTATTGCTAAAGAAAAACAATGCACATTAAACAACAAAGGGTGAACATTTCAATGAAATGTCTCATTTTTCATCAAATAACGATAATAATCATAATGATTCAAGACGTAAGAAAAAAGGGCATCGTGTAAACTAGCCTTTAGACTACCAAAGATCAATTTCTTCTTCTTCGCGAAGGTCAAAGCAAATCCAGCTCGTCTGGTAGATCACGGAAGTGGGTATGTTCTGGAGCTCTCTGGCTTGTTCTCTACATTGGATCAATGCCATAACAGGTGCTGCGGGGCTTGGTTCGGAAAGCCGCACCCACAAGCTGGTGAACCATTGATCAATAAGGAGACGCAACTGTTAGGCCAAATTTCATTTATACTAATAATCGTCATTTGAGCACTCACCAAAATAATTCTTGATTTCATTTTCCTTCATACATGAAGGAGCATTGTCACCTAATACTTTCGCTAGCTGGTGGATTCCCATATCGAATATATTTGTGAATGCAACCAACAGTTTTCAGATCTACAAAATGTCCCAATTTCCCGCGAAAGTCGGCAGCCTCTTTCTAGACACGAGACTGTGCATAAGAGCATCACATGGGCCTTGTCGAGGTTACGTGGAAATGACGAAGGGACCCAAAACTCAATATGGTGAACTGAATAGTGCAATGGTCTGCAATAAAGACTGCTGTAAAATCATATCATTTTGCTGCCCATCACTGGGGAAAGCTCTAGTTCTACAGGGCAAGATTCCCTAGCAGTTACCCTGTTAAAGACCTTTCTCCAAAGGATCTACTGATCTTCCAAAAGGAGTTCTGGGTAAAAGATTTTTAGATATGCTTTTTGAAAATGTATTTCACGTTATCTTCAGATGTCGAAATGAATGAATGAATTCAATAAACGGAATATTTCACTTGAAATTAATGAGGCCTCGAATGAGAAAAAAACAAAATAATTTGCTTAGTATTCAAAATGGGCTTTGCCAAACGGGCTTCATTCTGGGTTTGCAGGATCGGCCTCGGCATTTCATTGGCAGGCTCTCCCGGCGGCATCTTTGGTCTTTCTCAAACCTCTCTTCAATTGCAGTTTCGTATCATCTCAGAATTCGACCAATCATAATTTAAAGATGCATCGACCTGGTGAATGTAATCATACAGAGCAGTGCAAATCTGAAGAAGGATACAGCAGGAAATATTCTTTCTTTTTTAGTAAATTGTGTTAATGGAAGGTCATGGCGACCATTACAAAGCCCCAACAATGGAAGAAAGAAAAAGTGAAAGGCTAAGAGGAGAGAGAGATCAGATCAAGTTTATTGATGTTAGGTTTGAAAGATGGCAACTTGTAGGATTCGGGAAGGAAGAAGAAGGCCAGACGTTTCATGAATTGCATGTTCTTGGGATGAATGGTGATTTATGAGATAGAGTTCGTGGATTAGGTAGTGGAATTTGGAAAGGATATGAATGAGCTGAGCTTCTGGTGGTCCTGACATGCCTCAGAGGATCAGGAATAATTTCCCTGATCTGTGAGAGCAATGCCCGTGAAACTGCAAAACTGCATTGCATACTTGACTTCAAGCATTTAAGAAACCAGAGACAGGGCTCTGAGTTTTTTCTAGGGAAATGGAATTCATGAGATGGTTCCACATTGCCTTCCTCGCCAATGGCGTTTTTAAAAGTGACACATGGAGGAATCGTACTGACAACCCCTGTGTTGTGAGTCCGCGTACTTAACCACTACACCACGGCACAGGATAATAAGGGCAAAACAATCTCGAGAGATTTACGACTTCTACAACAAGAGACAGGACATAACACAAAAACGCTACAAAGGACACAGGTACGAGGCAAAGAGTCAATCATTGGTGGATCTTCTTTGTCTCTGAAGTGCCAGTTTCCTAAGCCACTGGTTTTCTAATCGCTCACCACCTGTCTTGATAGCACTACGCCATTTGAGCCTGTCTTCAGCAAGATGCTCCCACGCAGTCGCGTCGATGCCTAGGTCATTTAAGTCCCGTTTGGCTACGTCCTTGAAACGCAGTAATGGGCGGCCCCTTCCTCTTCTTCCATGGCGTAGTTCACTGAAGAGAATGTCTTTGGGGAGCCGTCTGTCGGGCATTCTCCGCAGGTGTCCAAGCCACCGCATTCGTCGAGTTTTCAGTGACTGGAAGAGAGAGCGGCTGCCCGCGCGCTTTAGCACCTCTTCATTGGTGACTTTATCCCACCAGTTTATCCCCATGATGCGCCGAAGGCAGCGTAAGTGATAGGCATTTAATCTCTTCTCGTGACGTACGTATGTTGTCCATGTTTCGGCTCCGTAGAGTAAGGTGCTTAGTACACAGCAGTCGTAGATCCGACATTTTGTATGAAGAGTCAAGTGTTTGTTGAGCCATGCTCGGTCGCGGAGACGATTGAAAGTGGAAGCTGCCCGTCCAATATGCGCTTGGATCTCCTGTTCGTTTGATAGCTGATTATTCATAATGGAGCCAAGGTATGCAAAGCTGTCCACTGTTCCGAGTTCTTGGTCATTGACAGTGATTGGCGATGCTATACCTTGGTGGAGAACGACAGCCTTCTTCGTGCTGATTACCAGCGCGAATTCTGCACAGGCAGCACTGAATTTGCCCAACAGGCGCTGATGGCCTTCTGCTGAATGCGAAACCAATGCAGTGTCATCTGCAAACAGGAGTTCGAGTACAAGAATGGTACGCACTTTGGTTTTGGCGCGTAGACGGGCAAGGTTGAACAGTTTCCCATCAGAGCGGGTGTGAAGGTATACACTGTCTTCATTCTCATGGGTGTTGAAGGCGTACTCCAACAGCACAGAGAAAAAGATGCCGAATAGGGTAGGTGCCAGAACACATCCTTGTTTGACACCGTATGGGAAAGCCGTCAGACATTGAGCCATCAAAGGATACTGCGGTAGACATGTTGTCGTGGAGTGATCTTGTCAGGCTTAGCAGAGTTGGTGGACACCCCAGTTTCTGAAGAATAGCAAATAGACCATGTCGACTGACCATGTCGAATGCTTTCGTGAGGTCCACAAATGCAATGTGGAGAGGCTGGCGTTGTTCTCTGCATTTTTCTTGAATTTGACGCACAGAGAAGATCATGTCCACAGTTGAACGTCCACTGCGGAAGCCACATTGCGACTCTGGATAGATGCGACTTGCGATTTGTTGGAGCCTTGGTAGCAGCACTCTTGCGAAGACTTTACCTGTGACACTAAGGAGAGAAATGCCACGGTAGTTGTTGCAGTCTCCCTTGTCGCCTTTCTTGAATAGAGTGATGATTTTTGCGTCCTTCATTGCAGCTGGGAATTTTCCAGTGCGCCAGCTGATGCAGAGAAGGTTGTACAGGTACGGGAGAAGACTGCTGTCACACTTGAGAAGGTCTGCTGGGATTTCGTCCGCGCCGGGAGCTTTTCCTGCATCTGTATGCTTCAGGGCTTCCACAAGTTCTGACATAGTCGGTGTGTTGTCCAGCTCGAACAACGTGTCGAAAGTGGGAATAGAGTTTATGGCTCTTTCTGTTATGTTGCGCGGTTTGCCATATAGCACCGAGTAATGCTCCACCCAGCGTTCGAGCTGCTTTGTGGAATCGGTGATGAGCTCACCAGTGGTTGACTTCAAAGGACGAACTTTCCTTGCACTTGATCCAGTTGCCTTTCTGAGTCCACGGTACATCTCACGTAGGTTTCCAGAGTCTGCAGCGGTCTGGATTTCGTCACATAGATTGTTCCAATATTTGTTGGCAAATTGCCGAGTAGCTTTCTGGAGTTGGCCACGGGCCTCTTTCAGATTTGACAAGGTGCTACGCGTCGGCCTGTTTACGTGTGCCCTATGAGCATCGTTTTTGGACAATATTAGTGGTTCTAGGCTCTCTGCATTCGCTGTCATCCAGTCTTCTCGAAGTGTTCGTTTGATCCCGAAAGATGCAACTGCAGATTCGTGCAATGCAGTCTTCAGTTTTCCCCAGCACACATCCGGGTCGACGGGGTCGATTCCAACGTCTGGGGCACTTCCTCTCAGTTTGGTTTCGAAAGCAGCGCAGAATGCTTTTATGCTGTCAGACTCTCTCATAGCAGCCGTATTGAGGCTGCGGCGTGGTTTTGACTTCTTCGGCGCAGGTTTCTTCTTCGGGAGGTTGACTTGAGACAGGATGAGTGAGTAGTCCGTGTCACCGTCAGCTGATTAGTAGGTTCTCGACCATTTGACTAATCCAATGTCTCTTTTTCTGCACAATGCCAGGTCTAGCTGGTGCCAGTGCTTGGAGCGTGGATGTCTCCATGAGACACGTCGGCGCATCTTTTGCTGGAACCAGGAGTTGGCAATGCAAAGTCCCTGCTGGCTACAGAGTTCCAAGACTCTTTGACCATTTTCGTTCATTTTTCCAATACCGAAGTGACCAATGATGTCCGGCCAGGCAGCGCGGTTTGCACCGACTCTAGCATTGAAGTCACCAAGCAGTAGCAGGTGGTCATCGACTGGAATTCTGTTTAGTGTCACATTGAGACGATCATAGAACTCATCTTTGACGTGATCTTCACTGGTCAGTGTAGGAGCATAGACACTGACTAGGTGAAGAGCCGAGGCAGCACAGTTGACTTTCAGTGTCATGATTTGCTTTAGGAACGGGAGCCGGTTTAGTCGCCGACGACCCGACCATGAAAACAGAAAGCACTGGGTTACATGGTACCAATGGGAGTCAGAGACACAGCTGACAAAAAGGTAATAAAGGAAAGCGTCATCTTAGAAACTACAGTGCTATGTGTAAGGATGGCTTAGTGGTAAGGCGCTGGCTCACCTACCCTGTAGTAAGGTACGTGGTTTGATTCCTCAGCTAGCTGATATTTCACTTAGAGTCCAGGCTTATACCATAGCAATAGGTGGTCACATCAATAAGGACCAGGCGACTACTCAATCAGAAAAGGTCTTTAGCCTTTTCTATCTTTCCACTCAGCAATAGCCAGATACATGTAAACAATTTGGTGCAAAGTACGGCGTGAAAGGAACTTGCTCCCTACCCATCTTTAACAACATGCTCGTCAACGCTCGTTACGTGTATGGTATGGCGGAGTGGTTTAGTCGCAATGTTTCGAATCTTGTGAGGTCTACTCGCGTGGGTTCGAATCCCAGTCGTCGGAACCACTAGCCACAAGCCAACAGCCAACTTAGCTGTCCATCCTTTCCGAGGTCGACAAATGAATACTCAGAAGTAATTCTGAGGGCACAAGCAGTAATGCCGCAGGCCCACATCAGCTGTATAGCTGCCATATACCCAGCCTGCGTTAGCAAATAAAAGTTGCTTTGCTTGCTTTGCTTTGCTTTGCTTTGCTTTGCTTTGCTTTGCTTTGCTTTGCTTTGCTTTGCTTTGCTTTGCTTTGCTTTGCTTTGCTTTGCTTTGCTTTGCTTTGCTTTGCTTTGCTTTGCTTTGCTTTGCTTTGCTTTGCTTTGCTTTGCTTTGCTGTATTCAACAATACCTATTTCTTATTGGCTCATAATAGGCTGTCATAAAATAAACAGCTTGAAGGAAAACTGCATATCATTAAATACTTGCTTCTACTAGCTTACCTGATGCTTCGCTGCGACCTTGTAGCTGACGGCTGGCTTTACAGTGAATGCCTTCTTGCTCCCTTAAAAGACCTGTTTAATTGCCTTGTTCTCTAAGAGCTACAAAGAAAGGGGCATGAAACCAGTTAGCCATGCATTTCTTCAAAGTCGGCATGCGTGCGTGGCAATATCCCAATCACGTCAGTTCTTCATTGGATTGGTCCGAATTGACAAGACAATGATTGCTGCGATGAAAAAGAGCAATGCTAATGAAGGGACCGAAATTATGCCATCATAATGGATCAACCTAAGCAACTTTTCTTTGATACAGATCTTAAATCCCCATTGATGTGTCGTATAACTTTATACTTACGCATCCAGGTGGAAAACTGTCATAAAAACGTGCCAATCATCACGAAAATTTGCAATATCAAATGTATTCATATTTCTTTAAGATTTTGTTACTAATTCTACTTTGCATCCATAACTTCAATGAGAGTATTTCTATTCTTACTCCAGTCATGAGTTTGTAGGCGAAACCTCCCGACTAAATTTCTCGTCCGCTCCTCTCTATCTTGCAGCAGTAATGCCGCAGGCCCACATCAGCTGTATAGCTGCCATACAACCATCATGCGTTAAACAATAAAAATTACGTTGCTTTGCTGTGGGTTCTGTCGTGGCCTTGCAGTTGATCCCAATCATGACATTCTCGATGTGCCTGCTGTAAATCAACCTTGGTCATCGAAGTCAAGTACTTTCATTGATGATCATATGCAATGCAGAGTCCAGAAAAGTCTCAAACCTGCCTCTGGTTCTATTTTTTCACTGTCGAAACCTTGCTCCAATTTCGGTGGTACTAGTTATAGATAGGGTGTGACTAGGGCGTGGTAGTATTTACAAATTTAGGGGAAAGATACTCATATTGTATTCATATTTGTTTGGTTTGATGGAACTGATCACATAAAACAAACTTGCGCTAGAATAATGTTGGAAACATTAATGCTAAGGAACGATTTGTCTTTTTAAATGTTGAATCATTGCATAAATATAAACATGATGCAGTATCCTTTCAAAATCCGTGGAACACGAACAGTGTTTCTTTTCGGACGTGGAAAACCTTAATGTCCTCTTTAAAGTATTTTAAAGATTGGGGCTTTCTAGCTATTTGAAAGGGGGAATTTTTAACATTAAAGCTAAGGAACGATTTGTATTTTTAAGTGTCAAATTATTGCATAAATATAAACATGTTGCAATATCGTTTCAAAAATTTCAGAACCATGGGACACGAACAATGTCTATTTTTAGACAGGAAATGACAGTTGATTCTGGCTTGTTTTGCTGTGTAATGAAATGCCAGTTTCTTCCACCACCAAGATGTCTATCAAGAGCTGACTCTAACATGTCATCTGCGCTGTTAACAACTTCTTTTCAATAAGTTGAAACAATTTTCCACTTTCAAATTTTTTTTTTGCCGAAGCTTTCCTCCAGATTTCAATTTTTCCACAGACCTATCATTGGTCAATGACCGTGCAACCATAATGTTTTCTGAAATTTGATGCAATGCATAGTCAATGGTGCTCTCATCTTTTCGAATCCAGTGACTCGCCACCCTCTATACATTTCCATAAAAATTTGCTTCCTTGTTCGTTTCATTCGATTCACGATATTTCTATGACTGCTCATAGCATCGATTTGTGAAAGAAGGCACAGAGACATTCTTGAGGGTGCCATTTTCGAAAAATTATGAACGTAAAAGGCCCACAAACAGTAACCTTATAAGCTTGAAATAACGCCGAAAAACTCCTACATTATTACCATACCTATGTATACATATGTTTAGATATATATGTACATATGCACACGTATACATATATTTATGCATTCACCAGTTGTAGAGACGTGTACGGTAGTAAAAATTCAAATTTTGCCAACTAGTTTCGACTTTCTGTCCTACTCATGGCAATAAAATAATCATATATGAATATGCATATATTTATATATGCGTACAGGGAAATATCCAAGAGAGGAGTGATGAATAAAATCACCAGGAGTACTCAATAGTCGAACTAGAGCGATTGACAGAATAACGAGAGAGAGAAACCAGTGCTATATCTGTTTAGCTGATGATTGCATAGCATGAAACTCAGAACTCTGAACTAGTACTGGTTTCTCTCTCTCGTTATTCCATATATGTTTATATATGTATTTGATATATCTAAATACATATATATATTTAAACACAGTATATATAGGTATGGTAATACTGTAGGCCTAATCAGGAGGCCTATTTTCATCCGTTAAATATCTGCAGGGAGAAGGTTTGGGGGAAAAGTATAGTTTGAAGCGAGATAGTAGGTAAAAGTGCCTTGGAAATGCCATCATTGAAAATCTGCAAAAACCTACTCTTGAAAGGTTAGTGTTTTAATTCTCCTTCACTCAGTGTATTGCCATTGTAGGCAGAAAAAAATTTCGGTATTATCATAAATCAGGTCAAGAATAGTCAATTGATGATATAATCATTATTTAGGTCTTGGAAAATACAACTATAGAACAGAACTGATCCACTTGTATCGTTAAGACATACGTGCTTGGTTTATGGGTTAATGCCAACAGCGCATCGGTTTACCCGTGCATTTTATTTTTCCACTATAAGGCTGTAAAAGAATGGGCAGGAGGGAATAGTATGGGAGATGCAAAAGGGGTGCCTAAATTCGTGTTGGCTGGAGGAAGAAAGTGAGCGACCTTCAGTTTGAAGATGCAACATGATGATGATGATGGCGATGACTCCAAGGCTACCATCTTACTTCTAGATTGTTGCCAGAGATCACGTGACGCTGTAGCCCCTCATCTCTTCCTAGCTCCATGATTTTATCGCTGGCGACGATCCTGTCAGGAAAAAGTCGGGAGCCCGCGGTGATTTCCGGCGATTAGTTACTACAGGGTAGCTCCACATAGCTGAAACCGTCGCAAGAAGTACAAAATTTTGTTATTATGTTCATCCATCCAAGCATGATTTTCGCCCTCAAATCTGTTGGGTTGTTTGGATTTCATGGCAGAACATGCCTTGTTATAGCTGAGTTTTCCTCCTATTTTGACAAGTCTGAATGGGACAGCAATGAGTTGTTCATTTAGAAAATCGCAAGATTTAGATGTTGCTTGATACAGTAAACACCCGCACATAAGAACACGTGATTTTGAGATCAGGCTGATTAGGTTCTTATTTATCGGGTCCTTAGTGAGAAATCAGCCTTAAGATGCTCTTAAATTGTTCTTAAATTGTGTTGTTGGAAGTCCAAAGTGCAACTATGCTAGAGATTTAATCAGTGGTGGACTGACCCACCAGTGGCGCTGAACCAGTAGACCCCCTCTCGAAATCTTAAACAATGATAACCATTTTACTAGTACCCTCAATAAGTACCAACAAGTACTGAAACTGTATATACAGTATTATATTCCATATGCATTTGACAGTTTTATTTTCGGTACACAGTCAGTATTATCATTTTGTACCTTTATATAAGAACATTTTATATTTCCAGGCTGATTTTGTTCTTATAAAACTGGTGCTTTATTTGCAAAAATTTCAGCCTGATGTTCTTAATCCACGTGTTCTTATGTGCGGGTGTTTACTGTACTGCGTGTGGTGCTATGAGCTGGTAAGCTATTCCCAGGGGAAGAGCATTCTTCTGTAGCTCCCTTGATGAAATAGTGTGCATCTTTGTTCAATTTGTTCAATTTGTCACTATTTTGCATAATTTCTAGCGCATTTTCATGTCCTTCACAGATTAACAACAAACATGGCAAAGGTAGAGGATTCTAATTTGATATTTCCTGGTAATGTACCCAACCAATTGGAGTTCTTATCTCATTTTAATGGAAGTATTATAGTGGTGTGGCAGGGCAGTGGTCAATGGTATGACCCATTGCAGTTCTTTCCGTTTAAATATTGCATGGTTTACAATAAAAAAAACTACTGGCAAGAGAGCGTATGGGTTACCACATCATGAAAATCTATTTCCTGAGAAGAAAATTTGGAACCCTGTCTGTGGTTTCTTGCTTGCTGGAAACCAAGCAACTAAATCTAAGACTTGATTTTCCCTAGAAAGATTCTTGAGCCAATCACTGACCTCTGCTAAGCTTTGTCTGAAAAGGATAGAAATGCTGTTGAGTAGTAAATCC
This sequence comes from Pseudorhiza aurosa, assembly GCA_964026355.1. Taxonomy (NCBI): domain Eukaryota; kingdom Metazoa; phylum Cnidaria; class Scyphozoa; order Rhizostomeae; family Lychnorhizidae; genus Pseudorhiza; species Pseudorhiza aurosa. The sequence continues at coordinate 9,783,807 of OZ032118.1, read as the reverse complement.
ATCTACATTAATCATTAACAAAATTTAGAAGCAACTAAGTATTTCATTTCATTCCATTTCATTTTTCAATTTGATGATTGCATCAGGCAAATTATTTATGTCTGGCTTTTTTAAATTTTTGCATAAACCTTCATTTTCTCTTTTTGACTATTGATCTCAAGTACAAAATTGGAATGCAGAGAGTTTCAAAACACCAACAAATTTAGCTGATTGTTTGGAAAGTCTCAATTTCAATGCATTGAAGTGAAGAATATTTATGGATTTCCTTTGGAATTTCCACGCATCTCCACTGTGTGAGGTGACAAGAAGACCATATTAAAAATACCATTTTTGGTAAACTTGAAGAAAGAAACCTACAAATAAATGAATCAAAAATAGAAGAATATAACATCAAGCAAAATTTAACTGAAGCATGGAAAGAATGCAAAGTTTCGGGAAGTCTTACAAGACAGTAAGGCAGGATGTAGCCAGCGTCGGCATTGAACTTGATCTTTCGAGGGGAGCACAAACTTTGGATACACTGTCTAGACTGACACATGATAGAAAGAACTGGTGTGGGATTGTGAGGCGCGTTGTACAGTATTACCTGTGTGTGACGTCTTAGTTTTTGTAGTACACAATAGTGATGCAATCTGTGAGTTGATGGTAGGTGTTGTGCCCCACTGTAGCAAACAGCATTCCCATTACTCTAGCCCAAACAAAAACTGAGGGACTCCTGCTCATTGAATACTGACATTCGGCCACTCGTATCAATGATATAACGGTAGTGTGGCCAAATGGTTAAGGCGCAGTGTTTCAAATCATGCGAAATCCACTCGCATGGGTTCGAATCCCGTCGTTGGAATCACTTACCACAAGCCAACAGTCAACTCAGCTGTCCATCCTTCCGAGGTCGGTAAAGGAGTACTCAGAAGTAACTCTGGGGCCACAAGCACTGGACACACATTGATAACAGCTAATCTAAATCTGAAGTTTTTCATCCAGTATAAAGATTCGAAATTATTTATTTTATTTATTATTATTATTATTATTTATAAAGACAGGTTCAGTTAATGTTTACAACTACTTAACCACGTTTTTCTCTCCTAAAGTAAACTAAACTATTTTTCTTTAGATGGGGTCGCAACTATCATTGCACATGGTTGCCATGTCGTCATTGGTGACCAGAGCCAGCTGATTGTCAAAAAAGGTATACTACTTTACCCATGCTTAGTCATCTAAGAGTAATTCTGCAATGAATTGTGCTCATCAGCAGCAGATGTCAAATTTAACTGTGGGGCATCTCCAAATAAAGAAGGTGCACACCACAAAGTTGCAGATTGTTAACATTAGATTGGAATTTCAGATTGCCTAAGAGTGCCTCAATTTTCAAAAACATTTATCAAACCTATCACATGATCAGTCCATGGGTCAATGGCCTGCTTGTTCTTCAATAGATGTCTGTTCTGACTCATGTTTTTGTTGAAAAACTTAAAACTGAAAAACATTTATTCAGCTACTAACTATATACAAGTCCCAAGACTGCCCTTAAGAGTACTGCTACCACGTCTGGGATGGCACTCCAAAATCTACCTACTAATCCATTAACTCTATCCCACAAATCATCATTCATCCCTAGAACATGCAATTAATGGAATGTCTTGCCTTCTTCTTGCTTTCCTGAATCCTAGAACTTGCCTTCTTTCAAAACTAAGATCAATAAACTTGATCTGTTCTCTCTCTTAGTCTCTCTCTTTCTTCTTTCTTCCTTTGTTGGGGCTTCATAGCCTTTTTTCCTCAACAAAACTCGCCAACAAACCTTACTAAAAGAACTACTACACAATGGCAGCTTAAAATACCATTACGTTACCCTTTCAGGACCAAAAATAGTGGGGAGTACTAAAGTATCCGCATCGTAGTAAAAAAATTGTCGTATGGTATCAAGCTTAGTCTTAAATCAGAGCTGAAAGGCTATACGTCAAACTGAATCTATTTTGCTGCAAAAAAATTCCACCACTTTTTTATTAGACTTTTTTTTACTGAGCAGTTGTCTAAAATTTTTGCTAATCAATGCCGGTATTTTGCCCATGAAAATTTCTGACAGCGAAGGAGAAGTCCCTGAATTTATTGTCGATGATGAAGATTTTGGCGAAAATTTTGAGGACGATTATTCAGAAATGAATGTAGTAGAGCTTAAGAATATTCGCCGCGTTCGTGGACTTGCCATTACGGGTAGAAAGAGGGACATCATAGATCGTTTGGAAGAATTTGATGAAAATGGGCCAGTTTGGGATGAAATTGAGCGGCCTATTCACATTCCTACGTTCAGGAAAGTCTGGCCCCTGTAATACATTTGGCAAAGATTATTTCGATCTACTTTTTACACCTGAAGTCACAGAAGTGATAGTGATGGAAACAAACAGATATGCTGATCAAGAACTTAACCACCCGCCTACAGCAGACGCTTTATTTTTAATTCTGGGAAAAGGGGATACTGCAAGAATGGTTGTAGAAAAAAGACCCTCTATAAATGCACAAAATGCGAAATTTTTTCGTTGCACTGACTGTTTCCACGCTTATCATACTTCTTCTAACTGAGAAAGGGCTAAAATACATTATATCTTCTTTTTTTTGCACAACATTGACTTGAAGTTTTATATTATCTATTTCTTCCTTTTTCTTGAATTTCCAGAGTGTCTTTCCTTCAATATCGTTATGGACATATATGTCCTTACCCTGCAAATATCGTTATGGACATATATGTCCTTATGGTCCTGAAAGGGTTAAGACTTAACAAAGTAAGCTTTACACCAGCCAGATTCTTACTTGAAAGCTTTTTCCTCAGACATTAGTTTAACCAGCCCCTCTTCATCTGGTTCTGTCCATCTAAGCTAGAAAACAAACCATCATTTCTAAAAAATTCGTAAACGAGAAGGTAATCTTTTTTCATTTACTAGCTGTTGATAAAAACCTAGCAGCCTTTGATAGAGGATAAAGAAACATCGATATAGAATGAAACCATGATCGCATAGCTTTTGCTCCTCTCATTCTGCCAGAGGCGAATGGTGGAAGGACGTGTGGATCAGAGAGCGACACGGTACCGAAGGACACGCGGTGCGACGAGAGACAGGGAAAGTGGTGATTTCATTCTTCCTTTCCTTTATCGTAAAACTGTTTACGTCTGTTTAGAACGACAGGGCTCGTTCGGGTTAGTTCGTTTGAACTAACGGAACATAACTATGCTGTTTGTGGGCCGATAGACAGGGGGAGGCCGGAGGTCATTGTAGGCATCATTTTTGCTTTCAACCACATGTGAAATTTTAGAGGGAACGTCAAGTGAAGGAAATACAAGTATAACAAGCATAACCGACCTGTCCCCCGCTACTGTATCGAATCTAAAGGTTGCACAACTGAAGGACGAACCATCCATGAGATGCCTTTCCACGAAGGGCAAAAAGGATGAGCTCGCCTCCCAACTTCTTGTTGCAATCAATGGCCCCGACTGCCATAGCCTAAATGGCCCAGATCGGCTGGCTGACTCAGAAACCGACAATGAAAGTAGCGGGCAAAAGACAAAAGCTCAAGAGAGTTCAGAAGTTCTCACTGAAAAAGATAAAACCCGCAGCAAAATCATGAGCATTGGGAAACACGATAGATCGTTCGATGAACTTAGTGTTGGCCTTGGCAGTATAAGGACCCCAGAGCAGCATGACCACAAGAATTTTTTGCCTTCCTCAACATCATGGATAAACTCATGGACGATATCAGGGGACTCAATACGACCATCGCCAAAGAAAGAAGGAAAGTAGATCAATTAACAAAAGAAAACTGTGACCTCAAAATAACGGGGATCAAATTGAGTAGGCTTAACAACTTGAAGCAACAGCTTCCAAATACCAGTAACAATCCATCATCAAGCAACAAAAGTCCAAATACTGCTGAAAGTGATAATCAGAAAGATAAAAAAGAAGCCACTGCAGTGGGGTTTGCCCAACAGTGGGCTTTGTCTGTCGATGAAAGGAGGAAAAAGTATGAAAAGTACAAAATTGAACAGAATGCTACAAAAGCCACGTCTCAAGTTCAAAAGAGTCGTTCCAATAAAGCAAGGGAAGACAATGATCTGAGTGAAAACAGTTCTAACAGTGATTCAAAGAGTAATAAGAACAGGAAAACTAATTCAATGGTCACCAGCAAACAAACAAAACAGAATACAGATGCCAATGAAAAACAATTAACAACTAGGTCAGGTGAAAATGACAAAAACTTGGCTCCAAAATCCGATCACTCCCCAGTGGATACCTCTGTGCAAGCTCATGCATGGAACCATGGATGCACCCTCCTTGCTGGGGACAGCATCTTAAATGGAATCGATGAAAGAAAGCTCAGCAAACGCCGGAATGTCATTGTCAGAAATTTTCCTGGTGTAACTACGGCTGATATGAAGGATTACTTTACTCAGGAAAAAGCCCACCAATGTTATCCTGCACGTGGGAACCAACGATTCTATTAACCATAATGCAGGCACTGCCATTAATGATCTTTTAGATTTGAAACAAACTATTGAAAAGGAACTGCCAAATTGCACTGTCGTGATCTCATTGCTAATGTTAAGAACTGACAACAAGAAAGCCAATCACACACTCATTGCTGTGAAGAAGAAACTTAAAGGCCTGAAAATTAACACTATGGATAATGGGATAGAATAAAGGGGGAAAAGAAATAATCTTCCTTGGGGATCCTAATTGTGATCTCACAGAGAAGATAGCTGACCAGCCCATAGGCAATGATTCCAGGCATATGTGTAATCTATGATCTGTTCAGCCTCAAACAGCTCATTGAGGAGCCAACAAGGGTTACTTTGAACAGTTCCACCATCATTGACCATGTTGCTACAACATGTGCCAGAAACATTCCAATATCAGGCGTGCATGAAGTTTCTATGAGTGATCACTTTATGGTTTACTGTGTTAGAAAATTTAATGGTGCAGTAGAAAAAGACCACAAAGTGATAAAAACTCGCAATATGAAGAATTTCAATGAAGAAGCATTCCTGGCTGATGTTTCTGGCATATGTTGGGATCAAATGCTAGGTGAAACAGATGATATAAATGTTCTTGTCAACAAATGGTCCAAGTTGCTCTCTCTGAATATGGACAAACATGCCCCAATAGCTGAAATGCCTGTCTCTGAGAAATTTTGCCCATGGATTGATAAGGACCTTAGAAACCTTATGGTGGCTAGAGACAGGCTTAAAAAGGCTGCAATCAAGAGAAAGTCCCAGTCCTTATGGACTCATACAGGCAGGTACGTAATAGGGTCAATACCCTGAACGTTCGACTTGAGAAGGAATACTACACTAACAAGATATCTGCTTGTGCAGGAAACATGAAAGAATGATGGAAGAGAATAAATGAACTTCTCAACAAGAGGTCTAACTCAAGTAACATTGACTGCCTTAAAGAGTCTGATCCAGAGACCGTTTGCAAAGAAGAAATTTCTAATAAAATGAACACCTTTTCTTGCTCGGTAGGCAAGGATCTTGCTGACAAAACTGACCCGGTTTCAAATCCCCTCCTTTCAGGTGACTACAAAGTCAACCCAGATAAGGTTGAATTTCATTTCAGGACTATTGAGGTTCAGTAAATCAGAGATGCATTCGCTAAGGTCAAAACAGCAAAGAGTGGGACTGACAACATCTCTAGCTACTTTTTGAAACTTGCATTGCCCTTCATTGAAAGCTCGCTTGCTTTCCTGTTTAATACATCCATTGAAACAAGTCAGTTTCCTGACTCATGGAAGGTAGTTAGAGTCACTCCAATTTTTAAAAATGCAGCAAAGACTGATAAGTCTAACTATCGACCAATATCAGTCTTACCAGTCATCTCAAGGCTCTTTGAAAAACTTGTGACCAACCAGTTGTACCAACATATGGATAAAACCGGTCAATTTTCCAATAACCAGTCAGGTTTCTTGCGCCCTCGAGTTGTAGGACTCAGGAAAGCAAGAAGAAGGCAAGGCGTTCCATAAGTTGCATGTTCTAGGGATGAATGAAGATTTGTGAGATAGAGTTCGTGGATTAGGCAGAGAAACTTGGAAAGGGTGTGAATGAGTTGAGCTTCTGGTGGTCCTGACACGCCTCAGAGGAACTGGAATAATATCCCTGATCTCCTGAGAAACATGTCCGTTAAAGTATCTGTAAAAGATGGAAAGATCTCCAACTAAACGACGATGGGAAAGAGGTTGGAGCGATTTGGTGAGGTTAGGATTATTGATGAGACGAATGGCTTTGGACTGGACTTTGTCGAGAAGACAGAGAGTGGATTTTGGAGCACCACCCCAGACGTGGGAGCAGTACTCTAAAGAAGGACGGATTTGGGACTTGTATATAGATAGAAGGCGAGAAGATGAGAAAAACCCGCGGGCTCTGGCGAGGAAACCGAGCTTTTGAGATGCATGTTTAGCAAGGGAATGGATGTGAGTTTTCCAAGTGAGATTAGATGAAAGAGAAAGACCAAGTTGTGTGAAAGAAGCTGAAGTGTCCAGTTCATCACCATTCATGAAGACAGCTGGAAAGTTTTGATTACGTTTGCGTGAAATGACAGCCTGTTTTGTCTTGCTTTGGTTGAACGAAACTAGGTTGTCTTTACCCCACTTCTCAATAACTGTCAGATCATTGGAGAGAAGCGAGGCTGAAATGCTTGTGTGGAGTTGGATATCGGTGGAAGGATGGTCATTTGGATTGAATGAAAATGAGGCACTTAGGAAGGTATCATCAGCAAAGGAGCGAATGCTAGAAGACATGGAGGTGGCAGGTCATTGATGAAGAGGATGAAGAGTACAGGGGAGATGACAGAGCCCTGGGGTACACCAGCTTTCTTCCTTTGTTGGGGCTTTGTATAGGTCACCATGGCCTTTCCTCAACATAACCCACTAAAAAAAAAGCATTGATAGAGTGCAGATTGGAGAGGAAGCCGTCCACTCTGACGGCAATTGACCTATCAGAGAGGAAACTACAAATCCAATTAATGAGAGTGTGATGGAGACCAAACATCGGCAGTTTAGCGAGAAGACCCTTGTGCCAAACGCGATCAAAGACCTTGGAGATATCGAGAGAGATCACTCTGCTCTCACCACTGGATTCTAGAGCAGAGGACCAGACATGGACAGCATAAGCAAGAAGATCACCAGTAGACCTGGCTTTTCGAAAGCCATACTGGTGATCAGAGAGAAGATTGTTTGTTTCAAGGAAGGTAAGAAGTTGCTTAGTGATTATGGTCTCCATAGTTTTAGAGATGAGTGAAGTGATTGCAATGGGACGATAGTTGAGTGGATTAGACTTGTCGCCTTTTTTTGGGATAGGAAAGACGTGGGCTTGTTTCCACGAGGTGGGAAATGTGCCAAGAGTGTAGGAAAGCTGGAATAGTTTGTTAAGAATAGGGGCAAGTTCAGGAGCACAGGTTTTGAGAACTATTGCTGGAATACCATCAGGGCCTTTGGATTTGGAGGTGTCAAGCTGGAGAAGGGTTTGGCGAACTTTACGTGTGGAGAACTTAATGGGTGACATAGTGAATTTTGAAGGGGGGAAGTGACGAGGTTGGACCCCTTGGTCGTCCAGGTTGGAGTTGGAGGCAAAGATTGACGCAAAAAAGATTAGCCTTGGATGAAGGAGTGGTAGAAGAAGAGTCAGAGTTGTTTTTTAGTGGAGGGAAAGATGATTGGCAAAAGTTTTGGGAGACAACTTTGGCCATAGACCAAAAGGAGCGAGAGCCAGCCTGGCAGGAAGCGATTTTGTTGTTGATGCGTTGGACAAAAGATGATTTGGCATTTTTGATGGTTTTGGAGCAAGTATTGCGTGACTGGATGAAAGAAGTTCTTGAGTGTTAGGTTTGAAGTCGCTTCCATTCCTTGAAGTAGTGGTTTTTGTTATTCACAGCTTTGGCGCACTGTGAATTGAACCACTTAGGGGAATTTTTTTTACCAGGCTTGTAAGAAGAAGGAATAAAAAGATCCATGCCAAGAAGTATTGCGTCGGTGATGAAAGAAGCAAGAGAGGAAGGATCATTTGAAAAGCCTGAAGACCAAGGGTAAGAAGAGTAAAAAGTGCGAAGGGAGTCCCAGTCAGCCTTGCTGTAGTGGAAGATCTATCCAGGTGAGGGAGGAAGTCATGCCGTAAGGTTATGAGACAATGATCAGAGTTACCAAGAGGAGAGCTAACGGTGGGAGGAGAGTAAATGCTAGGATTACATGTGAGGAAAAGATCGAGAGTATTTGCTTTGTCTCCTGCACGATCAGGAACGCGTGTCGGCTCTGAAATTACCTGTGTCAAGTCATTGACAATGGCAAAGGCCTCAGCTTCCCGACCAGCAGGGTTGGTGACATTGGAGGAATAGGAGAGCCAGTCGGAGTTGTGGATGTTGAAATCACCAAGAACAATGATTTCAGAGCGTGGAGATTGTAAAGTGATGGTTTCGATTGATTTAGAAAGGTGGTCGAAGAGAAGTTCATGATTGTTTGAGTTAGGAGAGCGGTATAGAGTGCAATTGTACTTTGTGGCATGAGGAAGGGAAATTTTCAACCAGAAGAGTTGAAAGCCAGGATTAGAAAGATCGAATTGTTTGAGGTGTAAGGTCTGCACATCAGAGCGAATAAATGCACAAACCCCACCATTAGGGAAGAAGGAGGAAAATAACTCATAACCTGGGCATTTGAAATGAGGAGAGAGAACAGTGCTGTTACTGGGATCAAGAGGTTTGATTTTGGTTTCAGTGAGGAAGAGTGCATAGGGGTTTTTGGATTGAAGATGATGATGTACTGGATTGATGTTGGAAGAAAGTCCACGGATGTTACAGAAGGAGATGGAAAAGGGTTTAGGTGCCACGTTAGTTGCTGCAGTTGAGTTGTTTAAATTGTTTTGAATCATGTTGAAGGAATGGTGAGTGGTGGTTGGGACAGTCAAAATGACAGTGGTAGCGGTAAACTGAAATCCCTTGAGAGCTCCCTTAGCTATCCTGTGGCCTCAGAAGGGCCCCCGGAGCTGCGAGCTAAGAGTGGCTCCAGTTGCGAACTGGCATAACAGGCAGCCCGGGAATATACACCAGCTGATGAGGCAGCCTCCCAAAGCGCTACCAATGGGTTTGGACCTCTGTACTATCTGGCGGCGGGCCTGCAGTGCACCCTTTCCAACGGTACCCTCGGGTATAGCCAGGGAACAGACTGGCAAATCAGTCTCCAGCAGACCCTGTTCATGATGACAAACCAACCACAAGCGCCGGCATCTCTACCCTAGAGCTGAAAGTGACATAGTCACTGAAGGCACCAAAAGATAGAGTGGTGGTACTGCCCCGGACGATGAGTAAAACCCATCTACCACCTGATAAATCTTGATGATCTCCCACAAGCTGTCCGAGATTCCACAGTGTCCATGTTTGCTGATGATACCAGTGTATGCCCCCAGTCCAATGATTTGACTCAGCTGACTGAGGCTATTAACAATGATCTTAACCACCTCCTCAACATAATTTACTAAAAAGAGTACTAATGGCAATAATATGAAGCTCCTTTGGTCAGGTATAGTATTGAACCATTACCAGTAGCAAGGACTCTTATACAAATGTATAGGCAAATCTAAGATGGTATTGTCACAACACAACAAACACGACAGCATGATATGTTATAGCATGCTATAGGAAACGCCTTCAATTGATTTTTTGTAAATGTGAGTAAACACGTCGGGAAAACTGCTAGGACTATGAAATCTGGCCTGGACTATCTTGGAAGTAGCGATGAATATTCGCGATGAACGGTGTGCGATCACAGCTGCAATATCTGGCAATGGAATTTTAAAAGCTGGCAAATCAATTGGTCCGGCTTACGAAGGCTGTAAACAAAGAATTTATTTGTTTTCAGAAGTGGCTTGTTGCAACCAAGCTTTCATTCAATATTGATGAAGTCGAAAAATTCCGTGTGGTGGATTTTGCCTCAGCATAAGCTGACAGATTCTGCCTGATGAAAATTTAGTGATGGAAAATTTAAAATTCGGACCAGAAGCTTGTAGTTGCTGATCTGCTGACTCGGGAGAAATTTGCAATAATGAACTTCTGGCATTTGCTTTTTTGCAGATTCTTCGCCACCACCAGAGGCTCGTGATTCAGTTGCAAGACATGCCCGCCACCTTCCCATACAGCAGACATCTTTAGCAGAAGATTTCAGTGCTCTGAATTTAGTGGAAGTCGTCCCGCTTAAGCCAGAAGAAGCCTTACAAAAAGGTAAAATTATATCTTGTTGTATGCTGTGGCTAAATCTACGATTTTGCCTGCACCAACTCGTTCAATACGGGTAGCTGGTATTGTGAGTTGAGTACCTGTTTATTGTGCTGAAGGTCGAGGGTTGGGCCCCAAGCTTGTGGCCCTTTCTTGATGCCCTCTGTCTGTGCACTTAGGAGTAGATGGGTATTTTGCGTAATGATAGGAGTACGGCCCGCCCGAGGAAAGGAACTAGCTAACCCACCTCAGAATTCCGTGGCTCAGTATGGTAATGCTCATTTTGTGCACGGGACTTGACTTTTATTTCATTTACCAACTCAAAAGAAAGAAGCACGCAAGGTCCAGATATAGCACTGGAAACGTCATCTCCCAAGGAACTGTGCAGTGCAGTCTAATACTTAACTTTATTATGATTCAACTGTTTTGTGCGTCCGTCATTCTATTGGACTACCTGACTCCACCGGCCACATTTCATTGATGAATTAGCAGTTGGAATACTGTTGTGAAATCCCATCAAAATTAGCACCAAAAGCGGAAGTGAATGGCATGAATTTATATTTCTTGTGAAAGATCTCTCGTGATCAAGTTTGAGGTTCGCTTGACTAGTTTCATGGTTGATTTACCTCTGAGGAAAGTCTTCAGCATCATTGTGTTATCACGGTTGAACATTTTTTTATTTTTTTTCGTTCTTTAAAAACCTGGACTACCTCCTCCTTCCGTTTCTTATCATTAATCATCAATGATACCTGCTTTTGTGTTTATGGTCATCAAAATCATATGCAATCGAATTTTATGCATCGTGTATACCTATGGTGGTGTGGCCTAGTGGTTAAGGCGCAGTGTTTCGAATCATGCGAAGTCCACTCGCATGGGTTCGAATCCCGTCGTTGGAACCACAAGCCAACAGTCAACTCAGCTGTCCATCCTTCCGAGGTCGGTAAAGGAGTACTCAGAAGTAACTCTGGGGCCACAAGCACTGGACACACATTGATAACAGCTAATCCAAAGCTGAATGTTGCATCCAGTATAAAGATTCGAAAAATCATTATAAAAAAATAACCTGCGAATCACTGAGATGATATCTTCAACTTGCAGGATTAGAAAGGTTAGTCGGAGATTTTCACCACGACTTCTGCGATCAACTTGCAGGAAAGTTGAACGGAACTTATTCTCCCACCATTGCAAACTGGGAACGTGTCGCCCATGTATTGAATGTGGATTCTGATGCGTGTTGCAAGATAAATCGCAAGAATTTAGCGCATCGGATACTTTTTGAGAGAATTCGTAATGAAAAACCATGGACAACCCTAGAGGATATTCGAAAAATTCTGGAAGAAAAGTTAAGCTGGCGTCGTGTGGACATATTTCATGATTACACAAGAAAGGAAGATTTGCCCGAATTAAAGCGCAGACTTGCAGATCTCAACAAGGGCGAACTTGAGTTGGTACTTGAAAATGTTGCAGATCGATTAACAACCCAGAAAGGACTTCGTGGAAACTGGAAGCACCTTGGAGGACTTTTGGGTTACAGCAATCACCAGTTAGATGAAATTGAACAGGCTGGTGAGCAGGGTGGCGGTAAAAGTCCTGCAAGACACTTCATCGACTTTCTCAGTTCGCTGGGAGTAGGGGTCCAGTCGCTTTTCGATGCAATCAAACAGGTAAAGAGAAACGACGTTAAAAATTTTATGAAAGAATGCCTAAAAGCTGACAACTGCTGGGCAAGACCTTGCGCGCATCTGGATTACCAAGCACGAAATCGCGTTGATAAGAAGACGATCTAAATCTTGCTCTGACTGGTTAGAAGATTGGCTGAGTTAGGGATTGAGATGTAAAAAGAGGAAATCTTTTTTTATAAAACACTGGTTGTTTCGTAAATAAACGTTAATACTTAAAGCTATCTCATATTGAATTGAAGATTGGACTTGGTGTATTATGATGTTTGCATTTCGGAGGTACGTCACAGCGACTTTAGCAGCTTTGTGCCGTCATGTATGTCCTAGGAAAGAAGATGATAAGATAAGTTACCGATAATCTCGGCACTGAAGTTTGAATAAAACAATTTCACCACATTGTTAATCGTTTAAGCTTCGAGTGGCTGTACTCTCGTCCTCCTTTATCAGAACCAAATTTCAACTTACTGTGACTATGAAGTCATAGCCCTCCCCTCACCATTCTTGGTGAATAAGGCGGCGTCCAGCTTCGTTTCCTTAGCCTGTGGGCCACACAGTAGTACAGTGAATTCTACAGTTGACGGCTGGCCACATGGTAGCACGGTATGTTGCACTCCCATGCTCTTCCCCAAAGTGCTGAATGCTAAGGAGGGAAATAGCATGCACCATTTTTCGAGTCGTTGGCACGACTCACTGGGTATCAAATCATGACCTACTGCATACAAATTACCATTCTACCATTAGGCCATTCTGCCATTCTATGACAAAATTAGTACTTAATCTTATAGAGACAATTTTTACCAAAATTCTTCGTTAATGTTTTGTATCTTAATCCATCAATGAAATTTTAATTCGTAATCCAAATAATTAAGAGAACAGAAAACCGTGTCTCACTATGTTTCATATATCTGCTTTTGTAAATCAGAGATTAATGTGGGGATGATATCTGGTGAAATGTAAAAAAGGATTTTATGAATGGATATTGAAACATAGAAGTTCTCCTAGTTCTTTTCCTGATTTAACCATGTGTTTGTTGCAAATTTTTGGAAAAAGGAAATATCATAAACTAGAATAAGATTATAAACTATTTTCTTTCTGGAATTACTTCTGATGCTTTAATATAGCAACTTAGCAATTTCATGGTAGCTTGTTTAGAGTCGATTGGTATCAGTACATCCTGCAATTCATCGTCACATTACAGTGGACAGCACCTCTCCATGACTGTGCCATCCACTGCATTTTGATTAGTTTACTTTTTTAAAATAACTTCGGGTTAGTTGGAATTAGTCTGTGGATTTATATCCATTGAAGATGTAACCTTCATCAGTGGAAGATATAACCTTGGTCTCCCCTCCAATCGATACTGGTATGAAAATGCAGCAAAACTTCAATACAATGAGATCAAAACTATAAATTTCTCTCACATTTCTATCTGATTCTGTTTTTGCAGGAGAATTTATCAACTTTTCTAGCCATGCTTTCGCTTCATCATTTCTGCCTAGCCTCAGGCACGTCTTGGCCAACATAAGAAGGTTGGCTGTGTAGAATCCAGGGTCAACTAAGAGAAATAAAAATATTGCATGAACAAGCGAAATAACAATTCTGTAAACATGGAGACGTTTTCGAATGCATAGTTTGATGGACAAAATTTAAAAAAATTGTACAGGAAAGAGGATTATTGTACAAAAAAACTGTACAGAAATATGATTTCATCATGCTGAGGATTGCTTAATGTGACAGAGTATCAATTATTCAAAAGAGTATAAAACGTCAGAAGATGGCTGAAATAAGACAAGAAAGCTCAGCAGTGACCTAATGGGGGTAAATGCCCCTCCCCCCGGCTGTAGGGAAATGAATCCAACGCCACAAAGTCTTTCTATGAGGATTTTGGAAACATTACTGATAGCAAAGCTGATTTTGACCCTTGAGCTTAATCAAGAGCTATCAAGCTGATTTTCACCCATATGAAAATATGGCTTCTCGTATCGCTTAAAGGGAATTTTAAGTGAGTAAATTTGACTCTCTTTTGCTGGCGCCATTAAGCTTTTTCGGTGATTTCCGCAGTACTGACACCTGGTCGTGTTCACATTGGATACTTTCGCAGCAGGGGGAGCTTTGCGTGCTGATGCGTTTATGCTATCTACATAGCTGACAGATTAGTTGCAAGCGCGGAGTAGGTAAATGGATATTGAAATTTGATTTCGGAGGTTGAAAACGACCTGCAATGTGGGATCCTAGAGAAACAAAACATTGTAATAGGAATCTAAAAACAAAATGAAGGACGGAAATTTCACAAAACATTCAATCGCAAATTATCTTGTTATTTAAGCATCTATTCAATAGTATTTGCAGCAGTTAAACTCGAGAAATTTCTTTGCAAATCAACAGCGCCTACAGGACTATAAAAAAGATAAAATCTGTCTCGAATTTCAATGCTGAAATTAGTTTCCCTGTTTGGACGTTGCATCTTTCTTCCAGCCCTTTTTTGGAGAGATAACTTTATTTCATACGTCTTCTCCAAGATTGTCAAATGATAAGCCTTCTTTGTTGATTATTATTTGAGTGGGTATGCCTCATCTCCATGATATTTGTATTTGGTAATAATTTTTGAGTAAGAATTTCAATTCTACATCCAAGCATGGAGAATGAGACAGGGAAGCTTCTAGTTATCGAAAGATTGAAAATGGAAATTGGACGCGGCTGATCAGAGACTTTCAGTAAACGGCTTGTTTACTTTTGATACCAATGTGAATAGGAAGACTTGCACGTATGGTCCTCTACTGCGTAAAGACACCATTTAAAGACATTGCAATGTGAACGCACCGTAGGGTCGAGTCCAATTTACTCACTTAAAATTCCCTTCGAGTGACTACCACCAACTGGAGGTTTATGAATGGAGACCCTCCCGCATGTCAACCCTGTGAGTTCCTACATTGTGCCGGAAACCAACCCCTCCGCCACTCTCTTGTTGAGCATGTTTAGAGGAATACGATTATATACCTGCAACGATGTGATTTACAACCCGCTGAGGGTCGAACCGTGCATAAACCGTAGATAAACCCTGATGACTTTTTGTATATTGTTATGTATGAGAAGCTTTTTGCTAATTTTTGTTTTGCTTTTGTTTTTTTTAATCGAATCTTTATACTGGATGAAACACTTCAGCTTTTTAGATTAGCCTTAATCAATAGGTGTCTAGTGCTTGTGTCCTCACAGTTACTTTTGAGTACTCATTTACCGACCTTGGAAGGATGGACAGCTGAGTTGACTGTTGGCTTGTGGTTAGTGGTTAGTGGTTCCAACGACGGGATTCGAACGCACGCGAGTAGACCTCGCATGATTTGAAACATGGCGCCTTAACCACTCGGCCACACCACCAATCGAGCAGCGTCCAGGCCCTTGCTCTCGACGTGACCACACCTCGTGATTCCTACACCTGGAATTACAGAGAGCTTCCGACTCTCCTCACTCTAAGTGAAAGTTTAGCTGAGGTGGGACTCGAACCACTGACCATAGTGTCAATGCGCAAGAATCTTACCACTGAGCTATCTTTACACGGATTACCTTATGATAACAGTATGCTTGTAATGATGATAGGATAGGTTAAAAATGTCCATATTATCATTGATATTGATGTCATTATTATGTACCTTAATAACACACTTGCGACTCGGAAAAATCTCAAGCTGTGGAATCTCTCCCAAACGTCTGACTGTTCCTTTTGCTTCCAGCCAGAGTCTCTTATCCACGTTGTTGCAGGTTGTACATCTTATCTCAGCGAGGGCCGCTTCACATTATGACATGACTCTGCACTAAACTTCTTGGCCTCAACATTTCAATATCTAAATCACTGTACTTTCTATGTTGACCTCTCACAATATCTTTCCCCTTCTCTCGTCACTGGTGACGACCTGCGTCCTGACATGCTCATCTCCACTCCTTCTAATACTCTCTATGTTCTAGAATTGAGCGTTGGCTTTGAGACAAACCTTGATAATAACGCTGATAGGAAATTTTCCAAATATCGCTACCTTCTGAATGACCTAACATCGAAATACCGCCACGTTGAATTTGTAAACTTGTCAATAGGTTCCCTTGGAATCTTTGGACAATCTTGCGATTCGTTCATTCAGATGTGTAGCGATCCAACCATTGACAAGGCACATACTAACTACATCATTACTAAATTATCAACTATAATCATTCGTACAACTTACTACATATTCTGTATGCGTAATAAACCCTGGACTAACCCGGACTTTCTTTCCTACTAACAGTCTCCTTGCAACCTTTAATTCTTCTTATTAAATTTTTTTTTTTTTTTTCTATTCGTGATTTTATTATTTTATTTATTCATTCATTTTTTTTATACTAGAAATACCTGTAATTAGGTCAGCCGAATACAAATTACCTATTATTAGAGAGATTTGTATTTGTATGTTTAGCTTATATATAAAAATGAAGTTTTAAAAAAAATCCTATTACTAGAGATATTTGTATTTGTATGTTTAGTTTATATATCAAAATGAGGTTTAAAAAAAAGAAAAAATAGTACATTACATTTCATCCTCTAGCTCTTCTTATTTAAACCATTTACCTTTATCCGGTTTTTTTCACTAGAAATACCTGTAATTAGGCCAGCCGAATATAAATTACCTGTAACTAGAGAGATTTGTATTTATATGTCTAATTGATATATCAAAATCAATTTTTAAAAAAATTGCTCCAGTAATAAAAAGATGAAGTTTAGAAAAAAATCCCCAATTTTAGTCATTATGAAAATGATTGGTTGCCTGGTTGTTATACTAATTTTTGGTGGGAACATGGAGGATGTTTTGCACAATATTCCACACAAAAAGCGCCTTCTACCCCATAACACATATGCATATGATTACTGTTGTGAATGGTGATTGGCATAAGAACTGCTGGATTCACTTTACTCACTTGATTCTGCTTGCAGAAAACATCTCTGCGCCTAAAGGGAAACAAGATTAAAAACCATCACAAAGGGGGATGAGGAAAACCTATGCTGTGGTTTGCATATCTTGCATCCAGATATTGTATCAAACTCTTGATGGATACTGCATTGCCCTCAGAAAGACAGCAATTGCCTTTGCCCATGGCAAGTGAAGCTGTGTCGGAATTTGGCCCATTCTACCCCACTTGATCCATGTGGTCCTGACTACCTTTCCCAAAATGGGTTGGATCTTGCTTGGCTCTGTGTCACCTTTTGCTCCAGTGCTTTTTGTGTATATGTTAAGGTTTATAGTCTGCACATGCTTTATAATACGAGGCTAAGAGCCTCCCCTAGCATGGTTGACACGTTTGCAAAATCAAGTCGCATCAACAAACTGGGTAAAAACTTATATTAACTTACATCATCATATGTACAAGCTGGAGGGGAGGCAAAAATGGTAGCAGCAATCTTCATTTGATACCACGGAAGGTCTGCAAATGTGAAGTACCTAATTTCAAAGAGACAGTTAATGAGAACGTTAAAAAACGAACAGGATGTTGGTATGGAGAGCAGACATGGTTATCAACTCAATGAAAGAGAAGTGGCAAAGCAAGTCACTTTGAGTTCTCCCTTATTGGAAACGAAAGCAATTTTATCAGTGTTGGGTATAAAACGTCTAACAAATATCAAATGAATGCTTACCATACACCCAGCAGATAATGTGATGTTGCATCTTTGCTATTCAATTCAATGGCCTTCTACAAAGAATCATTAAAAACACCTTGCTCAGAACTTTCTAGAGGATTATGGCGGGTATTGCAATAAAATTTGCAATGGGGAACAAATGCAAGAAGTAAATAAACAACATATAACAACTTATAAAGTCAGCTAAGGTATGCTGATGGCTTAAAAATGATTCCTTTGAAGATTGTAACAATAAGAACAGTTAATAGGATTGGCTTAATGGGTTACTGTACCATAAAATGATCTCTGATTTTATATGAGTTTTCAATCTTCTTCTTTGTACCTTCATAGTCACCAATTTCACTTAACATAATGCCATACCACTAGAGCGAGAAATGGTTATCAAAAGAGGCACAATTTTGAAAATATTGCTAGTGGAAAATGGTTGAAACATATTATAGAGCTATGCATATAATGTTGGCAGAGGTTATGAAAATTGTTGTGGAGAGGCAGATTAGCTTTGAAATAAGAGGAAGTGCAAGAAGTTTAAACCTTACAGTGGATAGCCCCATAGCTTTGTAACATATCGGAATAGATGAATAATGATAAGACCAATTGGAATGATGCAGCTCATAATCACAAACATTGTGATCTCTGTGACCATTTTAACCAATTTAGCAATCATCAACACGACTATCAACAATCAATAAATCCTGATAATTTTTGTAACTGCAATCATGGTAATTGTTCAGACAATCACAATCATCTGCACAGGAATCAATAATCGATAGCAAAAATTATGCAAACAAACAAACAGGCTACACAAAGAGCTCCCAGGGATTATGTGGGCTGATGGTGTCCTTGGGTGTGAGGCTGCTGCTTCCGTTGCTGGGCTTCTACGGGCTGGTTATCGCTCGGGGGACTTGCTGGGTGGGTCCAGGCTCCGCTCACTTGGCTCTTTGGGGTGGTATCTGGTCTGCGGTTCTCGGCAGTGGGGTGGCTGCTCTGTGGCCTGGCGCATCTTTGGTTTGCAGGGTTTTTCCTTTAGGCAGTACTTGAAGACCAAACAATCAGCGACCCCTTACGTACTTTTATTTAAAATAGGCTTAAGTAGGCTCTATGTGAACAATGGGGCCTGACCAGTGCAAATTTCTTTCCACACCAATTTGAACCACCCAAACTGGGGCATGCTGGCGTCTGTCAAATGGGGATGGTGTTATGGTACCCAGAGTGCTTAAATTTTGTTTTTGTATTGATTGGCTTCTCTTTGTTTTGTTTCCTAAGATTGTTGTTAAAGGAATTGTTAAGTGCCGTTCATGGCCAGAACCAGATGATTTCATGTCTTTTTCTGCCATGGACGGCATATGATATCGTGTTTTGTTGGGTTTTTAGATTGACATTGATATATAAAAAGAAACATAGAAAAAAACTATCATCACTGTAATATTGATAACCATTTGAATAATCACAGCTATCATCAACAATCATGATATTCATCACCATCATAGCAATCATTATTGAATAAAGAATGCGTTACCACACAAATCCAATGAATAAATGAAGAAATCAATGCATGAATCAAATAAAATTTAGTGGAACAATAAAACAGGAAAGCAAAAGCTTTAAACATGATTACCTTGTGACATGCAAAGATATTCTCATCCAAGTGGACAGCCTCTTCAGCAGCTTTAAATCCTTCATAAATGATGGCTTTCTTCAAATGCTTGGGGGTAGTTGACAACTGTGAGTAATCTCTTGCTGCCCTGGCAAACCTCCATAATACCTCAGCATTTTTACACTCCTTTTGCTTTGATAAAAACTCGTACAGTTTGATAATTTCATTATTCCCGTAAAATTGGTCTGCAGTTCTAATGGTTTCAAGCTCTGAAACATTTCTGTTATCATCTGCTAGTGCAAAGGCACATGACAAGAATGCCAAGGAACATAAAACATTTCTTCCATCACCGAAGTCTCCTTTTTTACTTGATCCAAATAGAATGACTGCAGGCAAAACCTAAAACACAAACCATAAGTAATATATTGTTAAACCTAATCAACTTTTTTACTTAAAACAAGGTCCTTAGGAAAATTGATACTGTCCTAAACTACTATTTCTTTTTTAAACCTCTATGGACTATCATTGTGAAGATAATCTAATTCAGCATGTAGAGAAATGAAGCATGAGAGGTGATGATATGTGCTGCAGTCTGACTGTCTTATGACTTATGATTACATACTTTTATGAAAAATAATGATGATCTGAATTTACAAAAGATACAATTAAAATGAAAGAATATGAATGGCTATGAAAGGTGACAATATTTGGCAATAGAACTGAATGGTTCATGGGTGGTAGAACAATACATAGGAATTGGCTTCCATAGTATAGCAATGAGGCCCTTGATTTGAATAGCAGCGTGTCAGAATGTGGAGGAAGATTTTATGAATAAATAGATAAAAAGCATCAGAGTAAATACAAGCCTATGTGGGGTCATTGGGATTCTATTGGCTACTTATGCTGTATTTCCATGCCAGCACCCCTGAAAATCGTAAGATAAAGTGGCAAGATATAATTTACAATAATTGACCAATTGCTGCACATGGTCTGATAACATTACTCTATCTATCTATCTATCTATCTATCTATCTATCTATCTATCTATCTATCTATCTATCTATCTATCTATCTATCTACCTATCTATCTATCTATCTATCTATCTATCTATCTATCTATCCATCTATCTATATATCTGTCTGTCTGTCTGTCTGTCTGTCTGTCTGTCTATCTATCTATCTATCTATCTATCTATCTATCTATCTATCTATCTATCTATCAATAATGTACAAAACCAAGTCATTGGCATTACGTACAGTGTTTGTTAGTATGTTAGTAACTACGAAAGAAAAAAAGAAAAACGAAATCAATAGTTTTTAAGCAACAAAGTTAATGGAATAACATGGGCATGGAGGAGTAGCATGAACAAGCCAGGCGAGGGGGGAATACATGCCAATATCTGGGAGGGGGAATGACAGAATATGTTGGATAAGGATATTTGCACATCCAGGAAAGGTTTGATCCGGGATTTCTTAAGATCCATCTTCTACTGTGACTAACCTAATGGAGACTATTAAGAGAAAAAAGCTGAAGTACTATGGATATCAGACAAGGAAACAAAAATTGGCAAAGATTATAATCAAAGGATGGGTGGAAGGCAGCTGAGAAAGAGGAAGACCAAGAAAGAAACGGGAAGACAATTTGAAACAATGGAGCGGATAGAGCATGGAAGGATGAGAAAAGCAGCGGGGGATAGGGGGTAGTGGCAGAGGCTTGTGAATAATTGGGTGCACTCACAGCCCGATGGATGAGAAAAGCAGCAGGGGATAGGGGGTAGTGGCAGAGGCTTGTGAATAATTGGGTGCACTCACAGCCCGATGGCTGAGGAGAGAACTGAACTGATGACTAACTTCTTAAGGCAAGGGTCGGCAACCCAAAATGCTGAAAGAGCCATGTTGGACTAAAAAACCAAAAAGAAAATATATCAAGAGCCGCAAAAAAGCCTTATTATGAAGGCAAATATTTCTGTATGCATCTTTGTTAGCTATGATTGGAAAACGTTAAAGTGTTTCTTTTGTGTTCATTCTCTTACAGAAACCATATTATATTTTCCCTTCCATCTTTATGATTTCAAATATTTTTGAAAGCTCTAAAGAGCCGCTATGGCAGCCTCAAGGAGCCACATGCGGCTCTAGAGCCACGGGCTGTCGACCCCCGTCTGAAGGCATTCGACTAAAGATTAGAATGATGCGATCTGTCATGAAATCAGATTCTGGAATGAATACAATATACATCTAGATTGATTTATCAGTATTCTGAGGTTCAAGGAGTGCTTAGCATTTATAGATTGATAAGTGTGCTTGATAGGTGAGATTAATAAGTGAGCTTGATTAGTGAGCTTCATAGGTGAGCTTGATAGGTGAGATTAATAAGTGAGCTTGATAGTTGAGATTAATAAGTGAGCTTGATAAGTGAGCTTGATAGGTGAGCTTGATTAGTGAGCTTGATAGGTGTCCAGTTGCCACAGTGGTGAGATGCTAGTAAATTTATCCTTTCGTCAATTGTTCAAATCCACCCTCAGCTAAACTTCGATTTAGAGTAAGGAGCATTGCCAACTCTGCATTTCCAGGCATATGAAGCAAGAGGTTCAAATTGAGAGGAAGGGCTTGGACATTGCTTGATAAGCAAAAAACTCCGTGTAAAAATTTCTACCTTTGACATGTAGGTAGAATCATATAGATAAATGTAAAAGTGACCATATGGTCAGTGGTTTGTGCCCAACCATAACTTGACCGATTAAAAGTACTCTCAACATTTGAGACTTTTGTGGTATGTTCTTTATTGTCAAACGTGACTATATAATCGAACACATTCTCAATTGCAGAGCATAGCTGGTAACAAGAAATAAATATTACCCTATTTTAGCCAGATATGGGAACTCCTTCCCAACTGGCAAGACAATACAAAATCCAGTTACACGTGTACTACAGTATATGACCTGATCATAACTTGATCCTAGCTTCGAAGCAATGGATGGTCCCACTTCTGTCGAGTTGTAAGCATTCGACAATGTGTCCACTTACGAACCTCGAGTTAGGCTGTTAGGCCTGAAAACGCATTTATTATGAAAATCAAATTCAAACCTTTGGTGGGCACTTTTCCAGCTGTTGAGTAGAAGTGTAGCTTGTAGGTCTTAGCCTACTGCTGGCGCCTTGTAAACGGAGATGACTTCTCTGGCTTAAAATACGCTTTATTTTTAGAACGGGTCGCCATCTTTGCGAAGCCATTTGGAAAGATTGACATGTGGTTGTTGTGGTTCGTGCATAACAACTGTTGTGTACGCCCACCCCCCGTCTCCCTGCTACAGCTATGGGTAACTCGCCTACAAGTATCCAACTAGCACTGTTAGAATGCATTAAGTTGTTCTTTCTTCGATCATTGCTTTGAAAACCTTAATTCCTTATTAAGTTCCGCGAACTTTATCCCACAAATCATCCTTCATCCCTAGAACATGCAATTTATGGAACGTCTTGCTTTCTTCCTGCTTTCTTGAATCTTACAGCTTACCATCGTTCAAATCTAAGATCAATAAACTTGATCTGATCTCTCTCTCTCCTCTTAGCCTTTCGCTTTCTTCTTTATTTCTTTTTCGGGGCTTTGCATAGGCCGACATGGCTTTTCCACAACACAACTCAAGAAAAAAGAAAAACGGTTTCCAGTCACTTGTTGAATGCTTGCGTCATGGCTGCCATTGGTAAAGCAGTTAAAACAGTACCAGTTCAACGTCAGCGTGTTCTAGAAGGCTACCGAAAGAAGTCAGAGCCTTTTATTTGAACCACTGTGTCGCAGCGCAGAATATTTGTCAAATTTCACCTAATACGTCATAAGCCTGCTTTAAGAGAATTGGCAGAGCAATCTAAAGTAAGACTGCGTTGCATACTCGATTTCAAGCGGAGCAAAAACCAAAGACAGGGCAATCGGAGGCCGTAATATCAACGCGACTCTATAACTGTCATTCTACGTTGTTGATCCCATTTTGCCCAAGGTGCCCGTGGAAGTGGACCATTAAGAAGACTTCCAGTTCTGTTATCAGATGTTCACCCTCAAAAAATTGTTCTGTTATCAGTTGCTAGCTGTTGTTAAAACCATAAAATTGATCTATGAAAAAGAAAACGTTTGGAACAGGCCAATGTGGAAAATTTTTCACATTAATGCAAAAATTCACCAATTTTTATTTAAGGTATGTGGTAGATACTTGCTAGTTACAAAAAAAAGAATGGAAAACGAAGCAAGTGGAAATCGAGAAGAAAAAGAAAAGCGTCAAAAGTTTTAAAAATTTTAAGAAAAGTAATCAATATAAATCATTAGAAAGATGCTTGATAAAAGTAGTGTCTTACTTGCTATACATATTGTAGAATGAGGACCACAACGAACAAACCCATGATTCCTCCGAAATTCCAAATTCAATTCGACAATTCCATTAACAAACCCACCATGGATCCTAGAATAAGCCTGAAACATTTGGATTTGTTAAATGGAATTGTCGAATTGAATTTGGAATTTCGGAGGAATCATGGGTTTTTCTGTCCTCTTCCTCATTCTACGTTTTATCGCTAAGCTTTGCTTCCCATAAAATGAGTCTATTTCTACACGATACATAACATCAAAATAGTTCATTGTGGCAGTAGTGAAGGCGCGCAAGAGACGACTTTGCTCTGGTCTGATTCTGTCACTTCGGTGCAGAGGCTTCCAAAGGGCGTTCTATTGGGCCTAGATTTATTGCTCAAGCTTGCTGATAGTGGTGTCAACGTAATGAGATTATCGGTGACTCTTTGGCTGCAAAAGTCTTGCATACAGTATTTCATTCTCCGTTGCTCAGAAAACACTTTGAGCCTTCTTCTCGCGAGCAAAGAAAGCGTCAGTGATTTCATTTGTTCTGAGCTGCACATCTTGTGCAAGCCACCTAACAATTTTGGAGGGAAATGCAGCTGACGCACTCTTTGCTTGTTCAATGTATGGAAATCCATGTCGTAAAACGGAGCTTTTGATGTCCAAGACATCTTCATCCTTCCGAAGTTGCATGTGCCAGATTCGGCCACTGAAATGAAGGACTAGATTAATAATTTTTGCCACTTTTTAAAGCAAATCTATTCTAACAAAAGTAACGTCGATCTGCAGAATGCAAAAAGTAATCTGTTAAGACAACTGAGCAAGAAAAAGCCTCACGAAGCTCTTTATATTTTCTGCCTGATATTAATGCTATTTCTAGATCATGTGTGGGCTCTCGGCTACCGATGACCACCAAAAAACAATGATTTCTTAAAAATCTGAACTCGTCTTTCACTGATCTGTTTATACGAGGAGTCTCAGCAATCTATCGCTGGATTTGAACTCTAGAATATCTAGCAGCTAAAAGTAGCAGACTTTTGCTCCTTTTCTAAATACCTTAAGACAATTTACGATTCGAGTTGATAAGATAGAGCATGCATACTTAGTTGATAATTTCCTGTCAAAATTGAATGAAACATGAGTGTAGTCAACAGATCAAAAATGAGCCTAATATCAACGTTCAAACTTGACCGTCTCTCCGTTTTTAAAAACATTGTTACAAACTCTACTCTTGCTTTCTTTCTTTTAGTGAGTTATGTTGAGGAAAGGCCATGGTGGCCTATACAAACCCCCAACAAAGGGTGAAAGAAGAAAGCGAAAGGCTAAGAGGAGAGAGAGATCAGATAAAGTCTATCCTTACCTGTGATTGCATCATCCTTACTTACACAACATATTCGTATGATTGAATATCCCTTTAATGTGATATAATTGTACGCCTTCCTCTGTAAATTCGCGTCCCGCCCGAACACATATTGATACTCACAGTACATTTACTCATAACGGGCTTCAACTTACCTGTTACGTTGCCAAGCCTTTCAGGAATCCCCCATAAATCATGATCACTTCTGGCAAGATCTTCTTCATCTTTAAGTCCTTTCATGAACTCGGCCTTCAAAACAATCCTTTCACCTCTTATACCACGCACCATTGCTCTTTTTGCGGGACTGGGTATCCAAGAATGGCAACAAGCAGGCTGGGAATTCTTCTAGGAAGAGATGAAATTTAGTGGAGAAGAGGAAATGTTTATGCGACTTAATGCTTGCATAGTCAGTATATTATTACTCACGTACCATTAATATAACAATTATTGCTAGTCTTACTATACTACCAAACAGATAAAAAAGACGCAGTCAAGAAGGTAATGGTTATTACAATAAGGACTTCGCACTACGTCTTCTGCCGAAGGAATAAGGGCTGCGACGATCCCGAACTGATGAAATTTTAAAAGTTCTCATTCTTTTCTAGCAGCTCTTTTCCTTTTTATTTCCCGTTTCTTTTTCTTTTTATTCAAGTAACCAATTGTAAACTACCTATTTAGAGAGGTTAGCAGTTTTTTTCCAAACTTCATTCCTTGGAATATTAAAAAATCACTAAAGATCACAGGATAGTCTCAGGATAACAAACTCAGGCATCGTACCATCAGTTACGCCGAGCCTCCTTTAAGATCCCAAGGACCCCGAATCCAGATGTGAGGCTCATGAATTTTCAATCTTGCGGCTTCACCTGATCCCTAGCCTGAGGCTACCGATCCCCGAAGCTATGTTATAATGGGTCTATACACCACAAAAATCATTGAATTGAACTGTTTAGGGCTTTTAGCCTCAATATAATTGTTTCATACTATATTGTGTTATGTTTTGTTTCAAAATGCGCCTAAAACTCATGCATTGATTGAAAGAAAGAATAATGACGAGACATCAACATTATCAGTGATTTTTCAAACTTGAGTCAGGGCGAATCCTAATCTCCAGTAAATCTGTTTGCCAACTGCGATGCATACTCGATTTCGAGCTTAGCAAAAATTAAAGATACAATGCTCTGGCTTTTTTCTATAGAGGTGGATTTCACGAGATGGTCTCCCTTCCTCTCCAATGGTTTTTTATCGGGACATGTGCTGGATTCCAACTCACAACCTTCATGTTATGAGTGTGCATGCTGCACCATTATACCACGGCACCACTTGAAGCATCATTAGAGCTCATTAAATCATCGAAAAGATTTGTAGCTGATCACTATTGCCCAGGATCAATGCAAAATTGCAAGAAACTTTTGTGATGATAGCGTTCCCTTCACTAGATTTATGGAGTTCAACTATATGTTTGCAATAACAACAATTCGTATTGATACGGGACAGCCTTTTGAGCACACGAGTGGTGGGGTTGAATAGCATTTGTTTTAAAAGCAATAACCTAATTGTGTTTAAACCCAGCTACTGGGGTTGTATATGAAATGCAATCCCAATGACAGTCGAGAACCCAGATAGATGGAAAGGGTTAATTGCATGAATGCCATCCGGCTATCAAGTGGGGATTTCTCTCAATCCTCGGATTTACCAGGGTTCTGCTTCACAAGAATTAGAACAGATTCGGATGAACTGCTGTCGTATGGAGCTCCAGAACAGAATTTGATTGCGGACGGAATAATTATTGAGGCAACAACCTGCATTGAATGATCTAGGACAGGGGTCTCAAACTCGCGACCCGCGAGTCAACTGTGGCCCGCAGGATGATGATTCTTGGCCCGCATCTTAGAATGAAAATGAAGACATTTGAGAGCATTGGGATGTTTTTATCAGAGCTTTTCTTGCGGAAAACCTGAGGCGGCCCAGCCTCACCTTGGACTCTGCCTCCAGCGGCCCCCAGGTAAATTGAGTTTGAGACCCCTGATCTAGGAGATTTAGATCGTAAATCCTTTTGGGCAATTGATAGCAGGGTCCTTGCATACTTTTCTTTTGCCTCTGCATTTCTGTTCTCTCATCCTATTTTTCCTGTTCGCAATTATCTTTTTAGCTTTGATCAATATTAATGAGTTGATCATTATTCTTATAAGTTTTTACACGGTTTGTAAGTGCCATCTGCAAAGGAAGACGTGTGACATTGTGTCTTTCCCGCTGTGGATGGGATCTGTCATGTATCCTAGTTGAATTCGATTTTTATTTGCTAAGAAAAAAAGGAAAAAGACCCTGATTTATTGTGAGATAGCGCTAAATGAAGAAGACGAATCTATTAGTATCTGAGCAAGTAACTTTGGTACTTTCATTGCATTTTTAATGATATCATTATCACAAATTATGCTCATCGATGTATTTCATCATTATAGTTAATTGTGGCCCAGACTTGCCAGTTGAAAATTACCTTGCACTAGTGAGAATCGCAATTGCAGCTTAGCTGGAAAACTATATCTAAAATTTTTCCATCCTTTTGTTATCATTCTCATCAATATTGTCATCATCGTTATCATCATTATCTGAAATATTACATACTAAAAAATGGGTATTCTTAACAAATGACGTATGAAGTCAACAGACACGTGATTTTTACTTCTCCTATAACGTCCTATAACTACAAATTCAACTGGTCCTATAATTCATCTCGTTAGAGATATTTCCATCTATTAAAGATACTTCACGGGCATTGCTCTAAGGAATTGATCAGATACATTATAGCTGTTCATCTGAGGGATGTCAGGACCACCAGAAGCTCAACTCATTCACAACCTTTCCAAGTTTCACTGCCTACTTCGCAAACTCTATCCCACAAATCATCATTCATCCCTAGAGAATGCAACTTATGTAACCTCCTACCTTCTTCTTGCTTTCCTGAATCTTACAGCTTGCTATCTTTCAAATCTAAGATCAATATACTTGATCTGGTTTCCCTCGCCTCTTAGACTTTCACTTTCTTCTTTCTTCTACTGTTGGGGCATTGTATAGGTCGCCGTTGCCTTTCCTCGACATAATTCACTAAAGAAAAAGAATGTACGTGCTTACATGTTCAAATGTCCTCGGACTTTCTATCTCACCCGAGCTACCAGAAAACCTCTCAGGTGCATGTTGGACTGGCTTTTTTTGTTTTTGTTGCAAATCTTTATCTAAATTCTCAGCAAACTCACTCTTCCATTGTCTAGCTGCAAACAGGGTCCTTTTATCTCCTTTGCTGAATCGGTTAAGGATGGCTGCAAGACTCTTAATTGTCGCATTGTCTATATTCAAAGCTTCCGTAGACAGGCGATCAGTTCTGTACATGGAGCGTTCCACTCGTGCATCAGACTGCCTCTTCGTATGTAAGATGTTTGCTGACGTACCAATTAACGATGAAAGTAGCTTCTGTTTAGCTTTGAATGCTTCGACCATTGAAATATCATCTTGAGGTTTCATGCTCATCTTTCCAGTCGGTGGACATGCCTGCAATGGATTGGGTCTACTGCCAAGTTTGCGGTCCGGTGTTTTCTTGGTGTCTGTCACCGGAAGAAAGAATACGTGTGTTTCCAATTTCAATAAGATAACTTTTGCGGAGCAACTTTAACTGAAAAAGGTCATAGATAAGAAGAAACACATTTTTTAGATTCTCGCAAGAGGATTTTTTCGTTATGAGCAATCTCCATTTTTCTAGCCAATTGGAGTTTTTTGTTTGTAAATTGTTCCATCGTAGAAGAAATCCATAAAATGGTGACGTTGGAGTACTCCTTGGCAAAGACCGAGCCTTAAAATGTCCTCTCTTTCTTTTTCATAACTGGTCATTGATCAATACCATTCTTCTAATATCGCAGCATAATTTTCATCATTTGTACGTTTGTTAGCCAATGTAGTTACTTAGATAATATACTTCGGTTTATTTTTAGACATTACTTTTAGAATTGAAACCAAGTGGAGGGAAGAAAATGGGTCACGCTAGCGTAGGACAGAAAAGCTTTGAGAAATGTACGAACAGGCATCTATTAGAATCGGCAGCGGACCTAAAAAAGCTTCGTTAGTGTTACAAGAAACCGTGATGATGATAATGATAATGAGATGGTGGTGATTAGATGATGGTGATGATGTTAACGATGATGGCGATAATGATGATGATTGTGATGATGATGGCGATGATGATGGTGATGATGATGGTGATGATGATGACAATGATGATGACAATGATGATGACCATGATGATGATTATGATTGTCATGATGGCAATGAGGTGATGGTGATTATGATGATGGTGATGATGCTAATGACGATTATGATGATGATGGTAATGACGACGATGATGATGATCATAGTGATCATGATGAAAATTATGATTATTGTGATGATGATTGTGATGATGATGGTGATGATGACAATGGAGGCAGTGGTGATGATGATTATGATGATTGTGATGATGATTGGGATAATAATTGTGATGATGATGATGACGATTATGATCATGATGATAATGACGATGATGATGATGATGATAGTGATAATGATGACAATTATGATTATTGTGATGATGATTTTAATGATGATAACTTTAGGACTCACCTGATGCAATTTTATTGCTCTCATTCTGCGAATGGATTTTCTTTCTTGTCGTCACATTGATTTCCTTTGAATGTTCAGGAGTTTCGCTGAATTTTTCTTTCTTCATTTGATAAGGAAAGTACATTTTTCCATCTGATAATTCCACAGTCGACGTCGGTTCAGGTTGTGATTCTGGTTAACGAATAATGGGGTAAAGAGATAAACAGGTTAGGCTGATGCATATATTTCATTGGATTTTCCAGCTTGAAATTGAAGCAGATGGTAATACACAGCTCACAGCTTACGATAAGATGCTAATGCTTATGCTAAGTTTGTGGAAGAGGAACCACCTTGAACCAGTATGCCGTCTCAGCCATGAAACCCCAGCATAAGCAATGATATTAAGCCTAAATGGAAAAACAATACGATTTGTTTCTTTCTGGTAGACTTACAATATTTTTTTAAAACATTCATCAACTGCATATCTAAAATATAAAAACACACCTCTCTTATAACAGACACTGTAAGAATTTCTTTTAGACGTCAATTCATTGAGCATAGTTAACATCTACAATTATAAACCTCTCTAGTAGCACGTAGTGGTAGATAGCAATACTAATGATAATGATAATTCGAATTATTTTAGGACGGTAACCCATTCCACAGTGCTGGTTTACAAGGGGCCGTCCACCTGCAAACAAACTAATTTAACAAAATTGTGATGTATAAGAATTAAGATACAAACTGGCAAAACAAACCTGACGCGTGACCACTGAATCTCTTTGTTAGTCTTGGTGCCATGGCCATCATTGCATCCAGGGTTAGTTGAGGCTAAAGAAGGTAGAAATTGCTACGATTCAATCAATGTTTTCTAGTGCTTCGCAAAGCTAAAAGTTATGACTCAAATCATCAATAAATTTTACTCCATTCAGAAATAATTTCCGTCCTTGTAAAGTTATGATGTCATTTAACAACGCTAATCTTTTTCCTTTTGTGACGTCTTTTCACGTCTTAAGATTTTTAAAACCTGTAAACGCCTATCAGCTTTGAAAATATAAGGCGCAATAATGGATACCCTTATCATTGTCATTCGTCATAATTACTAAGATTGAGCAAATTCTTCTCCTTCTCCTTCTCCTCCTCCTTCTCCTTCTCCTTCTCCTCCTTCTTCTTCTTCTTCCTCTTCTTCTTCTTCCTCTTCTTCTTCCTCTTCTTCTTCTTCAGAGTGCCATGTCAGAGTCTGACGTTGGCGACCATTTGTCTAAAACCGTTCCTCAATCACCGAACCGCAAAAATGCTGCACCGACGCTAGACTGATTGAACAACTAAAGCTAGGAAAACGAGTTGCTTGTTTCAGATGATCTTAACGCATGCCAGACAGCCGACTAGGAATGCCTTAAAGCTTTGGCGATTCGCAACATATTCGCAACATTGAGCCGAAGACAGAGAGTAGATTTTGGAGCACCTGACACCCACAATAATCTGACCGTATTTCTAAAATTTTATTCTTGTTCAGTTTGAATTTGCTCCAATGATCCAATGGATTTCTATAATATTCAAATGCCTAATATATGGACAAAGTAATGAAAATTCAAATTTCAAATACCTTATAAATATTCTCGCCGTTTGCAAATGAACCATTCTTCGCAGCTTGAAGAGCGACAGCCATTTTTCCTATTTTCTTAGTGTCTGACAGCCCATTCTGCACGAAGCCATCTTTTACGCAACTTTGTTTCGTAATACTATTTTTTTCCTTAAGATGCTCAGACTTTTTAATGCTTCCTTTGGTTGAAGACCGCTTGCTGGTGAGTGAATGCGTAGAGTCGAAATCTTTAAATCCTATAACAACAACAACAACAAACTCAAGCAAATCAACATATCAAGACCATGGTATTTTTGCAACATTGATGTGCATACAAACAACTATGATTTGCTTAGTGAATTATGAATGGTGGTGTGGCCGAGTGGTTAAGGCGCAGTGTTTCGAACCATGCGAGGTCTACTCGCGTGGGTTCGAATCCCGTCGTTGGAACCACTAACCACAAGCCAACAGTCAACTCAGCTGTCCATCCTTCCGAGGTCGGTAAATGAGTACTCAGAAGTAACTCTGAGGGTACAAGCACTGAACACACATTGATAAAGGCTAATCTAAAGCAGAAGTGTTTCATCCAGCATCGAAATTATTATCCCTTTATTATGTTGAGGAAAGGCCATGGTGGCCTATTCAAAGCTCCAACAAAGAAAGATTTTGTAGTTAATAGATGGCCTGCAGCACTGGTATTCTGGAAACGGCGGCTTATGGGCTCATCTTTTCGGGGCATGAGTAGATTTCGGCTGTAAACCCCACGAAAAGATTTACCCCATCTATACCATTTTGTTCAATTCTTTATAGTCTCTAATCAGCATCTGATGGTAAATTATAGAACACAGGGAACCCATCTTCATTGAGCTGTCGTGGCGCTTCATAATTTGAAATCATGTCAAGATTGTTATGATTCACGAGTCAGAAAGTAGATGTTAGGGCACTGAAAATTATACTTATTGAGCAATGTCAAAGAATCTTCTCCTTATGTGACGTCCCATCAAGATTCACATAATACGTGATTCTTAAGGTAGATGTTAGGGCACTGAAAATTATACTTATTGAGCAATATCAAAGTATCTTCTCCTTATGTGACGTCCCATCAAGATTCACATAATACGTGATTCTTAAGGTAGATGTTAGGGCACTGAAAATTATACTTATTGAGCAATATCAAAGTATCTTCTCCTTATGTGACGTCCCATCAAGATTCACATAATCCGTGATTCTTAAGGTAGATTTTAGGACACTAAAAAGCACTTGATGTCAAGCAGTATACCTGTTATTTCTCATGTTGTGACGTCAGATCATTATTTCTTGATTCTTAATGCTAATGGTGGATTCATTGGCATCGAGAAGCCATGCATATCATGCCCTGTTTTGGCTTTATCTCTTGATGTTATCAAGCTCAAGATTCAGTTGATTGGAGTTAAATAATGCTAGCAACTACCCTCACTCCAACATTATGTTACACTATAGTTTCACCTCAAACCAGGGACAGTAGCAGGCCATTTTAACAGTGTAGCTACTGATGAACGTTCTCCAGTAGGCCCAATGCCTTCCCACAGTAGTGAGCGCCATAATCACAGAATTTCCCCAGTAGTTTGGTTACTTAGAAGAACAAATTATTAGAAGACAATGGAAACAACGACGCCCAAAAAAGTGAGAGAAAAACCAGACATCATTCTATCACCGCGGTTTTCATTTATCCAGTCTTTCAATGAAATGTGCTTTGAAGGAAAGTGGTTGCAGAATCGGTTACGAGCAGACAAAAGTGAGTCGAGATCAATTTTGGCGGTCGATATCCAGAGATTCCACTGTGGAGTCTCCAGAGACAACAAGGCAGTTAGAAATGAAATTGTACAATCCATCACTAACTTTCTGCATGAGCAAATGAACGCAGAAAATGATTGAAAAATAAAAAGTTTAAAGACAATCCTGGAAGGCAAATCACCAAAAGTGTTCATAACATCCAGCAGAGAATTAATGTCATAAATGTTTGGAAATGAAGCGGTTGAGCAATTTGTTTCCGATGTTTAAAACAATCCTTTCAATGTTTTCTGTTACTACGCTTTTGGGCCCTTTTTTTGCGAGTTTTCCCCAGTAGTTAAATTTCTTTAAAAATGCCCTGGACAGTAGCTTCCCTGTTTGAGGGTATCATGGTCTACTAGGCTGCAACCCAACAGCAGAATGGGTTAACAGACTGCCGTTGCTAGCCGACAAACGCCACACTACTGGGCCCGTTTTGCGTCAATTGCAGCGAGAGGTTTTAAAAACTAAAAACGAACCCATTGCTTCTTTTTTTCATTCTGATGATCTCTGAGATTTCCGCTGGATTTTAACGCAACTGCTTGTCTATTACATTGGACTATATTTGTATAAGTAAGATGCTGATGTAACCAATTGAGTGAGTGTCACATTTTTAAGTCTCTCTAAAAAAGACATCATTGCTTGAACTTAGCACTTAGATCCACCCATACTAGGCATATAGGGAATTCCAATCGGGGGCCTATTCCGGTTCGTTAAACTCAATGCTATAGATCTTTCTAAAAAATCTTCCACTATCAAGATGGAACGTCTTCTTCCTTATCCTTCTTGGTCGTCCACTTCTTCTTGCGCATTCATCTTCCAGTAGTCTGTCACAAACTTGATCTTTCTTTTACTTGTTCTTCGTAGGGTGTACCCAGCAGCACGGATACATTGTTTCGTTATGAGAACAGAGATGGCTTCAATATTTGAGGATGACATGGCATTAATGAGAACCCACCTGTTAGTATCTCTAATCCTGTTTTTGCCTCTTCTCTTATGATCTTCTCAGGGTCATTCAGAAGTTTGATAAGATATGGAGCGACCACTTCTTCATTTGCTTCTCCCGCCAACTCAATTGATGTTTTGATAGCTGCCAACTTGACTACTGGTCTGTTGCAAGTGAGAAAATTTTGCAAAGCTTCCAAAACTTCACCCATCAGTGGAGCTGTATATTCTAGGTGCCTGATAATGAACAGAGATGTCGTCGCTACTTCGTTCTTAACTAGCTGTGTCTGTTCTGAAGTCTTTTAAGACGACACTAGCTTAAACATGCTGCTACAATGCTCATAGTTATAAAAGTACACTTGAAATTTCTTTGAGACCGGGAATGCCAGGGCAACCCCAGCTATGCAATTTTTGCCTTCAGCGCTCCAATGGTATATAAGTATATTGGAAAAGTATATTCCGAGAAACAGGACTCTTATGGCGAGCCCAGCTACAACCATTTCGTTTTGGTTAGGACCAAAAATTTCAGAACAATGTTGATCTCCCTATTATTGAAAACACAAGTAATGGAGACATTACGCAACCGTTTAAAACAGCATTAGATAATGTGAGGCTGAATTTGACGTAGCAGGGGCAAAATTAATCCGCAATTCACTTCTTTACCGATTTGAAGAGCTCGCTGACTCAGCTATCCCATTTTCCCTACTCACTTTTTGATATCAACAAGCAAATCCATTATCTCCTTCGCAGCAGCAACATCATTCACATCAAGTTTCTTCAATAACCCTCGCACGACTTTATTCACCTCCAGCTGAACGTCTTGTGGGAGCGATTTCCTGCTTATCCAATTTTTGACGACGGCTTGAATCTCATCCAACTCCCGTTTGATCTTGACTGGTTTTTGCTGCCGTGACTTCTCATCTACAAAGGTTTTTATGCTTTCGCTAATTCGCTCGGGCTTTTTAGCTTCTTTGCCCATATGAAAATTCGATTTTATTGACACAAATTTCCCTCTTGCATTCTCCAAATCCATTTGCTTGTTCAGCCTGAAGGTAGCAGAATAATTGCTTTAGCAAGGTATCAAACACAATTTTAATCATTGAACATTATATCACGGTATGCCTTCCATGTCATTGACTATGGACAGATTGGTTGCTTACCCCACAAATGGAATCTAGATGGTATAGCGGTTAAGCATGCGGACTCATAACGCCAGGGTTGGGAATTCAAACCCCCCACATATCTTGATAAAAAAACCATTGGATAGGAAGACAATGTTTAGGAAGAGGAAGTTTCAAATTCCAAGAAAGACTCAAAGTCCTGTCTCTTGATTCTGCTGTACTCGAGATCGCATGTGCAACGCAGTTTCTTTTACGGTTTATGCTGCACTCCCGATGAAAAATCTCAGTTGCCAAGTTAAACTCCGGTCAGTGGTATAGGCATCACTGCTACGATCAAATAGTCCACACAAGAGTTTCTTTATCAACAATCTAACTGCTAATCGTTGAGTTGAACGTTAATTTTCCATATATTCACTGAATATCTTCAAGCATGTCAAACTAGCTCAATGACTGTTAACCATGTGACAGGTGTTGCGCGACTGCTATGCCTAATAAGGGAGGTCGCCAGAATTTCCCCGACAAGGCGGTTAGATTAACAATCCACAGAAACTTGCATTTAGTAACGATTGTTCACAGAGGGGAATTTTTCCCCGATTGGGGGGCTAGCGATGCCTGACAGGGGGCTGTAGCTCCCCTCTGGCGCCACCCCTGGTTCCAAATAGGTAATCAACCATCTGCATTACTCGCTCAATCTCGCACGTTTTAATGCGCATTTAGTTATCCGATTCACCGTGTTATTTTACCATTGTCTGATGTTTCAGGCGCTCTTGAAAATCAGTATTTGCTGAAGGATCACATGAAATGAAATACTATGTCGGATAAGTATCAGACGAAAAGATCCTCGGAGTGAAAATTGTTTTCCACCATAATGGACCGCTCACATTTTATGCCTCGGATTGGAGCCGAAGAGGAATAGGTTGGGTAAATGATTTTCAGGCAGCCTTCAACTTGGGTAAATAATTTTTTTTTGTCTTCCCAGGGCTGGGTAGCATATTTTAATACCTCTATATTGGTTA
This sequence comes from Pseudorhiza aurosa, assembly GCA_964026355.1. Lineage (NCBI taxonomy): Eukaryota > Metazoa > Cnidaria > Scyphozoa > Rhizostomeae > Lychnorhizidae > Pseudorhiza > Pseudorhiza aurosa. The sequence goes on along the minus strand of OZ032118.1, from coordinate 9,747,851 downwards.
GGTAGATATCATTTTTGTAGTCCACAAGGTTGGGTAACAGAAAAATTCACCCAGATAAAAATTTCTCTTCAATCCCAACCTGAGGCATAGATAGTGAATGATCCCTTTGGTACTTTATCAACTCGTTACCAATTTGAATGACTGGACTGAAATGCGAGACATGCATACAGTATGTGACTCTGCATAGATAGGACCAATTTCCCTTTGAGAAAATGCTTTCATAACAATATTCTACTCACTCAGGCTGCTTAATGGGAACTCTCACAGCTTTTGAAGCAGAAATCCTCTCGGTGTGATCTTCCTTGGTGTGCTGTGGAGAAAAATTGTCCACTCCCTCTTGCAACTTGTAATCTCAAAGCAAGACTTGGTATGGATCCGATATGCGACTTGTGCCCCTTAAAGCTCTGATGAATATCACCATTGGAATACCATCAAAGGGTGATAGAACTAGAAGAAAAAAGGGCGAAAGTTCTTCAGCGTTTGGTTGTAATGCAACTAGTTTTGTCCATCACACAAAGAATCAATGGATGAATTCAGAATCCCGATAGGATGTCATACACCACAGGGACTTCCCGTTGCACATCTGTGTTCTCCTAGATAGATAGATAGATAGATAGATAGATAGATAGATAGATAGATAGATAGATAGATAGATAGATAGATAGATAGATAGATAGATAGATAGATAGATAGATAGATAGATAGATCGATAGATAGATAGATAGATAGATAGATAGATAGATAGATAGATAGATAGAAAGATAGATAGATAGATAGATAGATAGATAGAGAGATAGATAGATAGATTGATAACAAGGTTTTATCGGCCTTCGTGACCTTCTACTTCCTAACTACGTAAATTCTCATCGTCATTGTTACTGTTATCATTATAGCTACTTTTCTGGCTTATTTCATGGTGTCTCCCTAGAGCTACGTGCTAATTTCTGACCGAATCTATCCAATCAGTTTAATTAAGCTGTAGACCGTATCCATGTCACCAATCTTTTTGCCGTTGATTCGCAAACCCGCTGACTTTCCATTTCATGTGCCTTAGCGTTCTTTTTTGCTAAGGATTTGAGTCTATGAAAGGAGACCTTCTCGCTGGCGAACCCGGTGAGTACCTGCACCGAGCAAGGAAACTTACTCCTTACCCGCTCTTTAGCCATGCCACGGTGGAAGAGAAAGGATTTCCACATCAGCCTAAGGCATAGTTCCTTTCTTAAAATAAACTACCCCCATCTACATTGCACCAGTTTAGCGATGCCGAAAGACAAAGGGGGCTAAGGGACAACCGCCTGCTTTCCTTTTTCTCGAGGGATAGAAGAAAGTCGAAGGCTAATAGATAGACAAAACTGTGCATTTACCCGTGTTTTCGAGCAATTCAGAACATGGTTCTGGTGTTATGTTCTACAGTGACCATTAGATGATGTCCAATCCCTGCAACCCACTTCGCTTGAACTATTTGGGTAAGCAGAAATGTTTAGGATACACTGAGATGGTTGGAGTGGTTCAATTCACTCTGAAATGGCTGTAGTTGTTGCATTCAAGCAAGATAAGTTCTCCTTTTGTTGATCTTGAAATTTCTTGGATGCTCTCGAAGTCTCTTTTCGACGAGTTTTATTGAAAAACATCGACAAGCCGTTTCTCAGAACGTACCACGAGAACTGGATCCTGGAACTGGTTCAATTGAAAGCACAGCTTCACGTACCTGAGAACCATGGCATGAGAAATAGACAGTGGAAAGGAATTCGTTGGTAGTACAATGGAAGAGTAAACAGTCCTTTTCGCTTCATGGGAAAAGCGATCCAGTGTCAATGGTCAGTCCGAGCTGATCAAATTACGAATAGTCGGGTAAGGTTGGCCTTTCCTGAATTGATTTGAAGACATAGCAAACATCTACTACAAGTCAATAGCTCCCCACCGGGGCTATTTGTGCACTGTGATGGTTCACAGACAGCTAACTAATCACTGGAAGCCATGACTGTCAAGAACGAGGCAGTTCCCAGTGGAGATTTAAAAGCAAATCATGCAACAGTCTTTCAAGGGATTTCCCAAAAAGTGAGATTTCGAAATAAGTCGTGAACACGTACAAGGTTTTGGGTATGGATAACTTTCGTACTGCTTTACGATAAAACCTTAGCAAAGAATGAAATTGTAAACAAATCAAAACTAATTTGGCGTGTTGTTGTGTGAAGCTATCTGGTTTACAGGACGACATCTTCCCCTACCTGGATAGTTCTTTCGCTCCACAAAAAGTCCTTCATTGTAGCAAATCTGACTGGGACTCCCTTCGCACCTTTCACTCCGCATACCAAAGGTCTTTGGGCTTTTCAAATGATCCTCCCCTTCTTGCCAGTCTCATCACCAATCCAATACTTCTTGCCATATATCATTTTATTCCCTCTTCCTAGAAGACCTGGCAAAGAAAATCCCCCAAGTGGTTCAATTCACAGTGCGCCTAAGCTATGAAAAACAAAAATCACTACTCAAGGGAATGGAAGCGACTTCAAACCCAACCATCAAGAACTCCCTTCATCCATTCACGCAAATATGCTCCTAAACCATCAAGAATTGGCAATATATTTTTTGAAATAACGTCAACAATAAAATCACTTGCTGCTAGGATCGTTTTCACTCCTTTTGGCCAACGTTTTCAACCAAGGATCCTACCTCACACAGCCCCCTTCAAATTTGACAATTTCACCCATTAGATTCTCCACACAAAAAGCCCGAAAACCCTTCTCCATATCAATCTCTAAATCTAAAGGACCAGATAATATTCCAGCTATATAGTTCTCAAAGTCTGGCTCCTGATTTCGTCTCTATTCTTAACAAACTATTTCAGCTTTCCTACATGCAAAGTACATTTCCTACTTCCTGGAACCTTGCCCACATCTTCCCTATCCCCAAAAAGGCGACAGATCTGATTCTCTCAATTGTCGTCCCATTCACTCATCTCCAAACAATGGATCCATAGCCACTTAGGAACTCCTCTCTCTTATCACCTGTATGGCTTTTGAAAAAGTTTACTGGTGGTATTCTCGCTTCATGCTTGCTCCTCTGCTCTTGTGCCCTATGTTTAAAGCAGGGTGATCTCTTTCGATAGTTTCAAGGCCTTTGGTCGTGCTTTCTCCATGCACAAGGGCCTTCTCGCTAAACTGTTTATTTTTTATTTCAATAACACCTTCATTAATTGGATTGGGGCCGTTAGAGTTGACGGTGTCCTCTCTGATCTACACTTATTGTATTTATTCCTTGCTGACGAGCCGGTGGGTATTTCTCATCTTCTCATCTTCTAACTATATACGAATCAAAATCCCGTCTGTCTCTATGGTACTGCTCCCATGTCTGGCGTGGCGCTCCAAAATCTACTCTCTGTCTTCTTGACAAAGTCCAGTTCAAAGCCATTCGTCTCATCAACAACCCTAACCGTGTCAAATCCCTCCGAACTCTTTCTCATCGTCGTTTAGTTGCAGATTTTTCCATCTTTTACAGATGCGTTCACCGGCATTGCTCTCAGGAGATCAGGGACATTATACCTGTTCATCTGAGGCATGTCAGGACCACCAGAAGCTCAACTCATTAACACCCTTTCCAAGTTTCATTACCTAATCCACGAACTCTATCTCACAAAATCATCCAATAACGGGCAATTTACGGAACGTCCTGACTTGTTCTTCTTCCGAATGCCATAACTAGCCCTCTTTCAAATCTAAAATCAGTAAATTGCATAATAGCAAACAGACAACACTTTTCACACATGATTTTCTGCAATTATAAGAATTGCTCAATGTCAAAAGGCATACGAACTTACCTGTTTTGGGGCCCGTGGGACAACACAGTGCGTCTAGGGAAGAGACAGCTAAAGATTATCAACTCTCCAAGACGCTTTGACGAGTAAAAGTAGAAAATTTATGCACTTCATGAAATAGAGGGGTTCGAACGGCTTGGAGGGGGGAGAGAGCAAGGTGGATGTGAAACACTGCCCTTTGTTTTACCCCAGAGTAGAGATATACTGAATCCGTACGGTGTACACTCTATTCTGTGGTTGCTGTGTGCGTATCTATGACAACGAGCAGCAACAACAATAAACAGAGGACAGGTGTGTGAGTTGACAGACACGTTCGAAACGAAATCAAAAAACGCTTCAGCTGCAAAACCACCAAGGATAACAGAATTATCAGGGCCGCGAAGTGAGCAAGGTATTGATTAACGAGATTGCTGCAAGAAGAATCCGAAATGGTGCGACCCGTAATGCCTGCATCTGGTAACCATGTTGCTGATGATCAAATTTGGTGAGACCTTTTGATATAAATGGAACTAGTCTACTCTTTTGAATATAAAAATAGCCGTAAAACTAAAAATGAAATTTAGAGATTATCGCACATTTATCGGATTCCCTTTTGAAGGCAAACATAAGGATCGGACGTATTTCTTGTATTACCAAGGCAACGACTGTGTCTTCCGGTACGAATTTGGAACAACACACCTGGTGTTATCAAGAGCGAAGTGATGGGGCTGGGAAGGGTTGCGATTGTGAAATCTTTTGATAACTTGGATGATCTTAGTTGCCTTCGTTTCTCGGATATTTTTACCCTATGTTTGATCCAAAAAATACATGCTAACTACAGTCCATGAAGGCCAGTTTATTGATAAATATGGAAAGACGCATGTCATTTTTAAAAAAACTCTCAAGTTAGCTGTAAATTTTTAGAAATTTATACTTAAAGAGACCAAATTTTATCATTTCAAGCATAGTTAATGGATGAAGATTTAATTTATTATCATTAAGGAAATGCAAAGAGGATTTGCAATAATGTATCCCCTTTTCCCCCTGGGTAGTTCTCTGCTCACTATTTTCTTGACAACATTGCTATCATCCCAATAATTTAAATTCCCATGGTTATTGGAGGTGGCCCAATCTCGTATGATATATAGAGACTGATCTCATTTGCATAATCTTTGAGAGCTATGTAACTAGTTGAGTGAATATTGTTTTTATGAATAATTGCTATTTATTTAAATTCATTTCATAGGAAAGACCACATACATCATGAGCATAGTGCGGCAAAATGCTGGCCCAAAAATTGGGGGTTTCTGTCAGAAATGAGCAAAGAGGTAAGATAAAAAGCATGTACATCTTCTCTCTCTCAATGGTAATACAATCTCCAGGCACTTTTGATAACGTTTTCACATGATTAGCGAAATTATTTTATTTCAAGGCTTGTCTTGGGAATAAAACGATCGTTATGACTTGCTTCAGTTCCATCCTTTATTTTCTATTTCTATCAATCTTACAGATTGCTGGTGAGAAACCAGGTTCGATTAGCAAAGAGCCAGCAGCAATGAGAATAAAGAATCGGAGGGAGGCACTGAAGTTGCCACCGATAGACCAAAATGTTCTCACTCAACTATCAGTTGGTAAGCCAACTCAAAGCTATCCTAAGACGGCATCAAGGGTAGTTGGCTGGCGTAGCTCAGAGAGGCAATGCCAACTTGAGAGGTATGGTAGATACACTAAAAGGCAGCAAGGATTTCTTCAATCAATGAACTGGCCTCTAGAGTCAATTTTATAAGTTTATAACATTATAAGTTTATATTTTGCAAGCAACCGCACCATGGCTATAGATTAAAATATCCAAACGCCATTCCAACTGCCAAAACCTGATTCAATCTGTTGGTGCTTGGCGAGGAATATAAACTTCTGTAAATTGGAGCAGATTGCATTCACCTGTAAACGCCTTTGGCAACAAGGAATGATTAGAGTTGTCCATCTCCATGATAAACACAGAGTACCCCTGCTATAAGATCAGATAAGTATAGAATAAATATTGCATGGTATTTTGGAAGCTATAAGGAACTATTTTCTACACATCCCAAGGGAAGATCTCAACCAATGGTTCCAAATCAATGCTTTTCACAATAGAATTGGACTTCATTTAGAAAATTAAACCACTCCCTGCTGCATTTGCACTCTGGTACTATTTTTTAAATAAATGGTTTAAGTTTTCTCCTAATTTAAAGAGGCTAGACTCTCTTATTTTTATGAAAATAGTTATTTCTTGGACATTGTAGTTGCTTTGATAATTCACAGCTAATTATTTTACACTTACCCTTGCAGCTGGCTTTCAATTTGCTTTGGTATCTTTTTTTACAATGTAAAATAGTTTATTTTATCTTGTATCCTTGCCTTTTTGTCAACCTTTGATTGAAATTCTTGCACATCAGTTCTCTCAAACGGAATTGGCACCTAAGGAAACATTTACTTAGAATTTAAGGAACTTTTTCAAAACTCCTTTATAGATGAAAAACCAGATATAGCAACAGATACAGATCCCTACAAAATATAGCAAATGGTGAATTAAATGCAAAAAAATGCAATGAAATACTTGGAAACGATTTTTCAAGTTCAAAATGGACAAGTTCATCCATTAATATAGTGCTTCTCAAATAGCGGGGCTTGCCCCCAGGGGAGCATGAGGCTCTGTCAAGGGGGCGCATTTGACCTCAGGGAACATGCTTTTTTATATTTCATAGAAAAATTATACTATTTATAGTCGCACAGGGGGTGCAAGATGTTTTCATCTTCCTAGGGGGGGCATGACAGAAAATATTTGAGAAGCACTGCATTAATACAACTTTACCAAATGCACAAAAGATTCCAACAACTACTTAACTATGAAAAAATGAATTTAACACTATTCTTAAGTTTTCTGATTAGAGGAAAATCATATTTCAAAAGTTTTGGTCACATACTTAGAAAAGTAACTCTGTAGCAGAAGCAAAACGCCAACACTTGGAGCATTCAACACTCAAGTATAAGCTTCCTTCATTTTCTGATTTTCCTGCTTTAGGTAGTATGTAACCAAGTTGTAATTCTGATAGCCAAGAGAATCATCCACAAGACCATGAATTATCAAACTGAATCCAGGCATTCTGTATGACCTTTGGCACAGTAGAAGCACGCTTAAAGCACGATGCCAACTACCAGCTGAGCAATTTTTTTTAGAGAGTGATATTGGGGAAAGGCCATGGTGGCCTATACAATGCCTCAACAAAGGAAGAAAGAAGAAAGCGAAAGGCTTAGAGGAGAGAGAGATCAGATCAAGTTTATTTATCTTGGATTTGAAAGATGGCAATGAATGATCACATACTTTTACTACTGGTTTGTTCCAGCTTGGATCTATTGAACTGTTCTTTCGTATTTATACAAAAAGAGCCTCTTCCTCGATCTCTTTATCTGCTTCTCGCTTCAATCCAATTTACACAGGGGCTCTGAAGCCAATGAGGGTTTCTGTACATCCACATCCTATATAGTCTTGATCAGATCTCTCTCTCCTCTTGGCCTTTTGCTTTATTCTTTCTTCCTTTGTTGGGGCTTTGTATTGGCAACCATGGCCTTTCCGTAACATAACTCAGTAAAAAAAGTCTATCTGGTATGGGAGGATAGTCCTATGTACAGCCGTATGCTTTTCCTGCAGCCAACCCTTCGCATTGATCCATTATCATTATCTAGAGCTTCCAATACGGGATGGGCTTGACTGATTAACTTGGGGTGACGATGCAGTAGATTGGCTGCTGGTTTAACACCTTGAAATGCAAAGCAATATAACCGCCATATTTAAGCAAAGCAAAACAGAGGCATCTAAGAAACAAAAAATAGTCTAACCTCATCCAGCAACAATTTTTTTATCATGAAAAAATGGATCATGCATATTTCAAGTATGGATACTTTATTGTATTTTATGAAGGCTTGCCTGACTTGACTATCTTCTGCAAAGGCTCACCTGCATCAAAAAAATTCTACTCTTAGTAACTTGGACAAAAATTTCCTCTTGCTAAACATCCAGTAAATAATGTGATTCAGATTTCACCTTAACGAAAAAACTGTTATTCGTTTCAATAAGGCTGCTCAAAACTATTGAAATGCAATAGCATGTAGACTAAAACAAAGTCTTGATGCAATACTTCTGCTCTCAGCTCAATTCTTGATTTAGAGGTTTCCCAGTTCACTCAACTTTTATTCAAGATACAAAATGCATAGAATCTTTATGAAATCAGATGAATGCTAACATTTCTGACGCACGGGAGGTTTGACACAAAATTGGAAATTTGTGACCAGGATGGAACTAACATTGTTTGCAAATCCAGCCATCCCAGAATCGAGAATTTTCTCAAAGGCACTAGGCTCAAACAAAAAAGCATCTGAAAGTTAGACCGAAAATTGGTTCAGATCAAAGCTTTATCAACGGGGAAATGTTCAAGAAGCACGAGATAGAATGAAGAAAGATGCTTGATAATTCACATAGAAAAAATGATAATGACTGTCAGAAAGTCAGTACCTTTCTTGAAACAAGCAATCTTCTCTCTGATCACCAGTATGGCTTTCGAAAAGCCAGGCCTACTGGTGATCTTCTTGCTTATGCTGTCCATGTCTGGTCCTCTGCTCTAGAATCCAGTGGTGAGAGCAGAGTGATCTCTCTCGATATCTCCAAGGCCTTCGATCGCGTTTGGCACAAGGATCTTCTCGCTAAACTGCCGATGTTTGGTCTCCATCACACTCTCATTAATTGGATTTGTAGTTTCCTCTCTGATAGGTCAATTGCCGTCAGAGTGGACGGCTTCCTCTCCAATCTGCACTCTATCAATGCTTTTTTTTTTAGTGGGTTATGTTGAGGAATGGCCATGGTGACCTATACAAAGCCCCAACAAAGGAAGAAAGCTGGTGTACCCCAGGGCTCTGTCATCTCCCCTGTACTCTTCATCCTCTTCATCCTCTTCATCAATGACCAGCTCACCTCCACGTCTTCTAGCATTCGCTCCTTTGCTGATGATACCTTCCTAAGTGCCTCATTTTCATTCAATCCAAATGACCATCCTTCCACCGATATCCAACTCCACAGAAAAATTTCAGCCTCGCTTCTCTCCAACGATCTGACAGCTATTGAGAAGTGGGGTAAAGACAACCTAGTTTCATTCAACCAAAGCAAGACGAAACAGGCTGTCATTTCACGCAAACGTAATCAAAACTTTCCAGCTGTCCTCATGAATGGTGATGAACTGGACACTTCAGCTTCTTTCACACAACTTGGTCTTTCTCTTTCATCTAATCTCACTTGGAAGCTCACATCCATTCCCTTGCTAAACATGCATCTCAAAAGCTCGGTTTCCTCGCCAGAGCCCGTGGGTTTTTCTCATCTTCTCACCTTCTATCTATATACAAGTCCCAAATCCGTCCTTCTTTAGAGTACTGCTCCCACGTCTGGGGTGGTGCTCCAAAATCTACTCTCTGTCTTCTCGACAAGGTCCAGTCCAAAGCCATTCGTCTCATCAATAATCCTAACCTCACCAAATCGCTCCAACCTCTTTCCCATCGTCGTTTAGTTGGAGATATTTCCATCTATTACAGATACTTTCACGGACATTGTTCTCAGGAGATCAGGGATATTATTCCAGTTCCTCTGAGGCGTGTCAGGACCACCAGAAGCTCAACTCATTCACACCCTTTCCAAGTTTCACTGCCTAATCCGCGAACTCTATCTCACAAATCATCATTCATCCCAAGAATATGCAACTTATGGAACGTCTTGCCTTCTTCTTGCTTTCCTGAGTCCTACAAGTTGCCATCTTTCAAATCTAAGATCAATAAACTTGATCTTATCTCTCTATCCTCTTAGCTGCTCGCTTTCTTCTTTTTTCCTTTGTTGGGGCTTTGTATAGGCCACCATAGCCTTTCCTCAACATAACCCACATAAAGAAAAAAAAAAGTAATTATGGCGTAACTTTACATACCATAAATGGAAAGTCGAGTCACGTTTCTGTCTTTACTTTTGGAATATTTGTAGAAGTTTCCACGTTCTACGTTCTAACAGGGGAATGATCCAGTGGTATATCCCAATTCATTCTCCTTCGCGGGCGCATAAGACCCAACAAACCGATCTCCTTCTCTTTCGCTTCTGGTAGCTGGAGAACCCTTTAATTGCTGCCGTACCACCATCTAACTGCTTGCTATGGCGGTTCATGAATGGAGGTCTTCTTGATTGCGAACCCGGTGGGTACCTGCACCGAGCAGGGAAACTAACTCCTTCCTCACTTTCGCACTTTTTAGACGAGGGAGACACTATTATGTATACTAATGGCTACCTGAAAAATACAACTTGCTTGCTCGATATCCCCCTGGCCAACTTATTGCAAGCTTAGGGGACTTTCAGTAGACCCCATTGGCCATTCGCGGGCAGAGCAACCTCCTTCAAATGACAATCCCAATGAGATTCTAATGGCATCCGTAGGGCAGTTGCTTTCGTGTGTAACCGTACAACACAGTGCATGCTTTGTGGCTTCAAATCCTGCAACTTACGCAATACGCTAAATATGGGCACAGAAGATCATAGGAAAACACCTCACAAAAATCCCCTATCCTTAAAAAATTGAAGCTATGTATAGAGTCAACTATGCAGTACTTGATTGGATTCTTACAGGGTATGGGGTCCCAATTCCTCCAGTGGATTCCCTAAATTGTTGCCTCTGCACTATTAATGTCTATTATTGGCTGCAAGCAAAGTTCTATACAACATTACCAGCTTAGTTCAATCCGGAAGGTATACAGAATCAGTTGCAATTAGATTCTTGAATTCACAAGCTATGAAAAGGCTGACTGCAATAGAAACAGCTTTGATGAGATCCCGAACTGTCGTACAATTTGATTGATGAAGATGTCGATAAAGACAAAATCGAAATAGAAAAAAATTTTGTCAAATAAGAAATACATCACAAAAATATTCCGCACGATGAATTTCAATTTTATAAACTATCACAAGAAATAAGTAAGAAAATATTGATTCAACTTAACGCGAGGTTTCCACACGTGAGAAAGAACATTAAACGGGAAGCTGTCGAACATAAAACACAACTGTCGAAAGAATGTTCAACACTATTGCATGCCGTGGGTAAACTGCAATCGTCATTGCTCTGAGGTTCATGTCGACACAGCGAAAGAATAAAACGGTTAAAACATCGGCCGAAGAATAGAACAAAGTCTGTAAAAGGTCAAGTAAAAATCATCATAAGGGGGAAAAAGACGAATTCGTCAAAACCGTATTCAACAAACTAAGAAAAGGACACGGAAAAGTAAATGCAAAAGGGAGAGAAAGTCATCATGAACTAAAAAAATAAAAATGCATCTAAATAAAAATCCTGGGAGATTCGTTTACTTATTAAGCATGGGATTTTTTTATATGAAAAAATGTGTGGTACGCACCTAAGGGACAAAATTTTTTGATGGAAAACCAAATGACGTAATGGGAAAAGAGAAGATACTGACCGAGATGTCTGACATAAGGAGCATGAGTGATATAGTTCGTAATGAATAATGCAACTTCAAACTGAGCAAATCGTCATCATTTGAATCAAAAATAAATCCGCTCTATAATTTTTCTATGGAAAACTTGCGAACTGAATTGCCGTTGAGTAGAGATTCGAAAATAAAAAACTCTAATAATAGGCTTTAAAAATTGTGGTCTGCTGTTGCATTTCCTCTTTACAGCCCACCAAGGTCTATTGCAATCAAACAAAATGCCTACGTATAGTTGAACCAGTGGTGCCGTATTGCCATGCTTTCATAGAAATCTTCCGGCCATCTCCGCAATCAGGTTTCCAGTTTTGGGTGGAATATTGAAGTTTTGTACACCAGATGCACTCTCCAACTTTGACAACGAATAAAAGTTCGTTATTTCTGCGATGGCGTATTGAAGCTAAAGAAAACTTAGGGCAGATTGGCTTAAACCCATCGAAGCGAGAACGTTTTCAAAATCAGATGGAAATTTGCCTTGAATGTCCTTCAAAACTTGCATTAGAGAATGCCTTGTTTCTAAAAAGCAAATCCAATAAAAAAAATTAAGTGCCAAAATATATTATATAAAGCGGTAATATGAACAGAGTTACATTCGAACAGCATTAAACTCTTACAAAGTTGTTTGTGCGTCACAGTACCCTGAAGCGCTTCTGGTTTGTTACGATAACGTTTAAACACAACCCCATGATTAAAATAAAACACTGCTCCCGGATCAGACAAAGTCGTAAAAAGAATAAGGTCATCACAGCTCACCTGATTTTAGACCTGAATCTTTGGATAAAGCTGACTGCAACATATGACCGAGAAGTTGACCAACAAATGACTCGATCTAAAAGATGACGCATCGATATACAAAAGCTAAAAAAGTATATTTGAGTCCCATACTCGAAAAGGAATGCTGAAGAGAATTTTGCTGGAGGGGTATAATCGTGAGTCATGGCATTGTGAGGTAGGGGCACCAGTTCCTTCCGTCGCCTTGATTTACCACCAGATTTAAGCTTTATGCTAGGTACCGACCTGCTGCCGGGTAGACAGACAGAGAGGGGGAAAGAGCAAAAAGGCAAGAGAGCGTCTCGATCCCATACTGCCCGCATCGTATGTATGGGGTATAACCTCTATGCAAATGATCCATTCAATTGAGTGTAAGATGTGCAAAAAGTGCATCACAGGAGGCAAAACGACCAAAAAGGCAAGCAAATATTGACTTATGTGGTAAGGGAAGCTAGTGTTTAAGATTTACTCTCTGGCGCCGTTTTGTTATGGCTACGCTTGCGAAAATATAACGCAAGGGTCATGGGTTCAAATCCTGCACGGCTCAGAATAGACACTATCGAAAAGAAAGGGGAACGGAAGCTACCTTAAAAATCCACTTCCCTGAAAAAACTTGGTGCCCTCAGAAGTTGCGTATGCTCGGAGTTAGAAGATGGAAACCGCATCTAGATTCTAATATGAAGACTTCTCAGCAGAACTGAATCGTTGTTGGCCGATAAATACTTCTCTGAAGAACTTACAGAGGGGTACGCATTCGTATACAAGAAACAGATGCACTTCATAAAGGTGTCATTTTCACTCTTGTCTTCTTGTATCGGAAGGTGATGGATGAGGACTGGGATAATCTGGAGGCGAAAAAATCGATATTGTACTTGAGATGAAATAATGGATAGAATATTGGAAAGAAGCAAGAAACAGTCGGTAATCAAACCCAAAAGAGTTAGGACAATAACTGACCCTTTTTACTTACATAGAAAAACCAGCAACCTGATGTTAACTCACCCATACTTAAATCAATACATGCAATGCTAATATTTTCCATCTTCAGTGTAAACATGCAATTGTTTTCTTGCACTTTTATTTATTTATTTCATTTACTTATTTCACATGTTTAAGGAGGGTAGCCCTTCAACATAGTTGATTTTCAAGGGGCCCTCCATTTACAAAAACTTACAAAACAACTATTGTAATATATAACTAAATATATAACTAAATTAACCTAATTACAATCCGAGTTACACGTACTATGAAAAACCCTATTGAAGACCAAATCATAGCCGGAAATAAATATCCACGATAAAAGAAAATCCAATGGCAAACACCCATCTACAACTAAACGAGACATTGTTTAAAGCTACACAGGGAGGGTGCCTGCTTACACTCAGCTGTGAGACCATTCCAAGACCTTGCACATCTAAAAGAGAAACATTTCTGTCCATTGTTGGACTTTTTCTTAGGTAACCTTAGGTCAGTTGCTGTATTCCTAAGATTCCTCGAGGTCATCTGGGATGTTTTTGTGAAAAGATTACATGTAAAATTTTGAATGAAGTACATGATTAAATTGTTTCTTACACTTTTGTCTGACAAGTTTGCTAGGCCATCCTTCTGTTGATAATTAATTAGGATTTTCGAAAACAATCAATCAACAAACAAGCTACGAAACTTGCCTGCGAAAATTCAAACTATTTACCTGGGCCAGAGGTAGGGCATTGTAGTTTGTTAGGATCATTCTGGATACAGCTCCACAAATGTTATCCATGATTAAATGTGAGGGGCTCTTGTCAGCAATGCTGAACAGCAGCTGGAGAAGGTCACTGTAATGTCTACCGAACCGTTAAGGTCTTCAAATTATACTAATATGACATAGGACACAACATCCATGCCAGTCAAGGCGGTGATCATAATTGATAGGTCGATGTCAGCATGACCAAATGCTTTGATCATCAGCGATTTATGGTTTATGACTAAGGATTGATGATTCATTACTTTTGATTGATTGATTTGCGAAGATTAATTGATTCATTATGATTGATTGATACCAGTTGACTACTGTCAATCAATGGCTTATGATTGTTGATTGGTGGTTACCCATTGATGACTGTTGGTTGCTGATTGACAATTTTCGTCATTGATTTATGATCAGTGATTGCTAATTCATGACTGAAGATTGAATATTGATGATTTATGATGATGCTAATGAAGATGGCGATTACTGACTGCCATATGTGAACACGATTCCGATCAATGAAAAGGATACTTGACAACAGAGTCTTTTCCGCATTCTGCTAAAACTCCAATCGCAAAGACTGAATTGCTGATAACTTCTTCATCCTCGTCTTTCAGCGTGATAAAAAACAGTTGCAGCAGCTGGTCCACGTATGGTAGTATAAACGATTCCATTGCTTGAATTACCTTCGAAAATCAAAATCAGTATTTAGCGAAATGAATAGACCCCATGAAGCATGTTTTTCATGTTTTTTGTCTTTCCTCTCGATGTAACCACACCTCGCGATTCCTATGCCTGAAAATACGGAGAACTAGCTACTCTCTTCTCGCTCTGAGGAAAATTAAAGCTCTTTGGTATTCATGCTGTCCTTATACATTTAGTTTTTCCAATAGCCAGTTATAGACGAGCAAGTCATCTGGGTATAGTCTTTGAAGAAAGAAGGATCAACTGATTGACCAACTTCTGCCCTTCTTTGGCTAAGGCCTAAGGGCCGTAGCCGCTGTTTCTCTGCTCAAAGAAAGAACCCAAAAGCGCTACAAACTTCTCTTGATGTCTTAACTGTACGGAAAAAATTTCGGAAAATCTGAGCCTGGGATGATCTGAAACTAGAGATGAGTTACTTTTGAATAGTTGCTAACACTGAATTGATTCTTTCAAGAAATCCTCGCATACTATAGTGGATTAAGTAAGTTCAGAGCATATCGCCTTGTTTTGAAGCCCGGATACGTCCTTATGTTGATAGTCAAAATAGCGTACCTCTGCAAGGGTTCCAACAGCAAATGACCTCTCAGAAACTGCAGAAGACTTTTTCTGTAAAACACAGGAAAATCCAGTGAAATATCTAAATACATGAATAATGGGGAAATGCTTTGATGAACAGAAGAACTTCAATATCACATGACTTCGTCGAGCTAAATATCTTTTCGTCTGATTCTAATCGGAGAACGACGCAGCGGATGATGGTCGAAACCAACGTAAACCAATCAACTCGATTTCAAAGTAAATCCAATATTCATTGGAGTGTGAAAAGACAGATAAAGATCGAAATAAGGCAAAAAAACGTATTCCCGTCAGACCTTGACTCACATTCTCAGTTCAAATTTAAAACTCTGAAGACTAACACAAGAAAGTTTGTTCTCTATGTGACGCAAGCATGGGTCCGCCCATCGCAACTATGAGGGGAATTCTTTCGCAGTTGAGAGCATCTATGTAAGATTTTCAAAGAAGGGCACCAATAGCTACCAATGTCATAATTCTACTACCACCCCACGAAAAATATGGGTCGGTTGGGAAGACTGCCTACTTGTGCAGTGCCAATTCAATACACCAGATGACAGACAGCTGCGAGATTAGAAATGGGCAGAAGTTTGCGTCTGACTGAATGTCTATCATAATACCAAATAAGACCAGATAAAGCAAAGGATTATTAAGAAATCGGTTTCAATGCTGCAGAGAAAAGCAGAAGTATGAATTCGTGATACTTAAGATGCTTCGTTTGAAAATCACCAGTGTGATCATCGCATAACGGTCGAAATACGACTATGAAATTGATGCGATCGCCTGCATCACTGTCATACGTTTCCACGGGCACCTGGGTATCGATTTCACAGTCTTAATTTGGCTGTCATCTGACGCTTCATTCACTGATGAGTGTCAGAAGAAAAGCTCTCCAGTGTGACGAAGAAATGTTTCCGCTCTTCTGAGCAATACCGGAGTTGTGTGTAGCGGAACATTTAATCAACAATACTAACTGTTCTCTTAATAAGAAGAGGTAGAAAACCATCGAAGTAGGGCTTGAAGACCGCTCCACCAACGGCTTGTGCAAGTAACGGCAGCATGTCTCCAGCTTTCTCAATCAGAATAGCGTCCATCTCAGCTTGGGATTCTTCGTCTCCTTCTTCATACGAGTCGTCACCATCTTGCTGACAAGGTATCTAATTAACAAGAGTGCATAAGAATAAATACAATGATGTCGCAGTCAAAGTTTTCCATGCTAGTTTATCTTGGGTGGCTCCACATGTCATGCCATTACCCCTAACTTTTTCGCCACAGTGCTACACGACGCTATATTAGCGCAGTTGGTTTTACATTTAGGGCAGTGAGGGTGAGGGGGTTAGTGAGGGGGGAGGGGGACACTGCCTACTAGCACCACTTGCGCGCCCAAATTTCAAACCTCTACACACTTCTCCTAATTGAACAGAAAAATGAATGGCAAAGAGCTGCATGAACACTTAAAAGACTAAACTTTTAAAAAATATTGTGAAATCTCGCGAACCTTTTCTAGAAACAAATCATGAGCTACAGAAGCGATTTGATGCGTGATCTCGTTGCTTTGAAGGTCGCCGCCTTTAAATGACTTCAGTATTTCGTTAATGGCATCTACTGCTGCCATTACACAGGATTGATCCAGGTTTTTACGTATCAGACTCAGTGCCATGGCGAACACCTTACTAGTTAAAATATTTGCTGGAAAATAAAGAACGTAGAACAGCTGTGGAGAAATCACCAGGTCGTCAACTAAAAAAAATCCTTTCAGGCAACAAAATCCAAAGGTCAGAGGCACGTCAATAAAAAGACTCAGAGACTGAAGGATAAGGCAGAGTTGAGAATGGCATTATGAATTCAATTCAGTATGATTTCTTCACGTTTTGACTTAGACGCAGAGTATGGTCGAGTTACAAAGAGAAACACTGAAGAGAGAACCACGCTCGTATTTTCGTCTTTATGCATTCATTCAGCAAGATTCTCCCGTCGTTTTTAAATCTATTAAACGGTAGTCTTATTTTATCGATGCAAGTGGGCAGAGAGCTGGCTGACCTCAACTCAGCAATCAACACTCGACTATGGAGAGCATGATTGAATTAGTGCCATGATGGGGAAATAAGCAGAGCAAATGTCAGTCGATTATCACGTAGAGTAAAGACCAGTCAACAGACATGAAAACATTGAAGGAAACCGGATGCTATTAGCATCAGCCTCAGTTGATATAGGTACCTTGAGCTAGACACGTGGATTCATTGTCCCGGTATTTCGGGACGCGATCTCCGCTTAGAGCATCGCTTAGTGCTAATAGCAAGCAAAGTTATTACGCAATGACCACTTTCTCCCACCAAGAAATGCTTTTCACATTACACTAAAGCTTTATGGACATGCAACATACACAGGGTGACAATACAATACCCCAAGGGGCTTGCCAAAACGAGATGCAATGAGATTTCGGAGAATTATTCGCCAAAAAGAGCCTGGGACAAAGTAACGTACGAAAAGCAGTGAGGGTCAATGGATTCCGAAGCAATTACCAGGATCAATTACCAGGATCAATTACCAGGATCAATTACCAGGATCAATTACCAGGATCAATTAGTGAATGAGATGCTGATTGTGAAAAATATCCGACCTGGAGCTTGGTCCACTGAATCCATGCGCTTCAAAGTTGATTTCATGACTGCAGCCAGGCTTGCACAGGCCATGATGGCAGCTTTCCTCAGATTTACATTGGAATCCTTCACAAGATCAAAGCCAAGTATGAATGACGAAATTGACAACAGCAAAATGGAGAGAAAACGTCTACTAAAACCATTACCTATTTGCACATGACATGATGTTAAAAGCGGCGAATAATCCCAAAAGAACAAGATTGTCTTGATTTTTACAAGGCCGTGAAAATGACGGCCAATGATAAATCATGAGTTCTTTATTGCTCGAAAATTGAGATTGCACTTAATGTTGCGATGGTTTGGTTGAATGATATAAATCTGATATAAATCTGGGCGATCTAATGTTACAAATACTCAACTTACATCCACAAACAACTGCACTTCGTTGAAGCATTCTTCTATGTACGGCAAGAAAGCCTGTCTGCAATGAGAATACAGCAGAGTCAAGAGATGTCATTACGACGCTGGCTGCTTTTCTCTGTTAACCAGTGAACAGAAGCAAGCAGGAGTTAAAGGCATTGCTGCTGTCAGTAAAATGCTAGCCATAGTATTTCCCCAAAGTAAATGGGTAACTCAGGTGGAGCAGTTGCCACAGTGGTTAGATCACGTGTCTACTGTGCGAAAATTCCTCTGAAATTCAGACACGCCCATTCAAATCTCTTGTTGCCCTCTACAAGCCCCCCCCCCACAAGGGCGTCACCAGGACTTCCTCCGATGTTTCGCGATCTTGACGTGTATACCAATGAACTCCCCAAGGAGGCGCGAGTGGGTGGCAATGCTAGACTAGACAAGCAACTTCTACAATATTTGATTTTCGAGATCTATTATCCATCTAAAAACCAATCGCACTTATCTACACAATAATATCTGATAAGGTCGCATAGGACAAACAGAATCAAGGTGAAAAGATAGATCATTGGTAGAATACATTGCCCGGTGGTATGTTTTCTGTATATGTACAAACTGTATATATATATATATATATATATATATATATATATATATATATATATGATTCTACCTAGATGTCAAAGGTAGACGGTTGGACATGGAGAAGGCTTTTGATAATCGAGCATTGTCCATGTCCTTTTCGTGATTCCTGCACGGGGAACTACAGAGAGCTGGCGACGCTTCTACCACTGAGCTATCCTGATACCTTTTGAAACAGGTGGTTCTTGTCTCCTTTCACATCGCGTGACGAGAGACACTAGCTCTACGTAATTCCGTGTGAAGGTCCCATGAAGGGTGTGTATGTAGTATTGTTTATATTTCATTATTGATCGAGGAGACACACAAAGACTACGCCGATGTACTCATTGAAAGATTGCAGACACCTCAACTCCAACTTAATAGACTATTGTTCGTATTTACACGATAAAGTTAAACTGGCGGATGAGATGATTTGCATACATTAACATAACATTTCAGTGTGATCTAATTAAAATGGACGACCGGGACATCGCTCAACAAGCATGGCTTCTAGAGCCTAAAATTACCTTCGGATGCTAAAAAGAAAACACAAAGAAGACAAAAAAGCACGTTGATGATCTGGAATGATAGTCTGGAAGGAAAAATAGTCTATTTTTGACGACTTCTTGGGGTATGAGCTACGCAGGCAAACTGGTTTTCTAACTCGTATGACGAAATCAATCGATTCACATTGGATTGATAAGACGTCAGAGGATCAAGAAACATGACGCACTTTGCCGAGTATTACAAGACTGAAATCTTGAAGCGATGCCAGATGAGGAGACCCCGTTCAGCAGTGTGTTTTATTGATTTAGTTGACGATGTGTGCTGAAGCAAACTGCCTCTGACTGCATAAATTCGAAATGGAGTGGTCAGGCATCTCGTGCTACCGTTGTAATAAAGGGGTGCATTTTAAGACAAGCTGCGAGTTGAGAGACCACTTGAAAACAAAACACGGCGACATCTTCAATGAAACAGGTAAGTCAAAGCCCAAGTTCCTCCCCTCATCATTCCTGGCGAAAAGGGGGGGGCGCCCATTTCCGTTTCATTGGCCTCCGGGCAACACAGCTGTACAAGCACAGTAAATGCTACCGTTGGGGCTGGGCATCTGGAGGCACTGTGTGTTTAACTCACGTGCCCTTTCCCAAAGTACTTAATGCTAAGTAGGAAAACATCGTGCTATTTTTCAAATCTTTAGTATGACTCGACCGGGTATCTAGCCCCGACCTACCGCGTACAAAGCGAGCGCTCTACTTCTGGGTGGCGGACGCCGTTAAAAACGAAATCTAATTTCGTGACTATTTCAGAGTATATTTTCAACATATCTTTCACGGTTGGCTCAGGCTGGGAACTGCTAGCAATGACAAAGCAAACAAGCACTATTCGATTCCGAGCTGAACAGAAACTAGGGTCAGGGTTCCGTACCAATGGGTAGTGAATGTTACGGACTCAGTCCAACAAAGCTTAGGGGGGAGGTCGGCTAAGAAATGAGCACCCCGCGTGGCTGAGGATGGCACAACCTTAAGTAGTTTGGCGTTCCCCAAAGCTAGCATCAGACATGCGACTGAACTTGAGTTTAGCGATAACAAGGGCTCTTGTTCGCGAACATGTCTCACTTTGATGTATCTGTTAGATGGGTGTCGATTTCTCAAATGAAATTCAACAATTTGTAGGCATCGAAGAAAAGAAGCAGGAAGAAACCGATGACCAGCAAGACAGACAGAAACACCTCATGAAAATTGTCAAAGAGGGAGAGGTGAGTACAGCAAAACTTCACGAGGATCTCCTATCGAAGCAACAGCAGATCTGGCAGTTGAAGGACGACGTTTCTCAGTTAAAGAAAGAGAACCAGAAGTATAAGGGTCAGTTGGAGGAACTTGATGCGTTCCTAGAACAGAGCAAAAGCAAGCGAGAAAGCCTGCTCGAACAGCAGCAGAAAAGCTATGAGGAAAAAATCAGACAGCTGGAGAAGGCTGTGGAAGATACCTTGGAGGAGCGGAACAAGTTACGTGAAGCAAGCAAAAGCCTCCAAATGAAAAACGAAGGTTTGGAAATAAAAGTTGAGAATAATGACAAAATGAGTCTCAAGAGAGAGGAGCAGTTGAGGCAAGCGTTGAAAGAGTTAGAAGACGCCCGAGACGAACTAGGGAGAAAGGAGAAATTGACGGTCCAACAGGCAATGGAGATAGATCAGTACGAAGGTGCTGTACAGAACTTACGGCAAAGTGTCGCAAATGAACAGCAAAAGGTAAGCAGCACGCAGATTGAGAGCATGAAGATCCAGCAAGAGAATGCGAAGTTGACGGAAGAAAGAACAGAAATTATTCAAAGGGCCGAGGAAAAAGTTCGCCAGAATGAAATATTGGTAAACCAAGTCCGAAACTTGGAGAAAAAAGCTGCAGCGGAAGAAACGCAACTGAAACAGCTTGACGAACAGTTGAGCAAGGAATTTTCGCGCAGTGAAAAGTTGAATGAACAATTGATGGTCGAGCAGAAACTGAATGACCGGTACAAAAAAAAGACGGGAGAAGTTTTGGAGGCAAAGGCTGACTTGGAACTCCAATTGAAGATAAAAGACGAAAGATTGCGGGAGAATGAGAAGCAACTGGAATCAAAGGAAAATGAGGTGAAAGCTTACCAAAAAATTGCGAAATTAAATCAGGAATTTCATAAAACCGAGAAAAATGGTGCAGAAAGAAAGAAGGTCGAAGAGAGTGGTGGAATTGAGAAAAGACAAAGTCAAACCACGAAGCATGTGGGCGATACTAATGAAAACATACAAGATATCAAGAAGCTAGAAACGAAAGTAGACTGTCTTCTTAGGCTGTGCATTCAGAGCAAACAACAAAGCGACTTAATAAGGGACGAGGTGACGAGAGCATTGGAGAAGAAGAACGCGAAGGAAAATGCAGATGTTGACAACAGTGGTGGCACCCAACGACGAACACAAGGTGACAAGGAAGACACGAGCAAGCCAGAACAGGGATATCGGGCAAACAATAGGATCTCTGGAGAACAGTTGTGCATGATGCAACGACAAATCGAAACATGCCAGAAGGTCCATGAGATGGATGCAAAACAGACGCAACGGGCATGGGACTATTTGCGACTCAACCTGCAAAAATTGAATGAAGCTCACATGGTTCTTTCTGGGCGAATCAACTGTCTGCAGTGGGACGTCGCCGAAATAAAACACCAAGTAGGCTGACTACTTTCGATCTACTGCCCAATAGCTGAAAGCTTATCAATGCTACTTACTAACTTGATATTCCGTCATTTTTTTTATACCAATGTAGCATTGAAACAAGAATTTTTAGGCAGTTGACTAGATATGGGCAGTTGGCTAAATAGGGGTATTTGAATAAACACGGGTATTTAACTAAATATTGGCACTAAATAGGGGTAGTTGACTAAATAGAGGAACTAAATAGTGGTAGTTGATTAAATAGAGGTACTAAATAGTGGTAGTTAACTAAATAGGGGCACTAAACAGGGGTAGTTAACTACATAGGGGTAGTTAAAAAATGGGGGTTGAGGAAATAGTGGTAGTTGGCATGGAAACCCCGTCAAATTGATGCAGTGCTAAAAATTCCGGACTTGAGTCTCGTTTGTGCCTATTTCTGAATGCCGTTGTCTATCCACCCGGCAGCAAATAGGTACCTTGCGTAAAGTAGAGGTGAATTGCGGCGAGGGAAGGAACCAGCCGTCCGGTTGCACAAGGCCGTGGTTCAGAGGGATGGTACCTCTACAGCAAGGTATCTCTGACGCTCACATCCAATACGGTGCTTTACCTAGGAACACCATTATCATGGGGATATGAGAATAGTGTACAGATCGCAAAAAATGAGAATAAAAGCATCGTGATGAACTTGCTCAAAATATCCAATTTGAATGTTGAGGAGTGAGTAAAGCATTTTCATTCATGCTGAATAGGACTTGGAAAGGATTGAAAGGCTGAAAAGAAAAGCAAACAGCTTACGATATATGGCGAACGAGAGAGTTCTACAGGAACGGCAAAGTGCAATCGATGAAAGGGAATGTGAGTATGATGAAGAAATGGAACGCAAGAACAGGAATGAAATCTTTGCTGAACAAAACGGTGTGATGAGTTTCGAAGGTGGGAGGAATACTGACAAAAAGGCAGAACGGCTGCCTCGAAGCAAGGAAAGGCCTAGCGATCAAAGAGGGATGGCCAGCAAAGAGGACGAAACCAAAGGCACGCAATGGAGTAACTCGTTGCAGTCTGAAGATTCATTCGATAAGAGAACGTACATGCCGCAAGCGAACAAATCTACGGGGAACTTCAAAGCGACGAATTTGGAAGCGTCGAGCGCGAAGAGCAGTTTACAGGAACTGAGGAGCATCGGGAGTTACAACGGGACGGCTTTTTCCACGAAAAGAAGTCCCAAGTCTGAGTACGTTGAATCTGAAAACGGAGAAGAGTTGAAAGCGGAGCTCTCACAACTCGCGAACAAAAGAGAACTGGAAGCGATAAAGGAGGACGCCGTGAAAGAGGCTGCGACTATCATCGACAGCATTGAGGCCGAGTTGGACGAAAACGAAACCGGCTCAAGCAAGGACGACCTTACGATCGAAGGAGAGGACGAAAACGAGGTGACATCTGACTTCTTAGGTAACAAATCTTTAGTTCCGTCATTAGCGTTTTAAATCTGTTTCACGGGAAATAACCACATGATTCCGCTTACTATTCACACAGTTCATTGGCTTACGAATATCTGCGTACCATTCTCGATTTCGAGCTTAGCAGAAACCAGAGTCTGCGTCCCGACATTTCTCTACCAAAGCGGACTTAATACGGTGGTTTCCCGTTGCCTTCCTCACCTATGATGTTTTCATTGTGACACGTGCAGGATTCGAACAACCCCTGTCTTAAGTACCGCACACCGAACCACAGCACCACACTTGCGAATATCATCAAGGCCTATAACATAAGTAGCTAACATGGCAATGTTAGAAAGTTTTAAGATCATGTTTTACCAACGAAGAAAACAAGAGATCACCGCCTTTTTAAAGAAACGTAAATAGCAGAGTGAAAACTTGCGCCCAACGTTTCTCCGTTATTAATTTGTACGATCCAAGGGGAGTTGCGTAGTGGTTTGAGCAGCCCGTCTGCTGTCCTAAAGGTTCAGTGATCTAACACAGTATGTGTACGTTTCTGGGTGCCTTCTAACCGTGTCACCTGGCAGTAAATTTGTACCTAGCGTAAGGCTGGGGGTTGCGTGCGGTAACGAAAGGAACTGGCCACCCTGCTTCACAATCCTGGATGGTACCCATCCTTACTATTTGCTTTCAAGGTCACCACGCGAACTTTGGAAAAGGCAAAATAAAGAAGACGGATAAGGGCCGGGCGAAGAAGAACAAGGAATCGCATTCAGAATGGTCGACGGAAACGAACACCCCAACATCGGGAAGTTTCGCGAACGTAGAAGACTCTGATGACAACATGAGAGATTCTGGAATTTCACAAATGGACATCGGTAGGTATCAAAATAGCAGGAACGGCAGAGACGACGGGATGGCGCTGAATGCAAAGCAATACGAACTCAGAATCAAAGGTATGGAACAAGAGACAGGTATCAGCCATGTCTCAACTCCAGAACTAAATCCTGACCGATGCCAATTACGTATTTATGTCTAAGACTGAAATTTTGAACAAAAATAAGACAGCATTAACAGAGGAAACTCCGCGAGTGTCGGGAAGCCCTTCCCCTATATCAACCTATAAGCTCTAACCTGTATGAGTCTGATATGATAATCCCTCCCTCTTGGAGAGGGGGCCAACAAGACATGATGAAAAATTATTTGGTTAATGGGTGAAAAGTTCTTCACTGGGGAAATGGACGCTCGGAGAATTAGTAGAACTGTTCATTCAAACTTGTCATTTATCATTAACTTTACTTCAAGAACATTGGTTTTTTCATAAAATGTTCAATGATATTTGATTCACAATGCTTCTTTCTACCAAAGGTTGCTTCAAATTTACAGGCGCAGGTTTATCTTGAAAAGAGCATGGCCGCAATAATAACTGTTTGTGTGTTTTGATATCCATTTCTCCTACTTTTTGTGACTACGACCGCCTTTTCCCGTAAACAGGCAAATGAAAGCCATATTTTTCAACTCCAATTCAAACATATTATCACTTCTTCTTCTTAAGATGTTCAAGTAAAAATTTCTGCTTCTAGCGACAGATACGGGCGACGTCTTACGAGAAAGCAGCCTCGGAGGTGGGTATGAAACACAGGGAGGTAGAAAAAAGAAGAAAAAGACTGGTGCAAACGAAGAGAGCAGGATGAAGGGTCGAGCTTTCAGAGATAACATTATGGAAATTCCAAAAGAAAGATTAAAAAGCGTAGCTAGTGTCTATAATGAGATCAACGGAGACACGGAGGTGGACCCTTTAACTTTTGGCTACCTCGCTTCTCTAAACGACGTATTGAGTAGCATGCAAGAAGACTGCATCGGCGATTTTTGCCACCAGAATGGTCAAATGGTAAGACTGCCGCCGGGAATGCCGGAGAGCAGGCAACGAATGGAAACGCATTCAAATGACGGCTCCATCCACTCGCAGAGGATCCACTCGTGCGAAGGCAATATGATGCTGATCAACGGTTTTCCCGGAGAAGGCCTGGCGGCCCGGACAGCTTGCTTGAGAGTAAACACGGATATGAATGGCAGTTTAGATAAGGAGAAGGAGCACGAACAATGGAGACGCTCCTTCCACAAGGATGTCACATGGAACAGCTTCTCAGATCACCAGAGGGGCTTGGTGCATGACAGAGATGGTGCCGATGGTTTGTACCTTTGCAAAAACACTTTGAATGAACGAAATCACCTTGTCTACTGTCAATTGAATCGCTCATAAGAACTGTAGCAAATGACTTAGGAATGCATAGCCTGAGTCTCACGAAAATTATGAAGGAAATTTTATTGCGCCGTATCTCCTCAGGGCTCCAAGGCGCATTACATACCTGACAACTAAAAGAACAAATCTAATAAAAACATTATACATTGTTTATGCTAAAATGCTTTCGAAATAAAAATGTCTTCAAAAGTGTTTGAATTGTTTCTACTGAGTTTGCTGCCCTTAGTGAATATGGCAGTTCGTTCCATAGCCACGGGGCAACGTGAACAAATGATTGGTCCCCAGCTGTAACCAAGTGAGTTCTCTTTATCTCAAGCAAGATATCATCTTTTGCCGATCTTGTTCCACAAGATTAGAGAGGGAAGATGCTTGTTTGCCATGAAGGCGGGCAAGCATAATAAATACGAATGTAAAAAGCAAGTAACCGTCTTGATTTCTCTCTAAACCTAATCGGCTTTATATTGCTTTACAGGAGGGTCAGAGGGTAAGGTAGACTCGCAGGCCAAAAGCGAAAATTACAATAAATGCCATGGTCGTGAAGAATGCAGACAAGAGAATGGCGAGGAATCCACAGCAAACAAAAACAACTCAAGAAGAGAAGAATCTGTTGCTAATTTGGCTCAGGAAATCCTCAGAAGAAAGAATCTTGAATTTGAATTTCGACAGGAATCGATGGCTAAATCGGCGACTGACATGGCATCAAAGAAGCGAAGATTATCCACTGGGGAACTAGACAGAATTAAACGGTTAAAAGAGGCAAGAAAGAGCATTGAAAAGTCGTCCAGGAAGTACAGCAATGAACGTCATCAGATTCATAACAAAACAATAACTTCACAGATAGACTGCAAATTTGTGAAAGCGAAAGGAAACTACCAAAACGAGGCGAACAGCAACAACGGAACAACAGATACGAAATGTCGAGAAGAGGTACGATTTTTACAAATTTACAAATCACTGTGAATAACTACTCAGAAATTACGATTTTTTCCTGACAAAAGTCAAGATAGGTTTACTGCCAAGAGAAATTTAACAAGATCTTTGTCTTCAGGAAAACCCGTTCGCAGAAGGACTCGACGAGAGCTACGTCGAAGGAACCGAAGGGAGCTATACGGAAGACTTCGACGAGAGCTATGCGGAAGGACTCGACGAGAGCTATGGGGAAGGGCCTGATGAGAGCTATGGGGAAGGACTCGACGAGAGCTATGCGGAAGGACTCGACGAGAGCTATGCGGAAGGACTCGACGAGAGCTATACGGAAGGGCCCGATGAGAGCTACGCAGAGCTACAGAGAAATTTAATGGGTCAAATCAGATCGGGAAACCTCGACAAGGAACTTGCAGGCTTGCTCCTTGGTGATATTTCAAGAAGCAGAGTTGCTTACGGTGATAATGATGATTATGGTTATGGTGATATGATTGATTACGACGATGATTACCACCAAAGAATCGATGAACTCAAGGGTCACCTGAGCAATATTCTACAGAGCAGGATTCTACAGGATCAAGGTACACCATCCGCTGTTCAAAGCCGGTAAGGCGAAATTCTCATCTTTCGTCTGAAGCTGGGAAAACCTTCGACCCTACAGTTACATATAAACTCGAGCATGGGTGAAACTTGGAATGATCTTAGATTTCGTCAAACTTATCGCTAGTCACTTGGAGAGCCCTTGAAAACCACCTTATGCCGAAGGGCAACCCTCCTTAAAAGAATTAAATATGAAATATATGAAATATGTCACTGCCTAGGATCTTTGCTTGCAAAAACAGAGTTCGCAACGGCTGTGGCTCATCAATCAGATAGTTATTGCAGTTTCAATCTTAAGTGAAGCTCCCCTCTCTAACGTTTCTCCACCATAACCCCATCCCTAACCCTAACCCCATCCTTAACCGACACCACAACGATTGCCGGAAGCATAGCATAACATTAAAAAATAACCGTTAATAGTCGGTGGCGTGACCGAGTGGTTAAAACGTCGGGTTTCGGATCATGCGAGGTCTACTCGCGTGGGTTCGAATCCCGTCGTTGGAACCCCTAACCACAAGCCAACAGTCAACTCAGCTGTCCATCTCTGACGAGGTCGGTAAATGAGTACTCAGAAGTAACTATAACTAACAATAACCCTAACCTTATCCTTAACCATAACACTAACATTGACCATTTTCTAACCCTAACCTAACAATAAATCAAACAATATCCATAACACTGTCCATGGCCTAACCATAACCCTAACTATAATCATTACAATGACTATACTTACAATTGCAACTATAGCCAAAAGCATAAAAACTATTAAAACCTAAACCACACCCATGGCAGTAATCTTAACCCCAACCGCAACGCCAACCATGACCATAATCAAAACCAAAACTCCATACTGAAATTTCTCAACATCATTGAGACGCTAATGAATGTTATCATCAGTACAATACACAGATAGCCATATCGAAGTACACTTCTTCCTCGTTAACAGCTCGAAAAATCCATGGCAACGAATTGACAGTGCGCCCGAAAAATCAGCAGGGCGTAAGGAAAATGAAAAGGAAAAGGAGAGTTCGAGGGGGAATAGAACCCAGGAATTCAGGAATGCTGGTAGTGGATATGGAAATGGCTTGCTCGGAGACGAAGATCGGAGAATTGTGCAAAGAAGATATTAAGAAATTGACGAAATTGGATCAATACAGCATAAATGGCAACTAGAAGCGTGGAAGATTGCAATCGAGAGGGGCTAGTGAACGTCAATGCTGAATTCAACTTTCAACCCATATTCAACATGATATAATTCGTATAAGGTGCATTTAGGATTTGAGTGTTTTTTTATAACCACTGGATAGCTTCTGCATTACAATTGGTGTATAAACTGGAGTGTTTTGTTTCAAAGAAGCAAAAAAAGGCTTGCAAAAGACATGAATGCTTACTCTCTCTCTCTCTCTACCTCAGAATCTCTCTACCTCAGAATCTCTCTCTCTTGGGTCCCTCTCTCTCGCTCTCAAGCTTTTGCTCCAAGCACAAACGATAATCACAACTGAAGGCCGATATAAAAACAATGAACTTCTAAACCAAATTGAAACAAAATTTTATTTCATTCGGTGAAATCCTAGGGCATTCCTTCCTAATTTCAACCAAATTAAAGGAACGAACAAAAATTGATAAAAAATCTTACTTTGTTTGCTCGGCGATTTCACCAATAGCATTGCACGTATCTTCCTTTTCGTCTAAATACGCATTCT
This sequence comes from Pseudorhiza aurosa, assembly GCA_964026355.1. Taxonomy (NCBI): domain Eukaryota; kingdom Metazoa; phylum Cnidaria; class Scyphozoa; order Rhizostomeae; family Lychnorhizidae; genus Pseudorhiza; species Pseudorhiza aurosa. The sequence goes on along the minus strand of OZ032118.1, from coordinate 9,718,987 downwards.
CCACTGTGTAGCTACAAAGCGCAAAAAAGATACCAGATCGTGACTTTAATGACGACTAGGTAGTTAACTTATCTACTGTCTATCGCCATATGGAACGCTTTTATATGGAAGCTAGCTGATGAATTAATCTCATAAAATGTGAGACTTTAAGGGCCACAGGTCGAATGAAGGAAATGGAAATAATTTCAGAAAAAAGTGAAGATGTATATCAAACAGAAAACAAAATGATTTCTTCCTTTTTATTGTTTACCGTATATTTTTTAATTTCCTTGCGTTTAGTTTTGATCATTGTAACCAATGATTTATAGTCTGATTTAATCTAACTGACTGTTCATGTCATTATCACAGATTGTAATTTATGTTTTCATCGGAGGAGTCTTTGAAAACCAGCTTATACTGAAGGGCAACCATCCTTAAAAGAATTAAATATGAAAATATAAACATAAATAAACATGAAAATACGTCACGGCTGAAGGAATGCTACAAATAAAAACACGATTCCAAATATCCCAGTCAAGTCGTGCAACCGTATTAGAAGCCTCATAGAAGGTTGCCGATACGAGTTTTGAGCCGGCACTGTGTAAACGGGAACGAAACTCTAGGAAACTGTGCCGGATATAAGATGCTCCGTTATTGTGTAAACCGGGCACAAGACTGCTTTCTTGCACCATGTATCAAAACGAGCGTCATCACCATCATTCCTTTCAAATAAGCTTTAGATGGACTCTAGATTAATCTCCTTTTAAAGATCTCATTCGCCTAGTATGGAATCTTAGACTTTTTATGGAAACCAAGCGCTCATACAAACTGCCTGTAATAGTGAGATTCTTCATTCTACAGTATGACACTGGAATGAAAGACTTCCAGCAAACTCGCACTGAAATGATACTTGATTACGAGGTAAAAACAACATAGCGAAAAGCGTAGAATTGTGAGTAAATTTCCCACGGAGAAGTGAGCCTAAACGAGTAGCAAAAAGACGTGGAAAAAATCACACGCCACTCGATGATTTGTTTGATGGTCAAAAAGAAACAAACCCTCCGAGGCGAAATCCAAGCAAAAATTAATAAAGTTTCTATAAGTACAAACCCTTCAACTTCGTCATCTTCATCGTCTTCTAGCGCGATATCTTCCTCATCAAGGTCATCGTCTAACAGAAAGGCTGGTTCGTTCTCTTTGATCTGAGACTGCAACGGAAAAAATCACTACATTATGGAGGATCATGATCAGCTGTTTTGTTCTGAACTTCTCGGCTAAGAAGAGCAAAGGTATTGCAGTGGCCTAAGTGAAGTGCATTTTCACGGGAGATTAAATCAAGCCCTGCATCGCATTCGCCGTCAAAGCATTATTGCAAAATCCACTTCGAAAAACTCCATGCCCCGTCTCTGGTTTCTGCTACGGTCGAATCGAGTATTCTATGCAGCGCCTCTCAACTGGTTCTACTGTATCATTTGATCATTCAAAATGGTTTAAAACCAAAGTTCACGAATCAACTCAAGGCAAGAAGGTTCGCATGTGTGTTGATGGGAAACCAAAGGGTATATAATTTTTCTTGAAGAATTGTGCTAGAAATTGCGGCGATGCTATTGGCAAATATCTAAAAATATCCGCACATCTAAGCAATCTATGTGAACAAACCACAGAGCGATCCTTAATTCATAACCAGTTCTTAATCAGAGTGTTGAGTTTTTCCTAGGGAAATGGATTTTAAGATATGGTTTCCCATTCCCTTCCTCACCAATGGCGTTCTTATTGTAGCAACTGTAGGATTGGAAGTCACAACCCCTGCCTTAGGAGTCCGCATGCTCAGTCACAAGACGACGGCACCAAATGGGCATAGAAGAACACGATTACACAGTTGACGTACAGATTTACATGAAAAATATATTGAATTTTCAACATTGCAAAGAACAGCGAGAAATCATCTTCTCACACTATTAGTCACACGTGTTTGGGAAGATAACCAGAAACAATTCAAAGCTGACCATACCATGAATCCTTCAAAAGATTTCAATGACTCCATCATTTTCGGCACTATCTGACTCAAATATTTTTCCATGTCATTTTTGAGGATCGTCGAAAGGGAAGCAAAAAGGCCATAGCTGGAAGGAGAAATCGTAAAATAGCAAAAAAAGTATACCCGTTGCTTAGAGATCTAATGACATACATATACAAATGCATACATAAAAAATGTCAAGTCAAAAACCCTTTGGTTTGAGTACGGCTAGTAAAGCTCAAAACGCCGTTCTCTAAACACAGTCTCTGTACACGGAATTTCCACCGACGCAATGAATTGCACGAAAGACAAGGAAATACACAGGACACTAATGAATAGAATAATGTCATTAGAAAACCGTTGCTTGAAAAAATCACGCATTATCTACGTCATTTATGTTGAGAATATTACTACATCGGATAATTACATCATTATTGCATAAATCGGCTGAGGCGATGCCCGTAGCCATACCACCCATTGAATGGTGCTGAGGATACTGGCATCGCCTAAGCCGATTCATGTAATAATGCATACACACTAATGATTCATGTTTTGTTGATTGAAACTTATCCACTCGTGATGCTGCGTTCTGTTGCTCTTAGTTGTTTACTCGTGCTGCTGCCATGCTTTGCAGTGTTTCGCTTTGTGTATTTACGCTTTATGTTCACGTCGAGGCACGGTAAACGGGTTTTTCATGGGTTCTTCTCTCAAGGTTTAACAATCAGACCTGATATCGTTTTCAACGTTACATTAATTACATCCCTGTCTACTGCGTCTTTCCAGGCTAGGTGATGTAGTGTTTAGTGCAAGTTTATTTTTATACACATGATTCCACCTAGATGTCAAAGGTAGAAATTTGGACATTGAGAAGCTTTTTGCTTATCGAGCAGTGTCCAGGTCCTCCCTCTCGATGTGACCACATCTCGTGATTCCTACGCCTAGAATTAAAGAGAGCCGGCGATTCTCCTCACTTTAAGTGAAAGTTTAGCTGAGGTGGGACTCGAACCACTGACCATAGGATCAATGCTCAAGAATCTTACCATTGAGCTATCCTGACACCTTAAAGCACGTGTTGAAGGCTACAGGTTTGAATACGCATTTGCACACCTTCTACTTGTCCAGCAGCAAATGGGCATTCAGTAAAAACTAGGGTTGAACCACCTTGCACTGCCGTGCCTGAGGAGGGTAAATTTCTAGCAAGGTGCTCCCGAAGCCCCTCCAGAATGGGTCCCGACTGTACCCATTTTTATTGCTCGGTCTTTCAATAGAAAATGTACCTGATTCTGTGCGTTGTGTAGCTGGGAAGGGCAATTAGCATGTTACAGAAACTAATGGTTGAATAGAGGAATATACATACGTGCATCTTCTCACATCAGGGTCATCTGAGTCCTCAAGCAGCATCTGTAAAAAATGTTGCTAATTTTAGCATAAATCAATAATGGCAACGCTTGACTACAAAGCCTTTGGTTGTTGGCTCGAAGCGAAGCCCAAAATCTAATTTCGATTCGATCGAGGACATCTGCTGGCTTTCCGCAACTTTAGACGTGCAGGAATCATGAGGTGATATTCTACTGAGATGAAGGACCAAAACACTAGTCAATAAGCATAGTCTCTCAACGCCCAAAAAGCTACCTTAGAATACCAGGTAGAGCATTTAAAACAATGAAAAATCTCTGCAAGTAAAATATATCATGTTAATCCAGCGAGTGACCTGAAGTATCACTGCAATGATATAGGACATTAAAAATAATTCTCCATATACATATGGCTTTTCGTTGTCCGTTGAAAGAAAGAGATATATATATAAATGAATAAAGAAATAAATAAATATATATATATATATATATATATAGCAGAAATGCAGAAAAGGAAAAGACCGATTCTCTGTTACTCTGAGTTTCGTGCGGAGGCACTCGTCAGACAGACTATAACTGAATCACATTTCGAGTTACATTGATTTTCAAACAATAGAAAATAGACAGTAACTTACCAACGGCTTCTTTTATTCTAATTTCATTTCATTTCATTCTTATTCTGATTCTATTTTTATCCCATTTACTTTTTTTAAAATCATTGTAACTCGGAATGTGATTCAGTTATAGTCTGTCTGACGAGTGCCTTCGCACGAAACTCAGAGTAATAGAGAATCGGTCTTTTCCTTTTCTGCATTTCTGCTATATATATATGTATAGGTATCGCTTAATCGGCTAGACGCTGACTGTGAACTAGATTCCAATTTTGTTTGACGCTAACAAAAGAACGTATAGACTGAACGGAGCAGTGCCCGTGCAGAATGTGCCAGTAATTTGATTTCATTTAATGTTCTATACATTGCACTAGTCTTTCCTTCCTTCTTGCATATATTGTGTATCTTATTCTTTTAAATATGTTTTTTAGATATTCATGTATATAAGCTGGTCTCAATTAGTATTTAAACATACTAGCATCAAACCAACGGCAAATAATGAATATGAAATGAAACAAATTAGACTGCATTAAGTTACATGACAAATAGCTAATATGAATAAAACTGGTACCATTCCTAGCTGCATGCATTCATCTGCGAGTTGCTTGAAATTTTTCTCGCCAATATTCCTAGCTAGAGACCCAAGGGTATCTGCAAAAGAGCAGGACCAATTATAACATTAAAGCATCGAAATCAAATTTAAAGACGATAAAGTTGCATACTATATACAATACACGCGTTTTTGAGAGAAAAGTACAATCCTATGAAGGAGTTCAGTAGTTTTCCTCATCCAATTTCTACACTAGGTACCCAATTACTCCCGGGTACAGTTCAGTGCAGTTCAGTTTCATATCTTAAATCCCTCTACATTCAAAATAGCAAATACAAAGAAGTAAAAAGGAAAGCCTAAAATAAATGCAACATACAAATGCAAAATGATGAACAGGATAAATTGCATGGAGGGAATTACTTAAAGCAGTTGCTCTCTCAGTAGTTAAACTAATCGAGGAGAGAGCACCCCCTGCCTTCTAAAAAACAATTTTCAAATAAATTTGCCTTTTTCAAGGAAATAAGAGATTATGGGCAGATGGTGACTTTGTCGGACAGCATTTATCCAATCAACTTTAGTACAGTTTTTGAAAGAGGAAAGCTTTGAGTTTTCATTGAAAAGTACTGGGAGAGGGTGATTTTATAATATCTATCGTTCCAGCATTTAGCCCCGAAGTAGCGCACTGACCTAATACCATATTGTAGCGTATTCTTTGCGGTTAGGAAAATGTAACTTTTAATGACTTGCCGTGTACCATATCGATGAACAGATTCAACAAGTCAAAGAAAGAATGAAAACAATAAGGGGAGATCCTATTCACACAATCATATACAAAACCCAAGCAATGTTAACTGGACCACGGTGGCATCAAGAAACGTTCCCGAGAGTGGACTTTTAGTAATTCTTCTTGTGGCTGAATTTGACGAAGAAAGAACTACTAATTTACCAATAAATGAAACGATCTCTTTCTTTAAATTCCTCCTGAGCTTACTTTACTTTGATGTTTTGCCGTAGGCCAAAGGCTTGAATGAATGCAACGCTTTGATTTTTCGGATTCGTGTTTTGCTGACTTGCTAGCTACCTTCCGCTTTTCTAATTCCTTTTTACAAGGGTACATGTTCTTCATTTACAACGTGGATTGGTGCAGAAGGAAGGGTTTGGTTGTGATGATAGGAGCTATGAATGGGTGATTCAGGAAAAGCTAAGCTTGAACAATAGCTGAATAAACATGAAGTAGGGAAGGGACTAAGTGATTGGTACGTCATGGGACATGATGATGAGTACTGAATGGAAACCTCACCTGAACTCACCTGACATCTCCTGACCTCACCTGAAACTTCCTCTGCATCACAACCGGGTCACATAGATAAAATCATTAAAAATTACACCAACTATAAGAACATGTTAAGACTAACCAATTGCCTGAGCTTGCAAGCTCGATGTTTCAAGAGTCGCAGGTTCTTGAATAAACGCCTAAAAGGAAGACGTTAAACATAGGGGAGATCTAGACAAGCGTTGAAACTGGGACACCAAACACATCTGAAGCTACAAAAGGCAGAAATAAGGGTGCTAGAGATCGCTGTGATTAGCTTAGGAGACAAATCTACGTCAATTAGCTTTGATTTAAGTGTCAATATAATCTTCACAGGGTAGGAATCGAATAGATGACTAGTGACTAATGACGTCGACTTTTCTCACATCTCTACACCCTTGACACAAATAATATCCCTGGCAATGAGAGAGTAAGTGAATGATCGATTCCCTGCTAGGATCAATCATCGACCATCTCCCTTGACTGGTTTAAGAACTCGAAAGAATGTCAAATCTCTCAATGTCCAATATTTCCATCCACACATGGGCATAAATTCAGAGAATCTGATTAAACATGCACAAACATAGCTACATGGGATCAATTTAATAGATTTTCAGGACCCTAATGATAACAGTACTTATATATTTTACTGATAGGTTATATTGTTAAAAAAATCGTTTATTGCTATTATTATGATTATTATTTACTATTATTATAATTACTATAAAAAGAAAAAAAAGAAAAAAAATTATGATCATTTTAACAAAATTAGCTAATTTCATGCATTGTCATAAATCACCCCAGGGTGTTCGAAATCTCCCACCTCCAAAATTTCCCTGGTTTACCCTAGTTTTATTACGGCCATTACCTGAGGTCTTTAAAATTCCGATGAGGGTCAAATGGAAAGATCTTCAGTACGAACAAAGTGTGTTTCCTATCTTTTGGGCAATGCTATTATTTCGGGTAGAGCAATATGAAAAATAAATTAATTACCTTCAAATGATCCATGATGTGAGGGAAATATGGTAGAAGCTCATCTTTGGCTGAAGATGCTTCGGAATGAATATGGAATGTCAGCTAACAGAAAATTTTCGACGAAAGTTTATCAAAATCAACCGCAAGAAAGATCACCGTGATTTTTAGAATCTGTGCAAAGTGATGAAATGACGATCAAATAAAGCCAAAATAAAACAACCGGAAAGCATCAGCAAATTTTGAACAGAAAAAAACAGGAAATGAATTGAATAAGGCCATGAACTTCTAGCCGACTTCGGCTCGGACTGCGCGTATGGAGTCCGTGTTTAAGTCGGCAGTGAACAGCGAGTCAACCTGCCGTAGCGCAAACGTTTGCATGAGCACTACAATTGAGACATTCATCGATCGCAGACTCGTGGCTTTCTCTATCCATGCATTTTTCTAACGGGCAGTTTCTGCACTTGATTTCTGCAGTTTCACACCAAACACACAATGCATAACATCTAGGTGTCCGGACAGCTCAGTGATAAGTTGCCTGCCTATTGTTCTTATGTTCGGTGTTTCGAATCAGTACTGGGTCAAACTTAACGCGGATAACTCTTTGAAAAATCAAAGCATAGAAACTGCGTGCCATTTCATCGAGAGGAAAGACCTGGACAATGCTCGAATAGCAGAAAGCTTTCCAGTATCCATAGCTTGTCCTTTAGATGCTAGGTAGAAATCTCACAAAAAACAACCAGTTAAGATAAAGGGGAGTAGATGGGAGAGAATAGTGGCAAGGAGTGCCTGATGGTGCATACCTAAGGATCCAATAGCACTTATTGCCAGTTCCGTAGCATAAAGACCCTACAATACAAAAGCACAAGTGTAATGGAATCAACACAATATCGAGGTTCAAACATTAGGGTAGAATCATGTGTGATCATTGGCGATAATCTTCACTGCAATCAGTGGCATTCTGGATTGGAAAAATTGACTACAAACGAACAAAATGGCTACATCTTACGACCGCCATGCTCGTAAATGATATTAGTAGTTGTCATAGTAGTTAGAACAAATGTCAACTTCGCTGAAGGTTGTGGGTTCGAGTCAGGCTCAATCGCGCTTCTGTACACCCCTCATCTGTACTGATAGTTGGGGACAGAACTTCATCCGGCTTCAAAATTTGTTGGAAGGCCTACGATAATTTACTAACACTCTACCAGCATTGCTGAAGAACGTAGTTTTTATGAAAAGGATGGCTATAGATATTGCGAAACATCTATTCCATATAAAGTCCTTTCCTTACAACAAAGCTCCATACCTTAGATGCTTTTATTGTATTCAGAAATGTTTCCACCAAAGAGTTGAGGTACAGCGAAATTTCAGATTTCTCTAGAGAGAATAAATGTATTTTACTGCCTTACATTGCGTTGTATTGCATTTTCTAGTATTATGTTGTGATGGTCTTGTGTTGCACTGCATTGTATAATATCTTATGGTATTGCATTGTATTGTGGTGTGATGTTATTCTATTGCATTGTATTAAATCCACTTGCAATATACTGTATTATGCTGGGATGAAATTGTGTCGCATTGAATTGTGCAATATCTTATGGTATCGCATTGTATTTTGGCGTGATGTCATTCTATTGCATTGTATCAAATCCACTGTAATATACTGTATTGTGCTGTGATGAAATTGTGTTGCATTGAATCGTGTAATATCTAATGGTATCGCATTGTATTGTGGTGTAATGTCATTGCATTGCATTTCACTAAATCCACTGTAATATACTGTATTATGCTGTGATGAAATTGTGTTGCATCGCATTGCGTAATATATAATGGTATTGCATGTATTGTGGTTCGAAGTTATTGTATTGTATTACATTGTATTAAATCTAATTGAATTATTTTGTGTTGCGTTGCAACGGTAATGCGTTGCATTACATTATTCTGTATCTTATCTCATTGCATGGTTTTGCATAAAATTTTACTGCAATTTGAAATGCTTCAATCTTTTAAGAATTTTTGCATTACATTCCATCGTAAAATGCGTCATTCCTCACATTTTGTCGGACTGTGACGAATTTTCACATCATGTATGGCATAGTATGCTATTGCATGGCAATTCACGATAGTCATTTTATCATGATTCCCCTTCAGTTTCACAACATAAGTTGATCAAAACAAAGATTTTTCTAATTAAAATCTTTGGCCCTGCTTTACCCACAGTTTTCTGTTGTACTGTATGTTATTGTACAACATTGAAATGTACTACAAAGTGTCATTTGCATTTTCCTATACTGTAACGCCTCGTTTAAACTTTATTTAACAAACGATATATTCCCCTTTATTGCATACATTCTTTAATACTGTCCTTCATGCAGTTAAGTGTATTTGATTGAAATGTACTACATAGCGTTGTCCAATTTCATCTAGGGATGAATTGTTCCAGTAAAATCGAAATACCACATTCAGTGGGTCTACCTAGATTTTCACAAAGTGATTCCAAAGCGTAGAAAAGTCTTGATAATGTTGTCTTCTGCTTCAAGTCTTCGGTGACCAAGGTATTTTGCATTTGTGATAACAAAGCTGGAATTATATCTCGATGGAATTTATTCATATCGTGCTGAAAAATCAAGCGGCCAAAACGAAATTTGAAACTTGACTAGTAATGAAAGTATTGAAAACGCGATAAAAAATGCACTCAGAAACGAAGAATTCATCACAGCAGGCCTAGATGGATTGGCCTTCATTTTCGAGACGTGGAAGAATAAAGAATCAGCATTCAGATGCTATATCTATGCTCAATAACTAGGCTGATGCATAGAAAGAGAATACTGGCATCCAAATAGTTTCACAGATCGTTGTTTGCATTGAATGACATCTAAGGAAATCACAAAGTCAAGGATATATAGACTGCTGTCTTACTTGGAAATGCTCAGCAAACTGACCAAGTGTGAATAGCGAAGCATTGCGGACAATATTCGACTCATCAGTAAACCCTAATGTGAGAAAGAGTGAATAAAAACCGGAGACGTCGCATGGAAAAGAATTTACATCGTAGACAAGGTCATCGTGACATCAACGACATAAATCGGGAACTATGTCTACAGCAAGAAATACCTTTGGAGACAGTCTGCAATGCTTCCCGAAGATGCCTGAACAGAGAAAAGGACAAAACTTCAATTCTAGAATACGTAGAGTCAGTCGTATGCAGTACATTTAATGTGCATTTTGAATTTATCATTATTTAAAGAATTACATCAAATATGAAATATGAAATAAATAAATTTAGTCTAACACTTGCCATGAAGTAAATTGTGTCAGGTGTCTGTAAAAGAAGAGAAGAAATTTTTCCACAAAAAAGAGCATGCGATACTTATGTTGATAAGAAAAAGTACGAGCCTGTTCTTGATATAATCAGCACAGCCTTCAGCCAAAACGCCAAGAGCGATGTAGCCGGCCTTTCTTTGGTACTGATTAACACTGTCCAAATAGCTTTGTATCATTGACATCTGTCGATAAGGAATAGTAGCAGTAAGCATTTCAGTAGATCGTCTATGGGCAGAAAGTCAGTGAAATCTGTAAAATCTTAATTCCAATAAAATTCTCATGCCATTTTTGGATTTATGGGAAATCGTCGATTACTGCGTAGGATCTTCGACTTTGAGCTCAGCAGAAACCTGATGGAAACCTTCCAGTCTTTTCAGGTAAGCTTATATCTAAAAATTGGCCTCCCGTTGCCTTCCTCGGAAACAGTGCACTTGATTGGAAACGTGCGGGATTCAAACCAAAAAAGTACCCACACGTCCGCGTTTCTACACTTAAGCCATTAAACAAAGAAACTATTCAGTGTTTGCCTACTTTGGGCATTTTAACGGATAAAGGTTAGAATTTATTTTCCTTTCAGATGAATAACTTTTTCGCATACCATCTTTCATTTGCAGAATTCTCTTATCATTCTCTTTTTCATTATTCATAGAAGAAATTTCTTAATCGATTTTCATACGATTATAAATGACCCTTGCAGTCTTTTTATAAAACTTCCACCTTCCTCCATGTTGTAATATAGTTATGAAGAATACATCAACATAGCAAAACGCCCGATAGCGCAAATTTTGAAGCGTTCACGAAGGAGACAACTGCAAAAAAAGGCACACGAAAAGGCATACCACTTGTGGGATGAATTTCGCAGGTGGAAGATGGAGAGCTAGAAGATCAAGAGCCTGCAAAGGGAACAAAAAGAAATCAAATATTGAAGGTAATTAAAAGATTTTTTTCTATTGACTTAACGTCGTCAATTTGTCCTCAAAAAGTCTACCTGTGCAGAGGAAATTATCAAAATTTACTAACAAAAATTTCAGAGTTGAAAAAGTACCTGAGCTGCCACTGATGGCAAGGTACTCCCATCCAGTTCTCCTAGGTCGTCTTCATTATCGTCATTTCCCTGGCTAGAAGCATTCTCCTCATCAACGCTGCCGCTTTCAGACAGACTCATCAGCGTCAACAGGGTTTCAAGCAGTGGATGAAGAAGATGCGACTTGAGCAATGCCTTGAAAAAGAAATTATTTTATCAATCTGAAATACCTCGTTGACGTAAATCGAATACATCGGTTGCCTGCCGAAGGCACTAACGGTTATTCCTACGCAACGTAGATAGATAGTAACGGTTATTCCTACGCAACGTAGATAGATAGTAACGGTTATTCCTACGCAACGTAGATAGATAGCGACAAGGAAACACTCAGAGCCGTCTCTGCTTTCAGCAGAGCTCGAAATTGAGTGTACAGGTTAGTTTTGTAAAGTGCAGTGATAAAAGGTATTTTCATTGTAAACTGATGAATAAAAGGTGAATCAAGAAAGGTATTCAGTTGGTAAAAATACCTTGGCTTTCCTTCTGCAAGCCCAACACAGTAAGTAAAGTGATTTAACCCGAATTGGGTCGCCATAATCATTACATTGGACAATCTGCAAAAGCAAAAGATAGATGGTATTTTCTTCGTCGTCTTATAGATATTTTTCAACAACTCCTGCCATGTCTCACTTCATGGCAAACTGAATAGAAAAAAATGCCAACGAATTACGTTTTGCCCTTGTCAACACGTCGGTATTGGCATATCAGCAACAATTAACAAGGCCTTTTCATACGCGCAGTACTGGTTCATGGGTTAGTTTTTTGTATGGTTTTAACACTATCCTTTGCATCTTTTGCATGATAGATTTTTTGTTAAGGGATCTGAGCGTGATGGGAGCACCTTAAGCTTGGCTTCCGAGGTTTTTTTTACACAAACAAATCATAATTAAACTACAAAACAATTTGCATTACTTATGTCATTCACAGTGGGAAAAGACACGGCGTCATCTAATCCCCACTGTACACCAACCACGCCCGGCCATACCAAGCCTCTGACACGCGACCCAAGCCAGGCCACCACGCCACCCGAAAGGCCATCCCCTAAACCACCCAAGGTGAGGTTGCGGAGGAGTGAGAGATAGTCCAATAAGAAACTAGACGATCACATGTTAGTTATCAGCACACGTGACAGCTAGTGAGAACGTGATTTGGTGACGAAGGTGCACATGAGGAGGCGCGCGTGATCTAAGATGTGTCCACTTACCTGGAGACAGAGCTCCACCAAAGCCTTCACATATGGAATGACGATCCCAACCTCGATTTCAACAAGTTCGTCGAACAGTTCTAGTGCTTCGCATGCTTTGTCCTTGACGGCAAAGAAACAAATTCGTGACCTGTTGTGTTTTTAACTAGATAGGCTAGCTCGTGGTGATCGAAAAGCCAGGTTCTCCGCGAACGATGATAGTTGTCAGAAAATCAATAAGAGAAAGAAAACAAGTGCAACGCTGATTTACAAAACATGAGCCGAGATCAGGCATTTGCTATGTTGCTTTCAAAACTAATAAAAAGTGTATACTGTGTCCCTAGACAATGCACGAAAATGTCCCACTGCAAAATGCGGCTATTTAAAATAATTTGGCTTCTTAGAAGTAGAAGACTACATCATCTTCATAACATGATCGAAATCTCAGCGAATGATAGTCGCAGGTATGGCAAAGCCAGTATCAAGAAACATTGCACAGAAACACGTCAACGTATTCTGGTCAAACTTAAACTCTTTTCGTCGGACAATCGTCAGAGGATGAAACGTTGGCGGTATATTATATCCCGGGCTCTTCCCAAATGTGAGGAATTATTGGGTAATAATTGGTCCATACAGTCGATCAATCATTTGCATCGATCACTCATTCCCACACGTTCTCATCAACATCCAGGCATAAGTTTCACACTGTAATTTCGACCACTGTCGGTGCTCTATACTCTGATGAGTGAAGGACGGAGAGACTTCTAGTTTTTTTTAGTGAGTTATGTTGGGGAATGGCAGTGACCAAGGGCCAGGAGAGAAAGATGGAGGTAGCAGAGATGACAATTTTGAGGTTTTCCCTGGGAAAAACGAGGCTTGATCGCATTGAAAGCGCTGTTATCAGGGGAAAAGTGAAGGTGGGAGAATTGGTGGGAAAGATCAGAGAGAGCAGATTGCGCTGGTTTGGCCATGTGGAAAGACGGGAAGACAGTTATGTAGGCCGGAGAGTCCAAACACTGCAAACTGGAAGAAGAAGGAGAGGCCACCCAAAGAGGAGGTGGAAAGACTGCATCTCGGAAGACCTCCGCGCAGCTGGCGTGCAGCCAGAGGACGCCCAGGACAGAGCGAAATGGAGAGGGGAAATCCGCACCGGCGACCCCACCTGATGCAGGAATGAAGCCAGTAGAAGAAGAAGAAGATGTTGGGGAAAGGCCATGGTGGCCTATACAAAGGCCCAACAAAGGAAGGAAGAAAAAAGCAAAAGGATAAGAGGAGAGAAAGCAGATCAATTTTATTGATCTTAGATTTGACACAACTATAGTGTGACACAACTATATATGTATTCCAACTCTTTTGAAGAGAATAGACAGAATCTTGTAGCTGGAGTTGAAACTGTACTTCAAGCTAATGACTGTTCTTCACTCTCGACTTATGACATTCTGCAACTTCTTTTATATGGCGATAGAAGTCTGCATTTCCAAATAAACAAGGCGACATAAATGACAGTTGAGTATATTTTGAGGAGGACAGAGCGATTCGATTGAATTCATCTTATTGTGTCGAAAGGTTTGAATTCCACTTCCCCTTCTTCACGATTTCGATGACAGGTACCTTTTCGCTACATTCAAACTACTCTCTAGAATACCTGTGTTGTGAAGTACCAGTAGTAGCGTCTCTTCATGCGTTAAATGCAATTGCATTGGGGTAGTTGTGGACTTAAGCACTCCCAAGGTATCGTATATGCACTTCTAGTATTGCACATCTTGTTTATGCGCAAAACGTATACAGTGACAATTCACTCAGTCATATCAAGATACGCAAAGGCAAGAGACAAGAAGAGTATAAGTGTGGAGATGTGAATTTTCTTTTTTTAGTGAGTTCTGTTGGGGAAATGCCATGGTGGCCTATACAAAGCCCAAACAAAGAATATTATGAGTCAAGCAGATTTTCCGGCCATACCACTTTCCTTTCATATTTATCGGTTTATCTGAAATGACCACTGCACTTTTTCTGTTCATAGAGGAATGGAGCAATTCGAAAAACGGATGATAAGACCATCAAGAATAAAAGCATACTTCATCCTCTTGTAAAAGAACTTTTACGATCTCTAATGCTTTTGGAATCAATGGCTTTATCAATCCCTGTGTAAAACGAAAATCAGTATTAGAAAAAAACTTTCCATTTTTCAGTTTAATGTTTAGGAGACTCTACATATTTAGACGAATCATTCAATTGAATTCCGTTCCGCAGTCTACTCATTAAAGCTGTACACACCAAGTACTTTAGAGTGCTGCAAAGCTACATAACACTTCTATTTTCAAATGTATGGCAAGTGAACTAGATCTTACGTACTTCTTTTCAAACCTCTAAAAACAATTATGCCCAACAACACAAAATGCAACGACTGAATTCTATTGTGCCATCCAAAATACGGGCAAAGAGAAGAAGTCACCTTGTCCTCATTTGAATGACAAAATACGATTTTACCATTTTATCAGGAAACAACATCAATACGGGATGAAAAACAGAACAACAGAAAGACAGCTTGCTACCACAAAAGTCAATAAAGAAAATGGAATGAAAATGGGTATGATAACCTTCTACTTCAAATAATCTAGGCTTGAGCGTTTGAATATTCTGTACCAAGCTACCATACTACAATTAACATAGATAGGCAGGGAAGGGATGGGGCCATTGGTACTTGATATCTAAGCACTCAATCTTACTTAATCCTCAGGTTATTACATGAGTCTCCCTTCATTCTGATAGAGTCGATAGTCCTTTTCAGTGCTTTCTGTCTAGCATCTGAAGCTTCATTTTGCAGAATGATTATTAAACAGTACCCCTATCTTTCCTCTTGATGTGACTCCACCAGTATCTCCAACATTTTCTGAATTACATTAAACGTTGCTAATGAGTCTCCTCATCACACAGTAAGTGAAAAATAAGCTAGCGGTAGTGACTTACGGCTCCGGCTTAGCTTCAGTTGTTATCCTATATTTTTAAATTTCAACATTTTTCCATATTTCAAATTTCAATTTGTAGGTTAGATGTCCTTGATTGATAACAGTATCTCTTATACACTGGCCGTGTCCACCTGCATTGGTGTGGAAGATAATCATTATATTGTCATTTTCTGAAGTTACAACGCATTTCCTACCTCTTCGTCACTTCCAAGACTTGGAACAATAGATGTAAGCGCCCTGCAAAAGGAAAAAGATACCCATGGTTCATCGAAATCAAACGCTTTTGCAAATGTGGCAAAATAAGGATCTATTCGTCTTTGAAAACCAATCAGAAGAAAAGCAAAGTTAAGCTCTATGACTGATACAAGCGATGGGAAGCACCTTGTTGAAGAAGTACTATCCTGAGCTACAGCACAAAGGACTTGGGCATGGTAGACTGCCGCTACGTGGCGCTCAAGACAGTTCCTCGAGAACTTCGAAATTTCTACCAATTATCAGCCATTATCGGCAACCCGACTTACAAGAGGTAAATTTGATTGAGTGACTCAAAAAAAAGTGAAGCCGGCTTGATGGGAGGCATAAGCAGCAGACTACGACAGCATCAAGGGGTTTCGCTAGCCCATAGCTTGATGCAATTTACCTCTAGCATGACACCACCGACCCATTTTCCCATTCATTGCTGGTTGAAGGGTAGGAGGGTATCTAGAAACGAGGAAAACAGTGGCTCAAACTTGGAGCCTTCAGCGCATTATGCTCTTCTCTAACCACTTTGCCAGACAGTAAACAAAATCAATTCATGCAAACTACTACGTGCCAAATGCACATGCAACTTTTCTCTTCTGATTTTCAGTGTTACTCGTTGGGAGAATCATCAAAACTAATAACAGCAAAAGTCAAAATGGCACACTCAAGATATAGTGCAAGTTTGCAAAATAGAAAAGGCGAAATTTTTGCAATTTGATTGAAGTACCACTAGCTGGCTGTTGGTTATGGAGAATTCGGAATTAAGATCAACACAAAACTGAATTCCTGAGAACTCTGGAAATCACCAAAGAACAAAACTTTTCCTTTTAAAAACTTTTTTAAGGGGACTTTCCAGTGAAAATTTTCATTCTGAATAAGGTTTAATCAAGTGTCTTTATCTTGAAACCGCAGTTATTTTTCTGATATCTTGTACTGTTTTCATGTTATAAGCGTTTTGAATCAGACTTAAATGAAAAAAGGCGAGAAAAAACCAAAACACAAAACCTACTTTGTGAAGCCACAAAGTATATCGCGATAAATCACGAGCATTTTTGAATATCGATATTTGAGCGACTTGCAATTTAAGGTGGCGTCAGTGCATTGGAAATTAAGTCCAGAATTTGTTAATATTCCGATAAATTTATCGTGAGAAAAACGAATGACCGAGAAAGTTTGTACATCAGTTGACATGGCAAATTAGGCAATTTCTTTTTGAGCAAATTCTGATCTCGAAACAAACTTAAACTCTTATGAAATTAAAATGGCAAGAGACATCAGAAAGATAATCGTAGATTCGAAATCATGGCACTCAACTGAATCTAATTCCCATGTGAAATTTTTTCCACTGGAGAGGCCCTTGAACAGTGACTTACTTAATCGAATAAAACGCAGCTTTCTTTGAGCCCTTTTCGTTCATTCCTTGCTCAAAGACAGGAAACAATTCCTTGTAGAATGGTTTTAGCTGAAAAATTAACAAACTTGAATTTCTTCTGTAGGATAATACCATCGGAAAAAGAATTATTAGAAACTATCACAAATAGCCTTTGTCATCCAAAATATTTACACATCTCACATGCATAAATTTTTTAAAAGGAAGTCACCGTTTTTTAGCATCTTTCAACGATTTGCCTCCATGTTACGTTCAATATTAGCTTTATAACACCTGTAAATTACGTGTTTAGCCCTCTGGGAAATTCAGTCTCAATAACAATAATAAGATAAAAGGTCAAAGCCATGACGACATACCAATTCCCCACACGCACTACAAATACAGTGAAGAAGGAGATATCCAATCTATAAGAGGAATGAAAATAACATCAAAAGTTACCTTGTTTGTTAAAGGACAACACGTGCATGTGAGGTGAAAAGAAATGAAATTTTTTTATGTAAGTTGAAAACAATAATCAACGCAAAAGAATTTTCACATTAGACTGTAAAAGCACTTGTGATATTGCCAATAGTCTCAACAACTAAAGTGCAATATATCGGCTATGTTTGTATGGCTATATATGGTAATGTATGTATGGCTATGCATGTATTGCTATGTTTGTATGGCTATGTATGTATCACTATGCTTGTATGGCTATGTATGGTAATGTCTGGCTAGGTATGCATGGCTATGTATGTCTGGCTATGTGTGCATGGCTATGTATGTCTGGCTATGTGTGCATTGCTATGTATGTATGGCTATGTATGTATTGCTATGTGTGTATGGCCATGCTTGTATGGGTATGTATGCATGGCTATGTATGCATGGGTATGTATGTATTGCTATGCTCGTATGGCTATGTATGGCAAATGTCTGGCTATGTATGCATGGTTATGTGTGTATTGCTATGCTTGTATGGCTATGCACGGCTACAAATGCATGTATAAATGTATGTATATATGTATGGGTATGTATGTTTGGGTATGTACGTATGGCTATGTATGTATGTTTTTATGTATGTATGTATGTATGTATGTATGTATGTATGTATGTATGTATGCATGTATGTATGTATGTATGTATGTATGTATGTATGTATGTATGTATGTATGTATGTATGTATGTATGTATGTATGTATGTATGTATGTATGTATGTATGTATGTATGTATGTATGTATGCATGTATTTATGTATGTATGTATGTATGTATGTATGTATGTATGTATGTATGTATGTATGTATGTATGTATGTATGTATGTATGTATGTATGTATGTATGTATGTATGTATGTATGTATGTATGTATGTATGTATGTATGTATGTATGTATGTATGTATGCATGCATGTGTACGTATGCATATATATGTGCATGTATGTATGTGTGAATTGACATTCTAAGGCTTCAACATTAGATTGATAGTATGCTGTCCATACCTCTTTTTCTTGTACATTACCAGACTGGACAGCATTAGCTATAAAAACCATGACTTCTGGCCACCCTTCATTCTTAAATTTATGCCTTGCGATTGAGCTTATCTGCATACAGATCAGAAAAATTCCATCAGCATAGAAATGACTGAAAATGCCAATCGAGCAGCATCCTTATCATTTCTGTTAATGTGACCGCACCTCACAAACCCTTGATAACAGAGAGCAAATGATTCTTCTCTTGCTTTCCTAAGATCATGTTTACAACGGGGTTTAGACCTTCCTTCAATAATTGGGCAATATAATGGCAGATATGTCCTTACATTATACTGAACATTGCATTCAAAAAACATTCGATATGCAACCCCACTAAGATAGGCCCAACTGCTAAATACTTTGGAGCAAAAATATGCTTTTTGAGGTTGAAAATATTGTTAATAATGACAAACTTTGCTCTCACCTTCATGAAGATGTCAATGAAAGTGTTTGAAAGGAGAATTACATTTCAATTTTGCTATACAAACTCTAGGCTGATATTTGGCTTAAAACAACTAAATTTTTTCAAATGATCACCCTTGGTGAGACACGTTGTGTGACAGCAAACTAAAGAAAACAAGTCAAAAAAACACATACCACTTGACAAATTGCATTCCGTACAATATGCCTAGAAAGCAGAATGGTCCATACATTGCATTAAGTTTTTTATGTTTCCGATTGAGGCAACCGATAGGTACTAAGCCACTTTAATTTCATCTCAATCTATCACAACTAAGCACTCTGTCACTTAGAACTCGCAGTTCTGATCTCTTAGCTTGCACTTGAAGAACAAACATTTCCTTTTTGCATTTATCAGAAAACAACCTACATATTCAGGGCAACTTCAAGCATATACAAGGATATTTTGAATAGTACTCTCTGACTGTACTGGTAAGATGGTGTTTTGAAATTCACTGGAATGAGAATAATACAAGCACACTATGAACTCCATGAAGAAAATACAGAGAGTACAACCATAGAAATTGCTACAAGAACAATGATTACAATGAAGATTTGAATAGTGAATCATTTTCGTGATTGGAGAGAACAAGTAGTCTACTTACTCTGATTCAGCTGAGAGACATTGAACAAGAGCACTTTCCAAACTAAGAAGAAAGCAGTTTAGAAAAAATTGGATTACCATAGGCCTACATATAACTCATCCACAAAAATTTTATTCCCAAAAGCAGACCTTAAGAAGCATAAGGTAAAAGTGTTTTCAAAAACCAAACTAAAATACATTCTGCAGGAATCAGAAAACAAGATGCAAGAATAACAGAAGATCAACTATTTTTCTTGCTCTTCTTCTATTGGCTTCTTCCCACTCAAGTTGGGTCGTCAAAGCGGATTACTCTCTTCCACCACATCCTGTCCTGGGCATCTACTGGGCTTGCTGGAAATACATTAGGTTTTCTTTAACGCAGTCTGCCCGCCTCCTCCCCTGGCATCCTTTTCCTTCTCACTCCTGTTTGAAACCTCTGTACCCACTTGCCCACCTGCTTGTCCTCCCTCCTTTCCACATGGCCAAGCCACCTTAACCTGTTCTCACTGAGCTTCTTACCACCCCTTCTATCCCCAATCATCAATCAAGATTGAACATAAACAGAAGATGGATACGAAAACTAAATAACTAAGGCATACCTGTGTTTTACGTTTGTATTTAGCTTGTTCCAGTGCTTGACTATTCTTTTCCGTAATAGAATAGCAGCATACTGCCTTACCTATCAAGGAAATGCAACAGAGTGTCTATTAAAGTCTTATGTAGAGCAAAATACCATGTATAACTCAGAAGCGTTTGCTTGTGCAACCGTCTGACCATTTTTAGAATCCAATAGATTAATTGGGTCGGTGGATAGATTAGTATGAAATTCCCTTTTTTGAAACTGGTCCATGCCAATTCAGGGTATATATTTATATATATATATATATATATATATATATATATGCGTACATGGAAATATCCAAGAGATAAATAAATCACCAAGAGTGCTCAATAGTCTAACTAGAGCGATTGACAGAATAACGAAAGAGAAGCCAGTACTAGTTTAGAACTCTGAGTTTCATGCTATGCAATCATCAGATAAACATGTACTAAATAATCTTGACCTAATGATCTCAATGAATAATAATAAATAAATAGATAATCTTAAGGTTAAGATTATTTAGTACATGTTTAGCTGATGATTGCATAGCATGAAACTCAGAGTTCTGAACTGGTACTGGTTCCTCTCTTGATATTCTATATATATAAATATATACATTTTACATTTTATATTTAGCATGGTTCAAGAAATCTGACTGGTGCAATGGATCATTTGAAAATCAGATGGCAAATTTGGTGCCCCATATCTGCAAAAAGAGCTTTCAGGCACAGTAAAATAAGACAGATTCCTTTAGACTTCCATGTTGGTATGGTTTTTGACAATAAGAAAATTCAAATGGTATTATTTTATTTTCCTTCTTTCATGGATAAAACTAATTGGCTACATACTATCAAGTATAGATCAACTTGCAAAACTGGAATACATCAAACATGCAAGGGCTAGACTACCAGCCTTGCTGGAGAATACATTGAAAAGCAACATCAGGCTTTCAAAAGTCAATGTGATGCAATTTAAAAATGCCAAGATCAATGTATCATAAACAGATGATGGTCAATACCCAGCACAAAAAAATAAATGTGTGTTAAGTCTATAAGGATGCAAAAATAATTACCGTTGGGTTGCTTGAAGCTTTCAGGACATCAACAAGGGAAGGGACAACATTGGGATCAGAAAACGCTGTTTTCAGCTGCAAGGTTCCCTACACCAAAAAATTATGTCAAATTCTTTATTCAGTTCAGTTCAGTTTAAAATTCAACGAAAAATACAATTCAAACTACATTAACATAACTGAAATAACTATACTTATGATAATTACATATTCAAGTGAGAAAATAATACTAACATAGCAATTAGTGAACATTGAATCATAAGCTGAGTTTCTCAAAGAGCTCTCTTTCAACAGGTAAACAAATTGCGGAGAAAGTCCCTCCCGTTCGATCAATTTAGATAAATTGGCGTCTTCAAACGAACAACATCTTAAATACAATTTTTTTTAGTGGTTTATGTATTTTGAGGAAAGGCCATGGTGGCCTATACAAAGCCCCAACAAAGGAAGAAAGAAGAAAGCGAATAGCTAAGAGGAGAGAGAGGTCAGATCAATTTTATTGATCTAAGATTTGAAAGATGCCAAGTTGTAGAACAATATATATACTCATGGGCTGGGAGTATGATAAGAGGTCAAAATTCAAAAAAAACTTGGAGGCTACTCGTAATTTGTAAGAAAGGTCAAAAAGCCTGCTTCACTTTATAGGCTTTGAAGGTGCATCTTTAATTTAGATTTGATTGAATTTTACGTGGATGTTTAATTTCTGATTGTGAATGTTTCTGATTTTATCCGGAACATCTTACCATAGTTCGATAACTGCAATTGAAATCAGTGATACCAACATGGATGATTGTAAGATAAAGTCAGTTAGAGGTTATCATGTACCGCAAGATGCTTATTCAAAAGCACCTTCTTAAGCTTCAAATGTGCCGTTCTTCCCGCGTAAAAATAATTTATATCAGTAGGTCGACATGGTTCCCCATCATTTGACACCTCAGTACTTCTTAAAGGCAGAAAAGAAAATACCTGTTGAATGGATCGATTATCTGGCATTGTGAGCATTACCAGAATTTCCTCTAAATTTTTTATGCTTGCCATCGTGATTTTATGCAGAATTTAGTCAAACCAGACTTGGCCGCCATTAACATGGGATCATGAGGGAGGTTGCCTCTTTTTCACAAGGAGTCTGATTCGTTGATACCATTGCGCATCTTCTCTCCTCGCGACGCCATTTTGTGAGCAGTCAAGATGTATTCCACTCGGAATATTTCGAATGGATTCTCGAAGTTCCTCAATGCGACGACAACAATTACAACACACACGGCCAGAAATGTACCAGCGATAGCAGTTAAGCACAAAGAGCCAGTTCTTAAGAACTCCAAGCTAGACTTTGTGGCACCGAATGGAAACGGTTGCGTAACAACCAATTTACTAGGTAGAGTCAATGAATCATATTTAGGATTCGCTTTCATATTTCTTAATTCTGTTAGTGACTAAGATCAATGTAATTAAAAGCCAATTTTCACGTTGCAACGTTGCTTGTTTAACTAAAATCCCATCACTATTGCAATACGAAAATTCAAAATGGTGGGCCTAAAGATGGCTAGGTAATCCGCCCTGCCACTTGTAGTCTGTTTGATCCAGAAGGAACAAGCCATTAAAGCTCTTCAAGCTAGACATAATCTCTCGTTTCTCGATGACTAGGTGTATTTCAAGCCTTGTTACTGTATTTTGTATTTCATACGGATATGGGTACTATATGGTATGTATTGCCTTCTTTAAATAGTTATAAAATTCAGGTGTCATCTATCTTAACCTTTATATCTGTGAAGGTATAAACTGTCTTTATATTTATCTTAAATTCATGTTTATTGTATTGATTCATTCACAGCTGTGACACTAGAGGCTAACTACAAGAGAGCCTCCAGCCTGTTTGTAGCTTAAACTGTGCTGAAATTTAAGTCAATAGTATGATTGGGTAAACTGGGGTGAATTTCAACTTTCTGCAGATTTTATTCTGCTGCTTATGCTCCTGAAATTTTAGCCCATCAAAATACTTTGATTTGTGATTCAATGGAATTTTCCAGCCTGTTGCATCAAGATGACATCCTAGCACATTTATTTGAAGTGGGTTTATATTTCAGCTTGCTGCTAAAATTGCTACTGTGTAGTCACAACTTTATTTTTGCAATACTTTGACCCTAATTGCAAAGTGAATTTCCAGCTCAAGTTATTTCTGAGTCTAGTTATTGTCAAGTTATTACAACTGAATCTCTCATGTTATTTCCCCAGAAAGGCTTTAATTATTATAGAGGTGCCATTTTCAATGGCCTTCGTTGCTATAAAACCTTATGAGTCACCTAGTTTGCTGGTTTTTCCCCTAATAAAAGCACCATTTCGATTTCACCAATCAAAATTTGGATCTGTAATGTGTGTTAACGTGAATTTAGGCAATGCCTTGTGCTCTAGCTAATTGAAAATCTCCCATCATTGTCATTTCAAGTTCTGGATTGCATTGAATGAAATTTCAGTGATAAACTAAATGGAATGTGCTTCACTTTCAGGCAAGACCCAAGTGAGATTCAGTCACACTGACATTCCGGTACCAGACTTTACAGAGTATCGTCGTGACAGCTCAAAGGACCCTGCAGCACGAAATACTCAATATTCTAGCCGAGCATTCACCTACATGATGTTGACTGGCTTTGGTGTTACTGCTGCCCACGCAGGGAAAAACGTTCTTGTTGATTTCCTGTCAACAATGAGTGCCTCAGCTGATGTCCTAGCCCTGGCCAAAGTAGAAGTAGATCTTACAGCTATACCTGAAGGTAAAAGTGCAACAATCAAGTGGCGCGGTAAGCCCTTGTTCGTCAGGCACCGAACACAACAAGAGATTGATGAAGTCCGTGCGGTTGATGTTAACATACTGCGTGACATTGAAGCAGACGATGACCGTGTGAAGCATCCTAAGTGGTTGGTCACCATCGGTGTTTGTACCCATCTTGGTTGCGTGCCCATTGCTAATGCAGGTGATTATGGTGGCTACTATTGCCCATGCCATGGTTCACATTATGATGCATCTGGTCGCATCAGAAAAGGGCCAGCTCCCTTGAACTTGGAAGTGCCAGTATATGAATTTTCTGATGAAAATACGCTAGTTGTAGGTTGATGTCCATCTGAATACACATATTCTGCCAACCTATTCATGCCTTGGAGTAATGTACTTAAGAAATTTTCTTCTAAATCTTTAATGGACTTGTTAATTTTCTGTGTGCTATGTTTGAATGGCTATGTATAAAAAAACAGCTGTTCAATATTTTCTTGTCTTTTTCTGTAAACTTGTTGAAAAAAAGTGAGCTATATGGTGCCATCACGATATATTTCTCCATTTTTTATTTGCTTTGCTATCTCAGGGTCATTTCTGTTCTATTAAATGTAGAAGTACTAAAACCTGTAGATTGACCTAGTATTTGTATCTATTCCCTTTTGCTGGACTAAGCTCCTCAGATGGATTGCCAGACCTACAGTATGCTTGTTAATGGCTACTTTTTAATTGCCAGGTCTCCCCAAATGTGACACTTATAGGCCTAGTTTGTGAGGGCTAGTATCAAGATATACCTTTATAGAACTCATGGTAACATTGTTGGTTGAGCTGCCAACCCATACATGGTGATAATTCCATTTCAGATCAGGTCACTCCCTTGGCCTTGAAACTGTTGGGACACCCTGGTGTGCTTATCACTATCTCCATTTTGATGGCCTCTGGCCAGCTCCACGCACTTCACCACGTCTCTTCAGGTCCACTCCCCTATGTCGCCCAACAGTGTGTTTCGGCTTTCCTCTGCCTCTATTTCCTTTCACTGTTCCATGCATTATATCGTATGCCAACAACCCCTTCTGTGTTTAGCCCCTGTCTTTTGATGTGGCGGAAGCTCAAGATCTCATCGAGATCGCTCTAATTCTTCATTCCTGTCAATGGCAGCAGCCAGCCTTCAGGGTCAAATGCTTTTCAAAGAATTAGCAGAGGAAGTATTTTACTAAAGTATGCAAGCTTGACTAATTAGCTTGCAGAGCAGGCTGAAGGGGATATGGCCCCCTGAAACTGGGGGGCTGAAAGGCTATAGCCCCCCTACTTTTTTCCAAGAAATCTCTTTGCACACAATACTAATAGAAATAAAAAGCTCCTGAGCCAAGCAAACTTTTCTAAGGTGCTAGAATTTCTCGTGACCCCCAACAGACACCCAGCTCAATCTTTAACAGTTGAAATTTAGCCCCCTCCCTTTTGATTTCATGTCGTAGGGTCTGCAAAGCCGAACTTGTTATGAAAATATGCTAAGAACCATTCAGGAAAATATGCTATCAACGCACTGTACTTTGTACATAGAGCACCATATGGTGGTGAAGAAAGCACCCTCTATGTGATATATATATATATATATTTATATAGCAGAAATGCAGAAAAGGAAAAGACCGATTCTCTGTTACTCTGAGTTTCGTGCGAAGGCACTCGTCTGTATTTCTGCTATCAGCGCTTTGTACATAGAGCACCATATGGTGGCGAAGGCAGAGCACCCTCTATGTGATATATACATATATATATATTTATGTATATATATATCTGTATCAATGTGAATAGCCTATATTCTTATTCTACTACTGTTCGATTAATTTACTGATGCATCAATGCAAAACAATGTAAAACACTCACGAAGTCAAATAAGAAACGCAACGCAACAGCTTGGCAATAATTGTAATTCTTTGTAAAAAGTAGAATTCTCGAGGAAAAGCCTCCTAAGTGATAAGTGAACTAACGAGAAAAACACCACTTTGGCTTTAGTTAGCTGTTTAACCAATAATTGATTCAAATATAGATTAGTTCAAAGTGCCATTGTAGTTACACAGCAGCATTCCAAGGTAGCTTTTTAGGAATTTCTGAAAATAAGTCTCTATAGCTGTCGGTAGACCGTTTCAAAGTTTCGCCCCCCCCCCCCTCCCCCCTTATACCGAACTGATCTTAAGCCTGATGGAAAAATGTTTTTCATATTTTGAAACATACACTACTGGAAAAATTGACAGGCCATCCTCTGTAAATACAGGATGAAACTATAAACCTGCTCTGTTGGATTGTCCTTTGTCGTTTTTGCGTGTGAACTGTATCACAGCGTGTTAAACACCTTGTAATGTGAGAATCAATTGATGCATTCAAGTAAATTATTATGGAAATGAACTGGCTTTAGGTTATAATTTGATTCTTAAACAAAAGCTATTGGTTTTCATTCAGATACATCATCGATGCATAGTAGTTTTAATGCTGAAAAGATTTGAAGGGAATGGACAAGGTTGTATGATGGATAGCTCAAACAGCTCTTGTCAGTAGTTGAAAAAGCGGTTCCATGTCTAAACGAAATGCTTGCCCAAGGCAGTATTGCTATTTTGTACAAATGAAATATACAAAGCGTTGTAGCGTGTAATTAATCAAGGGCGGTGCCAGGCGGGGCACTAGCCCCCCCCCCCCCCCCCAAATTTGACAGATGGTACGTACAGCTTGTTGTGGGCTCAGCTTTGTCTTAAGTACCTGTACTTTATCAGTATTTTCTCGTTGGATTTTCAGTTATCACTCGTAGTGAAATCGAGGCAAGTGCAAAATGGCTGGCCACTTCTCAGGTGATAAATTTTTGCGTAATTTTTTTACCTTTTCAGCCCGTTGAGGTTCCGCTCATCTTCGAAGAAATCAGCGATTCTATCCAAGCAATCCTACTGTATTGAATTTGATCTGCTTACCTGACTAAATTTTTGCAACGACTAGATCTGTGATGATGTGATCCCCTTGTTGCTCGTTCTAACTCTTCCGTGAAAAGAGTATTGGGACACGTTTAAAAGACCTTTATGTTCTATTCATCGAAGGACTATTTTATTATATTTTCTCAATAAACAAGAATAACATGTCTTAAGACGAATTTTTCAGAAAATATTGTTTCGTAAATAATCCTTCAACCCAAGTCAAAATTTCGAAAAAGATTCCCCACAGGGATAGTTTTAGGCCTGGAAACACCTGATTTTTAAATGGGTAGCCGTTTGTATCAAGCTAAAGTTCAATTTATTACATCAGGGCCCACTATAAGTAAAATTTGGTGTTTGTTAAAATTGTGAATGACAATAAAAAAAACAATAAAAGTATTTTTACCAACACAATTTTTATCGATAGTGGAGATTTCCAGAAGTTACTGAGTATCTTATGGAAAGCATTTAAAAGTTTCATTTTACAATAGAAATGAAAGAAACTTTTGAGAGATATCAACGGTTGTTGTTTGTTGAAAAAGTGCAGCATTTCTGTGCATAAGGAATTTAACCCAAATAAAAACCGCAAAAATGTGCCATTTGGCCAGCCAAGAAAGTTCTCAAGGCTAAGAGATGAAAGATCCTTATTGAGGGAACAGCTAAACTACCGATTTAAATCTCTAAGAAGGATCTGCCACAGAAGGAAATAGAGCTCATCAGAAAGATATAAAAGTTCTGGGAAAATTTTGCTCTTCTCTTTTTATAATATTTATGGTAAAAGTTAAGCCACAACGTTTTGCTTTCAAAAGAATGTAGCCTTAAAAAGTCCAAAAACATTATGGAATTCACAGGTGGTTCATTTTAATTCATTTCCTCCATTGTATCCATTTATCCAAGCGCAAGGCCTTTCATTGGTCTACTTTCAAGCGACAAATCCAGACAATCCCACCAACCAGGTGAAGCCAACGGCTTGCTACCCTGTTAAGTGGGTCCCCATTGAATGTTGCTGAAGCTAGGGGCATCGCCTTAGCCAATTTATGTTATGTTATGTTATTGTATCACAGCAACATTTTCCAACCACACACAAAGCCTCACTTAAAATAGTCTCTGCTGTGTACTCATAACTTGTTGTTAATTTCTAGAATTTGGACTTCTGCCAGAGTTGGTTAAAGGAATTGAAGAAATTGGATGGATGTATGCTTCTTATTTGAAATTTGAATCTTCCCTCTTAATCCAAGTTGATTAATTAACTTGATCTGATCTCACTCTCCTGTCAGCCTTTCGCTTTCTTCTTACTTCCTTTGTTGGGGCTTTGTATAGGTCACCATAGCCTTTCCCGCAACATAACTCACTGAAAAAAAAATTTGTAATGTAACTTTTTTAAATGTTATTTAAAACAATAACAGTGACCTAATTTCATATATTTTTTACTTTCTCCACAGGCTGCCAACTGACATTCAAGCTGAGGCAATACCATTAATTCTTGGTGGAGGTGATGTTCTCATGGTATGGTACTTCTGTTTCTCTCAAAATTATTTTATGCTATTGAGAGCTGATACCCATATTTCATAGGAGTGTCAAGTAAGCAACTTGCCAAATAGGTACAACCCTCAACCACATCCTTCCCATGCCACATTTTGGTCCTAGGTTTATACAAAGTCTCTTTTCACTGATGGGTGGATAGAAAAAGGGCATTCAGAAAATGGGGTTAACATGTTGTGAATTTTGACTCTCAGTGCTGCGAGGATCTGGTCTAACTCTGATGGTAACTCACCCCTTCGGATCTTACTGGCAGAAAAAGCAAAGAAAAGGGTTATATTTCTATTGTGTATCATGTTGAGATTCATTTATTTCATTTTCAAATGCCACGTACATGTAGTTCTATGATGAAGATTATTAAGAAGACTTATGCCCTTGAGCTGTGTGGACATGTGGCCCAATTCTGCAACATCCGACTATCTTCCAACATCAACCCAGTGCATCATCATTGCCAATCCATAAATCCCTATGCACTCTTCCTCACTGAAACCAAAATCAAACCTCTTGATCCCAGTAACAGCACCGTTCTCTCTCCTGACCTCAAAGGCCCAGGTTATGAGTTATTTTCCTCCTTCTTCCCTAATGTTGGGGTTTGCGCATTTATTTGCTCTGATGTGCAGACCTTACACCTCAAACAATGCCTTACACCTCAAACAATGCCACATATATGTAATTCTATGATGAATATTATTAAGAAGACTTTGTGCCTTTGAGCTGTGTGGACATGTGGCACAATGTAAATGCCTTTTTATTGTCTTATTATTTTCACAAGACATGCAATAATTACAACTATTAGGTAACAGTGCCGTATAAATATGTAAAAAGCATAAGCCAAGGTTTGAAAACTGAAAAAACTATGCCTGAACAGATTGAATGTATGGGTTATTTCTTTTTGAAGGGAGGAACTCTCTCAGAAGGTCAACTGATTGAAATGAGAGCCCCTTAGTTTAGTGATAATTTTTAATGGGAGTAATTCTGACACTAAAACTTCTTTAAAAGTCAGCTGTTTAGCCACAGAAGATCAAAAATCAGATCAAAATGGTAAAAGTTTGAGCTTTTTAGGTAATTGGTGCAAAGGAATAGTTAGGTGTTTGCTCATAGAATTCATGATTGATTGCGTAAGCCCCACAGCAAGCTTGATTTTATCTTAGAGTGAGGATAATCACTAGCCCCCCGACACAGGAATCACAAGGTGTGGTTGCATCAAAGGAAAGGAAAATGACATTGCTCAAGAGGGGTAGTTTCTTAGTGCCCAAAAATCTTCCTTTGAATTCTTTGAAAGAAAGCATTAGAATTTGATAATTCAACTGCCATTCAAACCTGAATGGAAGGGGTAAGCACACATCACTATTACAAACCTCTCTTCTATCATTGCTTTGTTGGAGATGTTTCCATCTTTTACAGATGCTTTCACAGGCATTGCTCTCAGGAGATCAGGGAGATTATCCCTGTTCCTCTGAGGCGTGTCAGAACCACCAGAAGCTCAACTCATTCACACCCTTTCCAAGTTTCACTGCCTAAGCCACAAACTCAGTCCCACAAATCATCATTCATCCCTAGAACATGCAACTTATGGAACATCTTGCCTTCCTCTTGCTTTCCTGAATCTTCCAACTTGCCATCGTTCAAGTCCAAGATCAATAAACTTGATCTGATCTCTCTCTCTCCTCTTAGCCTTTCACTTTCTTCTTTCTTCCTCTGGTGGGGCTTTGTATAGGCCACCATGGCCTTTCCCCCAACTTAACTCACTAAAAAAAAAAAAAGACTAAGAAGCGGTGAAATGAAGCACTAAGTACAAGAAAGGGTATTGTGGGCATCAAAGTTCCCCACAAGGGACTTAACAGGTTTAATGACCTGAATTCATTTAAATTCAGATGATTCATATACTGCCACCTCAACTATCAGGTAATCAGGTATTTATGGTGATGCAAAGCTTGGCAGTAGTTTTCAAGAGCCTTCTAGTATCAATGTGCTTGCCATGGAGTTAAATTTATTCTAATTTTTTGCAGGCAGCGGAGACAGGCAGTGGCAAAACTGGGGTGGGTGTAGTTCTACGTTTCTTTAGCAAACTTCTAGATTTAATGTAGTTGAATTAAGTATCTCTTTTTTTGTTGGAAACAGGAATGGTGCTTTGATTTGAGGGATAAGAAAGGTACTTCACATAGCTATAAATAATGGAAGTTCTGATTAGTTGGATGGAGCAGTTTCAGTTTCAGTTTCAGTTGTAGATTGAGGCACATTCAATAATACAGACCAATTCAAGGATATCGCTCCCTAAGAAGCAGGTAAAGTAGGACTAATATGAGGTGCAGGAAACAGAATTGTGGGACATTTTGGAGTCATGTGATGGATCAAAGTAGATTCTGACAATGATGTTGTTATTGATAATGATGATTATAAATATGATGATGATGACAATGGTTGATAATTGATGATTGATAATTGAAGATGATGATGATGATGACAATGGTTGATGATTGATGATTGATAATTGAAGATGATGATGATGATGATAATGATGGTGATGATGTCGATGATGTCGATGATGATGATGATGATGATGATGATGATGATGATGAGGATGATGATTGTGATGATTGTGATGATTGTGATGATGATGATGATGATGATGATGATGATGATGATGATGATGATGATGATGATGATTGTGATGATTATGATGATGATAATGATGATGATGATGATGATTGTGATGATGATGATGATGATGGTGATGATGATGGTGATGATGATTGTGATGATGATGGGGATGGTGATGACGATGATGATAGTTGTGGCAACTGTGAGAAAGGCATCTAGCTGTTTGATAGAACCCATGATAGAACCCATGATCCTAATCCATGCCAGAGCATACACGATATGGGTATGGATGAAAAACCCATGATACTGGCGACCCTCTTTCTTAGGATTGAAGCCAGAAGAAAACGGAGATACTTTAAAGATATTACATGACAGAGTATTAAGCTTGAAAAGACGTTAAAAATATTGTTTTCGTTTTGAAATTTGATTCATTTAAATGTTCATGTTGGTTACTTGTTACACACATGTTGCCGCAAGCTTCCCAATGTCATTTGTAGGCCTTCTGCTTGCCTGTTATCCAAATTGCTCACGAAACACTTCGGGATGCCAAGCAAGGAAGGAAAAGCCATACCAGTCAAGGTAAAGCACAGTCTAATATACTTGTAGTCTTACTTAATATGAAGATATCAGTGTCTTTGAATTGTTGCGATCTCGTACAATTTCGATTTACTTTTAGCGACACATCTTTCATGCATTGAGGTTAATGAAACAGCATGCAATATGTGTGTGATATTGTTTCTGTATTTGCGGTCTTTGAGAATTGGCTTTGCAAACGAAGGAGGGAAGGGTCAGGCAGCATGTCCACGTCATCTGCGTGTACACCTATTACTTACGCCTTCAATGATGGAGAAGAAAGTCTGTGAGCCATGCAGGTAACGCCCTGTGTGGTGTTGGAGGTCGGCCAGACGTGCATCAATGCGTCTTTTTAGCGTCGCCCTCCTGCCTTTGTCGTAGTTATTAACTAACTGTAAGCTAAGACAGCGGGAAATTCATAGCCAGTAAATGACAGTATCAACTGCTGAGTATTTGAGCAGGCGGAAAACGATGTTAAGAAAGGAATAGCATGAAAGCGTTTTCCCCTTGACAAGTTATCTGGCATTTCAATCTGTTTTCTCTGATAAGTTATCTGGAATTTCAATCTGTTTTCCCCTTGATAAGTTATCTAGAATTTCAATCTGTTTTCTCTATTAAGCTATCTAGCAATTCAATATGATTGTATTTTATTGTCTTGCATTATGTATTCGTCTGACTATAACTGATATTTCTCTTGCTATTCATGACATGTGGCTAACTTTTAGCAAAACCTTTCTTTTCTTTAATTGAACTCTCATCTTGAGATGAAGCTATCAACTTAATTTTTTCAAGGACAAGAAGTTGTGGAGTGGAAAATGAATCTTAATGACCGAGAGCCAGCATTCGGTATGCTTTATGAAGTTTCCATCTATTCAGCCAAGCTATTTATTTACGAACAGAAGAACATCGGTAGAATATTTGAAAAAATGTTCTGCATGATTGGAGGGTGCATAAAGATCATTGAAATATAGCCGGAAGTAGACATTTATTGTGGTTTAATTCATCAAACTGTTTTTAAACTTGATCCTAGATTGTTTTAACACACGATATAGTTTCCTTGCCAAGATCATTGTCTTAAAAAATTCACCCAAATCATGATACACGGCCATTTTCGACTGAAGTGATTGCATTCAATTCTAGCTATTGATGAGGCTGGTCTTTTGTGTCAGTCAAGAGAGCATACGAAGTGGCAGGGTGCAAGGGCAACTTTCGGCGTAACGACAGGTGAGAATTTTGTTGTGGTGCAGTTTCTGTGGCCGTCTTGTAATTACCATTGCTGCGTCAAATTATTGCTACTAGATCAGCCAGATACGAATCACATGACTTTGTTCAATTCGTCTGTCAACAAAAAGTCTCAAAATCTCAACAAAGAAATTTGTATCTATATTCTTAGCTTACATTGATATAAATATGCAATGATATATAAGTATAAATGTAGCATAGCGAGAGACAAAAACCGATACTAGTTTAGAACTCTGAGCTTCATGTTTCACAATCTTCAGGTAAACATATACCACATGTATAAATCGCTCTAGTTCCACTATTGAGCACTTTCGTTAATTTATTCCTCTCTTGTCTCTTGGACATATCCTTATGCGCACGCAAGTATAAATATATAAATATATATATATATAGAATAACAGAATAACGAGAGAGAAACCAGTACTAGTTCAGAACTCTGGGTTTCATGCTATGCAATAATCAGCTAAACATGTACTAAATAATCTTATATATACATGAATGTATATATATATACTTTTTTTATATATATATAAAAAATATATATATATATTCATGTATATATAACTCTATAGTCTGTCTGACGAGTGCCTTCGCACGAAACTCAGAGTAACAGAGAATCGGTATTTTCCTTTTCTGCATTTCTGCTATCAACGCTCTGTACTTTGTACATAAAGCACTATATGGTGGTGAAGACAGCACCCTCTATGTGATAGCCTCACGGATGAAGCCCTCTACATCTATCTCTCACGGATGAAGCCTTCACAGGGCGAAACGTCTGAAGTAATCTATCAATAAATTTGCCTTAAAAAGTAGCCTATTTTATATATTCATATAAATATGAATATATATTTATGTATGAAATATAAATATAAATATATATATTTATATATATATTTATATGTATATATGAAATATAAATATAAATATATATATTTATATATATTTATATGTATTTATATGTATTTATATGCATACATGTATCTGAAATGAAGATTTGGGTTAAAAGTCCTATCGAGCGCAACTGATCCCATTGTCTAGCATTAGATTGATTCTTACTTGTATTTTTGATCATGTATGTCAAGATGAAGAAGACTCAATCAGTCAGCAATGCTGGATTGGATTCGAAGTTTATCAGCACCGGCCTTGTTTTTGCGAGGCGTTCATTCGCAGTTTTTCCTAGATATCTATCTGACTGGTTCTTCTTTCGGCCTATTATTTCATTATTGCTTTTGTAGGCAAATGGTATTATGAAGCTACTGTAACAGATGAAGGACTTTGTAGAGTTGGATTTTCAACCGGAAAAGCCACCTATGATGTTGGTTGGTATCAGTTTTTATTGTGTTTTTAGTAAATTTTGTTGGGGAAGGGCCAGCCCCAACAAACGAAGAAAATGAAAGGATATGAGATCAGCTTTATCGATTTTAGATTTGAAAGAGGGGAAATTGTATGATTCAGGAAAGGAAGAAGTATACCAGATGTTCAATTAATGATGATGATGATGATGATGATGATGATGATGATGATGATGATGATGATGATGATGATGATTATGATGATGATGATGATGATGATGATGATGATGATGATAATGATGATGATGGTGATGATAATTATGATGATGATATGATGATGATGATGATTATGATTATGATGATGGTGATGATGATGATGATGATGATGATGATGATGATGATGATGATGATGATGATGATGATGATGGTGATGATAATGATGATGATTGCAATTATTAACCAAATTTGTACAGGTGAACTTTTTCACGAAATGAGTTGCTGCCATCAACCCAGGGCTATCAACCTAGTTTATCAAACTACTTTGTTAGCATCAATGTAATCTCAAGAATTATTCATAAATTAATTCTAAAGAAACTTCTGCAAGTCAGAGTCACTGTAACAGTATTGATATTTAACTCAAAGTTTTTCCAAACTTTGCTGAATATTTTTGCTCCCTGAGCTGCAAGCGTTTACCATGGGTCTAACTTCACGCCAATTGGCCCTTTATAGGGACAGATAAAGAAAGCTTTGGTTTTGGTGGAACTGGCAAAAAATCATTCAGCAGACAGTTTGATTCCTATGGAGAGGTAACGTGTTGGTTATCAGTGCTTCATAAGAATCTCACAAAACACCATACTCGAATGCTTAAACCGCTTACATCAAGTACCTCTTAGTTGAAGAGACTTCCGGCATTACCTTTTCTACCTCGGCGCGATAGAAAATAGGCCATCAAACACTGGCTCAAGTCCTGTGAAATTCATTTCACCAGGCGATGACTTCATCCCACATAATGAAAGCTTATTCGTGTGATTCCTTCTAGCTTGGATGTTTATTGCGTATTGCTGATCTGCAACACAGATCATAGTAAAAATGTTCCTGCAGAAGTGCTCCAAGATTACGGGGGAGGTAGACTTCTAAGAATTACACTGCACAGTATACTCGATTTTAAGCTTAGAAGGTAGAGACAGAGCTCTGATATTTTTCTAGGAAGTGGATTTCTTGAATTAAACTGCACAGCAGAATACACGATTCCAAATTGAGCACAAACTATATGGAAAGAGCTCTAATTTCTACATCAGGCTGTCAATTTTTATAGTTAGGCAGTTTCCCATTGCCTTCGCACATTTATTGTTTTCACTGCAAACGAACCTGTCCCCCTGTTTTATGAGTTCAGCGGCTGAACCACTTAATTACAGCAATGTTATTGATATCAAATGTGAAGATGAGAAATAGAAAATGACTGTCATTATTAGCATCTCTTTTGGTGGCTTTGATGCCTAAGTCGTGAGTGAAAGGCTTTGTCCGATGCCCTATAATGTTGAAAGCGACCCTGCTTTCTGCTTTTTCTAACGCAACGAGTTTCTAGAATATATCTTTTGCCCGAAGCAGTGGAAAACTCACGAAATCATCAATGCACTTCGAAACCTAGTAGTTGCGAGAAATTATTCTTTATCCTTGATTTTTGTTCGTTTCAGCCGTTTGGGTTCAAAGACACCCTTGGATGTTACATTGATTTAGACGACCACACCATAATGTACAGTAAAAATGGTTGGTTATCAACAAATCTGCCTGCTTTTCTTCTGAATGTATACGAATTTTGGCATTCGTGACTCAAAGACTACGCCATCCGAGTCCTTTGTTAAAGACTACGTCATGCGAGTCCTTTGTTAAAGACTACGTCATGCGAGTCTTTTGTTAAAGACTACGTCATACGAGTCCTTTGATTGGCAACCTGTGTAGCTTTTTTCATGAAGACGTTCATCCATCTCATCGTGTTATAGTTTGAATGGCTTCGTAAACCATTATCAGCCATGAATCAAGATCGATTAGGCAACGACGATTATTGACTGTGCTTGTTCATACCTGAAGGGACGACCCAGGGAGTGACACATGGTATATGGATTTGAGTTGAATTTCTTGGCAAATCGAACATCCAACTATAGCTACCGTCTTCGTTTTTGTCTGGTGCTTAATTTGGCAGAAAGTGAAACTTTTTATATCTCCTTGTAGGAAATCTTTTAGGCCGAGCATTTGATATTCCAAAGAATTTGCGGGGATCATCGTTCTTTCCCTCCGTGACACTGAAGGTATGGTTTAACTATAATTCATGTAGAGAAGATCAGTTGGTAGACGCCTTTTTATACATAGATGTCATGAAATTTCTACTGTGAGTGCTCAAAAAATGTCGATCTAATTTTTTGCAGAATGCTGAAATGAAATTTAACTTTGGAGATCAGCCATTCAGAAATGATCCTAAGGTGTGACGGAGTATTTTATTTCCATGTAATAAGCCTGAGAAGTAAGCCATGTAATATTTCGGTGCTAGAGAAGTGCTTTGGCAAGGGGAAAAAAGACAGAGCGAAAAAAATCGAAGGAATTCAAAATATTCATTCATTCAAACCCTTTCCAAGTTTTGCTGCCTAATCCACGAACTTCATCCCACAAATCATTATTCATCCCTAGAACATGCAATTTATGGAACGTTTTACCTTCTTCTTGTTTTCCTGAATCTTACAACTTGCCACCGTTCAAATCTAAGATCAATAAACTTGATCTGATCTCTCTCCCCTCTTTGCCGTTCGCTTTTTCCTTCCTTCCTCTTTTGGGGCTTTGTATAGGCCACCATGGCCTTTCCTCAACACATATCACTAAGGAAAAAAAGCAGCAGCTTAGGTGAGAAAATGTCTTCATCCGTGAATGTCTACAATTATTTATCGTTTCATTATTTAAGCTTTGTAATGCCACTCTTCAACAACTCGTTATTCTCATCTTGACTTCATATTGTACATATTTACTCTGTTTATTATTGTAATCATGATTTGCTTCGTAAGGCTGGTCACAAGGCGATTTCTCAAGCACCGAAGGACACATTGAAAACCTCTAAGAGAAGTAAGAAAACGTAAACGCATAGTTTTCAATACTTTGGCCATATATTGCTCTGCCCTTTGGTATCTAATTCCATCTAAAGTCATTCAGTCCTTTCCTTGCATATCTTATCTTATATTTTCTTAGCTTAGCTTTTTTCCAGCTATCCCATCATCTCCTATTCTACCATTTCATATCATATCATATATCATATATCATATATCATATATCATATCATATCATATCATATCATACCATATCATATATCATATCATGTATCATATATCATATATCATATATCATATATCATATCATATCATATCATATCATATCATATCATATCATACATATCATATCATATCATGTATCATATCATGTATCATATCATGTATTATATCATGTATCATATATCATATATCATATATCATATACCATATATCATATATCATATCATATCATATCACATCATATCATATCATATCATATCATATCATATCATGTATCATATCATGTATCGCATATCACATATCATGTATCATATATCATATACCATATACCATATATCATATATCATATATCATATATCATATCATATCATATCATACCATATCATGTCTCATATATATCGCATCATATCGAATCCTTTTCTTTTTTTTCTTTCCTATCCAGCCCTCTCCCATCTTATTCTATCCTGTCCTATTATACCCTATTTTATCTTATCCTACCCTATTTCATCTCATCCTACCCTATCATATCTTATCCTATTCTATCTTTCCTTTTCTATCCAAATCTAGGATTTTTCCTGTCCAGTCAGTTGGTACTATCAATTCTCATGTACTACCTTCATTGGCAGAATTTCCTTCTCTTTTAGAATTTCCCTGTTTTGAATATTCAATAGGAAACGAAATAATAAAGAAATGAAATAAAATAATTTCAAATCTTTATACTGGATGAAACAATTCAGCTTTCGATTAGCTGCTTTCATTGTGTGTCCAGTGCTTGTGCCTTCAGAGTTACTTCAGAGTACTCATTTACCAGCCTCGGAAGGACGGACAGCTGAGTTGACTGTTGGTTTGTGGTTCGTAATTCCGATGACTGGATTTGAACCCATGCAAGGAGACCTCACAATATTCGAAACACTGCGCCTTAAACACTCGGCCACTACATCACTAGAAGTTTAGAGTTCGCTCGCAGTGTGTCTTATTTCCTCTTCTCTCTGCCCAGGTTGTGATCAAACGTTTTCATGAATATTCTTTATCAAGTAAAAGCTCTAGTCCCCAGAGAACTTTCCCATCCTTCAATCTCTCCTACCCGAAGAACAGTCCTTATGTTCATACAGAGTGATATTTTCATTTTTATTTTACTATCATATTATTACCAATATAAATTTCAAACTTATTGTTGTTGGTATGATGTTCTATTTCAATGCAATAACTTTCTTCGCTCTATGTTAGCTACTGCTTCGTCTACAAAGTTCACGAATATATCATCACCATCCTGTGTTATAATGGAGGTACTTATAGTTAGTTT
Organism: Pseudorhiza aurosa; assembly: GCA_964026355.1. Lineage (NCBI taxonomy): Eukaryota > Metazoa > Cnidaria > Scyphozoa > Rhizostomeae > Lychnorhizidae > Pseudorhiza > Pseudorhiza aurosa. Next base: position 9,680,211 of record OZ032118.1, on the reverse strand, counting down.
GCCTGCTCTGATTAGCTAATCAATTTCTTAATTAGTTGTTTTGACCGTACATTTGACCGTTTAACCGTTCACCTTAATCAAGCCCATTTGCGCCAGATGATTTTTTCAAACTTCCCTTCATGAGAATACCCTAGTAACATAGAGTTGCAAACCGCACTGAATGTATGGTTTACGATCGGTTACTTGAATGGAAACAAGCGGAGAAGAACTGGATGAATCGGGGAAATGGTTCAATGGCATTAGTTCAGAAGCCTTTGCTTTGACGACAGACGTTGATATTGATGATTTTGAATGATTTTACGTCTGGGCCGATCCTTTTTCAAAGCTGCGTCTCATAGCTGCATGCGTTCACGTTCCGTTTCCGTTTTTATTTCTCTCGTTCTTACATTTGATGCTGAAATTATTCTACTTTTTCATTTAGCCTTCAAGAGAATTGGCAATCCAGGTAAGAATTCCATTGTTTTTTTAAACTACGCCTCGCCATAGAAGAACACCAGAAGTAAGATGATCATTCAGATTGCAGACTGCTGTCACGCGAGTCAAGTATAAAGGGGATTACATAATAATGATAGCAATAACAATAATGATAATAATAATTATATTGATCAGTAAATTGAAGGAGAGAACGGAAATATAAAACAGAAAAGAGTAGATTGAATTGATATGGACAAAAAAGAGACAGCTTATAATCTTAGGCCACGGGAGGTAGCTTAAAGACTGAAAAAACCTGTGATAGCGTCTAATACCATGTGAAAATTGCAATGATAATCAAGATCTTTACATAGGTTGTACATTTCAATGTTACTTACATCTATTGATTGTCAAAATGAAATATTACAAACCTAGATGTAATAATTTGGTTTTGAAACTTCAATTCACTAAGCATAATTAATATCTGCAATCATACACCTCTGTAGTAACAGGTAGAGTACAACTGGGCTATCTAATAATGATGATAATAATAGTAATCCTTATAATAATATATTTATACAGGTCACCAGATTCAGCGTAATAAAGTTGCTATTAGACTGGGACCTGAAATACGAATGATAAGACTGATAAGAATGGTTAATCAAACTTTAAAAGCAGTTATAAAAATCTTTTGGATACAATTTCAAAGGTGTATTGTTTTGAGTTGACTTATCACTTTTAACAAAAATTAGACCAGCTATCTTCTATCGTTGCTTTCCTTATCCGCAATTTTCTGCTCTAGAAAAAGATGGCGTTTATTTTGTTGTTGTTGCATTTTTACATGCACTTTTAGCTTTTTGAATTGTTGCATAGAAAACAGTATGGCAGACAGCATCTTTTTGTCGCAATTTGTTATCAGAAATCTAAACAGCTGTGTCGAAAACATCTCTGTTCTGTCCTTCGTTCTAGACCAACGAAAACATCAAAGAATTTAAGAAGTTCATTCCGGACCCAAGACCATCGTATGCTAACTTCATTTCACTTCACTTCTCTCATGCTTTGTATCAAATTCTAGTGTATTGTGTACTGCAAAGGGTTGATTGGAGACGTTCTTAGGGCTGAAGGCCCCGTGTTGGAGCAACGGTTCTTACCGTTGATGAGTGCCCTCATCTGCTCACCCTGCAGTAAATGGGTACCCAGCGTAATCCTAAGGTAATGTACAGCTTGGAAAGGAACTGGCCACCCTACCTCACATTGCCCTTGGTCAGGATGTCTAAAAAAACTAAAGATTGTGGTACACTTAAAAGCATTTGTAGGACTGGTTTTTGTGAATTCCTTCGGCCCTTCCACAGCAGCCACGATATATAATTCAATGATGATGATGATGATGACTGCAAATCTGCCTGAAGAGTCATCATCCACTATGTTTATTACAGAGGAAATGTGGCTGAGACCTTAGAAAAGATGCCTTTCTGTAGAACAGTGCTGGGTTAGGAAGCTCTTAATCTCATTTAAATCAGTTACAAAAGGTAATAAAGTGAAGGTGCTCCCAGTGCCCTTTCGAGTATGGGATTCGATTCCATTTTACTTTTGCTCATGAAATGGTTCTGAAGCATGCTTGCATAACATGGATCAATAAACGCCTTACGCTATAAGAAACTAGCAGAAATCGTAGAGATTATTCCCAGACTGGTCAAAACAGATTCTAGTCCTTGTGAAGAGCAGGTAATTAACAGGGAACAGGTAACAGGTATCCTAAGCCAAGGCATTTTGAGGTAGGGTGACTGGGCCCCTACTTCACCACACTTAGCCCCCATTACTTAAATCATGCCAGGTGCCCTAAAGATGCTAGGTGGAGGGATCAAGGACACTATAATGCTAGGTGGACAGAAGCGGAAACAAGTGTGGCTCGATTACGAAACCTTCTGCATGATAAATGCGTGCTGTTACCACTATGCCAATGGTCCGGCTCTGTGGCAGAGTTGAGTCACTTCCGTGAACTTTGATCTACATTCGTGTGCTGTTCTGCTCGCCAGTGACTCCGTTTTTGGAAAAGTAATTCCTTGCGTGACGTTGCCTTGCAGGTGTACTGTGCTTGTAGGTGGCGCTGATGCGAGAGAGATGATAAGAGACCTTGAGAGCGGGGTATGTATGTTGCTCTATGTAGTTCAAGGTGCAGTTGAGACCAAAGCTCAAAGCGAGCGTCGGCAGGGTTACCAGCGTTATTCCTCGCTGCATTTTGTCCCCAGCTTTACCCCACGTGTCCGACTGCTGCTGAAGGAGCAGATAGAGGGCATCCAGAAGCGCGATCAAGCGTGTCTCAAGCCTGCGATTTTTCAGCACAATACACATATGGCCTAACTGCTATGCATGCAAACTAACCCTTTGAATTAAGCATCGTTTTCTCAACACAAACCGTGGGAAACAACATGTACCGAGTATTCATCGATGCTGTTTAGAACGCCGCAGTTTGCATTTCGACGTCAGATTTGAATTGGCGGAAATATGCATGATTGTTCTCGTAAAAATTCCCCATTTCGGAAGGAATGTAGTTTGAAAGTTTTCATGCTGTCATTTGGATTGAAACTGATATTAAGTTGCCATGGTCGAAACTGAATATTGCACGATGGTGCTTTGATAATTGCTAATATTGCACAAAGTAGTGGACGGATGGTTTCATTACACGAAAGCTAATTTCGTTTAGGCGCGAAGATAAGTGAGTGATGAGGTGCGTGCTGATTGCGACTTGTGTCCATGGTTCGAATCCATTTCCAGCTTAACTGTTGCTTACGATGAGAAGAGCCCTAGTTCTTTGAGATGTTGTGTGCATTGAGAGAGAGAGAGAGACCCTGAGAGAGAGAGAGAGAGAGAGAGAGAGAGGAGAGAGAGAGAGATGAGAGAGAGAGAGAGAGAGAGAGACTCTGAGAGAGAGAGAGAGAGAGTGAGAGAGAGAGAGAGAGAGAGAGAGAGGAGAGGAGAGAGAGAGAGAGAGAGAGAGAGAGAGAGAGAAGAGAGAGAGAGAGAGAGAGAGAGAGAGAGAGAGAGAGAGAGAGAGAGGAGAGAGAGAGAGAGAGAGAGAGAGAGAGAGAGAGAGAGAGAGAGAGAGAGAGGAGAGAGAGAGAGAGAGAGAGAGAGAGGAGAGAGAGAGACTGAGAGAGAGGAAGAGAGAGAGAGAGAGAGAGAGAGAGAGAGAGAGAGAGAGAGAGAGAGAGAGAGAGAGAGAGAGAGAGAGAGAGAGAGAGAGAGAGAGAGAGAGAGAGAGAGAGAGAGAGAGAGAGAGAGAGAGAGAGAGAGAAGCAAGAGCCAATGAGGTGGCATTGGGGCATTGTTTGACAAATGTAGGTTTTACGGTGTCGAAATGGCAGCCTCTGAATGTAGGGTAGAATGCTTGATAAATTAAGCTTTTCTTTCGACACAAATCAGTGTATGAAGCGTCAGAAAATGACCGAGATAAGAGTATGAAATCTCGTAATTTCTGCCTACCCTGTCGGACAGGAGTCACATGAAATTGAGTCGTTGCGAGGAGCAGCTTGTTACAGAGGTACTCTCATGCACCACAGTATGATGAGGTTGGGTGGGGCACTTCCTTGCGTCATCAACCTTCTTCCCTTGCTCTACGCAAGGTGTCCATCTTTCTGCTAGGTGGACAGATGGATGGCACCCAGAGCGAGAAGGCGTGAATGGAACAAAGGGAGTGTACAAAAAGAAACACCGTCCAGGTGAATGAACCTAGTCACCTGGATTGGCAATTCCAGAATAACCAGTGGACGATGTTTTTTTTCTAAAACTGACAATTTCTTTTAGATTGATATTGTCACCGGTACTCCTGGAAAGCTTATTGATTTCATATCTACTGGAAAGCTGAAACTTGACCAAGTATGTATTCCGAGAAAGTTCGTTTTAATTTCAATTTTATTCTGCAGAAGATACTATATTAAAGATCACCTGAAATTACTGCGAAATGTTTCAATAATATGAAGTCGATTGTGTCGAAAGAAAGGACAGACAGAAAAGTGGTTTTTCATTGTTACCCGTCAAAGCACTTTTTCGTGATGAAAACGACTCTGGAAAGGAATGACCCAATCTAAGTTAAGGGGTTGATTCTTAACTGCATCGTGATTATTGTTTTTAGGTCCTTGGCATTTTTCCCTTCTTCGCGCGCATTGACCCCTCCTTGCCCTTGCCTCCACTCTATCTCTCTGCAGTCGGCGCTTTCAATGCATGTAGTTAACAAACTAGCTAAGTGTTAACATTGTTGTACATTTCAAAATTGAAGAAGCGACCGAGATATTTAAAAGATTCACTGTTTTAACGGTAGGAACAAGAGTGGAGTTAATGAGGACTTTAGGCTGAAACTGAAGAGCATGTTGAAAGTTTCTTAATTCCAAAAGCATATTTGAAAGAAAGTCATGAGCATCGCTATTAGGTGCACGTATTACGTATGCTGTCGAAGGAATGAAACGTGGCCTAATCCGGAGCTATCAGACTTTTGATTATTACATTCCTTTTTTATTTCTATTATCTTGTATTTCTGTTAACATTTTTATCAATTAATGATAATTACCGGATATTATATTATCATTCTCTTGGGTATACTCAAAAAATTCAAATTTGATAAGCATTTCCTAGGTATGGTATTGCACTCAGGCTGAGTAGACTTACCAGTTCTCTGTGATTCTAAGTAACGTGATTGAGAGACAGCGCTCCATTGAGGCACTCAGTTCCCAGGTACTTGTCAGTTTTCCCTGTTCTTAAAGAGTGGCTTCAGGCTGCATCAGAAAACAAAATTCCGACTTTAAGTACATTGTATATCATATAAGTATATTATATGTCGGTGTATGGTCTGTTGTGATTAATCTTAATTGCAAAGTGAAATCTGAATACACATAACGCGTGTCTTTTCCATTCTAGGTTCGATTTTTTATTCTCGATGAGGCGGTATGTCTTTTCATCAGTACGAATCAGGGCATGATTTGCGTCCATGCCTTTTTGATCATTAGAATTATATTCAAACTGAGATTGCTACATTTCATTTTAAGTGATAATCTAGTATAACATCCGACGCAAATTCAAGCTACCGCGTCCGTGAAATGGCGTTTGAATGCTCAGTTTGTTTACTGTTTATCTAATTAGCATTCCGCACTTTGGTCAATAGTGTAGGAGTTAGACACACAGTGCTACCGAATAGCCAGCCCCCGCTTGTGCAATTCACTGTGACTGTGCAGCTATATGGCCCGAAAGGATAAAGAATCGGAGACGGATGCCGACCTAGTCAACAGCAATGGCGTGAAGGGACTTCGAACTCTGCAGTCTCGACTCTTCTATGGAAGTACTTACTTGATTAGAGCGAATCCAGATGCAAACTTCATTATTTCGATTTAACTTATTTGATTGAGTCAAATGCAAGTAGGAATCAAAGCCCAGTTGAACTGTTTCTTTATTACGCATAAGTATCAATGCACTTTAAAAAAGTGCGGCTGCCGCAACAATGTAACAATTTACACTTAGGATTGCTATCATGGGAAAAATCACATATTTCCGTTGAATGGATTGCTGCGACTAACCGCAGTCTTTGTGACGAAAACTGTTGCGTCAAAGCATCACGCGAGCGACATTTTCAACTGGGACCTTCTCAGTCCTTGGTATTCAAAATCAAACTTTGCTCTGAAGAACGTTTGCTCAAAACGAGTACATAGCAAACCCATATGCTGTTCATCAGTAATGTAAATATTGTGATGATATTTCGCACAGCTACAAGTTTATCTGTTCTCTGCAGAGTATATGATTATTGGGGTCACCTCTTGTCATGTTTTGAAATAAGGAGTAAGTGACAAGGACCAGCATGGCCCCTGGGTTAGAATAGGACCAGCGCATTATCTGCGTGCATTATATGCGTGCATTATCTGCGTGCATTATCTGCGTGCATTATCTGCGTGCATTATCTGCGTGCATTATCTGCGTGCATTATCTGCGTGCATTATCTGCGTGCATTATCTGCGTGCATTATCTGCGTGCATTATCTGCGTGCCATTATCTGCGTGCCATTAACAACGACGAAGCGAGGAGATTGGACCCGACCTTGAAATCCGAGCCAAGCTGTCGTTAAGATGAGAACTTGGTACTTGATAGTCCACACTGGCGACTTCGATTCACGAAGGATGCCTGTAAAGGTGGCAGAGGAAAAGGGCGTATGGGGTTGATTCCGTCAATTTGTCATTTCCTGTTATAGGACGGTTTGTTGGCACAAAATCAATGGAATACGATTGAGAGAATTTACAAAGAGTGTCCCAAAGTTTCATCTGATGGCAAGAGACTGCAGGTGCATTCACATTTTCTAATCAATTATCTAGTGAAAATGCCTAAAACTTGACATTTCAATAAGCGTCACTATGATGAAGAAATACTGCTCGCCGGGGAATCCCAAGAGTGCCCTGATGTGAGATACATTTGCCTTGAAGGGAAGAAGAAATAAAAGTCGATAATGGTTTTCTTTTACCGCATCTTCTCCCTATTGGTTCGGTGTCGCTGATGCCAGTTTCCTCCATCTCTGTCGCTCTTGTGCGGGTTCTTTCGTGATTTCGAGTCCTGTCATGTCGCTGTCGACACAATCCATAATGCAGTCGATGATGGTGATACAGGAAAATCTCCACTGTCTCTTCTTCCGGTGCACATCATGTACGCTTCGTTATTAGACATGCACAACAATCTGTGCATGCACGATTCTCTTTAAAACAGCGATCAATTCAAATTGACAGTCTGGCTCGAAATTCTGCGAGTTTTTATGTAGCAGGTTTTTTATTTCTGGTTTTGCTTTTCTTAGATGATTGTCTGTTCTGCTACACTTCGAAACTTCGATGTCAAGAAACTCGCGGTAAGTATTCAACTGTTTACGTGGAGAAAGCGGAAATATATTAGCGCCACACAGAAGGTCTTTTATCGAAAATTAAAGAGCAAGATACGCACAGCGTAACAAGGAGACTTACAATGATTCTAAAGCGTTAAAAGTGGTCAATATAATATAGAATCTATTAAAAATCCATCAATACTTCAAAATGAAACAAAGCTTCGAAATTGTTCAGAATTGGAAAATTTCATCGCATTGAAGATATTTTTGTCCGGCAAAGGAAGGCCAGTCATTTCCACAAGATGCTCGCCTCCCACGTTTCGTTTGGCATCTTGGTATGCGTTTTGCAATTACATCTCGGCCGTTATCCCACGTCTCGTACCTGGTGAGTGTCCCGCGGGTTGACCTTCAGTGCGACGCTATCGTGCTTCTGTTACTCTCTTCAATATAGCGTGTATATAGATGACACGTTTGATGTCAGGCGATGAGTAAATAGAGATGAATAGAAGAGGAGCATTCGAGTACATAGCTGTGCCATGTCAGGAATATTTAAACTCAACGGTTTCTATTTTTCATAGTCCCGTGTTCTTGTATCTACTAGTGACATTATGTCTTCCATTCCATCACGAGCTGTATTCATTTCACCAACCGCATTCGTGAAAGAGCACTGAGAATCGCCAATCAAGATCAGACCTCTAATTTTAAAGAACTACTTATTACAGAAAATTCAGTCTCTATTCATCAACGAAGTCTATAGTTGCTTTTAACCAAAATTTATTGAACAAGGATGAATCCAAACCCCTCCTTTCTGAAAGAAATTTTCGTGCAAAGAGAAATACATTACAGCTTACGAGTTACGCACAACACCTATGCTACCAAAGCTAGGACTGCAGCCCGTTCATTAGAAACTAAAAGTTTCCTAGGGCAAAACTTCTGGCGAAACTTACCATTGCACATAAAGAAGTCCCAAGCTTAAAGACATTTTGAAAAGGATGCTCATGTTTGGAGATTATTGTCATGGTTGGCATTAATTAGCCTCGAGCTAAAATATTGAGCTTATTAGGCACACTAACCTTATTTATATTTATTTAAGTATTATTATCATTATTATTATTTTATCCATATAACATCACTGCTATGTATTTTTAGCGAGTGAAAATATTTATGATTTCTTGTTACTACCGCAAAGTTTTATGAATTGTATCCGCGACTCACGTAAAATTTTTCCTGGAATATTGGTATGCCGTTGTGAAAATGCAGCCAGCTCAATGGTGTATTCACAGCGCTTCAGAGTTGCAGCTTTTCTCCTGTTCACTACTGTCTCAGGCAAAATCATAATCACCAGTTACACAGATCATTACCAATGATTCTCCTGTCCAAAGTACCTTAGAATGTACTATAAGAAATTAAATCTCATATATGGACATGTATGGACATCAATCTTCCGTTGTTGGATAGCAATTTTATTTTTTAGTAAGTTATATTGGGGAAAGGCCATAGTGGCCTATATAATGCCTCAGCAAAGGAATACAGAAGCGAGAGGCTAAGCGGAGAGAGAGATAAGATCAAGTTTATTAATCTTGGATTTCAAAGATGGCAAGTTGTAAGATTTAGGAAAGCAAGAGGAAGGCAAGACGTTCCATAAATAGCATGTTCAAGGGATGAATGATTATTTGTGGAACTTTTCACGTTAATGTAGAAATGTAATGCGAAACGTCTTCGAGTTTATTTTTGTGAACACGACCTTCCGCTGTAAATGGATTTGAATTTATTTTGGATATATGCTTTACTTTGTTGATACGTGAATTATAGTCCTCGGAACTATAGAATCTAACAATTAAATCAAGATACTCTGTGCATTTATCTCAAGAAGAAGTCAGAGCCACCGGTAGGTTTGCAAGGATTTACCCAGAGGCACAAATCTTTTGTGTGTACCATGGAAATTACCTTCACATGCACCTCATTTGCAGGACAAACTGATGCATTTCCCAACTTGGGTTGATCTTAAAGGTCAAGATTCTGTTCCGGACACAGTTCATCATGTGGTATGAAATCGATTGCCATTTATCATTTTCCACATCTTCGAATCAGTTCATTCCACGCCGGAACTGATTTGATACCGTTTTTGACCGATTCAACTAATCTACGATGCGATTGGACAAATCATGGAACCAGCTTGTCACATTATGGAACCAATTGGACACATCTTTGAACAAATTAAAAAAATCTTAGAGACAAGCAATACCTTACTAAGCTGTTTTGCACGGTTGCAACACGTCTTACCCATAGCGATTATGGTATCTGAACAATTGTGCTTGTCGCTAGACTTGGTTATGTTTCGCTTCACCGTTATAGCATACGATGAAGAAATTAACACTGTAGCGTTGTGGCGTGTTCTCTTCCTAGGCCTGCAGAGTGGACCCGGTAAAAGATAAAAGCTGGAAAAGTTTGAGGCAAAATGTGACGGTATTTAGTTAAATTTTCTTCTGTGAATCATTTAGTATCCATCTGCGTCAAGTGCCAGAGTGCATGACACGGGAACATCACGGATATTTCCAAAACCTATCAACTGTACAGGTAAAGGCACGATACCCTATCGGTGATTCCTTTTTTCTTGATCTTAGTGAGTTATGTTAGGGAAGGCCATGGTGGCCTATGGAAGGCTTTAACAATGGAAGGAAGAAGAAAGCAAAAGGCTAAGAGGAGAGAGACATCAGATGAAGTTTATTGATCTTAGATTTGAACGAGGGCAAGCTGTAAGATTCATGAAAGCAAGAAGAAGGCAAGGCGTCCCATAAATTGCACGTTCTGGGGGTAAATGGTGTTTTGTGGGGTAGAACCCGTTGATTTTAGTTCAACTTTAGGTATAATTTTGTTGGTTATTGCGAAACCGATCCATAAAATGAAAAAACTAGCATTCTACCTCTGCTTTGTCGAGGGTGCAGGAGTTGAATTCTGGCCATTCGTTTCCAGGGCAAATTCACATTGTTGCAATCAGCTCTAGAATTCACTTACAGAAGGGAGAGAAAAGATAACAGGATCATGCCACAGGAGCAGCGTGTTAATATGTGCGCAGGAGAAGTGGATAATTTCACATTTATCTTAGCATGTCTTCAGCTACTTTCTGTTGCAATACTTTGCTTGGGATTTTTCATGAAATTTCATCTGATTTTTATGAATTTACGCAGACTGATGGCGTACATGCAGAAGATCGGCTGAATCCGAATAGTTTAACTCCAGGTATGGATTGTTTGTTATTCGAGCGTGTTATGGTTTTGGTGAACTAATCTAAGAATTAATGGAAAGATTACAGATTTTCGTCACTGACTAGTCAGATGAGAAGATCAGCTAGCCCCTCATTTCCTAAAATCGTTGCCCAGGCAAGACAAAGGCTATAAAAGCTATGTCTTAATTGGTCCAGGCCTCAATTAGTTTGCTTATTAGCTACACATCTACTTCTGTATGCCTACCGTTCATAATTGAATAATTTTTTTTTGAAATTTCAGTTCATTCAGTATAGTTAAGATCTACGATTATACACCTCTCTAGTAATAGGTAGTGAAAAACTAGCTATCTGCTTCGATACAATAATAAAGAAAGCTAATAGCTAAAAACGGTTCACAGAAATACAATATGATAGAAAGGAAATATGGAATAAAATAGTTTAAAATCGAGTAACTTTGGATTAGGCCGCGTTTTTTTTCTTCTACAGAATACGTAATATGTACACCTTATAATGATGCTCATAAATAATAGTTTTCTTTATAAACCATTCATAAACTAAATATTTAAGGTACAAAAACACGCCTCTCTTATAGCAGGCAGTGTGTAATTGGCTGTTTCTACTTAACACTAATGACAATAAAGCGAAACGAAAGGAAATATAATGTTTAATTAAGAGAAAAAGTATATTCAAAGGTTCATCAAAGGTCAAAGCAGGGTCTGTCCAGTCTTTGTTTCGTCGGCCAAATATGTAATTGTGCATCGTATGGAAATGTTCGTAATTTTCGTAATTATGCGATTCTTTAAGTGGTATGGAGTGTCAGATAGATGACAATACAAAGCCCTGTGAGGTTAATTCATGCTTAATTCTATTTTCATGTTTCGATTGTATGGCTTTTAGTGTATCTTTTGTGTTTCGGAATTGGTCGCATTGGATGTTTGTATGGTGGCTTGTTTCCTTCCAGAGGTTGCTAATGTCGATGTTCGGAGAAGACTTTAAGGTATTCCTGATGGTTGTCTGACATTGAGTGAATTTTGACGATGGAAGAACTAGATTCATGCCAAATTTTGACCTAGTCAGTACCAGACTACTCAAGGTGGCACTAATGGGTAGCTCAAGCCACTGTCGAATATACTTTGAACCATTATTATCGAGGCTCTCAGCGATCCAAGTTAGGCTGATGTCAGCGATAGTTAAATTCCAGGAAATCTTAGAAAGCACGAAACGATGGTAAAGAAGAAGTTTCTTGTTTGGATGACAAGGAAGATCATTAATTTAACGTAGAAAATCATTCGTAATGTCCAGGAGATCGGACATGTGTTGTTTATTATCCATAAAGTAATTGAAGGATCGGCATAGATATCTAAAGGACTTGCCGTCTTCGACTGCTGGGACAACACTTTTATTGATTAATAGCTTCGGCAGGTACTGTACAGAGGATGTGGAAACCTTTTTCATTCCAAAAGTGAACATTTGTCAACTCTTTTAATCACTCCCGCCCAAGAGCACCATCGAGTGAAATGATTAAGGAGTAGTTGGTTTTCACTTTCAAGACCAGTGATGACAGCAGCATCGTCAGCAAATTGAAACCAATGAACTGGACAAAGAGAGCTGAGGGAAAAACTACAATTTTTTAATTTTTCTTGTGAGACGTAACGGATAAACGTATGAAAGCAAAGATTGAAGGTCAAAGGACTGAGGCAGTCACCTTGGAGGACCCCATCGTCCCACCTTGATGAACGGGGTTTGAAAGCTATTACTTAGAACGGAAGTATAGAAGTCAGAATATAAATTGCCGATCAGTTGCTGAATTTTCTCAGGAATGTGATGATATGAAAATACTTTGCGAATGAGGTTATGGTGAACCTCCCCGAAGGCATTTTTTAGATCGAGCAAGGTGATGACAAGAGATCCCTGCTTTCTTCTAGCTTTGTTGGTGAAGTGAGCCATTTGAGTTGTGTGTTCAAAGTACCTGAAAGCTTTGGAAGAAAGCCTTTTTGAATATGGTGTTCAATGTATCCATTTTTTCAGAGCAAAGCAAACATAGAATCTCTTACGCAGAATGTGAGATTTTTAAGTGAGACGCTTTCTAATGTTATTGGCCTAAAGTTGGCTGGTTCAGATGTCTCACCTTTTTTATGGATAAGGATTGTGCATGCCTTTTTCCATTCCTTTGGGATCCCACCGGATATATATCACTTCAGTAATAAATGATCTGAGGTAGGGGCAGTGTTTAAATGAGATAATGGACATTTTGTCGAGGGGGCAGGGAGAACTAGATGCTTTAATTCGTCGGATCACTTTGGTTGCCTGCTGGTATGTGGGAGGAGAAAGATCGTATGGAATAGAAGGTGGATTATGAGCAGGAATCCAATTTGGCAGTTGAAAGGATTTTATAGGGTTGATTGAGGAAAAGATTTTTTTGAAGAACTTATTATTTCATAGTAGTAATAATAATGATAGCTTTATCGTTCTCTCGTAAGCATATTTTTACGTGCGTTCCAACTTGCGCCCGACGGTAGGTTTTTTAGAAGCTATGCTTACTGGGCATCCTCATTATTCCGCTCGATGTGGCCCCTCATGTGGTATTTACGCCTGGAGTTACAGAACGCTCGTAACTGTCCTCACTCCAACAGGGGTCCAGCAAACTCCGGCCTTCAGGCTGGCTACGGCCTAGCCATTATTCCAGTCTGGCCTAACGGCTCCTTGATTTTTTAACTGCATCCGACCTAACTGTTTTGTAACAGTTGTAGCAGTCTATCTATCTTTCCCTAATCTGTGATCGCGATGTTTGGCAGCACCTATTCGTAAGAGCAGCTCTTTTCGAAGATGAAATTTTGTTAGAACAAGCTGCGATCTCAGCTCACAGACGAGTGCCTAAACGAACGAACAAACGAACGAGCGCCTAAACGAACGAACAAACGAACGAGCGCCTAAACGAACGAACAAACGAACGAGCGCCTAAAAGAACGAACAAACGAACGAGCAAACGAACGAGCGCCTAAACGAACGAACAAACGAACGAACAAACGAACGAGCGCCTAAACGACAATCTGTTGTTGAACGCTTCCTCAGTCGATCCTGATATCGTTTCCATCTCGAAGAAGCATGTTTCTAATCGATCGTGTCGTATATTTCAATGAATTTATCTTTTCTTGGAAACCTTGTTTTCTCCGGCCTAATGTGCCTTCTTGACTTCCCGATCGAAATGAGCCAGTAGTCTGAAACGGTTGCCGACCCCCTTGATGATCGCCACATGGTGCCAACCATTTCATCTGTCAGCAAACCTCTGCTAATTATGCTTTGCAACCTCTATTTGATTGAAGTCGACTTGAAAGTGTTAGCCTCGTAACGTAATTGGTTTGAATGGACTACCCTATAATGATGATAATAATAATGGTACCAACAATGATAATGATTATAGTGATAGAAATGATAGAAATAATAATGAATTTAATGATGGAACATAAGACCTTAGCCAATATAGGAACATCTGCTACGAATTGAGAGCGCATGTCCAACAAAGATATTATTCACAGCACGATTTTATTTTTCAAAAATTGAAATCACAGTCATCAAATGTCTTCTTAAGTTTCGAAAATGAGCCCGCACCTTGAAGCTCGGGTCGGACATTTTTGAAGATGTTTACACCTAGATAACGACGTGTTTCCTTTTGGGCGATTTTATTTGCGGACGATGCACCTCAAGCTCTGCTATGCATTTTGCATGCAAGACAATGACAAGCCAACCATTCTATTGGTATGCCATGCAACATAAGTCTCACTTTGCTGTGTGAATCGATGCTCCACGTGCACAGAATCACTGAAATATCTATTATCCCTGTAAGTTTTTGCAAGTCATCCATTAACCTTTTACCAGGGACCTCCAGAGATGAGCGATATTGGATGGTTTTGATTTAAAGCGTTTCTCGTTGTTGAAACAACACAAAGCAATTCATACGAACTTGACACAGTAAAACGTATATACTGCTTTCTGTATGCCAACGAATTTCTGGATGACGTCGTAAGTAAGTCCAGGTTAGCAGGGAATTATCAAATGCAAGTTCCTCCGTTCCGTTGCCCTTCATAGATTTATCCTTGATCTTGCCATAAGGTAGCGAAGCGAACACAGTTTTCAAATCTAAGATCGATAAACTTTGTCTGATCTCTCTGTCCTCTTAGCCTCTCGCTTTCTTCTTTCTTCCTTTGTTGGGGCTTTGTATAGGCCACCATTTCCTTTCCCCAACATATCTCACTAAAAAGAGAAAAAACAGTGACGGTTAAACAGGAGAAATAATAGAAAAATTTATTTCGCGTAAATGATTTGAATTCGTTCCTTCAGTTAATAATAATGATAAATCCACTTCTATAGCGCCATATATCCCCAGGGCTCATAGGCCCTGGTCATAGTTGCCAAATGATTAAGTTGAAGTGACCTTGAAATGATTTTGGCTCTTCTTTTTCAGAAATGAAGTCAGAGGCAGTGAAGATTTTAAAAGCAGAGTATTTACTGAGGGCAATTAATGAACACAAAAGGGATCAGGCAATAATCTTCTGTCGAACGAAATTGGACTGTGATAATATGGAGCGGTATCTGATTGCCAAAGGTGATTGTCAGGCGAATGTTTTGTTTCAACTGCTTATCATGGCACTATACTTATACATTCATTATGATTTAATTATGAATCGATCTTTTCTTACTCTGTTTCTGTTCTATGTCATCCTGTGCAAGCTTCGGCTTCACATATACTAAAATTGGAACGAGGATAAAAGGAACATTCCAAGATCAACCCATTAAACAATTCAACAGACTGTCATCTACTATTCGACCCGAAGCAGCTCTGCCTTCGTTTTGTAACAGCCTGCATTTTATATTTAAAACTTCATTTTTATTGTTGTTTTTTGCTTTGATTTTAGTGTCCTTTTGATATACGTACGATTTAGTTTGCCATTCTCACGAGGTGCTTTCACTCGCCCTTTGCCAATCTAGCATCTCGCTGATAATACATTTCTGATGTGGACGGCTTTTTGCATACCTCAAAGAAAGAGTTGAGCAATTAAGGCGTTGATTAACTGCAATTTTCATTATGTGACTTTGTTAACATTGTTGAATTTTCAGGATCAAGAAGCAGCCAGTTTCCATGTGTTTGTTTGCACAGTGATCGAGGACACAAGGAACGTCAATCGAACCTCGCTGCATTCAAGGTAAAGGTTGATCGTTCCCATCCGTTTTCATATCGTGTTGCTTAAGCACTTGTTCGGCAGAGCCATGAATAATTCACCCCGTATTTAAACGTCGCATAAGTGTCTCTTAAGTGTTGTTACCCATTGGGAATGATATTACGACGTTCCTAAGAGACAATGTTTCCTTTCTATCAAAACTCGTTGGTGCTTATTGCAAGTCACGGTAGTTATTTGCTGTAGTCTCTCGTTTTACACGCATTTTTGTAAGGATAGTGGAATATAAGGAAGTGCTTTATATGGAAGGTTGTACTCGAGGAGGAAAGCACCTAAGGAATTTTTAGCACTGGATTGAAGACTGTTAAGGAGTGTGAAAAATTAAATCTATCGCCGCAATTGACGGAGTAGAGATCAAACATATTTGAAACTCACCGATTCCCTCTATGGAAGCTCACTTGTTTTGCGCAACTTGAAATTTTTGAAGTCAACCCTTTCCATGTTAAACAAAACAGACTACACTTCTACTACTGTATAGTCAATTGTTTTCAATAATTCATTTTTCGCATGCCTTCTGACACCCTTTTGACGTTATATTTCCTTGCTCCTATGTTTATTTTAAAGAATGTGAAAGAAAAAAGTTAAGCAATCGCTAAGGAATTTTGAGTACTCAAATTTGACAGTCAGCAAAGGAATTTTCAGTGTTGGGCCTGAGCCGAACTCCCTTATGAAAAAAATGCGTGCATTTTGCCTTTCGATATCTTGTGTTTTCAAAAGTCAAATCGAAAGCTCCTTGCTTTACTTTATTGTGAATAGGGTGGCAACCATATCGGTTTCTTTAACCTCAGGCCCACACAGTTGTGCAAGCGTAGTGAATGCTACACTCAGGTGCTTGCCACCTGGTAGCAATGCGTGCTCAACGTTTACACTCCTGAAGTGCTAACCAAAGAAGGAACAGGTGCCATTTCTAAAGCCACTAGAATCCGGACCGAGGCGGCAAATCGAAACATTGCGCATGAAAGCGAGCAGTCTACCCAACTACCGCTGGGCGAAGGTCTCGTGATGTTTATCACTTGATAAGAATAATCCTAACTTTCATAATCCATTTGAAGTCATACAAATACCTTGTAGCAATGACTTCAATAAACGATAAGATGTTGTTGGAGTAGTATTTAGGGCACGCACCTATTTGCCACACATTACAAGCTGGAGCCAGGCTCCTGCACCCTTTTGGATGCGGCCCCTCCAATTGTCTACTCAGCAGTAAAGGGCTGTCCGACAACATTTCCTCGTAATACAGTGCAGAATCTCAAGGCAGAATCTCTCTCAAAGAAGGTGCTGCACAAAGCCCGGTGCTCAACATTGCTTTTCTACCTGCATGTGCTTTTTAGAGTTGAATCCGATCGGAAGCATCCACGCAGTATGAAGGAACTTTTATTTCTTCTTGATTTCCAATCCAGTATCTATGGACCTTATTTAAGTGATTGATACTTTCTGTGTATTGTATTTGCAAATTTTATGAACTTTCACAGGCATCACTTCTGCGACCCATTCTTCTTGCTCTTCATTTCTCGCATTGGTTTTGAAATGTTGTCATCTTGTCTCCTTCCCTCTCAGAATGGAAAGGCGAAGTTCCTGATTTGTACAGATGTTGCCGCTAGAGGTATTGATATCAAAGGCGTTCCTTACGGTGGGTCATTTAGAAATTCGCAACAATATGCATCCTTTAGTATCCAAAGTGAGCTTCCTTCAGTAGAAATATATGTTTTCAATCATTAGTATATGCTTTTGTTGCGTTGTTGTGGCCGAGTGGTCAAGGCGCGGTGTTTCGAATTTTGTGAGGTCTACTCGCGAGGGTTCGAATTCCGTCGTCGAAACCACTAACCACTAGCCAACAGCCAACTCAGCTGTCCATCCTTCCAAATTCGGTAAATGAGTAAGTGACTCTGAGGGCAGAAGCACTGTGCACACATTGATAAAAGCTGATCTAAAGTAGAAGTGTTTCATCCAGTAAAAAGATTCGTCTTTATTTTCCTTAAACCATAAAGAAATCAGAGAATTCCAGATTTCAGTCTTCGTTTCCATTCCATTCGCTGCTCTTGGCGTTTCCCGCTCTCTTCTGCTGCACGTCTGAAACGTTCTCTAAAGCCCCTTAGTCGCCATCGAATGTGGCTTCCTCACAATGTGACCATGTCAAAGGTGGGACACTAAACTGCACCCTGGAATTCCCTTGGGCAAGGATAGTCCCCACTACCCCCTGCCGGGGGACGGTGAAACCATGGTAACGCAGGTGGTGGATGGAGAAGGGGGCAGGCCGAAAATTTTTCAGTTGATGGCTTCTTCTTTACTTATGCCAGACAGATGATCTTCCCAAAGACAATGGCTGGGAACACCGGTCTTGTGAAGAGAAAGATGAGAAGTTTTAAGGATGAGTGAGAATGATCTTCGGCTACTGAACCATCTTCTACAAGGAACACATCGCAACCATCTCAATAAACGAAAAATATCAGCAATTGGGCTCAGATTTACAGGGGAATCCAGCAGGGATGTGTTTTATCTATTCTCCCTCTATTCCACAAACATCATGCGCAAAACAGCGAGGACCGAAGGTATTAAAATCCATGGTTTATCGATCAATAAAAACCAATATTCCGATGATACAGTGCTGATGGTCGACAGCACACAAGATCTACAGCGACTTCTAAGTTTATTGAAAAGTGAAATAAAGAATATGAGTCTGACAATCAACAAAAAGAAGACGAAGAGAATGGTTCGTAGCACAACAAGCCTGAAATATTTTGCAGCGATATCGTCCTGGACGAAGAATACCCAGAACAGACAAACCAGTTAAAATTTTTAGGCAGCCTTGTAACATCGGATTGCAGATGTGACAAGGTAATTAGGAGAAGAATTTTTTGTGTTAAGAAGGCCTTCACGGGGAAGAAAGCAATTCTCACAGACCAGAAGCTAGACATCAAGTTACGAATTAGACTGTTGAAGTGATATGTATGG
Source organism: Pseudorhiza aurosa (assembly GCA_964026355.1). NCBI lineage: Eukaryota > Metazoa > Cnidaria > Scyphozoa > Rhizostomeae > Lychnorhizidae > Pseudorhiza > Pseudorhiza aurosa. The sequence goes on along the minus strand of OZ032118.1, from coordinate 9,661,544 downwards.
TCAACTTTGAAAATTTGACCATAAGTTGAAGGTGCAGAGAGAAGCTGGAAGCTCTGGAATGTGGTGCTACCGAAAAATGATGCGGGTACCCTGGGTGCAAAGAGTTTCGGATGAGCGTCAGTGGAAATTTTGGGTATGGAAGGAAGCTGGTTGGTGAGGATCAGGAAGGACATCAAAGGTTTGTTGCAAGGCTGGTACTGGAAGGAAGATCAACGGAAAAAGACAATGAGGAAGGGAGATGCTGAAGTACACGGGGGGGGGGGGTTGGCGTTGGCTGCTACATGTGGTGCGGCGCGCATTTTGCGACAGGCGTGTGACTGTGTTGGTATTAGAGACATGATTGCCAACGTCAGCCTCTCATAAGGCACTCGGAAAAGAAGAATGTGACCAAGATAGGCCGAAGAAGTAAGCTTGGAGAGACTGGAATGAGAAGAAGATTCGGTGATTAAGCCGCTTGATCTGTTCCAGTCCTGGAAATGACATACTCTGTCGTAAAATGGCTTACTGAAGGAATTACGTGAAGTGGTCACATCAAGAGGGAGGACATGTACACTGCTTGATAAGCAAAAATTTTCTCAGTGCCAAATGTCTACCTTGACATCTAGATAGAATCATATGAGAAAAAGAGTTGAAACTCCTGTCAGCAATATCGACAGAAAAGTTCACATCTGCTCTGCCCATTTCTTTTATTCATTCGATGTTGAATCCAAATTACCTTCTTGATTTGTGTTTTCAGTCATCAACGTTACACTGCCAGATGACAAAGCAAACTACATTCACCGAATTGGAAGGACAGGAAGGGCTGAGAGGTAGTTGCTACTGGTATTCTATGTGTCAATTAGTCTGTTTGGCTTTTACCGCTGTTTAAAAGGTTTCATTGATGTATGCTCTGATACAGCTATGCAGCCGTCGGTTTGTCCTGTATTGCCTGCATGCTGTGTTTTGAATATCATTTGACGTTTTAATCCGGATGGTTGTCCAACGAGCAGATCTCTACACCGACAAAATTATGTTTCCGGGTTTCAATACCATATGGAAATTTTCAAGTAATAAATTTGTATTTTGATACAATGATTTATTCAATGGTATGCCAGATCATGTGCGCTTGTGCAGCGTTCGGATACTTTTGAAGGTTTACACATAACACTGAAATTCATTACGAAAGCTCACTTCTCTGTAGCCTCTATAGCGTTGTTGCACTTGTGATCCAGTGTGTCATGCAAAAACTATGTACATAGATTATTGCGATTTAAAAAGCTTATTTTGCGTCCTCGTTACCATTCACTAATCAATTGTTTCATACAAATGCCCTATGGTGTAGAAAACTACCATGCGATGCAATGCCACATGTTATATTGTAGTACAATACCGTGCAATAAAGTACAATACCATACCACATGATGTAATGCAATACAATACCACATGTTATTTTGAAGTACAATACCATGCAATATTGTACAATACCATACCACATGATGTAATGCAATACAATACCATATGTTATATTGCAGTACAATACCATGCAATATAGTACAATACCATACCACATGATGTAATGCAATACAATACCATATGTTATATTGCAGTACAATACCATGCAATATAGTACAATACCATACCACATGATGTAATGCAATACAATACCACATGTTATATAGTAGTACAATACCATGCAATATTGTACAATACCATACCACATGATGTAATGCAATACAATACCACATGTTATATTGTAGTACAATACCATGCAATATTGTACAATACAATACCACATGATGTAATGCAATACAATACCACATGTTATATTGCAGTACAATACCATACAATATAGCGCAATACCATTCCCCATGATGTAATGCAATACAATACCATATGTTATATTGCAGTACAATACCATGCAATATAGTAAAATACAATACCACATGTTATATTGCGGTACAATACTATGCAATATAGTACAATATCATATCATATGATGCAATACAATACCACTTGTTACATTGCAGTATAATACCATGCGATGTAGTACAATACCATACCATATGATGTAGTACATTATAATACCACATGTTATACTGCAGTACAATACCATGCAATATATTACAATACCATATCATATAATCTAGTGCTGTAAAAAACCTTTAGCTATAGTTAAGTACAGTCCCATGTAATATGATGCCAAACAATTCCACTGAGTATTATGCCATGCGGTGGTGCCGTGATATAGTGGTTAAGCGTGCGGACTCATAGCACAGAGGTTGTGTGTTCGAGTCCTTTACGCGTCAAAGTAAAAACACCATCGGTGAGGAAGGGAACGGGAAACCACCACAAGCTTCCCTAGAAAAACTCAAACCCCTGTCTAGGGTTTCTGCCACACTTAAAATCGAGTAAGTGGCGCAGTTTTTTATAATGCCATAGAATGCCACTGAGTATAATGCCATACAATGCCACCGAGTATAATGCCATACAATACCGCTGAGTATAATGCCATACAATGCATGCAACTGATTATAATGCCATATAATGCCAATGAGTATAATGCCATACAATGCCACTGAGCACATTGCCAGACAATGCCACCCAGTATAATGCCATACAATGCCATTGAGCATAATGCCAGACAATGCCACAGAGTATAATGCCATACAATGCCACTGGGCACATTGCCAGACAATGCAACCGAGTATAATGCTATACCATGCCACTGAGTACATTGCCAGACAATGCCACCGAGTATAATGCCATACAATGCCACTAAGCATAATGCGATGCAAATGATAAAATGCAATACAATACATTTGTTTTTCAATAGGCTGCCACACGTTGACGTATCGTTGCTTTGTGGGTCTACCATTTTGTTATTAGGATACTGTAAAGGATGGCATTATTCGTGGCCCTATGGTGGGAGCATGCTTGCTATTTATGTGATAGACGGGGGTTCGCAGCATTGGTTGAGTCGCACCAAGGACTTTGACAACAGTACAGAATCTGCTGCCCCGCTTAGCATTCAACAGTTTAGGAAAATGACGTTAAGTTGAAGCGACAGAGATTGGGGCACCAAATATTGATGACGGAAAGACTTTCAACTTTAGTTTTTGTTCAACTTTTATCACGTTATTGATTCATTTATTTATTCATTTATTATTTCGTTTTATCGTAGAATGGGACTGGCGATTTCATTAGTGTCAAATGAAAGGGAAAAGGTTGGTATTATATAGCAATGTTGCTGAAAAATATAGTTCGAAAGGAGATTTCCAGCAAATTGCGTTTTGCTTCCATCTTCTAGGAATAAGTGCTGTCTCGCTCATGGCAGGGACGTAGACCAGAGTATAACGTTCTTGTAGGCCTTAGCCGAGTTACCGTAAGGACATGTTTTAGTTAAGCTTAATTTTGAAATTCCACAACATAGAAATAATTTCAGTTGCATACAATAGAGCTAAGATAGCAAACTACAACATATGATAGATAACAGCAAATATTCAAGAGTGGTACTCAAAAATTTTGTATGGGTGGGACTTTCTTAGGGAGGAGCTTTCTCAGTGGGTTAACTAATCGAGGGGAGTAGGTTATGTTCCTAAACAAATCTGAACATCCAATTTTAATTCAACTAATCTCTGCTTTGCATCTCACGTTGCCAATGTCAATCAATCGTACTTATCTAACCACGTGATAATATTCGCACGATTTTTTTTCAACTTCATACACTTCTTTTATCACATTCTTTAAATGTTACAATATAAATCTCACTGAAAAGGTAACTTGCATTCGGCTGGCTTACAGTGACTAACAACAATAGTACTATAGAAGCCGTAGAAACCTTTCATTCAAATTCAATTTAAACTATAATTACAAACCTCTCTAATATATCGGTAGTTTGAAATTGGCTTGCCTGGCTTGGGGTTTACAATATAAAACTAGCACAATGAGAAAAATAACAAAATGAATGTAAATATATATGAGACGGATAATAAATCGAAAGAATGGGACAGGTCTAATAGGGAAGAAGGTCAGGATTGGTCCAAGTCTTATTTCTGCAACAAAAGATATAATAGGAGTAATAATAATAATAATAATAATAATAATAATGATAATTATGATGCTACAACATTATACATAGTTAGATAACAATAGCACGGGAATCTGGTGACTGTAGTGCTTTTTCAGTTGCGTTTGTCTGCATTGTATTGTTGCAATGTCGCTATGTCTTTGGTTTCGGTTTCGCTTTTTCTTCTTTTGCTTGTCGAAATCAACCTTGTGAGTGTCGTTCACAATGGGGAATGAGTGTCCTCAAACACTCCGAAGAAGGGACAGGGACGCATACTCACACACATCAAGCAGTTAGTCGCAGATATCTCAATCTGGACATAGACGAAATCGTCAATCTTGCTCAAAACAGAGACGCGTGGAAGAAGGAGACCGCAGCTCCGGCAATCCCAGCCGATCAATGATAATGATGATGACAATGGAGAAAATGATAATAATAGTAACGAATAATTAATTCTTTATTCAACGTTGGCGTACCCAATAGCTCGAGGTTAATTGATGCCAACCATTTTGATACAATACCAAAGGTGGCTTTGTGTCTTCGTGTCTTCCCTGCCATGAACGGCACCTGTAAATAGTATTTCTTTGTTTCGAAAATAAAGCTTTTTTAAAGAAAGAAAAGTGCTTGTTTCATTGGCATGGTGTCCCGTTTAGATGCTCGTTTTTTTGTCATTCGTATTATCAAAAATTTTAATGGCTATGAGATCGATAAGGGGGAGCTGTTTTCACAGTGATTAATGCGTATGTCTACCATGCGGATGGCCCGGATTTGGACGGCGATCGAGCGCGTTTCTCAACCCCCCCCCCCCTCTCTCTGGCCACCCTACCTCACTTGCCATCCGTGGCATAAGTTGGTACCTCTGTAGCAAAGCCCTCCCCAGCCCATTTCAGATATTGGACTCAGGTTCCTTTTAGAGGACTGTCAAGTAATAATCGATTTTTATCGAGACTTTATTAGTAGCATTTGAAAACACGTTGTAAAATAATGAAAGTGTCCATCCTAATTTCTCAGTCGAAATTTATCTAGATGTCCAAGTCAGAATTATATTGCATTATCATATTATATTATGATATTTTATCTGTATTAAGTTTGAATCTGTCCATATATGTTGTTAATGCATCATCTTATTGCGCACAAGGTGTGGTATCACAAATGCGACAGCCGTGGCCGTGGTTGCTACAATTCAGAACTCACAGAGCACGGGGGCTGTGCTATATGGTATAATGAGATGCAGGTGAGATTTAAGAATCCTCTAATATCATTTTTGCATTCCGTGCACAAATGTTTGACGTGCAAGGATTGGGTGTTGCATTGAAAAGCGGAAGCATACTTGCATCACACTGAAAATCATTGCACGCAGCACTCGTGTAAGTTCTAAACTTAGAATGCTCGGGGCTCTCTTGATAGCACGGAGAAGGAACGACTGAGGTCCTTAGGCCTTGGCTAAGGAAGACAATGAACTCTAACCAGAACTAAACTCTAATCCAGACGAAACGACGCACTTAATGAGCTATGACAAAAGGACACTGATGAACGTCACATGACAAGTCTACAAAGACAAGGGCATCCGGAAAGGAAACATTAACATGACAATGTAACAAACAAACACACGCAACATAGCTAGAACGACACCTTTGCATAATGGCCGCAACTAATCATTCGTAAACCCCAACACGCAACGATAGGCAGCATAAGGCATTCCGTTAAATCATATCAACTGCTATCTACCAGTGATAAATCGAGGATTTCAGACCAATAACAAGATTCTTTCGCATACTCGTGAGACAATGCACAGATAAATATATCTGCGAAATATTTGAAGATAATTTCATGGCACAAGAATTATGAGAAAGGCACAAGAAATGCGCAAAACGGTGCAAAGATGCCTTTAATCAAGACTGCATATGCTCGGAAATCATATAATTTCCCAGGCGCCGAGATATGCAGTGAACTACCTTTGGAAATCATAAAGTTCACGTCACCGAATTAGAGAAGAGATTTAATGGCTGCATTTACACTGTACCAGATCACTTTTTGATCCAATACAAAAGTGTCACGGATCAGCCATGCGTCTACACTAGATAAAGTGACCCGGTACCACTTTGTACCTGCTATCAGGTACAGTTTTGTATCGGCTAGGAAAGAGGAACAGCTTTGTACCTGCACTGCTCCGAAGCTTTACCGGCACAGTGTAAGCGCGAGAGAAAAGGAACACTTTCGTATCGGATCAAAAGTGATCTGGTACAGTTTAAACGCGAGAGAAAAGGAACACTTTTGTATCGGATCAAAAATGGTCTGGTACAGTGTAAACGCGAGAGAAAAGGAACACTTTTGTATCGGATCAAAAGTGATCTGGTACAGTGTAAACGCGAGAGAAAAGGAACACTTTTGTATCGGATCAAAAGTGATCTGGTACAGTGTAAACGGAGCCAAAGACTACCGAAGTTAATTCAAACACGTTCCCACTTTATAACACATAAAGCATTGAAACGGTCATTTATACTTATTTACCTGCTATCTCTGATTTTCTTTTGGGATGCCATTTTTGTCTATTTTATCAGTTGACATTTCAATTTATTTTTGCTTTAGAACAGGACGCACAATGATAGACATAAGACAGTAGACGTCAGAGTTTTCATTTCAACCAACAAGGAATTACAAGGAATTGTAATCAACGATAAATAAAATCAATGAAAACTGAGCTAAACTAGAATAAAAATAATGAATGAAAGAACAGCAAATAAGTTAAATTTTAGCAGAGTGCCAAAATTCAACGAAAAAATTGATCACATTGAATTTTTAGAAATAAACCACATGGTCGAGAAGGGATCTTATAGCAGAGCTAGTTCGCAGACCCCAACCGGCCGATCCTGCCGATTCAGACGTACTTGTTGAAAATATAGCTGTTAAGTGCAACTGCCACGAAGCAAATAAGCTGATGCATCAATAGTAAACAAATATTTGGTGAAGGCAGCGATTATTTTGCTAAAATGTTCTATCCAAAGAAAATAGCAATGTTATTACTATTATAACGTCATTCCAACTGCGAGTTCGGTTTTGTCAAGGACGAAAAGCGTTTTGAAAGGGACGAGTACCGAATATGCAGGCCTTGTATCGGTTTATCAACCTTTGTGAACTGTCGAAACTCCACATGATCCATGACCGGTTTGCTATCGTATTGTTTCAGTACCTCGGGGACATCGAAGAGCATCTTGGTGAGACAATCAGCACGGCAAACCCTGACTTGAAAGTGCCAACGAATGAATACGATGGTAAAGTGGTTTATGGGCAAAAGCGAAAAACAACTGGTACGTTATGCAGTTCAGCTTTGAAATTTGTCAATCATTTGGGGTTGGTGTTGGTCAGCAACAAGTCCTGAATTTGCAGCACTCACATGCCGACTAAAAAAGTCACTCAGGGAGTTTTTTTTAGTGGGTCATGTTGAAGAAAGGCCATGGTGACCTATACAAGGCCCCAAAAAATGTGGGGAAGAATATTTTTGTGTACCCTGGTTTTTTTTTCTAAATTTGGTCATTTCAAAGGGACTTAAATTTTGTGTTACTCAAGTGTAGTGGTGCCGTCGTCTGCTGATCATGCCTCCCACCAACCCGGCTTAATAAGTCGGGTTGCCGATGATGGCTGAGAATTGGTAGACATTTCGAAGTTCTCGAGGAACTGTCTTGAGCGCCACGTAGTGGCAGTCTCCCATGCGCAAGTAGTGGTGCCGTTGTGTAGTGGTACAGCGTGTGGACTCATAACACAGGGGTTGTCAGTTAGATTCCTCCATGTGTCACTTTTAAAAAACCATTGGTGAGGAAGGCAACGGGAAACCACCTCATAAAATCCACTTCCATAGGAAAAGCTCAGAGCCCTGTCTCTGGTTTCTGCTACACTTGAAATCGAGTATGCGACTCAGCTGCTCCAGCAATAGCTGTTTGCTATCTGAAATTGACTGTCTGCATTTGTTCAAGGTGGCGATTTTTGTTACCATACCAAAGAGCTGGCATCTTCTGTCAAAGAATTGGCTGATCTAGAGAAGAAAGCCCAGATGTCATACCTACTTTGCAAGAACGATTGGCAAAAGATCTTAGCTTGACAATAGGTATCAATTGGAGCATTTCATAACATGGAATGAATTGTAGAATTGAGCAGTGAAAAGGGCCCCTGCATGCTTGCATCCTGCGTCTAGATTAACCAGGACGAATGGATTGAGTAGCGAAATATTCCTTTCGATTATATATTCAATTTAGATTCGAATATCCAGTTTTTGTTTTACCGTTCGAGATACACAACCCTTGAGCTTCTCATTTTCACGTTCCTTTGTCGGTTGTTCTCATGCAGATGCCGTGAGTTTTTATATCAGTACCTTCTACCGATTAGACAGCCGTGGGAAGATTTCCTTTGTAAAGGGCTCCCTGTTTGCTGAGTTACGACCACTTTACACGATGCGTTTTTCCTTGTGTCTTACCTCGCGAGTCATTCTTTGCAATTTAGTGAACCATTGACAAAATGAAACGGAAACGTGCAGCTTCGAAGCTAGAATGACTTCAATTTGCGTACTGGTAGCAGGCATATTTAGATTTAAGAAAATATCGCAAACAAGAAAAAGGCTTCGGCTATGGGAGTGGATAATGCGGCGAGACGAACGCGGCGCCCACGATTTACTGGTGGAAGAGCTACAAATTTTTAAGATCAGATTAGTTAGAGAACTTTTTGAGAATTGACGAGGAAAGTTTTGAAGAACTTCTAGAAAGATTAGGTACGCCCGAAAATTCAAATTAGACGAACAAACACGAGACAGCCACGCCCTCCCTCCCTCCCCCCAAAGAGCGATTTGGAACCCTGTGAGTTGCTTTTGCCCTCTGATTTGTCAATTGCGTTAAATAGAGCATGGTTTATTTTCGTGCGTGAAACGCAAGAGCCATTAAAATGCCTCAAGAACAATGGGATTAACTACGCATGAGTCTTGATGCACGAAAAAGGGCATCGCGTAAACTGGCATTAAGAAAGGGAAGGGGAAAGTGAAGATCAAGAATCCAATTTGTTGCATAGGAGATAAAGTGGTATTGGAATGTAGTATGGCAGATCGAGGCATCTGATCTAGAAGATGGAGGGAATGATCAGCAGGCAAACCCAGGATGTATCAGGAAATGCTGCTGCAGTGCATTCGACCTAATAGTAGCCCACATGTAGCAGAGAAGATAGACAACGTAATGATAAGGCCAGTCCTTTATATTGCTATCCAGTGTACATAAGTTTGGGTGATACCGCCAAATCTAAACTGCAATCAATACAAGACAGGGCCCAAAGAATCGTGGCCAAAGATAGCAGCATAACCCTCAAATGGGACAGCCTCGCACAAACGCGAAAGAAACGTATCTCAGTTTATGTTTTCAAATCAGTGAATGGGATCAGCACGGAATCGCTGAAGAACATCTTCACAAAATTTGATCATGACAAAAATACACGTGGAAATGGAACAATCCTTGTACTTCCGAAAGTGAGATGTGAGTCAGGAAGAAAAACTTTCGCTTTTCCAGGAGCGTCAATTTACAACAACCTACCAAGTGACGTCAGAGATGAAAAGTACATTGTAAATTTTAAAAGGAAAATAAACGCACTTTATTTTTAAACTCAGAATCTTATTGTCATTAAGTCTTTTAAAGTTTTTACCCTATCTCTTGTAAGTTTGATCCCTTTACTTTAATACTTTTAGTTTCAACAGGACCCTTGTTGGTAGCAGTAAAATCTCTACTGAAAAGGCTATCCTGTGTAAGTATGGAATATTACTATCATTAATATCATCATTATTTGTAGAAAGAGGTCTCTCCTAGCAAAAAACAATGAAGATGGCGCAATGAATGTGTTCTAGAAAGCTGTGACGTGACAGATAACCTATCAACCATTTCGTCCCTCTCCGCGTGAACTCGATCTGAGGGCGTGCGGTGATTATGATCATGATGATGATGATGATTGTGACAATAACTTTGCGTGACTTACAGTCGTCGCGGTTTTGGATAAACTCATAAAACATTGAAAAGACATGCCGGACGCAATATTGTTATCGTATTGCACAAGATCAATCAGTAATCAAATAATCCGTCGATTCCCTGTGAAGGACAATAAGTCTCCTGCTCCCTCCAGCCATCTAGTTATAATAGAAAAGCTTTAATTCACCTCAGTTCAGTTTCATATATAATTCAAATTCACTACATATAATTCATAATTCTGCAGTAGATGCAAATAACTAAACTACATAGATTGAATACATAATTTACGTAAGAAATTAATACAATGTTAAAGAAAACTAAATACAATATTCAAATACGAAAAGTAGCTAAATAAAAATTTGTATGTAGGGAATTACTTAAAGGAGGAGCTCTCTCAATAGGTAAACTAATCAAGGAGAGAGCCCCCCCCCCCTGTTCTAATATATAGTCAGGTAAATTCATTCAAGTTTAAATAGTTTCCATCTTCAGTACCTAAGTTGCAAATTAGCACATATTAAGGATTTACCGGCCAACTTTGCTCAATAAATAACTCCTCTTTGAACAATGTTTTTGATGAGGCACTTCTGAGTTCCAGTCAACCCAATCTTTGACTATAATTCACCTCAACCCAGTCTTGGATTATACCTCCATATCAGACCCTCTGCGCTGGATCGGCCCTCCTCGCAGTGCCAAAAACCTTCTGCCTTCTCTTTTATCAGTATACATTTTGATATTTTGATACATTTTTATTAAGATTATCATGAACAACTCCTATGAATCCTACTATCAGCGGTAGGTGTAAGGTTTTCCCAAATTGTCTCTCGAGGGTAAGCGAACCAGGGCATTTCAAAAGAAATTTTAACAACTGGGGATAATATGCAAAAGGGCCCAACAGCATAATACCAGAAAGAAGCGCACAGGTCTATATGGTGGTAAAACATCATTTTAAACATCGGAAACAAATTGCTCAACCGCTTCATTTGTGACATTAATTCTCTGCTGGATGTTGTGAACACATTTGGTGATTTGCCATCCAGAATTGTCTCTAGACTGTTTATTGTTCAATCATTTTCTACGTTCATTCGCTCATACAGGAAGTTGATTGCGGATTGTACAATTTCATGAACGCATCTTGCCAATTTTGCACTCCGTCTGAGACTTGGCTTTGGCTAACAAAGTTGTTCGATGATTAACTATAGATGATATAGCTTAAAGGGGAATTGATACATTAACCAGGGGGCAGAGCAAGGGAATCTATTCCGTTTCCCAGATACTAAGTCCTAGCTAGACTCCTCCCCGAAAGTTCGTCGTTCTCGTGACCGATTTTCCCTTGGCGCGGCGATGAAATATAGAATTACACCTGGGCACCCCTTGGGTTGAAACTTTGATCCCCGATCAAGGCGGATCAATCGAGTCGGTAACGCTCCATGCAATCATGATCCAATATATCTGACGCATAGATTTGAGACAGCGCCGGACCTTCTCTGTCAACATCCTAGCGCAATTAGGACTGAGGTGGAAAAGAAATTGAAAGGCCGCGTATTTCCGTCTCGGTACCCGTGGAGGTTTAAACAGTTGAATGCTGAATATACATCATGGTCACGCGACACCTACAAGCCAGCCTCAGAATCTCTAGGTTGACCTGCGTCGAGGAACCAACGAGATGCCCAAGGTCTCTCTCTTGAATTCGCGTTCGCGTTCTGCTACAGGGGTTCGCTTCAGGGCATTTTCTAACAGTGTAACTAGTGGGTAATGTCCTCCAGTAGGCCCAATGCCTTTCCCAGTAGTAAGTGCCATAATCACAGAATTTCCCCAGTAATTTGGGCACTTGAAGAAGAAATTACTAGAAGACAGCGCAAACAACGAAACCGAACAAGGTAAGAGAAAAACCAGACATTATTTTATCACCGCGATGAGAAGAGACAAGGTACCGACTCGATTGATCTGCCTTGATCGGTGATCAAAGTTCTAACCCAAGGGGTAAACAGATGTAATTCTATATTTCATCGCTGCGCCAAGGGAAAATCGGTCACGAGAACGACGAACTTTCGGGGAGGAGTCTAGCTAGGACTTAGTATCTGGGAAACGGAATAGATTCCCTTGCTCTGCCCCCTGGTTAATGTATCAGTTCCCTTTTAGGCCATATCATCTATAGTTAATCATCGAACAACTTTGTTAGCCAAAGCCAAGTCTCAGACGGAGTGCAAAGTTGGCAGGAAGCGTTCATGAGCCAACGTGGAAACCCGTAATTTTACACAAATTTATTACGCTGATTTGTTGATGATTAAAACTTTCAAATTGGCTTCCGATCAGTGTAGTCTTTTCTTGGGACTATATCTTCATTCTCCTCATCCCATTTCACACAATGGGGTGTCTTTATTGCTTTTTATATAATTTTCTCCACCCACCTCTATCTTCCGTCTTTCGCAATGTATCACTCAGTTTCAGTTCTGTCCGTTCTCCAACATCACCAACCCGTTTTGCCCCTGTTTTCCACCTCCTGTGACTTGTCCAACAGTGCTGTGATATAGTGGTTCAGCGTGCGGACTCATGACACAGGGTTTGGGTGGCTTCGAATCGTGCACATGTTCTAATAAAAACGATATTGGTTAGAAAGGTAAGGGGAAAGCACCTCATAAAATCCATCTCCCTAGAAAAAAAGCTCAGAGCCCTTTTTCTGGTTTCCGCTATGCTCAAAATCGAATATGCGATGCAGTTACCCCTCCCTAACTGTGCCTGCAAAAACGATTTCACAAGCTCTATTCGTTTGAATAGAATCAAACAGTATCTGCCTGGGGCTGTTTCAAGAAATCCAGTTTATAACTTTATCCAATCGAACACATCTTCTATTCATAAATTTAGTCTCATGGTCTTTGAAAAACCTTAAATTCGCTGTTTCTGAAGCAGTTGTAATTCTGGTATCTTTTATTCTCGGTCTGGTATTTTGTATTCTTTGGCCTGTCATTTTTCATTTTTTGGTCTGGTATCTACTATTCGCTGTTCTGGTATTTCCAATTCCTGATTCAAGTATTTCCGATTTGTTAGTCTGGTATGGTAGCATATTCAATTTCTTCAGTCGGTATCTTCAAAGAATTTTTTTGACTTTTAATATTTACGAAGCACGACACTAGCAAATACTTTTTAAGTGTCGCAGGTGGGCTTGTGAATATAGTCACATTGTTTTAAGTCGCCCCAATGATCAAATTCATTCAATTTTTCCACACAGAGAACAAAGTTACAAACACTTCTGTGCATGTCACGCGATCGATTCGCGAGAAGAGCTCCTTCGAGCTGGCTTTGCACGAAGCCTTCTGAAACGGTTTTACGTACAACTGGAACATTCTGTGATCAATCTTTGATCACGAGAGCTCTACGGAAAATGTTCGGCATACTACGTCCGATAAATTTCTCAACTAAGGTACATGGGACCCTATTGCGCAAAGAAAATTGCCCCTAACACCAAAAGGAAAAGTTTCGTGAATCTAAGATTCGAAATTTCCTTCATCCCCAACAAGGGTAGGAGCGGACTTAATCAAGCGCTCCAGTTAAGCGTATACCTGCTTGAGAACGCTAGAGAAATTAGTAGACATGGAATGTCTGCTATATTGCTTAACCAAGGTGCATAAAACCCAATTAAACAAATCTCATAGATCATAACGACAAATTCCTTCGGTTTTGCAAGTCATTCAATAGAGGAGCGCAAATATTTCCCATCAATTCTTGACCGCTTGAAAATGGTGGTTTTTCCACTTTGTTTTTTCTTCAAAAAAGATGGTTCGTCTTTGCCATATAGGCTCATCGGACAGCGTAAAAAGAATCACCCGTCTTACCCGGACCACACATCTTGCGAGGGCAGACCCCACCAACGCACCATGTAGCCTTAATCTAGAGATGATTCGAATCACTCCCTACAAATCTCACACATTTTCCCACAAGGGCAGCTCTTGCTGTTTGCGTAAACAAAGAAAATCCTCGCATCCTTCTATGTTAGCTACTGAATTGAATTTGGCTGCGTTCCAAGCTGAAACGCCTGCTACCACTCCGGGGAGAAGCCTGTGGAAGAAACATTAGTAGTAGTAGGTGTAGAAGAAGAAGAAGCAGTAATAATAAAAGTAGTCGTAGTAGTATTAGTAGTGATAGTAGTAGTAGTAGTAGTAGTAGTAATAGTATTAGTAGTATTAGTAGTAGTAATAGTAATTAGTAGTTTTTCTTTTTTTTTTAGTGGGTTATGTTGAGGAAAGGCCATGGTGACCTATACAAAGCCCCAACAAAGGAGTATTAGTAGTAGTAGTAGTAATGATAATAAAAGCAACAGTAGTTTGTAGAAGTAATAATAATAAAAGCAGCAGTAGTAGCAGTAGTAGCAGTAGTAGTAGTAGTAGTAGTAGTAGTAGTAGTAGTAGTAGTAGTAGTAGTAGTAGTAGTAGTAGTAGTAGTAGTAGTAGTAGTAGAAGTAGTAATGAGGATATTAGTAATAGTATGATTTGCCCTCTTTTAAAACTAAAATCAATTAACGTGATCTGATCTCCCTTTAATCTTATCCTTTTTACCTTTTTTCTTTGCTGGGGCTTTGCAAAGGCTCCCGTGGTTGTCAGAAGCTGATGGCATCGAAGGGTCTTTACCTAACCGCTTTGACGGTCGCTGGGCTTCTAGGATCGTAGCGGCCAGTAACCATTGACATTTTGACAAGATTGCAGCATCGAAATCGCAACTGGAATCAACGCAACATTCTAGAATTACTCAGATTGTAAACAAGCACACCGGAAGTAGGACAGTTTTGAATGCAGTCCCGTTTGCATTTACAAAATTTATCAAATGTTGCTTGGATAGGGAACCTGTCTACAACCAACCTCTTCATTGTTATCCAACAAACGCAAAGTATCTAATGGCCAATTTGGACTGGAATACCAATAAACCGTATCGTAATCTCTAAGAGTTTGATTGAAAATGATGAAAGCAGCAATAATCCCCTTCACGAAAAGATTACCCCAAACCTTTTTTTAGTACGTTGTGTTAAGGAAGGCCATGGTGGCCTATCAAAGCCCAGCAAAGGAAGAAAGGAGACAGCGAAAGGCTAAGAGGAGAGAGGGATCAGATCAAGTTTATTGATCTAAGATTTGAAAGAAGACAAGATGTAAGATTCAGGAAAGCAATATGGCTGAACGCGATGAGGATACATGAGCAACATGAGTTGACTCTCGCAACCCAACTAGCTGTTTACATTAGTTGAAAAACGCGATTGGGACGAAGAAAACAATTTCTCTTGTAGTTTTGGAAACTTAAAAAAATGTCAGTTAATTTGCTTAATGTCTCCATTACTCTATATATCATTTGAATGCATTTCCAAGCATCTTATAATTCATCTACTCAAAAGTTTGTTATCATTTATGTAGTAACAGTAATGAAGATTATGAAAGAATGTCCTTTAAAATCAAATTTAAATTATATTGTAAACTTCTCTCAAGCAATGCGTGATCACTTTAAATGGGCCAACCTGGCAAAATTTTAAAGGATAAACATAAAAGCAACATTTTTATAGCAAACCGAATAGATCTGATATATCTAAATTTACGGTCTAAGGTCAATAGGTCAGGTCTGATAATGAAGGCAGCCTGGATTAATTTTTTTCAAGCAAACCTCTTTACTGCAAGGTAACTTGTGCCTGGCTGGCCTAGTTTCAGACATTTTGACGTAAACCTTAATGGAAGCGATGTCAAACCCAACATTCAAAAACCTTTTTTCATCCACTCATGCAACATTTGCTCCAAAACCATCAAAAATGCCAAATCATCCCTTGTCCAACGCATCAACAACAAAATTGCTTCCTGCCAGGCTGCCTCTCGTTCCTTTTGGTCTATGGCCAAAGTTGTCTCCCAAAATTTTTCCCAATCATCTTTTCCTCCACTAAAGAATAACTCTGACTCTTCTTCTACCACTCCTTCATCCAAGGCCAATCTTTTGCATCAGTCTTTGCCTCCAACTCTAACCTGGGCGACTAAGAGGTCCAACCACATCACTTCCCCCCTTTCAAAATTCACTATGTCACCCATTAAGTTCTCAATACGAAAAGTCCGCCAAACTCTTCTCCAGCTTGACACCTCCAAATCCAAAGGCCCTGATGGTATTCCAGCAATAGTTCTCAAAACCTGTGCTCCTGAACTTGCCCTTATTCTTAACAAACTATTCCAGCTTTCCCACACTCTTGGCACATTTCCCACCTCGTGGAAACAAGCCCACGTCTTTCCTATCCCAAAAAAAGGCGACAAGTCTAATCCACTCAACTATGGTCCCATTGCAATCACTTCACTCATCTCTAAAACAATGGAGACCATCATCACTAAACAACTTCTTACCTTCCTTGAAACAAACAATCTTCTCTCTGGTCACCAGTATGGCTTTCGAAAAGCCAGGTCTACTGGTGATCTTCTTGCTTATGCTGTTCATGTCTGGTCCTCTGCTCTAGAATCCTGTGGTGAGAGCAGAGTAATCTCTCTCGATATCTCCAAGGCCTTTGATCGCGTTTGGCACAAGGGTCTTCTCGCTAAACTGCCGATGTTTGGTCTCCATCAAACTCTCATTAAATGGATTGGTAGTTTCCTCTCTGATAGGTCGATTGCCGTCAGAGTGGATGGCTTCCTCTCCAATCTGCATTCAATCAATGCTGGTGTACCCTAGGGCTCTTTCATCTCCTCTGTGCTCTTCATTCTCTTCAGCAATGACCTGATCACCTCTACGTCTTCTAGCATCCATTCCATTGCTGATGATACCTTCCTAAGTTCTTCATTTTCATTCAATCCAAATGACCATGCTTCCACCGATATTCAACTCATCAGAAACATTCCAGCCTCTCTTCTCTCCAATGATCTGACAGTTATTGAGAAGTGGGGCAAAGACAACCTAGTTTCGTTCAACCAAAGCAAGACGAAACAGGCTGTCATTTCACTTAAACATAACGAAAGCTATCCACCTGTCCTCATGAATGGCGATGAACTGGACACTTCAGCTTCTTTCACACAACTTGCTCTTTCTCTATCGTCTAATCTCACTAGGAAAACTCACGTCCATTCCCTTGCAAAGCATGCATCTCAAAAGCTCGTTTCCTCGCCAGAGCCCGCGGGGTTTTCTCATCTGCTCACCTTCAAACTATATACAAGTCCCAAATCCGTCCTTCTTTAGAGTACTGCTCGCACGTCTGGGGTGGTGCTCCAAAATCTACTCTCTCTCTCTCTCTCTCTCTCTCTCTCTCTCTCTCTCTCTCTCTCTCTCTCTCTCTCTCTCTCTCTCTCTCTCTCTCTCTCTCTCTCTCTCTCTCTCTCTCTCTCTCTCTCTCTCTCTCTCTCTCTCTCTCTCTCAGAGTCTCTCTCTCTCTCTCTCTCTCTCTCTCTCTCTCTTCTCGACAAATTCCAGTCCAATTCCATTCGTCTCATCAGCAATCCTAACCTAGCCAAATCTCTCCAACCTCTTTCCCATCGTCGATTAGTTGGAGATCTTTCCATCTTTTCTAGATGCTTTCACGGGCATTGCTCTCAGGAGATCCGGGATATTATTCCTGTTCCACTGAGGCGTGTCAGAACCAACAGAAGCTCAACTCATTCACACCCTTCCCAAGTTTCACTGCCTAATCCACGAATTCTGTCCCGCAAATGATCATTCATCCCTAGAACATGCAACTTCTGGAA
Source organism: Pseudorhiza aurosa (assembly GCA_964026355.1). Lineage (NCBI taxonomy): Eukaryota > Metazoa > Cnidaria > Scyphozoa > Rhizostomeae > Lychnorhizidae > Pseudorhiza > Pseudorhiza aurosa. The sequence goes on along the minus strand of OZ032118.1, from coordinate 9,643,830 downwards.
CGTCTTGTCTTCCTCTTGCTTTCCTGAATCTTACAACTTGCCATCTTTCAAACCCACGATCAATAAACTTGATCCAATCTCTTTCTCCTCTTAGCCTTTCGCTTTCTCCCTTCCTCCTTTTGTTGAGGCATTGTATAGGCCACCATGGCCTTTCCCCAACATAACTCACTAAAAAAAACCTATGTGAACATTTGTTTGCAATGCAACAGAAAAAGAGGCACTTGACAAGAGTCTAAGGAGGTAAAAGTTGGCTGCAACTAGTAAGCCGTAAAGTACGGGTAAGTTTGCTTATCTTATAGAAAATGTGATTGCTCAATGGCTAAATCATTACACATCTGGAAGAATTCATCGCACAAATGTGCGAGGATTGCAAGAGAACTCATGGGCAAGTCAACAAAAATGTCGCTAGTAATGGCATAACAATACACATATTGAATATGATAATATGTAACGAAATACCGTATTACCTTCGACTGACTTAGCGTCATTTTATGGTACGGTGCACTTTAATGTTTCGAAATTCAGTCATCTTGAGTCCGTCCTTGGCACGTAACCCTGTCGTCCTCTTCTTTCTGGACCGAATCGAAGTCCAGCTCTGTCGTCCATTCCAAAATGCACCACGAGATGGTATACGAGAGAGGTATTTTTGGTTTACTGTCGTTGGCCCGCAACCAAAGAACAGGAGACTCAAAATTCTCATCATAAGTATGTGCAGACAATAGGGTGACCGCCAGAGTCTTAATAAAAGCGATTCTGTGATATCTTTATGAATAATGACTTGATAAGGAATTTTCTTCAAGAAGGGTACACGCAAGAACAGAGCTAAAAAGTAGGTATGAAATGGTCATTTGCGCGTAATTTTTCCACCAACGCTCTCTTTGACTGATCATCTCAAACTGAATTGAACTTTCCTCCTATGAAGTTCCAGATTGCATACTGATTAGGGTTTCGTGATAAAATTTTGAATATTTTTGCGTTACAATTGGCATATAAATAAGGGCATCCCCCACAAGGCATCGATAACAAAAAGAGGTATTCCCATTGGTTGGAGGCGAAAAAATATGAATGTTTTGAGTGACAGGTACATGACCAAATATAATAGAAACCACGTGAACATAAAACGAGGCTCCACCTTTATACAATTGTTTTTAGTCACTGGCGCCGATCACAACGCAGTACAACTTCTCTACAATGAGTGGCTAGGCCCAACCGATGTCAGTCGAAGAAAGATACGCAACTCATCTACTAGGCGAAAGCCTTGGCAGTCTAGCTTATAAGCTGGACAAAAAACCTTCAAATGGTCGTACGTGGAGTGGATATTCTAATGGTGAGGGGGTTAAAAACTCGATGGAACATTCAACAGAGAGAAATCGCATGGTTATCGCTAGTGATACGCGCTTTGGCGAATCCGCTACGTGCTTCCTGTGTCTTAGACCGTTCGCTTACTCGAATGTCAAAGTGTTACCTTGTCTACACTCGTTTTGCCTAAACTGTTTAGAAGAGAAAGTCTCAAGGTCCCTATTCGGAGATTTACAGCTAAACTGTCCAACGTGTCGTCGAGAAGTCAAACTGTCTGATAATGGTCTCGAGACCTTACCCTCCATACCATCCAGTACCTTCATGCAAGATATATTTCCGGATGTAATAGGAAGGAATGCCAGTGCTGATGCCACGAACACAACTCCGAACCCGTTTAGGCTAGGTCTAGGGAGCCTTTCACTCGCACCACAAGCACAATCCCAACGATCAAATTATACTCAATTCCCTGAGTGTAGGAACTGCGATGAAGGATCCACTGCCACTTCAATGTGTCGTCAGTGCAATGAATACTTGTGCGAGGAATGTGTTGGTGCACATAATCGAGTACGACTCACGAAAGAACACACCATCGTGCCCTTTCCATCCTTTCATGACGCGTTACGAAATGCTTTGGTGACGGATGAATCCAACGGGAATCCTTTCTCCTCGTATAAACCGCAGACAACGATGCCTGTTCAGCCCCAACAAAGCAACATACCTCTTCAGCAGCAAAACAAGCATTTTGTAGCACCAAGTAGTAAATATCTTCCATCCAGTGACGATAGGCCACTCTCCATGCAAGCGGGCAGCAACTTCCAACGGCAAATATCACTGCCATTCTCAAGGAGTGATTCATCGTCCAGTTTGTCAAATGCTGCCTCCCCGAAACAGCCATCAAGAAGTGGCTTGTGTATCATACACGGAAGTGAGCCATCGGTATTCTGTTCCAGTTGCCAGTATCATGTGTGTCGTGACTGCTACCAAGGAGAGCACAAACTTCACGATCTTGTTCACATGCTGTCCGACTCCGGACAGAGCATAAACACCGAAGCTGCCCTGCGAAAACTCGTTTCAGAAAGTCTAAATGAGCTGAAATCAGTCGACGAAGCCTTGTCGAGAGTTCAGACAATGAAGGACTTGGTGGAAATACGATGTAAGAATATACTGGCCGAAGTACGTTCGACGATGAAGCGGCACATGGCTGCTCTGGAAGAGCGAGAGCACGAAGTCATTCGAAGAGTCGAACAAATTCGCCACGTCAAAGGAAAAGCCCTCAAAACTCAAATTGAAAGACTGCAAGTGCTACAAAAATCAACTCGGATATTGTGCGACGTCACAAGGAATACAGTGGAGACGGGCAACGAAAAGGAAATCCAAGATCAATCACGAAAATTGACTGAGCTTCTACAAGACATCGAAGGACAGCGATCCCTCTTTCAACCATGTGAAGATGATGCAGTCTTGTTCACGCCACCCGACCCTGCCCTTCAAACAGCCATCGGTTCGCTAGGAACGATTAGCAGCAGTGCATATCCACCCCTCTGCAGTGCAGTTGGCGAAGGCTTATTGAGAGCGATTCGAAACAAAGTTGGACTGTTTACGGTAATAGCTAAGGACCATCAAGCTTCAAATCGCTGCATCGGAGGAGACATTGTTCGTGTTATGATCGAGGATCCTAATGGGAGACGATTTCCTGGAGAGGTTTTCGATCGCCAAAACGGAAATTACACGGTAACGTACAGGCCACAGGTCGAAGGTGAACATTTAATTTATGCAAGCATCAGAGGCCAACCGATCATGGATTCGCCATTCAAAGTTAATGTACGACAGGGGAGGAACTATTCTGGTGTAGGACAGTGTTGTTTACAATTTGGAAGCGAAGGTGAGAGTGATGGCCAGCTGTGTAGGCCATGGGGAGTTTGCACTGACAAAGATGGTAATATCATCGTTGCTGATCGCAGTAACAACAGAATCCAGATATTCGATGGTAAAGGCAACTTTCGTTACAAGTTTGGGTCTGCTGGCTCGCGTAACGGACAGTTCGATAGGCCTGCTGGGGTCTGCGTCGACAATCAAAGTCGCATAATCGTCGCTGATAAAGACAACCACAGAATTCAGATCTTCAAAATGGATGGGAATTTTGTTTTGAAATTTGGAGAGCGAGGCAGCAAGAACGGGCAGTTTACATACCCATGGGATACTGCAGCAAACAGCGAGGGCCGTATATTAGTCTCAGACACCAGAAACCACAGAGTGCAGCTATTTTCCCCAGACGGGACTTTCATCAACAAATATGGCTTTGAAGGCCCTCTTTGGAAGCACTTCGATTCACCAAGGGGTGTTGCCTTTAATCATGAGGGTCACATGGTAGTGACAGATTTCAACAATCACCGCCTGTTGGTCATTCACCAAGACTTCCAAACAGCAAGGTTTCTAGGATCGGAGGGGAGTAACAATGGGCAGTTCCTGCGCCCCCAGGGGGTCGCTATTGACCACGAGGGGAACATCGTTGTCGCTGACTCAAGGAATCACAGAATACAGATTTTCCAACCTAATGGGAACTTCCTGTGCAAGTTTGGCACATGTGGCAAAGCCCCTGGCCAGATGGATCGACCGTCAGGAATATGTGTCACACCAGAAGGTATGATTCTAATTGTTGATTTTGGTAACAATCGTATACAAGGATTTTAGATGCAGACCTTGAGAAGGGGGTTGAATTCCGTTGTCTCTTACTCACTGATTAGATGTCGCCACTTTGCTGACAGGTTTTCGTATCCTAATGTCCACTTCATGTTTACATGAAAATGATTTATCCCTTTAGTCTTAAGAAAGCTTATAATACAAGCTGGTTTCAGTGGGTTGGACAATGATACACAACAGCTGTTTGACTAACATTTGTCGTGTATTCCACATTTTCATTCATACGCATTTTCATCTGTCCCATTCATTCATTTGTTTATCCGTTTTTCTATACTGCATTCACCGCCATACATTATAGCTTAAGCTTAGAAGCATTTTATAATATTTTTGTGTAACATTATTCATGCAGTTGGAAAATATATAGTTATTTTAGCCATTCAAGGAGTTAAAGAAGACTTTTTAGTCATAAAGAAACTTTGTTGATTTCACAGTAATGAGAAGATGCCTGTTGTGGAACTCTGTTTTCCGTATATAAATTTTACAATTATATTAGACACGTTAAACGTTAGGCCCTGGACAAATGAACTGAACGTTTCACTGAGCATGCAACTGAGCACGGTGAGCAAATGAACTGGATTTTTCAATGAAGCTAAATGCTGGCCTTTTTTCAGTGAAATGCTCAGTTCATTTGTCTAAGGCCTTAGATTCACAACATGTGTGCCCATTTATTCTCCTGAGAATGAAGTCTATTTGGATCCCTTTTAAGGTTGAAATACAGGGAAGTGGGAATTTAATTAGGAGCACATTGACTTTAAAAATTAAAGTTAATCTTTAAGTCACGTTTTCAACACAACTCAAAGATGATCTCATCAAATGGACTATTCGAAGTACTTGCTCTCGATCTTGGGACGTCCCATTTATCATGCTTGACTCCAGTTCAGTTGAACCCTGGCTTTGATTTGACCTGTAAACTGTGGATCTTTCGAACCAACTGCCAAGTATAACGTGGTATACTGCAGTTGTGTGATAGATTTGATTGTTTGTTATGAAAACAAGCCTGGTCTGTGATTGGTTCAAGATGCCCTGACATGGTAACAGCAGATTTGGCTTCCTGGAGCATCTATCGGGTTGGAGAATGGCTCTCACTTCTGATCTGGTGATACTGATCCAAAAGCCATTGCAGTATTCATCTTTAGTGCAATCTATTTGTACCCAGTGAATTTAAATAAGTTCTTTGATATGGCCACTTGACACTAGATGTAAAAACTACAGTTTCTCGATAAACCAAACTCAAGCCATAGGTGAGTCCCAGTTGCGCCTGTTTTTCATCGAGTGTTTTTTGGGTATGGGGCCTATGTTTTCGTTAAGCTTGCCCTAGCTAGATTCATTGAGGAAACCAGGGAATCAATCAGGTCATTTGTTGATTCGTCATCCCACTCCTCAACTGCGCATTATCAAAGGAGCACCTTAACCGTCATCTCCACCAGCGAATCTGTGCTTCAAAAGAGTAGTGATGCCTCTGCGACTCCGTTTGCTACAAGCAACGGAGCTGTATTTCATATTAAACTGACTATTTGAGACTGCCTGGTACAAAGAGGCAAGAGAGGATTTACCCAGACCATTAGCATGTCACAGCTTTGCGATGTTGTCAACAGTAGTGTCACTATTTTCATTTTGAAGTTTTCGAGACTACCAGATGGCAAGGGGATATTAGCGATACGTGTGTAGCATCAAAGTCAGCCATTGCCCCTACTGAAGCTGTTGTTTGTTAGCATTATTTTCGCAATACTAGGTGGCTTTGGAACCCTGCAAAGATCTAGGTAGCCAAACTGACTTATGTGGGCAAATATAAGTGATGTGTTAGATTGGATATGTCAACGAGAACTGTCCGATCTTTGTTATGTTAAATTAGTCCTCTCGTATTTACTGTGCTTGATTCAACACACGGCGTCAACACTTTTGATTCACACTATCTTTGCAATCTTTCCCATCGGAATGATCAGCAGCCCCGCACGTTTGACGGGCAGAGTTCTCGCTCCATTCTTTGAAAGCTTGATACTAATTTGTTAACATTCCGGGCGTGCAAAAGATCCTACCGAAGTTGACTAGTAGTTTATTATGATCGTAAGAATCGCGGAACAGCCTATTTTTAGTGCACACCAGCCTCCCTAAAAGTTGACATTGACCTAGTCGCTCGCAGCAGGAATTGACCGCTTTCAACACAGTTGTAGAATGATGTCCCCGTGCTATTGAAATGCTGCCGATACGTTGGAGCAATTACTGCTTTTGTAAAATAGGATTACGAGAGTCTTTGCTTCTTAATTGTCGGCCTGTTAAATTCAATGCTCGATTTGTTTCCAGTATAAAGAATGGCCTCTAATCGCCTCAAGAAGATAATGACGTAGCTCGGTATGTGAATTGAAAGGAAGGCGCCCCTTGTCAATTGTGTGTAACTTTTCATACAAATAACGATGAATGATTCGCATTCCACAGAATCTGTTTCCATGGCACACGATTCAGGTGGGATTGCCTCCATTAATCCCTGTATTGTGTTGCGGCCTGTCGCCCTTGAACCCTATCTTTGGCCTCTTGATACAAGGTGAAAGGACAGAGGTCTGGACTAACAATGGCCGAAATGTAGCTTGACACGTGACCGACAGAAGCGGCTTTAATTGTTTAATTACCGCACATTCTCGATCACGATGCTTTCAATTCACATGGGTGCTTCATTAATAAATAATGAGCTTTTATTGACAGGATTCTATAAATAATGAAAGGTGTCCTTGCATATGGTTTCGATCGAATCAGGTAGAATTGAACACCAGGAGCATCGACCAGATGAACTTTTCTTGTCAGCTATAGAAATACATGCCAGTGTGGTATATTTCATATACCATATCTAATTCATTGAAGTGGATGCGTCCAGCCAGTCACATAACTGGGAATGCACGTTCGCACTTTCGTTACTGCAGATTAGGGCATCTTTACCAATCACATCAGAGCTCAAATTTCTCGTATACTGTGTGATTATTTTTAAGGTACAGAAATTGACGGGAAAGCACCTCATGAATTCAACTTCCCTAGAAAAAACTCAGAGCCCTGTCTCTGGTTTCCGCTACGCTCGAAATCGAGTATGCAACACAGGTCACAGAAGTTGAAAGTCACCTGAAACGGGTTGATGTATGCGATGCTATCGTGTCAAAGTTCATCCGAATAGATTCGCTTCCGTATGATCAACTGCTCAAGGTGACCCCAGGCATCCACCCATAGATTGTAGAGCAGAAATTGTAGACAAGTGACATGCCCCATACGACAATATCATAGCAGTTAAATGCCTTCCAATATTCGATTCTATGTTCTTTGTATGTAGTCTATAAGCATTTATGTCACTGCCATTCACACACAAGTACATGTAAATTATATCTTTATCATGTAGGGAATTATTATCAAAACGCATGCGCCATGTATATACTGACAAGTACGCTTACATACACACACAAACACACACACACACACACACCGCATTCACACGCGCGCACACTAAACACATACACACCAAACACACTGACCAAACATACCAAACACACTTGCCACACATACCAAACACACTTACCATACATACCAAACACATGCCAGACATACCAAATTAACATACCAAGCACACATGCCAAAAATACCAAATAAACATACCAAACAAACTTGTCAAACACACCAAATACACACTCCGAAAGCACACCAAACCCATCTACGTCACTTTTGAGGGTATAATTTAGATATCGTGCACCATTCACCACCATTCAGCTCTATGTGGCTCAAGCTACTCGCCTTGAATTTAAACAGCATTTTGTGCGTATTCTGTTCTGTGTTGTCGTTTATACGACTGCAACTTAGTTTCGTCATTTAAGAAGTGTTGCGGAGTAGGTTCTCAAGCGAACTAAAAGTAGTTTTAGATGTGCAGGTTACTTTTCTATCAGTGGTAGCAGGGAAGCTTGCTGCATTGTGTGACTGGTTGGAGTTAGGCCACAAATGGCAACCTGGCTGTGAACAGGCAGAAAGAATCATAAAGCACTGGATACATCGCTGTTTGAAACTGTGAGCTAAGTAGCAATAGTACGCTTCCATTAAATAGGAGAATCCCCCCCCCCCCTTTTCCCTTCCACTCACGTCATTTTCCACCCGTCTGTCCACTTTTGGCTTCTGATATAGAAAATTGGCATTTCGCTCCCATAAGAAATATAACTTTTATTGCAATATCCATTCTCCTAGGCAGCAATAAATCCCTTGTTTATCATCAATAGCATTAAAATGCGCTGGCTGCAAAAGTCTTTTGCGAACGAAGCGCATCTCCAGTCTCGCTCATTGCCACTGGCATTCATTGCTGTTCAGAGTTGATTGCCATTTAAAGCCTGCGATATGGTCGCCGTTGGCGTTAAGTGCTTTTGAGTGGAAGAAACTCAGTCATTTATTGTTAATTTCGTAGTTTTAATCGTATGAATAGATATACACCGCATATGCAAGATCGTTTAAGACGCTTATCGACTGAGAGCATTTTAGGAGATACTTTGGAAGCTTGAAGAACTCTTGGTATGGGATTTACCCCTCAAATTCACCGGTTTCATGTGGAAGAGCATTTTGGAAACGAGGCGGCACTGGAGTTGTCGCTCCAGCTCCTCTACGTCGTTCAAATTAATCAACTTTTTCCGTCCTTTCAACCGTTTCATTTAAGCATGAAGCTTGCATGAATGGGAATCCCAAGATGGGAATGCTTCACATGATTGATTTCTAATCTGCTCGTCGTCATGTTTCTCAAGGTTTAATTTACTGTATATTATGAAATGTAGATTGGCTAAATTAGTGTGCCTTCACAAATCACTATTAATATTCGCCACTCCGAGAGGCCTAATGGAATGTGGTCATAGCCAACTGAGCCTCCTTGAGTTATGGGCGATGTTTCATTTGCTTGTTCGTCGCCCTTTTTCATATTTTGCTTTGTGAAGGCACAGTCATCAACACACGGTCTCAATCTTCATTATGAATGATAATCATGTTTCATCATAAATCTGCTAAGCAGCTTAAAAAAATGCGTGCAATTGGTTAAATGTAGTCACGCAATACATCTTTAAAATTTCGTAATTCGCTTATGTTCATCGTCAAACACGATTGCCCTAGATGAGCAGCCATCGTTTTGTAAACCGTATACTCTTAGCATTGTCCAAAATACGGGAGAGGTTTATCAATGAACTCATGCTTTTTACCTGGTATCGTATCTATTAACTCCGAGTACTGTCCCGCTATCTTCTCGAATTTTTCCATCTTGTCCAGCTCTAGGTCAGCTCCGAATATGATTCGTTACTCTTTCGATAAAATCCACCATTCACAGCTTTCTGCAACAGGGAATTTCACCCTAAGATCTCATACCAATTTCTTTAAGTTAGGTTTTTTCCGGTTTTTCAGAACTCACTGGTTGTGGCAAGGTAGCCAAACTTACATTTAGCACGCCACACCCATTGCTATCTTCTCCTACCTAGTCAAAGACTAAACTTAACCCCAGCCCTTACCCCAAACAGATAAGTACAGATTTCTCGAAAGCCTACGATAGAACAACAACTGGTGAACCTGTCCTGTATTAGCATTTAATGGCTAATTTGATTTAGAATTATTGTATAAGTTGTGAAATTTTCATTACTGATAGGAGAATTTAATTGAATTACTTCTCAACTAGTATTTACTACGTTAAAGCAATGGGATTTTTGCTGCCAAACATGTAACAGGTTCTATGATAAACTACTGCCTGAATCCACAGTATTGACTCTAGAAAATCTAGGTACTCTAACCCCGCGAAGCTTTCGCATCACTTTTGTTCGTCCCATCACTAATGATAAAACTTTGACGCTGGCAAAAATTTGCAGGCAAAACATTCACTGACCAAATGCTTCTTGATGATATTGATACTGTCAATCAGAGAAAAACCTTAAAAACTGTGGACATCGAAGAATGCTCGGATTTGTGCAACTTTTTGGTAGCGTATCACTTACACAAGCTGCATCTTCTACTTGGTTACACCAATTTCTCCAAGAAGAGATGGTCGGGTGCGATTTAGTCTAACTGAGAAATAGGCATCGTTACATCATAGTAATTATGATGTTTTATGTAATTTTTCTGCCCATCTGTCCTACATCAAAATATATCACCTGCAAGGTGTATATTTTTCTAGGTTGAATTAAGTTTTCCCAGAAACATTGTGCCTGATGCAAACTAGGATATTTTAGGTAATATTTCTGCCCATCTGTCCGTATATCAATCAACCCTTCATTCTATATAGGTAAAAACTTCAGAATCATTGTTCAACTATCATGTTTCAACTTTTCTGTAGCAGCAGATGTGCCAAGAACGAAGTCGCCAGCAAGTAGTTCCACGAAATTTCAGCTTAGACTTCTTAGTAAGTCTAAAAACCCCATCGTCCTCTACGCAACTTACTGTTTGTGCTGACTCGAGAGAAGATGCAGTTTCAGTACCCATTCGTTGGGTACCAAAATTTTATTGTCATGTCTGCTGTCTACACTGAAAACGTACTACGTCTGACAGTTATCCACCTTCATACGCAATCAAACACACATACATATGTATAGTTTAAGTTGAATGCATGGGGCTAAATTTCTCAATCTTGTATCAATTTTATGTAGATACCTTTTAAAGGCTTCAAATTATCATGGCTAACAAATTCATGGATCCTACTCTAAGGGTGTGATTAAAAATCTTTTCAATTGTAACGAGCTGACCAAAGCATGCAAATTAAAGTTTTGTTTGTACAGTTTTCATCTATATCGTCTATTCTCTGCCTAAAGATTGAGCAAAGATCCACTTTGTATGTAGAAAGGAGATAACCCAAGAGACAGCTAAACAAGGGGAAAATAACAAAGCGTCGCGTGCACTTCAATGGCATCATGAACGCGTGGCGAAAACACGTCAATGGGTACACTCTTGGTCAACAGTGGCAGTGTAGCGTCGTGTGACGTAAGACGTGCATTATGATGAATATCAAATTTGATTTAAGAGCTACAGAAGTCTCTTCAGCTGAGTGTCGTCGCATCGTGAGGTTGAGGGCCCAGTCCCTTTCCTCAACGCACCTTCCTAACCCCAAGCTTTGGGCCAGGTGTCTACCTACTGCTGGGTGGACGACGAATAGAGGGCATCTAGAAACAGGTGCAGGTGTGCCTCGAGCCTGTAACTTTCAGCTCATGAGACGTGGGCTCAGTCATTTTGCGAACGACCCCTGCCGTCATTTGATGATGTCAGGAAAAAGAGCTGATAAAACATAGTTACAGATGCTTTCACGGGCATTGCTCTCAGGACATCAGGGAGATTATTCCTGTTCCTCTGTTGCGTGTCAGAACCACCAGAAGCTCAACTCACTCACACTCTTTCCAAGTTTCACTGCCTAATCCACGAACTTTGCCATAAATCATCATTCATCCCTAGAGCATGCACCTTATGGAACATCTTGCCTTCCTCTTGCTTTCCTGAATCTTACAACTTGCCATCTTTCAAATACAAGATCAATAAACTTGATTTGATCTCTCTCTCCGCTTAACCTTTCGCTTCTTTCTTCCTTTGTTGAGGCATTGTATAGGCCACCATGACCTTTCCCCAACATAACTCACTAAAAATAGTTGCTCTTTGATTCCAGAATATTTTCACTAGAGGCAAGATGCATGCAAATAACATCGTGGGCACTGTATCAATGAGGACATGTACAAATACGCATTTGCGACGTCTTATGTCCATGCATGACAATTGTACACTACGGGCCAAAATCAAGTTGCCCCCCCCCCCCCATGACGAAACAAAAAATTGTCATTCACTTCGGCTCTGAAAAATGTTTCGAATTAAAACAGTCACTGTACCAATTAACTTGTGTCATATTTTTAACCACATGGGATTCTGTGCATTATTTGACGAAATTTGTTCTAGTTTACGATTGATTTTTCATTGCTTGTAATGCAACAAAAATGCTCAAAAACGAAAACAGGTCCATTTTTCCAATTGATAAATAATTTTGGCCAGAAGTGTAGGCTTTCAGTTTGACACACTAGAGCTTGCAGGTCGAGATAGAGGGCTCTTGAAAAAATAAAGAATAGAAAATGAATTGTTACACTGAGAAGTTAAAGTATCGTCTGATGGCTCGTCTATTGTACTTTGCAAACATCGATTTTAACTGATTGGCCGCTCCTAGCTCACAAGTGCGAGTATTTGCCGCCCTCTTGTAAATTTTGCTTACGACTGACTGCCATTGCACTGGTTCAGCAATCTGCCTGACTAGCGAACTGCAAAAAAAGGTTTGTTCAAAAATGTCAATTAGCGAATAAGAATTCGCTCAACGTGAAATGCTGAACAGGTCTCTTTGATACTCATCAGAAAGAAATTGACAAAAGCTACTTGAAACGCTTGGGAGATGAAAAAACCAGTTCTGATTTGAAGTGATTATATGCAAGGACGACAGGGTTGGAGATGGATGATATCACTTGACGCCATGCTTGGAAGTCCGATGAAAAATAACAAATAAATGGGGTGGTAGTGTAGTTGTTAAGCATGTGAACTCACAACTCACGGGTTGTGAGTTGGAGCCCTCCATGTATAACAATAAAAACACCATTGGCCAGGGAGGCAAGGGGAAAGCACTTCATAAAGTCAATTTGCTTAGGAAAAACTCAAGAGCCCTGGGATTTGCTAAGCTCGAAATTGAGTATGCGAGGCAGTTTTAAGACAATCATAACTAAGGAGCAAGACTAACATAACCATCATAACTACGGAATTGCTTCATTCTCGGTTCCATCTGTACGTTGCAAGGTCGTCAAATGAGTCATGCCGACAAGCACATACTAGAATGCACGCAAGCAGCTAGATAATTAAATACAAGATTGCGGATAATCCAGGGCCTGGCAAGGCACTTCATTTCTGTTAATCTCTCAGGGTCTCTCTCTCAAGGTCTCTCTCTCTCTAGCATCGCTCTCTCTCTAGCATCTCTCTCTCTAGCATCTCTCTCTCTCTAGCATCTCTCTCTCTGGCATCTCTCTCTCTCTCTCTGGGTGCGTGCCTTATCTGATTTGGACGTTGGCGACTATTGTTTTCCACATCTCTCTATCTTTAGTTGCCTTCAATAAATCGGTGTTACTTAGAACTAAATACCTGCTCAGGCCAAGCCATCTATGTGAATTTTTTTGCTGCGTCGCATAGTCACCTTCGAGCGTAGCAGAAACCAGAGACAGGGCTGAGTTTTTTTTAAAGGAGAGTGGATTTTTATGAGGTGGTTTCCCGTTGCCTTCCTCACATATGGCGTTTTTTTAAAGTGATACATGGAGGAATCGAACTGACAGTCCCTGTGTTGTGAGTTTACATGCTTAACCACTGCGCCACGGCACCACTTTGTCAATAGCTTATCATATAAAAGAATCCTTCAGATGGAGAGACGCTTGATTACATTACCACCAACAACAACAACAACCTTATGATCTTATGATCTTAATAGATTGAGTGCAAGCAATGCGCGTTAGATTCCCAGTGTGAATACAGGAAGGGTCTTGCGATCAAGTCTGTGTTTAGCGAATGTGAGTGTAAAATCAAGATGGTTTTGAACGTTCTTAAGTAGCAAAAACCAACCTAGTCACATCACAAGGTTCATGCGACAATAACATTGCCTACGTAGCACACCAGTTTCAAGACAGTACGTTGAATGAGTAATGTTGGGTACCGGCCATGGTCGCCCAAACAAAGTCCCAACGAAGAAAGATGGTAAAAACTCTTAAAGGTTAGAGGGAGGTCAGATCCAGTTAATCGATTTTAGATTCGAAAAAAGATAAATTTTAGAACGAAGGAGAAGACAAGTTTCAAAATAGGCAGGTAGATAGATAGATGGATCGATGGATAAATAGATAGATTGATAGATAGATGGATAGATAGATAGATAGATAGATAGATAGCCATAGATAGATAGATAGATAGCCATAGATAGATAACCATAGATAGATAGCCATAGATAGATAGCCATAGATAGATAGATAGCCATAGATAGATAGATAGCCATAGATAGATAGATAGCCATAGATAGATAGATAGCCATAGATAGATAGCCATGGATAGAAAGCCATGGATAGATAGCCATAGATAGATAGCCATAGATAGATAGATGGATGGATGGATGGATAAATTGATAGGTGGATAGGCATACATAAATAGGTAGGCATAGATAGATAGATGGATAGATAGATAGATGGATTGATAGATAGATAGATAGATAGATAGATAGATAGATAGATAGATAGATAGATAGATAGATAGATAGATAGATAGCCATAGATAGTCATAGATAGATAGCCATAGATAGATAGCCATAGATAGATAACCATAGATAGATAGCCATAGATAGATAACCATAGATAGATAGCCATAGATAGCCATAGATAGATAGCCATAGATAGATAGATAGCCATAGATAGATAGATAGCCATAGATAGATAGCCATGGATAGAAAGCCATGGATAGATAGCCATAGATAGATAGCCATAGATAGATAGATGGATGGATCGATAGATGGATGGATGGATGGATGGATGGATGGATGGATGGATGGATGGATGGATAAATTGATAGGTGGATAGGCATACATAAATAGGTAGGCATAGATCGACAGATGGATAGATAGATAGATGGATTGATAGATAGATAGATAGATAGATAGATAGATAGATAGATAGATGGATTGATAGATAGATAGATAGATAGATAGATAGATAGATTGATAGATAGATAGATAGATAGATAGATAGATAGATTGATAGATAGATAGATAGATAGATAGATAGATAGATAGATAGATAGATAGATAGGCATAGGTAGATAGGCATAGATAGATGAAAAGATGGATACATAGCTCTTACCTCCTAATTTCTTCTGGCGACTTGTACACATCTCCCGTCACATTCGAGTATAATTCGTATTTTGGCACTTTGATGTCGATTTTATCCAGGGTCTCTTTCAATATGGGTTGGGCTTCCGCCATCAAAGGGGTATGAAATGCTCCGCTTACTGGAAGTGGTGTCACCTGTATCTTGAAGATGCAATTTGAACGATTATTAAATGTAATGCTGTAGGTACCCATACCAAAACATACTTTTTTATGAAGCATTGTAAGCGATAAAGGTATGGAGGATTCTGCAATGAAAAAAAGTAGGGTATTCATGGATTCTTTGTGTAGCGCTAAGCAGGGGAACGAAAACCACATGCGATTGCTCTTAGCGTCGATCCACTAAAGTAGCCCTTGGTTCTTACCTATTTTAAGTTCAATTGTGACATGTAGCGAGCGTATTGGCTAATAATAGCAAATGAAATAGGGATCTGGCGCGACTGGACATAACAATGTAAGCAATTCTATAGAATCAGAAATTCGTTGCGATTAGCAGTTGTTCAGCACTATACCCGATGTAAAGGCTGGCAAGCAACTTGTTGGATCATACCAAGCCATGCAATTTTCTAGCGTGGCTAGTTCAATTAGCATATGTTATTATGTAAGAGCTTCAATTATATTTTATAACCGATTTTCATGTGTAAAGTGTAGAGAATAGTGCATTATAGTTAAACACTTTCATAAAATATGTTCATATTATCATTTTCGATGCCTTTCCTCGCTTCGCTTTCCCCTTGTTTGACCCTAGGTGCTAAGTTACTGCTGGTGGATAGGTAGAAGACCCTCGTAAAAAGCACTTTCAAGTGATTGAGGCCTGTCTCTGTAAATATCTTTATCATATTATTTTATTATTAGAGGACATCACGAAATGAGAACGAGGGTGCCTCGAACTCGGGAACATAGGCTCAGCAGATGTGCCCTTGGTAGTGCGCCAGCTACCCCAGTTAGGTTTATTAATTTATTTGGCCCTAAGTGGTGGGAAATGTGCACATGACCTTTAAGAAATGCTAAGCAGCGTTGATGAAAATAAGTGATCTTCGTTTTCAATCATAATTAAACAGCTAAAATCATGTACCTTTTCTGTACTAAGGTCAAGAAGAGCTCTTTCACAATCCACTGTTGCTCCCACGACGTGTCCCTTGGGATAAGAGTCGATTGCAATGTCTATAAATGTATCGAAATTTCTTTTACGGCCTTGTTTTTCCGTTCGGATTTCCGCAAGCTTATTTTCCAGGTCTTCTCGTTTCAGCCCGTGTACGAAGAACAACCCAGATGCTGTTAAATCGGAGGCCCTTTGCATAGCTTCAGCGCGTGTCTTGGTAATGATGAATGCTACGTCAAATACAGATGGATTGGCTGATTGGCAGCTGAACCAGTCTCACTTCATGTCCCACTTATAAAGAATTTGCCGATAAAACTCTATCATCCTGGGGCTTAAAACAGGTATCCACGCTGATGATTATCATGAATGAAATGATGAAATGATGATGACAATGACAACGGTAATGGCGATGATGATGGCGATCATGATGATGATGATGATGATGATGATGATGATGATGATGATGATGATGATGATGATGATGATGATGATGATGATGATGATGATGATGATGATGATGATGATGAAGACGACGATGATGAAGACGACGATGATGGTGATGATGATGGCGATGATGATGATGCTAATGGTGATTATGAAGATGATGGTGATGAAGAAGGTGATAACGATGGCGATGATGATGATGATGATGATGATGATGAAGACGACGATGATGGTGATGATGATGATGATGATGATGATGATGATGATGATGATGATGATGATGAAGACGACGATGATGGTGATTATGAAGATGATGATTTCTATGATGGTGGTGGTGGTGCTTGTGATGATAATTGATGGTGATTATGATGATTTTGATGACTGACGTTGATTATAATGATTAATGATGCTGATTGACAAAGATGATTTTCATTATGCTGACAATAACTATCATGATGATGATGGTATAATTAGGGCCACGGTGAGAATCATAGTGAGAGAAAATTCCAGGCCCCATTTTGATTACATTTATGGATTGACACTGCCATTTTTTCCGCAAACCCTTTTATAGGAAAACTATATCAGAAGGTTTCAGGGTGAGTTTGTCCAAGCCAAGGGAAGATTTTTATAAAGGATTTATCAAAAAATGGCAGTATTGATTTATAAACGAAATGAAAATGCGACCTGAAATTTCTCTCACTATGATTTTCACCATAGCCCTCATTAGTCAATGCATCATTAGGCTGCAATTCCCAAGAAAATATAATGATAGCAATACTGAAGAGAAAAAGTGGTAAGATAAACTAACCCAGAGATCTGAACTGCCAAGAATGATGATGGTGATATTTGATGGATCATGATTAAGGTAATAACAACTATTGCGAAAGATGATAGTGACAGAAGAGGAAGAGAAGAGATGAGAAGAGATAAGGGGCAAGATAGAGAAGAGGGGCAAGAAAGATGACAGATGACTGTGCACAGACGACGATGCACCAACCGTTTGAGCAATCCATAATGCAAGAGGCACTTTTTTTTGACAATAAACTGCACATTACTGAAAGCGGGCAGGGGGTTAGTTGTTGCTTTGCAGTATCTAGTGCAAATATAAATACATTGACTTCTGGTCATTCATATTGCCAAGTGGAGCTATTTTAAGGTTAATGTAGATGAATTTAAAATTATAGATTGACCCACAGACCAAAGGGCTTTGTTCAATGCTGTCTCAGGGCCTTCAGATCCTATCTATGGTCTTAATAGTATATATGATAAAATCTGACTTGATTTGAACCTGAAAAAAATTGAGCCAACAAACCTTCTTCAGCTGTAATGGATTCAGCCAGATGCAAAGCTGCTATTTCTCCAACACTGTATCCAGCAATTTTTGGTTTCTATATGCAAACAATGATCTATTGTGAAGGACAGTTAAGATAGCACAATCAATGCACACATGCAGCATCATTTATAATCATATTGACAATGATTATGACAATATCAAACAAGTGCAAAATCCTTCCCTCACCATTTTTGGTGAATAGTGTGACACCCCTCTTTAATTCTTCAACTTTGGGATATGCAGCTGTGTAAGCAGTTGATTGCTACAGTTGGGGGCTGGCCTTGCTTTAGCAGTGGGTGCTTGGCTACCAAGCTCTTTCCCAAAGTGCTTTATGGTAAAGGGATCAGCTGTAAGTACCATTTTTAAAGTCTTTGGTATGACACAACTGGGTAACGAGCCCCAGCCTTCTGCATGCAAAGCAAACATCATTCTACCAGTGGGTGATGGATGCAAAGACATGACATTAAAACTGATGGAAATTGCAACCAAACCAATGTTTTGCAGTTATCAATTGCCAACAGTGCAAAGCAACACTGTACATGAATGTGAAAGAGTGCTGAACACCGCAATTCACTAAACATAAATTACGTTCCTAAATCAACCAAGCAAAAGAAACTTGCTGAGAAAATGCCAAGATCAGGAACACAGATACACACGATCGATCCTTTGTGTGGTACAGGCTACCAGGCTGGCAGACCACCTTACTAGGTACTATGTGTATGAGTAAATTGTTCCCTATCTTTTCGATATAAATGCTAGTATTTGATTGTCATTTTCATAGTAAGTCTTCTGCTTATTTTCATCAAAGGATCATGGAATTAAAGCAATTTAACCTTTGAAACAGAATTTAACATCCTAGCAACTTGGAAACTACTTAAAATTCATCTGGATAAAAAATTTCCTTTTCTTGTTTGCATTGATGCACTCACAGAGTTTCCACATCTCTGTTTCCATAATAAAATAACAGAATGATAATAATCGCACATACAGTATCAAGATACCAGGGTTTGTACTTCTTCATCAGTTCTGCTCCAATCAGACTTGCCAAAGTAACAATTGGCTGACAATTTATTGTTCTATCTAATTCTGACTGTGGGCCATTTGCACCTAGGTGAATAATGTCCTTCCCAACAACATGATTGGCTACCTTCATCAGGTTTGCAATTGACTCATTCATTAAGTTCATTCTGTGAAGTTTGAGAAACATTCCAACAAACTGGAAACCTTGTCCTGAGCACAAAATAACATTTTCTACAGTTTCACTTGGTTTGCCAAACCAGTCAAATTGTTCCCGAAAAAAGCCAGCACCTCTTCGGAAAAATTTTGCCGCCTTTAATTGTAATAAATGTTTTCTGGTTGATGGCAGTGCCATGCTTCGTAATGGCAGCATTGTGAGATGTTAACTCCAGTGCAGCAGCCAAAGTACCTATGGTGTGATAGACAAAGGCTGAGATATAAAATCAAATGAAAACTTGGAACCTCAATGAAATTGAAAATGTTTGCTACTTATGGCAAGCATTAAATTTACAGTACTGTCTGAATAGAAAAGACTGGCTCTTAAATCTCAACCCCCAGTTGACTTGCAGTTGAAACTGTTACAACTGAGGACAGTGTTGAGACGAGGTACAAAGAAGCTTGATGTGTTAAACGAACTTTATAGCTTCACAATCGACAAAAGATAGAACATTCCATTTGCTTAGAGACTTAAGAGACATGAAATTGTACCTCTTTTAAGGAAGGTTGCCTTGCTCAATATTGGGTTGGAGTAGTCGTTGATGACGTAGGCATGACACTTGCAATATCTAAATCAAGCACATAAAAGAGGCTATTTCATGATGACTGACGAGACGAAAATGCGATAAAGGCGGAGGAGAAAAAATGAAAAGTTGAGAAGAAAGTGGCAAAAATAGCACCATTCGAAATCCCCTTGGAGAAGAGCATTTGTGATGAAATGGAGTATGTTGTAATGGAATCGATTGGCCATGACCCAGAGAAGAACGTAGTTTGCGTTCAAGTAAGGACACGTGATATTATTGAAAATGTTCAATTTTTAATTACGTTTACCCGATAATTTTGTTTTAAGAGCTGTTGCTTTGTTAATTGAAGTTTATCCTGAATTAGCTCATTCATTTTGCTGCATTTAGGTGTGAACTGAATCATTTTATCTTATGCTGTTACATGTATCGTATATATATTTTCGTTCTTAAATGTCGATAGTCCATGGCATGAGGATAAATTTGAGAAGAAGTTTACAGAGATTAGTATCTCTGTAGATGTCAAAATCTTTATTAAGGGTTTTACTATCTAGCGCATAATTGACTTTCTGCTCTTTTTTGTAAATCTCTTTTTATCATACTTTCGCTCCCTAATTGGTGCTATTGAAGCATTTCTTTTGTCGAGAAAAGAAATTTATGTTGTTTCCAAGTAAACCTGTTAATATATGTGTAAATTATTGTTATCATTATCAGTATTACCATCATGGATTATGGTTTTATGGCAATATTTTGCTGTTAATGCTTCTCTCACTCGTTAGTTGCATGAAACTCAAAGCTTTGGATGTGTCATAATTTACTGATTAGATAATTGCTCCTTGTTTCAGAACAAGATATATTCTAAAGAGGAATAACTGATGAATCAAGATTGTATGATTTATGTAGCAACTGTCAAACGAATCAGCAGGTGCAAATGGATGATTATGATGAAGTTATCACTGACAATCCATTTTACAAGGCTTTCCAAAGTAAAGCTAAGCAGCTGTACAGCTTAGCAGCTGACAATAGATGGCTAGTAAGTGTACGATACTCCGTGATTAGTCTCTATGTTACAAGAAGATACAACCATGGAAGCACATAATGCTAACATGGAAACATCAAGCATTGTAAAGTCAGTGTTGTTTCTGATTGGTAACTAGGCTTTAGTGCAGATAATTCAATTTCTCAGGAGTAAGAATGCCAAGAAGCTAAGAAATATAATTATCAATGAATTAGAACAAATGGCAAGTCTCAACTCTAACAAAAGCAATGCTAACTTCTCAAAGCAATTAGAACCTCATTCAATAACATGTTGCTTTCCAAGTCACACCTTCTAGCCAAAAAACAGCTTGTGTCTTGTCCTTTTGGGATCCCTACTCAATTGTCAGTGGTAAAGTTCACTATAAAGTCAAACCCAATTAGGTAATACAACATGATACGATGCAAGGCACACTAAAATGGAATAAAGGAAAAGTGGGAACAGACAGCACACTACACGACTCAACGTGATTGTGAGACAAGCTCATTGATGTCATCAATGCTGATTTTCAAAGGCTATTCCACTTGTTGGTGAAGATTTGTATCCAGATTCCAATTTTTTGGACCCTACTATTCCGTTGGTTGGTCAACTAAGATTATCATTCATCACAAGAGCATGCAATTTATGGAATGCCTTGCCTCCCTCTTGCTTTCCTGAATCCTACAACTTGCCATCTTTCAAACCTAAGATTAACAAACTTGCTCCGATCTCCTTCCCCTCTTAGCCTCTTGCTGTCTTCTTTCTCCCTTTGTTGGGGCTTTGTATAGGCCACCATGGCCTTTCCTCAACATAACCCACTAAAAAAAGAATGGTTATAGTAGTATTTTCTCATAGATTTGTATTCCAAGAAGAGGAACAACTACAAGAAGCCAGTGTACTCTGCAGCAATTTGAGACACATGTGTTAAGAAAAGGTGGAGGAGATAATGACAATCAATATGTAACTTACAACGAAAAGGTTAGCATAATTTTGAATAATTTTTCTTGGTAGGAAGAAGCTCTGGCTGTACAGTAGTAAGGGATAGATCATTATCAGTTAGTATATTGGTGGCAAAGATGTAGGAAATTATTCCCGTTGATTTTCAGAAACTTTTCTGTATCATTTTTGTTATAAATCAACTATAATACTTTTGAACGACTTTAAAGTGATTGAAACACAAGATGGAAAGCGCAGCTTTGTAACAAATTTTGATACAGAAGTAATAAAATTTAAGGGCGGTTCTATAATGATACCTCATAGCCACTACTAAATGTTCTTCTTTCACAGGCTTAATTTCCATCTCTGGGATTGCTGGTGTGGATCGTCCTCCTCCATCCAGCTCTGTCCTGCGCATCCTATTCTATCACCCCTGCTGTTCTCATGTCTTTTTTCACACAGTCCATCCACCGCCTTCTTGGTCTTCTACTCTGCCTCTGTCCTACAACCAACCTCCTGACTCTCTTCCCAATATACGTCTCCTCTCTGCACCCGGTCTGCAATCCTGAAGTTTCTCCGCATCATGATTAAGTCTGGTCTGATTTTACAGCCGGATTTCCTTCCCGCTGCCAACCCCTTTGAGTCGCCCTTTACAAAACGCATGGGGTTTACGTTGGGTCTATTCTTTCCCAGAACCCACATGGGTATACCCCATGGCCACTACATGAAGACTATGTACTACACCGGTCACCACTTAAACGATCATCCAACACCACATGCAGTTTTGACCAAATCTCTACCCATGCACAAGCTTTTTTTAACTACCTCAAAGAAGTTCAAGTACACTCTTTACCTGTACTAACCATTTTCTTCTATATTTTCTCCCATGTCCGTTCAAATTGCAATTCATTTATATGCAATTATGCTTGAATAATACGGGGAGATGTCTATTTCTGCTTTTCTGCATTTTTGAGATATCTATTCAAGTTCTTCCGCCTTGTAGTTTTGATTTGATATGCTAAGTCTCATTTGTTCATCACATGAATTAGAAAATCTAATCATTTTTGCTCTAATGATGTCTATTTTTCGTGTTATCATTATGGCTTCTCAAGGTCAAATCCTATTTCTCATCTTTTGAAGTAATATGGTATTTTTGTGATCAATTTTGGTACTCATGAATTTAAAAAAGCTTCTCAGTGCCCATTATCAATATATATAGCAAGGTCTCTTTTTGTGTTGTTGATGC
This sequence comes from Pseudorhiza aurosa, assembly GCA_964026355.1. NCBI lineage: Eukaryota > Metazoa > Cnidaria > Scyphozoa > Rhizostomeae > Lychnorhizidae > Pseudorhiza > Pseudorhiza aurosa. The sequence continues at coordinate 9,621,101 of OZ032118.1, read as the reverse complement.
TTTGCAGAAATGTAGGGTACACCTTAAACTGTAATTGGCATTTTGTGCTATGTTGTAGTCTGATAATTGATTTTACAACCTAGGAGGTGAAAGTGAGTGGAGATTTTATAACAACAATCAAGGGATTTTCTGATGTCAAAACTGTAAGTCATTCAACATATTCATCTTGGCAAATTTTCTAAATACATTTTTCCAGTTGGAATGATTTGCACCGTCTTCTCTTGTCAGAGCTGCTGTCCTCTTGAAGTGAGGTATCTGGTGCATATCTTTTCTGCATCACCATATATATTTGCAAGGGGATTTTCATAGCCAGAGAGCCTTTCTGCTGCCAAATCTTTATACCATTTACCCAGGGTTGTACCATCATTGAGCCGTCAATGGCTTGTGATGCCCCATTGCCAGGTCTCTGTCACAGTAGTGTACAGGTGTTTATTGGCTACCACCTGATTTGTAGGCATAAATGAATATACTATAAATGACTTCAACACTCAGGCAGCAACCATTCTTTTCCCAATCAGTTTATCTGAATTGCATATGACATTTCGCCATCAGTTGCTTACTTCTAGATCTTTTGATTTAGGAAATGGATTCCGAAGCTGGAAGTAAAAAATTTCATGCTAAGCTTGTTAATGTGGAAATCAAGAAGCAGACATTGAATTTCTGAAGGTTTGAGTATTTCTTTATTTGTCACTTTTTGATAGAATTTTGAACCTTCAGCTACCATTTTCTTTTCAGGTAAGAGTGCTCTTTGAAGAGACTTTTTTCAATCCACAAGATGAAAGCTATCATGTCTTATGCATAGACCAGCCGTTAGATGGAGGAGGTCTGTTCTGTCATATATGTATACATTGATAATATGTATTTATGTATGCTGTATTTTATTAAGCTGGAGTCTAGTCTCTCAAGCAACCACATTAGACATCGACTGTAAAAACTCCCTAATATACACTCCCTATCACTCTGCTCTGAACTGAATTCGCCGTCTGAGATCATTAGATTCTGAAATTGTTCTGTCATTAAACCCAAATAAAGCACACTTCTGATGATCTCAACCACTGTCTATGGCCTGAATTGCCGTGTCTTTCTAATGACCCACACCGAAGGAAGGAATCCTCCAACTGGAGTGAAGCAAGCCTGTTATGATGATGATGATGAACGCACACTTCTAAGATGATGTTTTCATTCGCATGAGTAAATTATCTGATGATGCACTTTGAGTGCCGCTTAAAGTAATCTTTTTTAAAAGGCTCAAATCAATAAGTCTTTCCTGAGATTTGGATCAAAGCAAACATAGTTTCAATCCACAAATAGACTCAAAAGAGGTTAGGGCAGAATTACCGTCCAATATCCCTTCTTCTAGCATTTTGGAAAGTTGCAGAAAAACATGTTTGGATGCCTCACGAAAAGCTTCCTCCCCATAGAATGCAATGTTCTGTTCTCAGTGACCGAACATCTATGTAGGGTACTATTACAGCTGGAGTTGCACAGGGTTCTATTTTAGGGCCTATGCTCTTTCCAATCTACATCAATGATATGACAGGTGATTTGAGTTTTGATGGGACGCTATCTGCTGACAATACGTCGATTTTCACTGTTGTACCATTGCGTCTTCTCCACTTTTCCCGGTCCACCTCGTCTCCCTGCACTGCTCATACTTTTATTTTCCCTTTATCGTACACGATTGACAATCAACACAAAACTTACATGACAATCAACACAAAACTTACATGACAACACCACAGGGAGCATCGAAATAGGCAGCAACCCTGTGGAGATTATAGATAGCAAGTTATGCAATCAAAGCTACAAACATGCATGCAGGCGTATCTGCATAGCAAGGGAGCTGCACCCATGCGGCTAGCAAACGGCTAGTAAATGGTTAGCAAACGAAATCCAAGCATAGAAAATGGCATTGCGCACTGAGACGCCAAAGTAAGTCGATGGATCAATAACATCATCTTGCGGATGCTGCCATACATTTTGGACGGGTGAACAAGAATTGCTCATAATTTCACCATATCCTCACTCTTTGATCTTGGATTTGAAAGATGGCAAGTTGTAAGATTCATGAAAGCAAGAAGAAGGCGAGACGTTCCGTAAATTCCATGTTCTAGGGATGAATGATGATTTGTGAGATAAATTTTGTGGATTAGACAGTGAAACTTGGAAAGGGTTTGAATGAGTTGAGCAATCGCTGGTCTTACTACCCTCTTGTTCATTTAAGCTTTAACCCTAGCCGATAACTCCCGTGTGAACACATGTCATGCATATATGTATCATAAAGTTTTGGTCAAATGAAATCACGATATTCAGTTGAATATAGCAATAGAAGTTGAAGTAACCGAGTTACCTCCTCGTTTTGAGGAATTTTTTTGAAAGTTTTCATGCATTGTCGAAACAGGAAACAATGATGATACAGAATTTTCAGCTATTAAACTTCTTTCTTGGAGTGGCGATGGCCAATAGGAGCACATGGCACCGAGTGGTCCCTTTTTCGGGTCCGCCCGACGGATGATGACGATGATGAACTTCTTTCTCTTTCACTGTTAATCTGTTACATTAATCAGCCCCTTGCTTCACTTTACGTCTTTTATCCTTCCGTCTTTTCAATTTCTTCATCGTCCATTTTATCATTTAATTATGGATATTTTCTTTCCCCTTCCTTTTGACCAGCGTAAGATTTTTGGTATCAATATTTATGGTTTTTCACCAAATATGTTGAGCCATGCATTGTTAAAAAGCGTTTCACGACACATTTTCATCCATTCCAATAGCATTCAGAGCATATGCCGAGCCTGTGGTTCCAAGTCTGGAGACACTGCAGAACTGCATTGACTTTCTTTGGAGTGGAGGAGGTAGTTTGCATAAACTTTTGTCGTAAATTTTCTGAATACAATGTTGTTAACTTGAGGCTTTTTCCTTCATCAAGACTTATCCCATCTCTGCCCTTTGCAACTATTTTTATATAGTTATATTTATTGACACGTGTTCAGTGAATCCCTGGATTTCTTCACTTTCAAGTGACCATGTCAATAGGCTATCTGGCGTGGCATCCTTTTGGACGGATCTCCCCTGGGGCAGAATCTCAAAACTACTATAAGAGTCATCTACGATCTTCGATTTGTTGGTCTGGACGTCGACTGAATCAGGACTGGGAACGTTTTCGACCGATTTGTTACCTCCTCTCTTGTCTCCTTCAGATTCTGTTTCGATTTTCGACTATATATATATATATAAATATATATATATATATATATATATATATACATATATATATAAATATATATATATATGTAAATATATATATATTTATATATATAAATATATATATATATTTATATATATATATATATATATATATATATATATATATATATATAAATATATATATATATATATGTATATATATATATATATATACATATATATATATATATATATATATATGTATATATATATGTATATATATATATATATACATATATATATATATATATATATATATATGTATATATATATATATATATATGTATATATATATATATATACATATATATATATATATATATATATATATATATATATATATATATATATACATATATATATATATATATATATATATATATATATATATACATATAGATATATATATATGTATATATATATATATATATATATATTTATATATATATATATAGTCGAAAATCGATATATATATATATAAATATATATATATATATATATATATATATATATATATATATATATATATATATATATATATATATATATATATATAAATATTTATTCATTCATATATATACATATATATATATATTTATATATCTATATATATTTATAATTTCAAGACATTCAGCAATGTTGTAACACCCTCTAAACGATGTGAACTTTGATGTTACTCTGTCCCATGTACTATGGATGGGGGAATTTTGAGCCAACAGAAAGAATACTATAGCTTGATTAATTATTTGTGCAATCTTTGTTCTTTTGCTAGACTTCCTTGCTTAATCTGCATGTATTGACTTGCAAAACCGTGAATTCTAGGGAGCAGGAAAAGCAGAAAGAAGATTGATGATGTCATTGATTTGTTTAACACCACATACAAAAGGCTAGAGACCGAATCAATCAGACACGCAATGGTATGCTTTATTCTCCAAGTTGATTGATTGAATGGCTCTCTCGTGCGTTTGGCCTTATTCCGCTTTGAATGTTTTATCTTTAAATGTCAAGTCTGCAATGTGGATGTGCTATGCCATGCCATTGTATATGCTTTGCTTTTTAACTGTGCTATGCTATGCTATGCTATGCTATGCTATGCTATGCTATGCTATGCTATGCTATAAAATGCTATGCTGTGCTATTCTATGCTATACTATGCTATGCTGTGCTATGATATACTATTATATGCAATGCTGTGCTATGCTATACAATGCTATGCTATGCTATGCTATGCTATGCTATGCTATGCTATGCTATGCTATGCTATGCTATGCTATGCTATAAAATGCTGTGCTATGCTATGCTATACTATGCTATGCTGTGCTATGATATACTATTATATGCAATGCTATGCTGTGCTATGCTATACAATGCTATGCTATACTATGCTATACTATGCTATGATGTGCTATACTATGCTGTGCTATGCTATACGATGCTATACAATGCTATGCTATGCTATGCTATGCTATGCTATACAATGCTATGCTGTGCTATGCTATAATATGCTATGCAGCGGTTTTTTATGTAATGATATTCTATCTACTTCCTTTCTTTTATATGCTACTCTATCCGATTCTATGCTATGCCATTCTCTGCTATACTATGTTATGTATTATATGTTTTGTTGCAATATACTATACTATGTCACTCCATGCTATGCTATACTTAGCTATCCTGTGTTATTGGTATGCTACGCTATTTTGAATGTTGCCCTGATGTTTCTTTGGATTTATAGGATGCAGCAAATGCTGTGTTCACGAGAGCGATGCAAACTGCGCTGAAAGAGCCTCATTTGGTACGTATATGTGGACGTTAGCTCGCCATGATTTCTGTCAGTGTATCATAAAAGTCATTTGTTTGATTCCAGTTTGATTTTTCGCAAAAAGTCACGATTGGCTTTTTTTTGACAGAGAAGACCAGCAGATGGAAGCAAGCCATTCATGGATAGCCTAAAAGTTGCCATTGAGGTATTTTACATTGGAAATATGATAAGTTTATGATATGTGACGTTAGCATTGTTATTATTGCTCAAGCGTCACAGGGTCTTGACGCTATATCCACGGACAAAGTTTTCGGGTATCCACATTCGACATTAATTTCATTAATTTTATATTCTGTTGTCACAACTAACTGTGCGTTTTTGCTAAAGCATCTTAAGGCTCCAGGCTGGATACCAGTCGTTTCAACCCAGTTTAGGAATAGCGCAGTCTAGCTCGTCTGACCTCTGTAATAGATCTAAGATTTTTAGTGAGTTATGTTGGGGAAAGGCCACGGTGGCCTATACGGAGCCCTAACAAAGGAAGAAAAAAAAGAGTGAAAGTCTAACAGGAGAAGGGGATAAGACAAAGTTTGTTGATCTTACGTTTGAAAGAGGGCAAGTTGTAGGATTCGGGAAAGGAAGAAGTTGGCCAGATGTTCCATAAAGTGCATGCTTTTTGGCTGAATGATGATTTACGGGAAAGAGTTCGTTGACTGGGCGTGGAAAGGGTGTGAATGAGTTAAGCTTCTAGTGTTCTTGACACGCCCCAAAGGAGCAGGAGTAGTGTCTTTGATCTCCTGAAGGAAATTTCCGTAAGATATAGCGCTCTTCGCCAGCAAAAGAAGCTTCGTCGTCTCGCGCTGGCAAAAACTGAATCAACTCCCTTGCTGTATAGTTGTTGCCCAGATTTTCTCAATTCAGCCCACCTGTTTTATTTTTTCTTCTGCTGCTTTGCTGGTAATTTAGATATTTAATAGTTATCAGATCACAGCTGACATCGTCGTCGTCTTTGCTTTGTTCAAATATTCTTCTCCTTAGTTTCCTCCTTTCCTTCTCCCTGGCCTCTGCCTTCCTGTGGTCTACACAGACCTTAACATGGCTTCTCCATCAGTTGTATTAAGGTGTTGACTGAGGTTTGATCGAATCTTGGGTTTTTTCATATTGCCAACCGGCCCCTGTTGCCTGGGCTTGGGACCTGTTCCAGACGTAGCTTTCTTGTAATTTTCAGAGAATAGATTCGATTTAATCAATACCATATCTTATCAATGGCGTCCCATCAGTAAAGATAACACCTTCATTTTGCCAGACTGACGCTACTTTCAATTCGTTCTAGTCCTACGTAATGCACGGACTCCACCGGCGTACCTTTAAAGGTCTTTGTTCTTTTCTCGCGAACGAGGTAACTGACTAACTGTATTTCTTGGCTTATGTAGAACTACAACTGAATTACTTAGAATGGCATGGATTGCGGCTTATTTCCGAATCAATCATTTCACGAGAGAATTCAAGAGCTAATCTACATCTAGAAGCCGATCTATTCTATACTTGTCAAGGTGGCTCAATTTTAAGGCCCTTGTTCATTGCTATTATTAGTGGTTAAGGCCCCACCTTAAGATTAACTGTTACTTATTTTGAAGAGTCGCTAGCCATCTGTAATTCAAGGCGTAGGAATCACGAAATGCAGTCAAATGTAGAAGAAAGACCACAACACTGCTCGATAAGAATAGCTACTTATTCTCATGAAAGCTGCCTTCGGATGCTAGGGAGAACAAATTAAAATCTAGTCTGTCATCAGTGCTTGCTTCAAACATTCTAAGAAATATACCTTAATTTGAGATTCATGAGTTCCGTTCCAGAAGGCTTAGGTCTCACGAAGTTTTATGACATCGAAAAAGAAGGAAATTCAATTTACTGATAAGTTGACTAATAGTGCAATCCGTAGATATCAGATTCTTTTGAACATTGGTCTGTCATTTTCAATGCGACTCTTGGTAACGCAACACCAAATTTGCAGGATGCCGAGTTGAATAAGATTACGAGAAATCTGGCTGATCTTCAAGTGAAAGATCTTGGTATCAAGCCACAAATTTGGTAATTTCTATTACTCCTACAACCATGTTCATTCGTTGCATCACAACTTTCAGGGTTTTGTCATCTACTTCGAAGATTTGATGTATCTTAAAGTGTAGCTTCTCAAAGCTCTATAATCTATCTTTAGAACTATGCTTTATAGGAATCTTGACATGATGTGACATTATGCGGAAGGACCAGGACACTTCTTGTTAAGCATAACTTCTCAGTGTCCTCAAACCTACCTTATGATTCATGAATCATAGGAATCTTGACCTGACGTCACACGAGAAAGGACACGGAAACTGCTCAATAAACATAATTTATCAGTGTCCTAAAATCTGCGCAAAGGTTTCATTTCATTCAATGAAGGAGACTTGCCCTTCAGCCAGAGCTGATTTACAAGGGGCTCTCGTCAATAAGTACCCTTTTCGTGGTTTTGATACACTGAAAAGAAGTTTTTTAAACCAAGGAGCTTCCAGGTTCTCTTTTTCGTGTTTTGTAATATGTAGAAGAGCTCTTGTGTATCGAACTCTATCGTTCAGAGAAGATTAAATTCCCGTACATCTCGCTCGTTTAGTATTACTTCTTTGTAGATTTAAAAGTAACCTTTTTTTGATCGATTCAAATCAGTTTGTTTGCTTTGCAGTAAGAATATACCAAGAGCAAAGAAAGTCCTCTCGAATCTAAACAGGGTTAGTCTGACCAATGATTTTGGTCCATTAGCCATAAGTACTATTTCTTTGTATAGAAAATTTTATCAACACTGTGTGGATCTTTTCGTAGAGAAAAGTACCCATCTTGTGAAGCGTTTCTGAATTAAGCCTGGCCTCGTCGTCCTAAATTTTAACTTGGCATTCCAAATAGAATTTTAAATCATATCGTGCTACCTGTATCGTTATATCGACTGATCCGTTTGCTTTGCTTTTCAGTTTTCAACGCCGCTGGAAAAGTTGTATGTCTTGAAACTGACGGTCACGTCTGTTTCAGAGGTCCAAGGTGAAAATTTATCATCAATTTGTTAGGTAGTAAGGTCTTGTGTGTCTCATGGCAGATTGAACCCTGTTCAGATGCGATTTCTACCATTACACCTCGGGATAAGATAGTGATCTGTTCTGCTGTAATGTAGCGACTTGAATGTGCGGACTCATAAAACCGGGGGCTTTGGGCTCGAATCCTGTACTATTCTCATTAAAACATTGTCGATGAAGAAAGCAACAGATGACCACCTCATAAAAATCCCTTTTGCTAGAAAGCCTGGAGCCTTGATTCTGTTTTCTGCTCGGCTTGGAATCGAGGTTGGTATATGGCTCTGATGAATGGCCAAAAATATATAAGAAGGTTTTCATGAACGAGGCTGACCAACAGAGACTGTAGGCATTTATTCTTTTGGACCTTTTTTATCAAGTGATATAATCACGCTGTTATGTTTTTCCTGTAACGTCTCCTTTTCTGATTATTATTGAGAAATTTCCTGCTGTGAAATGTACCGGGAAAAATTACTTTTAATTTGTTTCATGTCTGCAAAGATATTTAATGTTATTTCATTTTTCGATGCTCTTGCATTTGTTGCTAAGCCCAGGACCGTCGAGAAGAGGGGGCAGGGAGTGAAGATCCAGGGCCCGCAGCTTGAAGGAGCCGGTAAAAGTTTGAGCCAATATAAATTGGTTATTATTGCAAAGCCTCCTGTATTGCAAATATACATCTCAATGCCTTTAAAGTTTCATGATCGTACCCTCGAAATTAACTCCCAACCCAGCTCCTTTTGGCTCGATCCTACACAATATACTCCAGGGCCCGGGCTGGCTCTCAACGGCCTAGCTGCTATCAATCAAATGCCTGGAGCCCAATTAAAGGGATGTGGGTGAAGAAGATATACCGTAGGCCTGTATTGTTGATAACACTTTAAACGGGGAAATCCTAGTAAACTGTTGAAATTAAGCGTTATGTTTCGATATTTCTTTGCTAATTCTTCATATAATTTTTCTTTTATATGCCATTGGTCTCGTAGTTGTCTTTATCCTATCAATGACGCAACTCTTCGATATATGTTATAACTATATACTAAATATTCTGCTGTAGAAACAAAAGACGGAATGGTCCCAAGATTGGTCTACAGATTTACTGCTTCAGTCTTCCCCGCAAATGTTTGTGTTCATTGAGCTTTGCGCGGTGACGCTTTTCTGTATAATATTACTGTCATTGCAGATCTTTCCCAAGCAATTACTGCTGATGACCTTCTACCTGTGCTGGTTTTTCTTGTCGTCAAATCCGAAATTCCAAACTGGTAATTAGCTCTCTGTGCTTTTGCTGTCGCTAGCTGAAACCGACCTTCTAAGATGTGAATATCTTTACCTGTATCTATTCAAGCTTTGCATGGATGCACTCGTAGCATAACTCATTTCAAAGATCTTTTTTCGATTTCTCGCGATTATTTTCTATATCATGTCTGGGAAATTGATTGTTTTTTTATTACAGGCTCGCAAATTTAACTTACATGTATAACTTTCATTTCTCGAAGTCAAAAAATGACGAGTTTCAGTAAGTTGTATATTTCTTACGCACATTGTTCGTCCATGCGTAACGCAGCATAGCGTAACACAACATAGCGTAACACAACATATTTCTTACGCACATTGTTCGTCCATGCGTAACACAGCATAGCGTAACACAACATAGCGTAACACAACATATCATAACACAGCATAGCATAACACAGCATAGCGTCACACAGCATAGCGTAACACAGCATATCATAACACAGCATAGCGTAACACAACATAGCGTAACACAACATATCATAACACAGCATAGCATAACACAGCATAGCGTCACACAGCATAGCGTCACACAGCATAGCGTAACACAGCATAGCATAACACAACATATCATAACACAGCATAGCATAACACAGCATAGCGTCACACAGCATAGCGTAACACAGCATAGCGTAACACAACATAGCATAACACAGTATATGATGGTATAGCGTTGTATAGCATAGGATATCATAGAATAGCATAGAATTGCATAACATTGTGTAGCATAGAATTGCATAACATTGTGTAGCATAGAATTGCATAGAATAACATAGAATTGCATAACATTGTATTGCATAGAATAGCATAGAATTGCATAGCATTGTATAGCGTAACTTAGCATCTTTTTGCTCTATTTTCGGGGCCATTTCAATATAGAAAGTGACAATATTTTTTATAAGCTGATTATTTCTCATAATATTTCCTGGTTCAAGGTTCTATTTGTCATCATTCGAGGCAGCTACGGAGTATGTTAGAACTGGAAAATTGAATCATCTGATTGGACTGAGCCATGCCCAAGTAGGTCACATCTTCCTGACTTTTTTGTTTCATAGAGGAAGTCCTTATCGCTCGAAATCAAGAACACACCACCAGACTTTCTCACTGTGTCTACTCTCAGAGCGTCAGATCATGTCTTGATAATCCAGGAAATCAAAAAAGGGAAGTTGATGGAGACCTCACACACGGTTCATCGAAAAATGCAGCCGGATGCAGTAGCGTTTTTTTGAATAAGCGACTGGAAAATCTTGCTATTTATTTGTACATATTTTGCCCCTTTAGTCTCGTTAGGAAAGTGCTCCTCAGAAATTTACATTTGCCTTCAAGATCAGCTAAAAATTGTCAGGAAAGCTTAACGGTAAGATGCTTGGGAATTGATCCTATGGTCAGGGGCTCGAGTCCCACCTCAGCTAAACTTTCTCTTAGAGTGGGGAGAGTCGCCAGCTCCGTAATGCCAGGCGTAGGAATCACGAGGTGTGTTCACATCTGGAGGAAAGACCTGGACACTGCTCGATAAGCAAAAAGCTTCTCAGTGTCAATATGTCTGCCTTTGACATCTAGGTAGAATCATGTATATAAAAAAAAGAAGCTAAACATTGAATAACCAAGACTGGATCTAATTTTCTTGTGATTGGAATTAGTCGAGAAGCTGCTCATGAGTGACGTTCTTTTGCAGTTATTAGTGTCGTATTATGTCAAAATAGCAAGCAAAGTATCAGTACTGGCCATCATCTTCACTGAAATATGTATTGTCCAATTCTTTAAGATATTTGAACCATCGCCGTGATTATTAGCGAATTCTATCTATCGGTGTTTTCGTCAACTAAATAGCAATGGTTCGATTATTGTATGTCTTATTAGACGTTGTCACACTTCATTTGTCTGCAGAGACAGAGCTCATTAGATAGGCTATTTCGAAGGCTTGACAGTACAGAACGTGGACAAGGACCATCTCCAGTTGACGTTCTTTTTGAGGTGAGTGAAATACGCATCATTCATCTTTTCGATACGATTTGGTTCACAATTGATATCATTAAAAATGCTTCGACGTCAAATCGTGTTTTCTGCCGATCATAGGATCTCACGTTCAAGTCTTGAACAGAGCGAACCTTTCCCTTTGAGTGAAGAAAAGGGCTGAATTAGCCGGAATGCCTTTCACGTCCTCGTGATTATATCGTGAAAATCCAGAGACGACTGTTTGTAGCAAACAAGGATATGTGAAAGTCCGGTGGACTTGACCGATGCAACCTGCACCTCCGTAGGCTGCAGTTAGTCCCATGATTAACTGGTACTCAATTACCGACCACGGAAAAATGGTAGGCTGGGTTGGCTTTGTGGTCGAACCTTTTCTAGGCCAGATTAGAAGTTGCCTCTACGAGGGATCGAGGCTCGGTTTCCCGTACGATTGCCTCACAGATAATCTATTAAACCACCACCACCACCACCACTACCATTTGAGTGAATGTGGTATTCATTCCTTTCTTGTATGTGTACCTGCTTTGGATTTCTACTAGTAATGAATATTTATATCTTAATTCTTGTATTTCACCATTTCGTTAAATTAGTTTGTTTGTTGATGGACGGCCCCTTGTAAACCAGCACTGCTGAATGGGTCACCGTCCTAAAATAATTGAAATGATGATGATTATTATTATTATTATAATCACAAGATGTGATTGAATCTTTTTGAGCAAACCGTGTGTGTCTCTTGATTTCCTGTGTCCCTTCTGCTCTTCCTCTTTAGGAAATACGGAGTGGAAACGTGGACACCGTCATAGGAATGCTCAATAAGGGAACCGCAGCGAGTAAGCCGTTAAATGAGCAATTATGCCACCCACTCTGCTCGTGCGACTCCTGCGAAAAATTGCTGGCAAGGTGAGCCATCTCAATGACATACTTTGTCCTTTTATAACATCTTCGAAGGAGGAATACTTAACCGCACGTTTTACGGTGGATTCTAAGCAAATCTCAAGATAATACACTCCTGAAAACTGTTTTTCAGCCGTGTCTTTGATATCCCCTTGAGTATTTTTCAGCCATGTTCATTTACCAATATCGTGATAAATACATCTCTTCTAGTAAAAAGAATGACCCGATGGCTGTTACTGTATTCTCAAGAGACGATATGGGTTCAACTGTGCTGCACCCAGCTGCTGAGTTCGGTAGATATGATTTTTTGTGGAGAATTCTCCAACAATGACCAAGAGCTTCTACTTCTTGTGCTCTAAGTCACTGTAACTACAGTTATTGATCTGATTCAAAAGCATCTTCTACAGACAGCTAATTCAAAAGCATCTTCTACAGACAGCTAATTTAAAAGCATCTTCTACAGACAGCTAATTCAAAAGCATCTTTTAAAGCATACATAATGCTCAATACCTAAAATGAAATTAACAACAAGCATGCCTATGATATCAATTCGTGAGCATTCTGCAAAGAAATTTGACTAATGATGATAAATGTAAATGTTATTAGCATAGTGATTTGAGCACGTGTCCAATGTGCTTAAGATCCGGGATTTTAGGGAACGCTTGCTCCCACCGACCAATGAATGGGTATCTTGCGAGGAAAGGAACTAGTCACCCTACCTCATAGTACTGTGGCTGAAGATAAAGCCTTTATTTCACGTGGCTCCCCTAAGTCCGTCTGAAGTATGGGCCTCGCATTTGATGGTCATACTTGATGATTGTCAATGTTTCTCTTAGAATGCAGGAAGACAATTTCCGTTTTGCATTATTCGAATGGCCAAAACGTTTTCTTTCTCTCCTTTACAGATCAGGAAAATTTACTGTTCCAGCTGATAAAAAGTGGCGCCGTTGTAAATGCTACCAACTATCATGGGAGCACGCCACTTCATTTGGCTTGTTTAAGAGGTCACAAGAAAGCTGCTGTAAGTTTCGCCCTATACCTTGATATATCTTCTCACTACGAATCCTAAAGCTTGATTTTAGAGTATGTTCTATCCAACATTGCCAGTGTAGTTCAATTCGGAAGGTATACAGAATCCGTTACGATCAGATCCTTGAAAAATTCACAAGCTAGTGCGATCTAGAGCCTGTTCCGAGCCCATGTCAATGGGAAGGATTAGCGCCAGCAATGGGATCTGGCTAAACGAAACCCAGCCGTCAGCTTAACGGCACTTATTGAATGAATACGGTTAGTGGAGCCGTATCAAGAAAATTTTTGGTGGCCGAATTAAGGAATAAGGCAGAAAGGAAATACGATAGCATAGAAGTGAAGAATGGGAGAAAAGAATGAAGGAACAGTAGAGAAGAAGAAGGAACGTTAAAGGTGATTTTTTTTCAGTGACTTATGTTGGGGAAAGGCCATGGTGGCCTATACAGAGCCCCAACAAAGGAAGAAAGAAGAAAGCGAAAGGCTAAGAGGAGAGAGAGATCAGATCAACTTTATTGATCGTAGATTTGAAAGATGGCAAGTTGCAGGATTTAGGAAAGCAAGAAGAGGGCAAGACGTTCCAAAAATTGCATGTTCTTGGGATGAATGATGATTTTTGGGATAAAGTTCGTGGATTGAGCAGTGAAACTTGGAAGGGTATGAATGAGTTGAGCTGCTGGTGGTCCTGACACGCCTCAGAGAAACTGGAATAGCATCTCTGATCTCCTGGGAGCAATGCCCGCGAAGTTATCTTTAAAGGATAAAGAAACCATAGAAGAGGAGAAGAAAAGAGATAAGAAAAGCAAAATTTAATTAGGCTGCTTAGTTTCACTTTACCATGTTATCGGCAGATATCGTTGATCTTATTTTCCTCTCCCCTTAGCCTTCCGCTGTCTCCTTTTGCTGGGTTTTTGTATAGGCTACCGAAACCTTTCCCTAACACGAGAAAATAAAAAAGCAGCATTAAACAAAAGCAACTGCGTGTATGCCGTACGAAATCCTCTTCCTTGGTCAAAAGTTCAATATGTGTAATCGTGTCTCTCGTCTAACAAGTTAGAGATTGATGAAGGAGTTGGTTTCCCTACTCAGTGCAGGTACTCAGAGGGTTCGCCATCGAGAAAGCCTCCATTAATGGACGCCGAAACTTCAATAAATCCTTCCTATTTCATTCACATTCATGTTAAATTTTTGTCCTCACTTCTCCACCGTGTCTTACACACATAACCGTGCGTTTTAGATTATGCTCACTCACTACGGAGGTAGTATCAATGCACCGGATAATGATGGCAATGCACCCATTCATCTAGCAACAGCCAATGGTCATGAGAAGGTAAAATAACTTGCATCAATTTCTGCTTTTCAACAATGAAAATTTCCAGATAAAAATTATACCAGGAAGCTATTAGAATGAATGTTTATATCTTAGAGTCAGGTGGTCATTACTCGTCGGATACCCTCAGAATCTAAAACCTTTTATCTTCATTCGCTCACCGAAAGAATTTCCCTTTGATAGCAAAAGTGTTGTGCACTACTGTTAAGATTTCAGCATGTATACCTAATGTGTCGAATTTTGTTGTAGGTTGTGGAGGCCTTGATGCTGGTAGATTCCCATCACACGCAGACGTTGGAATTAAACGCGGCAAACGATAACGGAGACACAGCACTGCATATAGCTGCAAGATGGGGCTTCAGTAAGTGTTACACATCCTTACTTGAGATCGCTACACGAACTCTATCCCACAAATCATCATTCATCCCAAGAACATGCAATTTATGGAACGCCGAGCCCTCTTCTGGCTTCCTTTGTTGGGGCCCTTTATGGGCCACCACGGCCTTTCCTCAACATTACTCAATGAAAGAAGAAAAGGACATTGTAAGGAATGGAGGTTGATCAGAGGCAGAGGTGCTGTGATGTTGTGATGATTGCTCAGTCGTTGACGTATCTGCCCACAGGCCATACGGCAAATAGTCTCCAAGGCCAATCTCCAGCTTAGCATCAATTGGTAGCGAGGGGACTCTCGCTCGATCTCTGTACTCCCGGGCCTAAATATCAGGAGAAGGGGTCACATGGAGAGGATGCAGCAGGACACTGCGCGATAGGCATGGCCTCACAGTGTCACTGAATTTATCTTTTGGGTAGCGAATGTAAAGACCCATCATGTTCTGAGTGGTCACATCAGGGAGGCAGAAGAAAGACACTGTTTGATATGCGTAACTTCTCTCTTGAAATCTAATCACGGACACTAGGCAGAATGTGTACGGATATTTTGATGTGTTGCATGTGATTAAGATAAGTTAGCGGTTCGGAAACCAGTGAGGAAAAGGTATTTTCTCTGCTAAATGGAGAGAAAACATAGACGCAGCAATTTCAAATGGAAGATGAACAATTTGAAAGGCATTTTCGAAACTGAAATGAGTGGCGGCAAATTATGGCGGCTGTAGAGGGCATGATTTGTGCCAAGATGTGGTGACACGTTTATGAGGTCGTAATAGAGGAGGTCCAACTCGTACTATACACTCTTTACGATAAAGACACCATTTATGAGGAGGAAATTCAAAAGCAGAAAAATATATGGGTTCTCAGTTTGTTAATTTTCTAACTTAATGTGTATGCTTCTTTTTTGTATTTTAAAAACAGCTTCATATAGCTGACTTGAGTGACGGTGTAAGCACGTAGCTTATCATTGTTTAAACAGGAAGCCCCCTTGAAAATATACTTCCTTGTAGTAGATTTGGAACTTTCTGTCTGGTTTCTGCTTCCCTAGGAATCAAATTTGTTTTGCAGTTTGCATGCTATACTCCAATTTTACATATACCTATATTGAAGCCTATTGCTAAGGCAATCTCAGAGTCCCGTCTCGTTTTCGTTATTCTTGAAATCGAGTATGCCATGCAGAGAGCGTGAATGGTACGACATTAAGTCATGACGTGCAGCCACACATTTCGTTTTTGGAAACTGAATTGATGTCTACATCGCCATGGTATTTTTGGTTGATGATGAAGTCTTCCCCTTTTTTTATTGATGTCATTCTTGTATCAGGATAGCTCTGTGATAAGATTCTTGCGCATTGATCATATGATGAGTGGTTCAAATCCCCCCTCAGCTAGACTTTTACTTAGAGTGAGAAGAGTCGCCAGCTCTCTGTAATTCCAGGCATAGGAATCACGAGATGTGGTCACATCGAGAGGAAGAACCTGGACACCGCTCGATAAGCAAAATGCTTCTCAGCGTCAAAATGTCTGCCTTTGACAAGTATGTAGAATCAAATATGTTTATATAGAAAAATGTCATTTTTATTTTATATTGTAGCAAACCTGGTGGAGCTTTTGCTTGATCACGGTGCATCAGTCGAAGCCAGAAACAAGAATAAAGAAACTCCGATACACTGCTCTGCCAACCCTAAGGTTTTGAACACGCTGCTTATTTTAAAATCAAATTGTTTAGTCAAGTGGCTTATTACCTCGTCTTTCTTCGCGTAAATGCTAGGACGTATCAATGTTATCTGTGCGTAGCTATTCTTTGCCCCAATGTATTTTTCTAGCCTAAAATGACTTTATTTTGCAATGAACATTAAATGATTTAGTGGCCTTTTTTGTTGTGAAGAGAACACAAATACTTGGTTATAGATTAAAAGAACTTTCAGATTTGATCACGTTTTGCTCATCATCACCAAGGCTGCTAGTCTAATTAAGTTGTGAGCCATCGCCACTGTCGTATTTGGCCATCGCCATTTTTCTTTTTTCGAACTGATTTTGAGTTTATTTATTTCTTTGTTTCCGTTTTTCACAGTTTTTCTCTTCATCACTTAAGGTTCAAGAATTATTGCTCAAAGCGAACACTGAAGAACCGCAAGAACAGAATTATATCTATGCTCAACCAAATGAGGTAATTGAATCCGGGTGATTCTAGCCTTGACGCATGGCCAGTGACTGAGTAGCACAATGTTCAGCGTCCTTTGCCACATGTGACAACTTTGGTGACTTGCAAAATGCGGCCTACGTTCCTTGATAACCTGAAGTCGTTGCCTAGCATTTCATGGCTGTAGTACATCACCTAACCCGGAAAAATCGTTGTGTCTGCCTGGTATTCCAAAGCTGAGACTTGGGATTGAGAAAATCCCTTTTATAGTAGCGGCCCATCCCGGAAAGTAATTTAAGTCTCAGATGCAGTGTCCATTTCGGTGGAGGTCCTGAAAAATTTTTTTACCTTTTTTAAATACAATGACTATCTCGATTGTTTGCAGAAATTTAGATGAATATTTTTTCAGCCATCAACTCAAAGTAGTTCAATTTTCTCTGGAGAGATTGTACAAAGTCAGCAGTCAAATGCTGCATCCCCAAGAACCAACAGGCGAATAAAAGAGGTTAGTGTAAAGTGTTTTGAGATGTATCATACACCCATAGAAACTGCACAGGGATGCCTTCGATATTCGTATTTCCTTGTCAGCGTCGAAGTTCTGCCATGTCTCTTCCTTGTAATCAACATAGAAAGTCTTGTAAGTGATAGTCGCTGCTTTTGTCACCTGATCAATTTCATCATCATCATCATCAGTCGGGCGCACTCGAATCCACATAATTTCTCTACAACTCTCTATCTGACATTGCTGTGCGGACTTCTTCGTAAGTAAGGCCGTTATCTTGCGTGAGGAAGGTGACATAGTCAAGTTTATGTCTACCGGGTCTCCTGTAAGAATGTCTCGGTTTCCATAGTATTAGGTTTGCTACAGATTCGTCACTTCGATAGAAGTTGGAGGCTAGACGTGATCGGCGTTGCTGTATAACTGAGGAGATCTTAGGAAGATCACCATATAAGGTTTCATTTGTTACGTGTTGTCTCCAGTTGATGTTAAGAGCATGGCGAAGTAGGCGAGTGTATGTGCCGTCGATTTCATTATTCATTGTTTTTGGTCATGTTTCAGCGCCGTATAGCAAGATACTTTCTACTGTTGAGCGAAAGAAATTGATTTTTAGGTTGCGTGGTAGATCGGATTTCCATATGTTATCAAGTTTTCTTATTGCTGCCCAAGCTTGTGCTTTTCTCGTCTTCATGTCTTTTTCTGAATTTTCCACCCAAGAGCCCAAATATTTGAAATCGTTCACTTTTTTGATTGGCTTTTATTTAGCAAGAATCGTGTCGCTTCTCGGACTCGGTGTGTTGCAAGACATGTACTCTGTCTTATCCTCGTTTATGCTGAGACCGACCTGTTTGGATTATTTTATTATATTTTTTTTATTAGAATATATTTATACACAAATTAACCCTTCAGCTTATAGAAAGAAAAGTATAACTAAGAATCCAATTACAGGAATAACATGCTAAAAACAATTAGAAATTAATATTAAGTCTACAAATCTTTTCTACATTTTGCTGTTCTTCCAGAGAGTCGTGTTTTAGCTAGCTCTTTAGATGCGTTTTAATTTGTTTCTTGAAACGATCTAATGAAGGTAGTTGCCGAATTTCAGCAGGTGTGTCATTCCAAT
This sequence comes from Pseudorhiza aurosa, assembly GCA_964026355.1. Lineage (NCBI taxonomy): Eukaryota > Metazoa > Cnidaria > Scyphozoa > Rhizostomeae > Lychnorhizidae > Pseudorhiza > Pseudorhiza aurosa. The sequence continues at coordinate 9,602,333 of OZ032118.1, read as the reverse complement.
GAAAGCACTTTTTTGCAAATTCAGTCTTATATCTAGGGATCTGGATATCTTTACACTGCCTCGTATTGTAGGTCGAGTGGAAAGATCGCAGTTGGTATTTATCCCTATTTCAGGGCATAATCTTTTTATTATCTTATAGATCATGACATGTCGATCATAACTGAAAAGATTTTCTACGTTTAACCAGGAAGCCGACCAACTATCTTTTATTCTTGCGTTAGTTATTATTGAATACGCTTGATCTTGAAGGCGTTGAAGAGCAGCTATCTTTGTTTCTGATAGACTACCCCAGATAACATCGGCATAACGAAGATGACTCTCAATTAGTGCGTAATATACATTACACAGTTGGCATTGTGAAATGATATGTGGATGTTTTAATGATAAAAGAAAGCGAACATTGTGCGTCTTCAATGCTGTCGGAGAGAAGGGCGATGTCGTCTGCGAAATCAATATCCGTGATCTATGTAGCTGGAAATCTTCGTCTTAATCTCTGTGTTATTGTGAGGCCAAGATTTTCTCGGTTTATGGTAGATGTTCGCATCAGATAATGGATGACGATGATGAATAAATACGGCGCAAGTGGGTCACCTTGTAATACTCCAGCCTCATGGAGAAAAAATCGGTATTACCATCTTCAGTGATTACTAGAGCAGTAGTATTGGTATATGCTGCTCTTATAGCTTTGATTATTTCCTGTGGGACACCGTATCCTGCTAGTATGTCGAATAGCGTTGCTCTGCTCACAGAATCAAACGCTTTGCAGAAGTTCACGAAATCTAAGACTGCTGGTATGTGGTTAATTTGAGCTTCTTCGATGATTCAACATAGAGCTAAAATTTGACCGATCGTGGACCTGCCCTCTCTGAAACCATTTTGGTTCATACGGAAAATTTTCTCGAAATTTGGTTTGATCTGGTTGTGCAGCATTTTGTTGAAAATGTTCGTTGCGATGGGAATCAAACTTATTCCTCCGTAGTTTAATCTAGTCCTCGGCCAAAGCCACTGGATTGGATAACATCCCTGCAGAAGTATGCAAGTCTTGGGCGCTTTTAGAACATCTACTAAACGTTCGCAACAAAGTCTTCAATTCAGGCGAAGCACCAAATATCTGGCGCAAACCTGCTATTTTGCCCATACCAAAGAAAGGAGATCTTACCAACAGGATTGATTTACCTGCTTGTAATAGCACGCTAATTTGGATACCGTCATTGTATCAATAAATGTATTAAAATAAGACATTACTGTACAGATCATTAACATCTTTCATGTGCCCAAAATTGAGAACTGTTATTATTTTGCGTATGAGCAAAAAGAGTCGGTAGACGTTCCCAGAAAGATTGAATCTTATGAATAGACAATAGATCTCTTTAGCTCTCCTTTACTCGTCGGTATTCCTATCCAAGTAGCACTGCTTTCGCTAGTTTTGCTAAATATGCTCATTTCTCTTTCCCATCGTCGTTTGTTTGGAAATCTTTCCATCTTTTACAGATACTTTCACGGGTATTGCTCTCAGGAGATCAGGGAGGACCTCGGAGGCGTGTCAGGACCACTAGACTTGACTTGACTTATCTGCACAACCCTCTTAGAAACCACTAGACGCTCAAGTCATTCACACTGTTTCCAAATTTCACTGCCTACTTCACGAACTCTATCTTACAAATCATCATTCATCCCAAGAACATGCAATTTATGGAGCGTCTTGCCTTCTTCTTGCTTTCCTCAATCTTACAACTTGCCATCTTTCAAATCTGAGATCAACAAACTTGATCTGATCTCTCTCTCCTCTTAACCGCTTACTTTCTTCTTTCTTCCTTTGTTGGGGCTTCGTATAGGCCACCATGGCCTTTCCTCAACATAACTCACTAAAAAATGTGTTTTTCTTTCAGTTTGAGAGTTTGTTAAAAGTTGTTGGAGATGGCGATCTAGAAATGGTAATCTTTTTTCAAATCAAATTATTCACTTCGAGTGCATTGAGAAACTAGGTGTTTGTCGCATATGACAGTGATGTAAAAATTCACAATGCATTGCATTACCAGTGCTTTAGAAGCTGAGAGATTTTCCTTCCGTGCATGCAAGGTCTCAAAGAAAATTTTATGGATTGATTGACTTTTCAAGTAATATTTTGTAGTATATTTTATCACACCGTTTCAAAGTAGATAGTACAAACATTAAGATAAGATATTTTTGTCTGCTTTTGAAGCCAGGGCATCTGTTGATAGCAGCTAAGGTATCGTGGCGGATTGAATAACTCTGTACAAAGAGTATATCATTATCATAATGTCTGAATTATTATTGTTATTACCATTTTTTATCCTGCTAACTATATAGTTACTGAATTAACTGATATAATAATTAGAGCACCCTGTTATTTATTCTGCATGCGTAACAAGCCTTGGACTAACCCGAACCTTCTATCGTACTAACAGTTTTCTTTCGTCCTTTAGTTTATTCTGTTAAAAGCATATATATTTCTTTGCTATTTTAATGAATTTTTTTTCATTTTTTTGAGAAATGCCTGCCAATTATCTATCATCAGAGAGATTTCTATTTATATGTTTACTTAATATATATCAAAATGAAGTTTTGAAAAAATTAGGCGAAATTTTTGGAAAATGAAAGTCGACCATAATGTTCAACAGTAACATTTCAGGTGCAAAAGTTTGCTATGAAATCAAAGCTACCCCGTATTCGGATGTTTTGAGTTATTCCACAATCTTCCTTGGCCAGGTCAAAACAAAGCTTGGCATATCAGAAAACATAGATGAGGTAGATTCTGGAGCACCTGTCGCAACCGAGGAGACGCTGTGTCACCCCTTGTGCCAGTGTAACAAATGTAGGGAAAAGCAACAGGTTAGTATCGTGTGGAAATTGTGATCAAATTACACTGTCGTAGCCTATTGTGAGTAGCGTTGTTGTTCCTTTAGGTTGCACCTGAGGCTGAGATTATTTTGGGCATCGGTCTGCTGGCAGAGCGTTTGAATGATATATAGGCATAGATAGATAGATAGGTAGATAGATAGATAGATAGATAGATAGATAGATAGATAGATAGATAGATAGATAGATAGATAGATAGATAGATAGATAGATAGATAGATAGATAGATAGATAGATAGATAGATAGATAGATAGATAGATAGCCATAGATAGATAGCCATAGATAGATAGCCATAGATAGATAGCCATAGATAGATAGCCATAGATAGATAGCCATAGATAGATAGCCATAGATAGATAGCCATAGATAGATAGCCATAGATAGATAGCCATAGATAGATAGCCATAGATAGATAGCCATAGATAGATAGCCATAGATAGATAGCCATAGATAGATAGCCATAAATAGATAGCCATAGATAGATAGATAGATAGATTAAACGATTATTGCTCAACTATTTATCACCGCAGTAACATCTGAAATTAGCAATTCAGCCCTTCTGCCCATAATCTCCAACCGTCACGATCTTCTGCGATGCTTTGAATGTCCTTTTGAATCATGAGTATTGCATATTTCAATTTTTCTTTGTTTATCAAGACCGTGAATGAATCGGTGAGCCAGCGCGTGAACATGGTCAATGAAGATGGAGTTACATGCTTACACGTTGCATCTCTGCATGGATATGATCGCATCGTGTTTTTGCTATTGAAGCATGGTGGAGCTTCTCCCAGTAGTAGGACGAAAAAGTCACTGAAAACACCGTTGCATTTGGCTTGCCAATATAATCATGTTGAGGTACGTACCTCGTCCATAGTCTATCCTAAATTTGTGTAAACTAGGTGCTATTTTTTTTTCAAACTTCATTCTTTTATTAAATATTTAAAATGTTACAAATGCAAGTCTCGCTAAAAAGGTAACTTGCACTGGGCTGGCTTACAACGACTAACAACGATAAATTTAAAGAGAAAAAAAAAGAGAGTAAGTTGCATTATTTAGTAGATATTTGTTAATATGAAAGAAGTTCCGGGTTACACCAAGGTTTGTTTCTCGAGCAAAAGATGTAATACGTGGTACGCATGATGATAGATGAGATTTTGTTTAAGATATAATTGAGATGGCTTTGGTCGATTCCAATGCATTTACACTTCTCCAGAAAAGAGTCAGATGACTGGCCGAAAATGCCTAAACAGCTCATGGATAGGTTAACGAGTTGGACTTGTCGATAGTCGCAGTTGACATCTTTGAGGAGGGGACGATATTTATAATAAATATATATATATATATTTATATTTATATTTCTTTGTATATGCTTAGCTGAAGATTGTTGGACATTAAACTGGGAGTTCTAAACTGATACTTCTTTTTGTCTCTCGTTATTCTAAGAAGTAAGATACAAATTCATTTGTATACTTGGTTGAATGTATTAATCAATTTTCCTTGCCAAGTCCTTATTCTGCATCGAATGTTACAATTTGTATACAATTAAATTTCTTCTCCATGTGCATCTTTTACTTATGGTCTTTTATCCTCATAGTGTGTTTCCTTGCTTCTTAAACATGGCGCCAAACCAGACGCAAAAGATGCATCTGGGAACACTCCGTTGCATTTCTGCTGCACAAATGGACACATTAGTCCAGCCATCCTCTTGCTACAGGTATTGAGTCAAACTTCTTTCTGCTTAGCATATTCAGTTCATCTTCTCTCGGCAGAACCTTCACCCTGAAAGGGTCGCTACAGCGGACTCTTCTCTTGCGATTCCAATCGTCTCCTGTATCTTTTTTCTCCTCGCCCCCTTCAGTTACTGGCCATTTCTTCATTCAGCAGATTTTGACGGGTAGATGCCCTAACCCTAGCCCTAACTCCAACGCCAAACTCTTTTGGTCAGCCCGACCAGCAGAGATACGAGGGAGCCATTCTGGTCACGCTCCATAGAAACAGCATATTTAACTCATAAGATGTTTCATCGTTATTGGTAGCCTTTTTTATAGTATGTATTATCTGTTGCGACACAATTTTAACCCTACCCTTTTAATGACTAGAAAAAGTCCAGCCCTCTTTATCATTGATAAATTCAAAATAGCTCTATTTTTACTGATGTAGGCTTTCTGTCTATTACATCCCTTATAATATATAGCTTTCAAGGAATAGTGCTCTTCAAAAAGGAGCATGGCCCAAGACATGAAATTAATCTCAATGAAAAAAATGATAACAATAATAACAATAATAATTTGTTTCACATTGGTTCCATTTATTTCAATTGCTTATACTAGTAGAAAAACATCCCTCTTGTTGACGGTTACGCGCGTTTTGGTTCCCGACCTTGCCGATTTCACGATGCAGTATTGGTCCTCAAAGTGTAAACAGCACCGATGCCTTATTTCTGACTAAAAAGGCATCCAATCTCACGGTGGTGTGGCCTACTGTTTAAGGCGCAGTGTTTCGAATCATGTGAGGTCTCTTTGTGTGGGTTCGAATCCAGTCGTAGGAATTACGAGCCACAAGCCAACAGTCAACTCAGCTGTCCATCCTTCCGAGGTCGATAAATGAGTACTCAGAAGTAACTCTGAGGGCACAAGCACTGGACACACATTGATAACAGCTAATCTAAAGCTGAAGTGGTTCATCCAGTATAGATATTCGAAATTATTGCATCCTTCCAGTCGTACTTCTTAAAGAGAGTGGAGAGTGGGTTCCCTACCCTCGAGTAAGTTTATGCCAGGGATCGGCAACCCAAACTGCTGAAAGAGCCATATTGGACCAAAAGAAACGAACAAAGAAATATCTCTGGAGCCGCAAAAAAATTAAAAGCCCTATATAAGCATTATAATGAAGACATCATATGCTGTATGTATCCATAGTAGCTATATCTTTTTCCATTTTCAAACATTCGTGAAAAAGCTCCAGGGAGCCACTAGGGCGGTGATAAAGAACCGCATGCGGCTCTAGAGCCGCGAGTTGCTGACCCCCGTGCTATACTTTTCATGGTAGACTTGAGGCATAAAGAATCTTTAAGATGTATGATATATGTTTATATTGTATATGTTTAGCTGGAGATTGTGAAACATGAAACTCAGAGTTCTAAACTAGTACTGGTTGTTCTCTCTCGTTATTCTAAGATATATCATACAAACCTTGAAATGGCACAGTGATACCTTTAATGTTTGTTTTCTTGTCAGCGTTGAGATTCTGCCATATCTCTCCTTCGTGATGAATATAGAATGTTTTGTAATCGATAGTCGTCGCTTTTATCACTGGATCGATTTACCTGCTTGTAATAGCACGCTAATTTTGACACTGTCATCGTGTGTAGAATCAGATATTTTTGTACAGGTGATTAGCATCTTTCATCGGACATCAGATGACCTAATTTCAGTGTTGGTCGAACAGTGACAAGGTCTTAAAGGCTGTATTTTGTTTGCATTTCAGAGTGACGCCAACGTGAACACAGCTAACAAACGTGGTAACACTCCTCTTCATGAGTCCGCCAGGTACGTGCATTATTTTGATCTTGTGTCGTCTTTTTCCTGTGCATAAAGTGGTATGAAGAATCTTGTTGTTGGCTTGAGTCCGTGGTTGTATAATGACAGCTTCTCATTGCCTTTCTTTCAGATGGAATTGCCCAGATCTAGTCACATTGCTACTGCATTACGGAGCTTCATTAGAGATTCGAAATAAATCCAATCTAACTTGTTTGCAGCATGCTCAGGTATTGGCTCGCCTTCCTATTCAATCTTGCACTAAATCAAGGCCAGTCTCAAGACAAAGAATATCCAAGCCAGGGAAACATATGTACAGGGCCGCCGAGAGCTAGGACAGGCCCCGGGGCAGTTAATGGAAACGGACCCCCTTTCTAAATATCACTTTGATCTCATTATAGCATATAACAGAACAAGACAGGTTCGATTTCTTAAGGGCATCGGGGCAGTTACCCCGGCTACTACCCCCTCCTCTCGGCGGCACTGTATATGTGGAAGCGTTACCAGGCAGGGATACGTGGACCGCTCTTAGTGCCACACTGACTGCTAGGTGTACAACCTCAAGCATTCGATGTGATGCGTAGGAATGGTGTAATATATTAAATAACATTTTTTGTAGCATGCTTTGTGGGGTGTTTACTCCGCCGTTCATTTGCCACCATAATTTGAAAAATTCAAAGAACACTTTTTGTAGAACCAGTACCGCTCTGGAAGTGATGCTTTGGTGTCGTTGTTACGCATGTGGACTCATAACACAGGGGTTGCCAGTTTGATTCCTCCATATGTCACAAAAAATGCCAATGGTGAGGAAAGCAACGGGAAACCACCTGATGAATTCCACTTCCTCAGGAAAAACTCAGAGCCCTGTCTCTAGTTTCTGTTACCCCTGAAATCGAGTATGCAATACGGTGATACATTATATTGTAATATCTGCTTAACATCTTCCCGAATGATCAGATACAATGCTAGTGTAATATTCATTTGCACCACGTAATCGTGCTTAGATCTCAGTCAACACATGAATACTCATCTGCAATGCTCTCTCTTACAGCACGACGACGTCATTGAGATTCTGCGCAATGCAGAAGCCGCTGTGGTGGAGACTTCGACAGAGAAGACACTGCAGCCGCAAAGTATGTGATTGGCTCCTGGTTACTTTAATATTGTAGATGCAGTCAGCATAGTGGTTAAGCACATGTCTTATCGGCCCCGCGCTCATATCCATCTCCGGATCATCTTTCTGTTTGTTCACCCTGCCATATATGAGTACCTGCCATAAAGCCGGGAATAATCTGCGATGGGGAAATGTGAAAGTGCCACCTTACCTCACCATTTCTTGGATCAGCATGGTACCTCTCTAACAGGGTCTTCCCTGAAACTTTCGCCGAGTTTTGAATTCAGCTTTTAAAACGCCATTGGCGAGGACGGCAACGGGAAACCACCTCATGCATTCCACTTCCCTAGAAAAAGCTCAGAGCCCTGTCTCTGGTTTCTGCTACGCTCGAAATCGAGTTTGCAGCGCGGTTTTAACTTTCAGGTTAAAGCGGTAAAAGCATGCTAAGACGAACTGGTTTTTGACTTTTTAATGCTATACACGGGAAATGCTTAAAAACAGGATTTCCTGTTAAGGTTTCATATCAAAATTGCATGTTTCCTAGCTCTATGCTTCATTCTTATTTCGATATTTGTTTTATCTCCCAGACCAGCCATGTTTAAGGTCGAGCTCTTTCCGTAGCTCGCCAACTTCTCTATTTGACGAGACTCTGTCACAGCATGGTGACGTTTTCCACTCGATGGTCGCCTCTGATCCATCAGTTTTCCAACCTGCAGAAGAGGCTAGGTCACGACGGAACGAGAAACCAACAGAAAAGACGGCCTTTCCTAGCAAGCAAAGGAAGACAACCATAGCTAACTTATTTGAAGCATATGAGGAAGATGACAAAGAGAAGATCAAAAGCTTAGTTGAAGGGATCCAAAGTTTTGATAAGTATGCTAATATATTTATATAACTGTTTCAGATAACATAGGTAGTAAGCGAAAATACCCCCTGGGATTTTGGCGGGCTAAGAGACCTGTTTTCTTTCATTTTACCCTACAAATAAAGTCCCCCTCCATGAAATCCCAATATATCGAGTCATAGCATGTCATGCAATGACTGAAATGTACTGTGATTGTTTTGTTTACCTGTTTTGATATTCTTATTTTCTTGAAGGAAAAAGAAATTAAGAAGGGTGAGCACTATGGACAAAAGTGAGCCGACCTTCGATCTGCATCTTATTCAAATGGTAAGCTGCATTCGGTTGTTCATCTTATGATCGAGTTGAAACATTTCTATTACAAACCACAATGTTTGCTTTGAAAGTACATGCCAAAGGAAAAACCCTTCGTCAAATAAGAACCTAAGCAGTTACTTCAACTATGTAACGGAAGAAATGGTGATAAGAATTATTTTTTTTTTGAAACTTCAATTCATTGAGCATAGTTAAAATCTACTATTATACACCGCTCTAGTAACAATTATGATAATAATGGTGATGATAATGATAGTAATATTAATGAATATTCAATGATAATGGTAATGAATATTTAACAATGATAGTAATGAATATTTAAAAATAATAGTAATGAGTATTTGATAGATCCAGTACAGCTTGGCTTTTTACTGTTAAAGTTACTCTACCTAAAGTACATTTAGTTCTTAAATATTTACAGGAATGTCTCTAAAACTAACTGGCTTTATACCTACACGCTATCTACCTTCAACTCGAATTGGTTTCTTTCCTAGCTGTCGATTAAACATTTCGATGCGTCTTCACTACACCACATCGAACGGTCTGACCGAAGCGGAATGAACATCCCTGAGATTGATGCCGGGAAGGAGAGCCCGGAAAGAGTTCCCTCGTATTTTTCGAACATAGATCAGTTTGAGAGCTTCGAACAAGAGATGAAGGCGATGGAGAGGATCCCTGAAAATCTTACGGACGTGGATGAAAGTTCTTCGTCGGCGCATGCTGAGACTGCAGAGTGTAGTACACAAGGCGTTGCTTTCTCGAAAGACTTTGACGAATTCTTACCAAACAAGGAAAGCGATGAAGTAATCCAGGTTGAAGAATCAATTCCAATCAAAGTTGAACCAATCACTTAGTTAATGAGAGGAGCAGCACATAGGAATCGAAATCTTTTTCATTCTTTAACGGAATTTCGTCTTTGTCTTGTACAGAGTGGCTGTGAAGCAATTTTGCATATCCAGTTAGAGTGCAGCGGGATCTTGCGGTTGCAATTTTCCACCTATCAAAATAGCGTTCCATCTTAATGGAACATTTCTCAAGGATTTTCTATGGCACTGCAATACTATTTGGATACAGCGATATTTCGTTTTTTTGCAACTAATTTGCTTGTTGAAGATTTGTTGTCTTTAGCAAAATAGATCGACACAATTGCAGCCACCTTCAAAAGAAAGCTCCTTTATTTTGGACCGTAGAATCTTCAGTTTCTATCCGGTCCCGTCGAATCTAACTTCTCTTACAATAGTAATAGTACTAATAATCAACATTTTATTTACCGTTGGGTACAAGTAGAATAGTGTGCACTAAAAAGCATAGAATAATATTTACCAACTAACTTATGTTGACTACAACAGTACTATTTGCAAATGTTAAACCATCTCCGGTCCACTTTTTGATGCTTTTACCAATGATTTTTGTTTTTACAAATTCTTGCCGTCGGATACCCGAAATTTAAGGTGAATTGCGTGTAAATTAAACTACCTACCTGCAGCAAATCTCTAAGGATGTCTGCCGTGCCATTTAGCACCTCACAAGGGAGCACCATCGTGATCAAAATAAATGGGCTATCGTACGTTCAAGCAAGGCATAGATCGCTTTCAGAATAGATGGGCTGTCTTAGTCTTAAGCAGGCAATCGCAAGATTTCAAGAGAGACATTCTCCTAAACCCGTATAAACTTAACTTTATCTTCCAATCTTATCTTTCTTTGAAGTGAATATTATTTTCTGCTGCTTGATTTTGAGCTCATAAAAAAATTGTTTTGTAACAGAGCAATTTAGATGGCTCAATGACCTCACCTGCTAATGAGCAGATCTTGGTCCCTAGCTTACACTATTGTTATTGAATGGGAGGGGGGGGGGGGGGGGTTTCTATTGATAGGCAATATTATATGATTTATTGTTAGCTGTACATTCTATCTTTTCAACCGATGTATTTTTGTTAGCAAGGCCAATCCAGCACTTACACTACACTTACATTAATTGACGCAATTTGAAAATATTTTCGCATTTGTTCAAATGGATTGAATTGATATTAGTGAGTCTGCCAACTCGGGATTTTAATATTTCTTCTTTGTCGTCTTGTCAAAATTTACTGATAATCATATTGAAAATCATCGTCATCATCATCATCACTCGGGCGCACCCGAATCCTTGGAGCACATATGCCACAAGTCCCGATTTGACATGGCCGCTTTGATGTCTGAGGAGCTCAGTCCCGTGTCCTGGCCGAGTAGTGTTATGAGATCGAGCTGAGGCCTTTCCCGGTTCCTTTGACCAAAGGTTGGCCTCCCCATTACCAGGTCCGAAGCTACTCCGTTGCTTCGCCAGCAGTGGCCAGCTAGCCTGAGTCTACGGTAATAAGAAATAGGGTAAAACAAAACCGGTCCCACGGGAGAGGGGTTCGGGAAATGACCACAAGTCTCTGCTGTAAGTAGCTTTTAAACCATACCGACGAAAATAGTGTTTATTCTTATTCTCGAAAGTAATGGAGACCCGTTAGCCATCTGAAAAACAGCCTTTCCCATCGTCAAAAGTGCCTTTTCTGTCAACTGATTTGCAGAAAAGTGAACGGTGCCCATATTCTTCCCTTTTCAGTAGTTGCTGGGGACGCCGCTGGAATAATATTTCGTTGATTGGAAGGTTTCAGTCAGCTCTGTTCGGATTAAACAGGCCTTGTGTCGGCAAATTGAAGAATGGAGTGGCAGCTTGGCTTGAGAAGAGAGAACTCGGAGGATGTATGTAACAGTGACATTTCAAGGGGAACCACTTGCATCTTTTCACTGGCTAAAAAGGATATTGCTCAAATACACAGAAATCCACTGCTTTTCGGTATTTATATGACAGCGTTCGTATATAGGTGCCTTTGTTGATCTAGTATCTTCAATGTCTATCCTACCTCGATTCCCGCCAATTGCTACCTCGATTCCCGCCAACGTTGAGCGCAATGGTCGACGGGAGATTCTGTTCCTCGCGAACAAGATTCAAACAATTTTTAGCCAATCAGAGCACACGAAAGCAAACGTGACTCGAGAGAGCGAACTTCTCTAGTTGCTGGAATATGGCTGCCTTAACGGACTACAATTCTCCCGGCACTCCCAGTCGACATGAAAAGTCTCTCGGTCTGCTAACAGCAAAGTTTGTAACATTGTTGCAAGAAGCAAAGGATGGAGTACTGGATCTAAAAGTGGTGAGTTTATTTTGTCAGTAGTTAGGAGACAATTGGGCCATCAATCCGGGCCACTCAAGTGTCGTTGTCTTGCATCTAGGGTACCAATGGGTTATGCGTGTATTGTTTTTTATTTCGTTGGCCAAATAATGCCACCATTGAAGTCGATTGATTGAAAAATTCAATTTTGACTGCATTTGCCGTTTCGATGTGAGACGTATGCTTTGGGATTCGTGATATTTTCATTCGGTTTAACTCAGCTGATCTTAAGGGGTCTGGTAATCGGAGGAGAGGGTTAAATTCCTTCTATTGTCAGGTAAATAAAATTGCATCAAAACAGAGTGAGATGTGAAACTAGAGAGACTGCCTTGATCTGATTCACATAAATCTACCACGACAGCCTAATTTCACTCGAGCACTTTGTTTTCCGTATATGTGACCCTACGTTGTTGGTCACTCTGTTTGCGTCGATAGACAATCTCAGAAGCTTAATCTGGATCGAAATCGTTATAAGAGATTAAAATAACACAGAATTAAAGGAATGAAGATATCTTGACTAAGATCTGCGTCGAAAATTGGAAACTTCGCTCAGCTCTGACGCTCCATGTTGTTAAACAACTCTGACGAAGTGTGGTTTCTTTCATATTCCACATGCTAATGTCAAGTTTTTAAGTTTTGCAGCCTTTCTTTTATTTCTACAATCACGACTTGCGAAGGTTTGGTTAGCCAATGCACCATTTATATAACCATTTGAAATTTACGTACAAATTTCACATGCAGCATGGCAATGAAAATTATGCCCCCCTTTGCTATTGAATTTGGCATCCCTTCTTTATATTAACAAACAAGCAAAATATTGCTTACAACATTCAATTTTGTATCTATATGTATCTACTAGATTTATCATAAAAAGGTAACTAGTTATACCAGTCAGTGTAAACACTTTGGCCGCAGTTAATTAAGAAGTAACCCTAATTCATTGATTGATTTGATGAAAGTGTGTAACTATTTAAGCACTTCCCAAATGCTCAGTAAATATATATGAGCTAGTTAGAACATGAGAATGCAATTGCTGTATTGCAACTGAATCCAAATTCTATTCCTTAAGTTTTATTGTGTTAGGCTGCTGATCAATTAGCTGTGAGGCAAAAACGAAGGATCTATGACATCACCAATGTTTTGGAAGGTATTGGCTTAATTGAAAAGAAGTCAAAAAACAGTATCCAATGGAAGTAAGTGCTGCAAATTGTTTCCTAGTCAATTTATATATAAAATTTTATAGTGATGATGTTAATGACCATCGGCATGTTGTCTATGCATATTGCCCTGGAAATAGGAATTAGAATTTCCAGCCTGTAGAGTTACATGATATCCTTATCAACCAAGCAATCAGGGATCCATCCCCTTTTTGTTTCATTAGGCCAAGGGAAGTTTTTTTTGCTAAAGTGGGTTAGGTAAGTGTCCCCCATACCATCAGGTCCAAGATTGTTTACCACATGGTCAGATTATGCAAACTGTGCTTCTCATTTTCTGCAATGGTGAGGGCTGGTAATCAATTCAGAACTTTTGAGATTAACAGGAGAATGCTCTGCTACTGACGTTGAATAAGGAAGTATTTTGCGTGGTAGTAAAGCAAGTTTTTTTCTTATGCGTAGCATTGTATCATGCACCAAAAATGATATTTGGAAATGTCCTTTCTTTTGTGAATTATGTTGGGAAAAGCCATGGTGGCCTATACAACGCTCCAACAATGCAACCATTAACACTGTTGACTTTGCTGTTTTCCACTTGGTTTAATCAAATCTATGATTTTTTCCATGATTCCATGACATTTGAAATGAAAATGCTTCATGCTTGTTTCCACAAAACAAGGGGAGCTGGTCCAGGGTCAAACACAAAAGAAATATCTGAAAAGCTTGGAGATCTACGGAAAGAGCTCGACAGCCTAGAGGACATTGAAAAGAGACTTGATGAACAAAGAATTTGGATCCAACAAAGTCTTAAGAACATTTCAGAAGACCCAGACAATGGGTCACATGCATATGTCACTCATGAGGATATTTGTAAATGTTTTCATGGAGAAACTTTACTGGCTGTTCAAGCTCCTTCTGGTACACAGTTAGAAGTACCTGTCCCAGAAAATGTAAGTTCAAAAGTTTGCGTGAATCCATCATGGAAGGGAAATTCATCCATGAAGCTTGTTTTGCAATGCAATTGATCCTACCTTTGAGAATGCGATATAAATTAATTAGTTAGCAGGTGTTGCTGGAGTCATTGCGTTCTTTCGTGCACTGTCTCTTTCCTTATGTCTCTGTTTTGGTAAAACGTGCTCATTTCTTCTAGAGTTGTTTGTGGCAGATCTGCATCAATCTGCTTGATTAGTGTGTATCATTCATATATCTATGTAATGTGTATATGTATATATATATATATATATATATATGCATAAATATCCTATTCTCAAAGGATAGGTTGGTTTAGGATCAATTATATATTTATATATATATTAATACATAACATGCTTGGTTCCAAAGTATATAAAGATATATTTATATTCATTTATTCATTTATGTAAATGCAGTAAAACATATATTGTAAGCACTATGAAATCAAAACCATAGCCTTCATCTGTCTCTTGTCAGTCTCTTGTCTTCTTCAAGTTCCAGGTCCTTCATTTCAAGCTGTAGAAAATGTTGTTTCTGGGGTTGATGGCTGCCTCCCTTTAGGAAAAATATGAAAAGGAAATTTTTAGATGCTGCGGGGCTAAAATGCTTTGTTGTAACCCAAATGCATCTTGCATTTCTAGCAGTTCTAATTTCAAGTACAGCAAAATGATATGATGTTTATTTGTTATGATTTATTCAACGGCATTCTGTTTTCCATAGGCATTAACCAAATGCAGTCTTAATTTTATATCTTGTCAAGTAGATTGAAAGTGTTTTTAATTTTAGAGACACACAAATCTCAGACTTTAAGCATATATGAGAGGCACCGTATCCATTTGCTTTTTCTCTTTTACCATGCACCCAAATGTAGATATTAGGCACTGAGAAGCTACGCTTATCAGGCAGTATTCTTATGCTTCCTCTTGATTTGTTGACCCTTTGTGATTTGTGATTTCTATGTTGCAGACTGGAGCACCTAGCAGTAGATACCAAATTCATCTAAAGAGCAACAATGGTTCGATCTGCGTTCTCCTTGTAAACAGAGACTCTCCCAACGACCAACCCGTTGTTGTAAGTGTTCCACCTCCAGACTCCCAAAACAATGGACAAAAAAGTGACGAAGAAAATATCACAGGCAATATAAAAATGAGAGACAAGGATAAAAACACGTCTAGAGGTGTCAAAGATATTGCAGGCATTTCTGAAGCAAGTGGTATGATCCTTATCTGTTTCTTTCCCTTTTTGGAATACTGAAGTGCTCTGGGAACAGTTTTAACATATTCGAATGAGTATGCACAGTGTCAATTCACTCTTTCCCAGCATTTAGTAAATACCTATTATATAGGCCCTGTCTAAGTTAGGTCAAGGTATGAATTATATCCATGTTTTTTTTCAAACTTCAGTGCATCAGATGTGCTTTAAATTATAATCGCAAACTCCCTATGCAGGCTGTGTAACATTCGCTCTTTGAGTGGGCAACAAATGAATATTTTTTTAAAACAAGATGGATTCGGCATCATCCTAATTTTCATTTTGACTGTGAAATTCCACAAAATCAAATACGTCATGCAAAGTTCTTATGATAATTGTCACTATCTACTTGGCCTTCTTCATGCTTTCCTGAATCTTACAGCTTGCCATCATTCAAATCTAAGATCAGTAGACTTGATCTGATCTCTCTCTCCTCTTAGCCTTTCATTTTCTTCTTTATTCCTTTGTTGGGGCTTTGTATAGGCCACCACCCTTGCTCCTTGCAAAACTCATCAAAGTCTTTCTAATGTATTCCCCTCCATTATCTGATGTAAGGCGTTTTAATTTGTTGCCAGTAAAACTTTCAGATACTTTCAAATATTCTTTGAACATTCCTAGAACTTCGTACTTGTTCTCTATGAAGTAGGTGACTGTCATTCTTGAATGGTCATCAGTAAAGGTTAGAAAATACCTGACACTACCATCTGATACAATATGCATTGGACCGCAAACGTCTGAATGTACTAATTCAAGAATATTACGGGTGTGTTCTGTTCCTTTCTTGCAGAATGGTTCCCTAGATTGCTTGCATAAAGCACATCTACCACAGTCTTTCTCAAATTTGTGTCGATCAGTCTTCATTCCAATAACAATGTCATGTCCTGCCATCTTCTTTACACTATCATAGCCTAAGTATCGTAGACACAAATGCCATAGTTCAAAAGACTGGTTTTCTGTGCAGACCCCAGTGGTAGCATTAGCTTGAAGACTACCATCATCAGAATCCGAAACGAACAAATTTCACTTTTTATGACCAAAAGTTACAAGACCTTCTTCAGTAGAAGTTTCACACTTTTTACCAGTAAAATTTACAGATCCTCCATTTTTGGTTATTGGTGAAACAGAAATCAAATTGTTTTGCAAATCTGGAACATGTAGCACTCTTCCATTGGGTAACATACATTTCATTGTGGTATCCCTTGACCCTTTGCTTCCAAAATTTTATTGTCAGCCAGATAAATTTTATTTGCATCCTGCATTGCTTCATAACTCCTCATGTTGACGTCCTTTGATGGCATATGCTGAGTTGCACCAGAGTCAATAATCAAAGTGTCAAGATTTTTTGAATCTACATTAAGTGCTTAGGTTGAAGATAATGTATGCTAATTATGTGGTACCTTCTTGCCATCATGACCTGACCTTTGGCCTTAGCATATCCCTTTTAGTGTTTGGGTTTGCTCCAACAATCCTTGGCCAAATGACCAACTTTCTGACAATTAAAATACTTTTTGTCATCAAATTTTGATTTTGAAGTCTGAAATTGCCTATTCATCAAAGCATTATCAAAAGATCCCCCATTTCCAGCTATTTGTGTATGGTCAGCAACAGTTAAAATTAGGCCTTATACTTTCTCCCATGATACTTCTGCTTCCCCAATAGTGTCCAATATGGTACGCAAGCTATTGTAGAATTGAGGTAATTTTTCTAACAAAATTTCACAAAATTCATTTCCCGGCATTAAGTTCCCCCCCCCCCCCCCCATTTCCAATAATTGATCTCTTAATCTGCCCATTTTGTCCAAAAATTCAAGCGCATTTTCACCCTCTTGCATTCTCATGTACGACATTTTGTCTGTCAAATCAGTTCTCCTAACCAAAGATTTCCTTTGATATTGATTTTTAAGGGCTTCTCATGCTTCAGCAGCAGATTTACAATTTCTAACAAAATTGACTGATTGTCACTGACGTGAATCGAAATTATGGCTCTTGCTACATCGTCCTTCTCCTTAACACGTAAACTGCTAAGGGTTTTCCTGTTAACTGCTAGAAGCCAAAAGTCGAAAATTGAACTAATTTGATATATGAAATGCTACATCTAATTTCTTTTAGATGATTTATCTGAAGTTTAATAGATGATACATTTTCTGAAAGCTCAGAATCTGGGCAATGATCCTATTTGAAAAATATCAAAAATTGAATTTCTACAAGAATGATTTTGACTACCTAATAAAATTATATGTGGTCAACGAAATGTCAAATTCAGGAATTTTTCCGTCAATAGAGACAGTGTGGAACTGATATTGATCCTTTTTCACATAGTTTTTGTTATGTAAACGCGGGTTTATGTGCATCATCTGCGCCTGTAGCTAACTGGGTTTCTCCTGATGCATATCCAAACAGCGTTCTTCCTGTTAGAAGCATTTCAATTCTGAATTTCCAGTCTACATAATTAGTCCCGTCGAGCGGAGAGATGCTGCACCGTCCAATTTATCCATTATGATAAATTGTATATGCAACGAAATAGCCCTGTTCGATATATTCACGAGGTAAGATAGAACAGGGCGCAAAGTACTTCATGTAAGAATACGATGATGTAATAAAATATCTCGGGTATTGGTTCTTAAAGCTTTGTCGGGCCACACCCAACATTCGAAGATTCGCCCAACCCACAAGCCGCCTCTAACAAGAAACATATCAATGAATTAAAGATCTTAACGGGTTAAAAATTTACAATTTTTTATGATTTAAGAAAGTCCTCGTTAAAGTTTCATTGCCGCGACACGAATAATGCCTTCAGATTTGATCGACTCGATTCAAAACACTTTATTGTTCACCAAGGCCTTTTTGTTTTGTAGTGAGTTTTGTGCTTTAAGTTGACATGTGCTCCAGACCGATCCATGTAATGTATGCCTCGTTGTCTTGACCCTGTTTCGAAACGTTTCTCAGCTCCGCCCATTTTTGTATTCTCATTTGAAATTTTAACAGAGCTGCACTTGTTAACCGTTGACATTTCACAAGTCTGCATTTTCGGCAATGCTTTCTAGCATTCATGAGACGCTTAACATTCTCGTTGCCGTATACGAAAAATCGAAGTTTCTTCACATACCGTTTGGTGAATTGAGCGGCACCCATCTCCATTTCTTTAGCCTGTGGGCATCGCAGCCGCCAAACATGGCATCGTTGACAACAGTTAATGTCGATAATACCCGCTCGAACAGAAACATTTGATGGTTGACGTGTTTTGATATTTTCGGTTGGTGGTTTTTTCATCCATGCCAAATGCTGTCCAGTGTATAAGGTGTGAGGATTTGTCTCAATAAGTTCAATTGGGATCATTGGTTTATACGTCTCTCTGTTTCCATACATTGTAGCTCTGTCTTCTAGCGCCTCCCAGTCATTTTCGGCATTTTGTAATGAGCGAATAATATCCGGCTTCCATTAGGCGATGTCAAGTTAATCCGAAATGAGGCCGTTTTCCAGGTCATTCAGATATGAATACTCCTTAATGTATTGGCAACCATTCTGGTTTCGTCGCCCGTTAATTGGCGTGGTCACTTTTCGAAGTGACTTTTCCATCCTCCAGTTTTTTTCATTCTTCACGTGGCACTGATCTCATGAGACACCTTTCAACTATAGCCCTCCATTTTGACGAGTTTTCAAAACTTATAAGATGATTCAGTGTAAAAATTACTAGATTCGCAATTGTTTTTTGCCATTTTTGACCGAGACATCTAAATTTATACAGCTGCTAAAGAAATTAATTTTTTCGTAGTGTTGCTCTGTCGAGATTACTTTGAATGTGTCATCTAGCGGCTTAAGGTGTAACTATCAGATTCTTGGTAATATAGAACAATTAGGTCACATCGAATTTTTAAGGTATTATTAATTCACTTTTTTAATAGAGTTCTTTATTAAATACATCAGCAGTTTAAAGTAAGTTTCTTTCATAACCTTGTGAAAATTGTGCCCTGGATGCAAATTTTATGCTAAGTTGTAAGTTTTTTAAGTGCATATGAGCCCTGGGGATATATGGTGCTATAAGAATTTCCTTATATCATTATTGCTAGTACCTATTGAATTATTGCCATCTTTTCTAATTTTCCGGAGTTTAAGCCGATGAATCTTTTACATATCTCAGACGCTTTTTCAACTTTAAAATGGAAAAAATGACCATAACGATCTACTTTTATCGCCACTTTAAATCATGCTTAAAACTGTTGATTCAGTGCGATAAACTGCTAATTTACGATCACTATGTCCTTTCTAAACTTTCTTGGCATTTTACAGTAGCTGACTGTAAAATTTGGATTTGTGAACATCTTGAAGACATCTTCCAGAACTGCTATTCAGTGGCTTGATCTGCCAGTCTCTTCCAGTATAAGCTCTTTGATTCTCTCCCATGAAAATTTTACTGGCCTTCCAACTTCCTTCCTCTAAATTTCATATATGCCTAAGTGTCCTCCCCTCTTCTTTGAGACAATCGCATTCTAAAAGAATGAATATTAATGACTGGGAAAACTTTGCAACATATATTCAGTGTGGTATTTACACAAACACAATGCGAATTCTATCAGCCATCCGTACTGATCGCACAAACAGGCTTCAGTCCAAGTTTCCATCACTAGGCTTCAACATCCCTTTCCCTCCTGACCATTCCTTAAAGAAATGTAATTCCCCCTGCTGTAAAACTCGGAGTATGCTTCGTGCAAATATTTTCAATATCAGACATCTCATCAATTCACTTGCCATCAGAAAAGCCAACCTCTGTGCAATGTTCCTCCACCTCTAATTGCTCCTCCTGCTTTCAGCCTGAGTCACTCCTTCACATCGTTGCTGGTTGTAAAACATACCTAGATCATGCGACAATTGCATGTACATATTTTAATTGACAGTGGGCTGTGAAACGAACATTGATAGAAGATGGACATCATCCTTTTCTCAAAGATCTAAATAATGATTCTCGACACGGGAAATTTGTAAAATCGTATATTAGTTGTGTGTTGCCCAGTCCTCCGATTCTTTTCTGGAGATGTGTAAAAGGACATTGACAAGAGCCATGTCAATTATATAATAAGCAAATCTCTTCCATCATAATCTGCACCGCTGTTCCATAACGCAAGCACGGTCAAGCCTTGAGCCCCGTTTTTATCTATAAACTTCTACTTATTTTTCTGCATATTCAATATTATTAGTAACTGGAAGCCAGTCGAATAAAAATTACCTTATTTAGCGAGATCTACTTTTGTGTCATTTAAGATATATAGTGAAAAGGTGAAGTTTGATTCAATTAAAAAAATTATTGCACTTTGAGAACGCCTTCAGACAGGAATTCATTAAGGCTTCGTCAAGAGATAGAGGGTCTCAAACTTGGCCCTCGTATCAACAAATTATGCACTTGTTAGTAAAATAAGATTATAATGCCATTGGAGGTAACTTATTCACACACGCACACACACACGCACACACCGCCACCACACCACACATACACACACACACACACGCACACACGCACACACCGCCACCACACCACACATACGCACGCACGCACGCACGCACGCACATTTATATTAATACGAGGAATGATTTCCATTTTAGTCACGTCAAAAGAATCGTGTGGTGTCGACCAAGAAATGAAAACGATATCAGGTATGAATTAAGCATAAAATTCTAACCAACGTCGATTTTCTCTGCCATGGAAATTGTTATTTTGCAACTCTAGTCTGGCTTGTACGCACCTTTTGGGAAATGAGAAACTGGGAAATTGACCCATAATCGATGCAAGCGCTGGGAATCACCATTTCATAGTGGCACTATCCACAGCAATATGACCAAAGTGGTCAGTTCATTTCCTCGCCACATTTTGCTTCTAGCTTCACCCCTAGGTTCCCTTTTTACTGCTGAATGGACCGTTTCAGGCATCAATAGTCTTGTTCGATCACTCCCTTGGATTCAAATCTCTCAGCAGGTAGGCACGTCCTCTAATCCTGACCTCAACGTCACCTCCTCAGCTGTCATTTCTGGGTAGATCTTTACTCTACTGTGGAATTGCTTTTCTAGAGAGTGTAGTTAGTCAACTGAAAACCTAATGATGAAAACCCATTTATCCGAACAAGTTAAAAAGACGTATAGATTTTGGAGACTTTCCCCATGTATTGCCCAACAAGTTTCATTTTGCTTGCTGATTGTTTTAGATACGCAGTCGATCTGTGGTGTTATTATCTCTTCGCGAAGCATTCCTTTCATTCATTGATTCACTTTGCGTAAAAAGAGGTTGTCCTTGATTTTAGACGACATTGAAGAAGTCATGGATGGTTTATGCAGCTCTGAAAGTATTACATGCCATTTTCAGATTTTTAATGCAGTGTATTAGATTTTCGCATCATCCATTGAGTATAGTTACCACGCATTTAATGGCATTCCGTTTTATCAGTTCCGCGCTTCGATTTCGAATGGATGATTTCGAATTTATGGAAGAATTTCTTTATAGCCCATTGATACCATTGGACAGGGTTTCCTGTTAGTAACAGCAACGTTTTTGCCGGAAAAGCAACCAACTATGCATGCTAAAGCAGGCCGTGATTGGATTGGGCTTTTTTGTACTTTCTACATCGCATCAAAAATCAGATTTTTTGGGGGCACTGAGAATATATGGCCATCTAGTCCTTCCTCTCGGTGTGGCCATACCTCGTGATTCATACACCAGGAATTAGTGGGAGTTAGCTATTCTCCTGTGGTGCCATTATGTGATGTTTAAGTGTGTTGACTCATAGCGCAGAAGTCATGAGTTCGAATCCCACACGTACCACAATAATAGCGCAACTGGCGAGGAAGGCAATGGAAAACCATCTCATAAAATCCACTTCCTTATAAAATTTTCAGAGCCCTGTCTGGTTTCTACGATGCTGAGTTTGCTACGCAGCTTTTCAGTCCCATTTGCAAAGCTGGCCAGTATTGTAAACTTTTTTAAAAGCTCAATGCAAACTGTTCAACTTTTATTGATACAAGTTACGCCACCAGGATTCTAATTTGTCTATGTCATTGTATTTTCCGCTACGCTCAAAATCGAGTTTGCAATGCAGTCAGATATTCCCTTCCCCTTCCCTCGAACGGAGTGTGGACCTCAAAGTATAGCTCTTATTACTGATCGCAAGATCAATGGGTAAGCTACTTACCATTGAGCTATCCTTGGACCAAACTTTCAATTCGTGTCGTGGGTTTCTTCAGATCCTCCTCTCTGATTTTATGCAGTGACATGTGTCAGCCAAAAAGTCGTCAGTTCTCATTCATTATGCACGCTTTCAAGGAAAAAAAGGTTGCAGCAGCATTCTGATTGGCTAAAAGCATGGTGCAGTAAACTAAGAGTTGCATGTGATGCTTGTCTTGTTGATTTGCGATAAAACTTCGAATTTTGTGTTGATGATGCAGCAATCAATATTACCTAATTCACTTTGTAACTGAATCTTTTCTCTCTTTAGTTTTCGCTCCGTTACTGCGACTCTCGCCGCCTCCAGGGGATCAGGATTATTATTTCAATTTGGATGACAGTGAAGGCATCTGCGATCTGTTTGATATGCCTGGCCTACAGAACATCAAACCACCAAAAAGTAGTCTCATCGGAAGCTAGTTGGAAGGACCCTTGGTTTTGACGTAGGTAATTCAATTCATCGAGTCGTTGCTCTGTATGAAGTCTTCATATTCTGTCCAGCATTTAAAAGTAGATTTTTTAAGAACCCTTGGAAGCTATGCTTATCAAGCAGTGTCTTAGCCGTTTTTGAAACTGTTACGTTATGTCAAGATTACCAGGATTCACTATTCTTGATGTAGATTCTAAGGCACTGAGTGGCTGTTCTCGGCAAGCAGTACACTGCTTTTTCCTCTGCGTCGCACCTTGTAATTTGTAAGCCAGGAATTACGAAGAGCTAATAATTCTCCCCACTTGAGAGGAAAGTCAAAATCGATGTGGGACGAAAACGACTGGCTGCCAACCTCTTAGCGAGTGTCCGCCTCTGACTTATCCGCGTACATCGTTGCTTTTGCATCGGAAGGCGGAACTTTCTTAGTTTCTAAATGCAGCGCGCATTGCATTGATAGTTGAAATTGAGTCTCATTCCGTTTCATGCGCTGCTATCAATGTTAGCTGATATCTCGGTGGAAACAAGCGAAACGTCAGAGTTAATGCGATCTACTCGAGTGGACTCGTTCTGTTTCTTCTCAACTTCAGAAAGGTCGCAACCATGTTTTCTTCTAATCAACTTGTCGATAAACTTAATCATATGCTCGGTCGCAGAGACAGCTGAGTTGCGATGCAAGAACTTTACAAAATGGTTGGGATTTTTAAAAGAAATTTTCGTTCTATAGGACTAATTGATATTCGATGCTTGTTGCTTTAAGGTGAAAATTGTTCCCATCATTTCACGTTCATAATTGGGTTGGAATAGGTTAGCACTCGCGCTCTGTAGCAGTCAGCCTAAATTGAATCTCTATCGTTTGATTATCCTTATTCACTTGGATGTATTTCGTCATAAGGTTTCCGCCACAATCATCGCCAGAAATGTCAGTAACAACCAAATATGGTGCAGAGCATTCAAGAATAAACTTGAACGTAAAATCGCAGAAATTTGCGATGTTTTATATATTGTATAAAATCGACTATATATATATATGTATCTTACTTTGTTCGGGCTGATTTTAACTGTCCTGTAGTGAATTGGTGTATTCTTTCGTATATTTGAATCGCGCTTCTAATCGCTCTTTCCCTTTTTTTCGACATTTTTCGCATCGGTATTTTCATTAGAATGGGTACAAATTACTGCGAAGGCTGGCCAGCCTCAATGCTGAAACATAGCAGTAGAATTTTGTTCATTGTATTGGACATTTCTGACGTGTTCTTCGCTTTTGTAAATAATGGTGGAAGGCTGTTGTATCCACTCGCCTTTTTAGCGTCAAAGATGCAATGATGGTAACTTTATTATACTTTTTCGGAATGAAATCTCTCTTAAGTAAGTCTCCAGGGTGGCTGGGCCTTTATTTGCGTCATGTATAGCGCCAGGTAGGGGCACTGCTGCACATTTAGCAGCTGGATGTCCTTCCTTTTCCTAACTATTCCCATTTTTTTAACGGGTTATGTTGAGGAAAGGCCATGGTGGCCTATACCAAGCCCCAACAAAGGAAGAAAGAAGAAAGTGAACAGCTAAGATGAGAGAGATGAGGTCAAGGTTACATGGATATGATGAGACGGGCACTAGGAATGCAAGTTGTGTTAAAGTTAATTTTGCACAAAAGGTGCCATTTGCGCCGATCTAGGCACTATTTGCCCAGAATGGGTGAAGTAAATTCAATTTGATGTTGAAACAAGAACTACCCAGCCTTAGCCTAGTTGAATTCGGAAGATATTCAACCAATGGCCTAGCATTGGTGCACCCAGAATGCCTGAAACATTTGGCAATTTTTGTTCGATTCCAGGAACCCTAAAATGCAGATTTGTGATTACAAGTTGTAGCCGAAGGATTTCAGTGGCAAAATAGCTCTGTGCATTATCTGAATCCTCGGAGAATGGCTGCACAATTATGAAGCGGACGATTAAAAAAAGCAGGCGAGGAAGGCAACTATGACAATATTTGTATTATGGCATGTAGTTGAAACAGTGAATAGAAATATATCTACAAAAATATATCGAATTAGGGTGAATATGTTAAATTTGACCTATATTACAAGAAATAACTAGAAACCGTTAGTGCCAATTGTGATGAAATCTGTATTGGCAGATGGAGACGATCTGTGACATTAGTTTGGCAGAACTGTGCCCGGGTAGGCATTGAAAGGGGAAATTGATTGAAAACTCGTGGGAAAGGAACTATCTAACTAAATGCGCTATGGGTTTGTTTGCAATTGTAGATTTTAGTTCATTGCGTCATGGTGGAATCTGTTTCGAGGCGGGTGATGATGGGGAAGGTTTGCTGGCAGTTTGCAATGACCTCTCGCCTCACGCAGTCCTGGGTTTGAAACTGAGAGTTGTACCAGTATGCAAGGAAGTCTTCGAAAACCTCTACCAGACTGCAGAAGTGTGTGAGCAAGCAGGATGTGTCATCGGAAAGTCTACATCGGCTTGAGAGGCTCATAAACGGTACAATAGTTGAAATTATTACCTACAATTGCACAAATTCAAAGGACACTTTTTAGGTTTTCACAAAAACCGTCTACTCTCCGAAGCGAAGGGTGCGAATCGTGGCGCTGCAGGTTTGAATCTTGTTCACAATAAAAACTATCGAAGAGAAAGGCGACATGAAACTACCTCGTAAAATCGACTTAGATAGGAAGAGGAAGCTCGAGACCCTGTCTCTATTTTCTTAAGTCTGGTTTGTTGCGATGCGTCACTGACTAGGCAAAAGTTGTGTGGAATTCAGGCCGTAAGGCTCGGGAATCGAGTACGCGATACAGCTAGTATATTCTCCAGGGCATATTATAATACATTTAATTGCAAATGCTGTATTGCACATGAGACATACATGCTACTTGGAAGGGACGCCCCGTTCATTAATAAGCCTGGTCGGACGGTGAGACTACGGACAAGTAAATTCGGATTTCTATCTTTGAAAAATCAGAAACTCGCTTTGAAAGACGCTGACAGTTTAATTTGAGTTTCACTTGCGAATGTTTTCACGGCATTTGAATGCGAAATTCGGGCGTTTTCGTGCGAAATTCTGTCGTGCAATGCATTGATGTTGACGTTGAACGCCATGTGGAGATTCTCCGCGTGAAAACGTGCTCGGTCAGAGCATTGATTAACTGGATTAATCTGCCATTATGTGGAGGCGCAGTTCATTTTCATTTTGACTGGAATGGATCAGCGGATGCTCAGGTCGCCAGAATGCATGACAACACAGTGACCGATAGAAGCGACCAGCAATTTTTTATCAAAATAGAAATACCCCCTGAATATGCATGAACATCTCTCTGGGCAGTCCTCCTTGTATTGTCCCGTTTCACTGGTCGCTGAGTGGATGTCTTTGGCAACTCGGTCTTAAAGAAGAGATCTGGGATCGTAAAGTCTGGAATATAAATGTCAATTTTTCGCGTATCTGGTGTCGCCTCCGTCGACTTCTGCTTCGCCTCCACACCAGTCACAAGATCACCGCAGCGACGTAATGGCAACTGAAACGAGGTCGGTCTCTTGCTGGGCAAGTTGGGGGCTGCGTTGTCTGTTGGGTTTTGCCCTGTGTATAGCTCTGTGGAACCATCAATATTCTTCATCGCTTTTAAAATATCGTACTCAATTGAGGGGATGTTAATCCTAAACATTCTGCAACCACGAGTTGACTTGACACTTTGTGTGTATCCTACGTGCCACTTGGAAGAGATTCCGCACGTACCCTCAGGCTCAGCTTTCAGCAATTCTACGATGAGCGTTTCATACGGAGTAATCTCTGCATAAGTCAAGTTGAACGCGACTTCAAATGTCCCAGAAATCTTCGATGACTTCTTCGGTGCAGTATAAGTACCTTTGGCAGAGATACGGTAGCTGGCCACTTTGCAAGCAGAGTCGAGGAAGAAGTAATAAACAAGATTCCATTCTCGCTTGCCGTTGCTTTCCAGTGGATAAAATGTCAAAAATTGAGACATGAAAGTTTCGGATACTGCCTGACACGTTGGGCTTGTCCATTCATCTTCGAATTTCCATGACTGTTCCGGCTTTGAAATTCGTATGATTTGTTCCGCTTTGGCGGACTCCAATGCCCTGCAGACCTTGCACTTTGAGCTCGACCTACTCAAGGGAAAATGGTAGGCCAAAGGCACGTAGCTCCGGCGGGTCAGTTTGGTTGGGAGTTCACCAAAACTCAATTTATCATTGATGGTCCCAGCCGATTTGTCTCGCAATATTCTGATGATTTTGTGCGTGTATAAATGAATGCCAAATGTCATTCTGCAGACTGAGTTTCGGTAAACATCTTTTGCCATGGAGTAATTGGTTAATTTCGGGGCAATCAATTTGCCATTTTTGTCTTTCTGGAGCGTTGGAAGTCTCGCCTTGGGGCAGTACCGCTCTGCTACCTATAGAAAGATCATATACTTAAAGATTAAAATAACCCGACAATTTCTTTTGTTGTTTAATATGGATTTATAAAGAGACTGCACAGACAGACACCTGTAATGTTTTCATGGCTGCCAGTTTCCTACATTCGAAAATAGATGGGTTGCCTCGATCAAATCAATGAACACGTGGAGTGAAGAAAAATCAATGCTATGCAGTACAATCTCTGCCTCAGTTGCAAGAGAACCTCGTTGTGACAAAATGACTTAAAAAAGGTCAATTAAACACGAAAGCAGACGAAGACGACAGAGACAAACAAGAATCCTAGTGGCGTAACCGGTGTCAGTAAAAGTTGAACAGTTTGCAGCGGAATTTTACAATACTGGCTAGCTTTACAAAAAACTGCGTCGCATACTGGGCACCGTAGAGAACAGAGACTGAGCTCTGACATTTTTCTAGGGAAGTAGACTTTTTGAGGTGGTTTCCCGTTGCCTTCCTCGCCAATGGCGTTTTCATTGTGAGACGTGGAGGATGCTAACTCACAACCCCTGCGTTACGAGTCCACACGTTGAACCACGGTACACAATTTTGCCAGAAATTCACACCGTTCAATGAAGCGCAGGACACTTGGCTTGATGGACATCAAGGTTTGTGCTTCGTACTGCTGGTAGAATTGTCTGATTACAGCGCTAATTGTGGAGACGGCATTGGTCCTAATGATTAACTTTTCCAAGCAGTGACAGTGTTGGGATAACGCAATGCTAATCGGGCTTCGTCGTCGCCTCCGTTTATGATACCCCCAGTAACACACTCATCAGACAATTAGGTTGAAGAACAATTGAAGAAGTGATTCAAAATGGTTTATAAATCAGTTAATGGGCTTGCTCCACAATACCTCCATTATCTATTTATTCGAAATTCTGAAAATCCTTCGCACGAGCTTCGTAGCACTGCTGTTGCTTTGGTATTTTGTATGTAAATGAAGGGTCCCTTGAAAACCAGCTACGGCTGAAGGGATACCATCCCTAAACATTTTTTT
Organism: Pseudorhiza aurosa; assembly: GCA_964026355.1. Lineage (NCBI taxonomy): Eukaryota > Metazoa > Cnidaria > Scyphozoa > Rhizostomeae > Lychnorhizidae > Pseudorhiza > Pseudorhiza aurosa. Next base: position 9,573,982 of record OZ032118.1, on the reverse strand, counting down.
GAAGCTTCGATTCATTAAGTGTAGCGAAAATCTACAATTCTTTTTTTTGTTCGTTTTTTTAGTGGGTTATGTTGAGGAAAGGCCATGGTGGCCTATACAAAGCCCCAACAAAGGGAGAAAGAAGAAAGCAAGAGGCTAAGAGGAGAGAGAGATAAGATCAAGTTTATTGATCTTAGATTTGAAAGATGGCAAGTTGTAGGATCCATGAAAGCAAGAAGAAGTACAGTACACCTCTACCGTCTACGCCTCTCTAGTAACAGGTAGTGTACAACTGGCTATCTGCTTCGATACAATGATAAAGAAATAAATAGCGAAAACCGGTTAGCAGAAATACAATGTAATAGAAAGAAAAAATGAATAAAATAGTTGAAAGTCTAATAACTCCGGATTAGGCCACGATTTATTCCCTCTACAGAATACGTAATATGTGCACCTAATAGCGATGCTCACGACTTTCTTTAAAATGTAAATAATAATAATTATAATAAATGTAAAATGAAAGGAGAAATAGTATATATGCTGCAAAACATAGGCTATTTTACTCATCCAGCTGGCGTCATTTTAACTTCAAATAATAATGATGAATATAATAGGAACTTAGTCTTTGGCAGGAATCGTTCTGATTGTAACTCATTCAGTCTGGTTTCCATGTAACCTTTTCTAGACGCATCGGCAATGTGTCGCCAACAACAAAAGTCATATGGAAACCAAGCTAAACAAGCAATTACCCACTATTTCTACATGCTTATTGCATTAGCTTATTAGTTTATCATCACACAGAATATTGAGGTACAAATTGGCGGTTTCACTTTCAACAGAATTCAATGATATCGCGTTGTTAGAATTCTTAGATGCAAAACAAAAGCCATTTTCTCCGGTATTATCTCTGGCACCTCTACGATAAGGTATTGGCATCACAACTAAAATTGTAAAGAAACCCTTTTAAGGACAACATACCTTCAACAATTCAATAAATGCTGGTGTGCTGTGTGGTATCAACAAAAACGACTTTGCACTGAATTCTCCTCGATGACCCCCTATGTGGTTTTTCGCTCCGATTTTGTACGCACCCTTCATGCTGACAGTGAATGTTGGCTCACTGCACCAACCGTCTTTGTAATGATAGAAGTCGGCACTGAATTTGCCATTGCGACCAATAACGTACTTCCGCAATATGAATCGCGGGCCACTGTACGTCTCACAACTGAAACAGACGTAAATAGAATTAGAAATCAATGTTCGGCAGGCCCCAGGCTAGGCCAAGCCAAATTGAAATTCGGTTTAGCTGCTTCGACTATATCATGTGCTGTGGCGCCTGGAGCATACCAGGAGCCTAACTGAAAAGCAAACCCCTGGATATGTATCGATAGCATTCGTAACTTTTTGAGACGGGTCTTAAGCATGACTGTAGCCCTGGTCCACGTCAGCAACGCTAGCCAACTTTCAAACCTACTCAAACAAAAAGCAATTTCGACGACCCCTGCGCCCTTCATATATTTGCTGCAGATGTACCGTTGATATTGACATATGAAGTCATGGACAAGGCCCGTAGGAGACGGAGGAGGTCTGGTTGGGCTTCAGCCCCCCCCCCCAATAATCTGCTCGTGTTTTTTCCTAAATTTTTTCAAAAGTAATTTAAGGGGCAAACTTGAATGTGAAAAACGTTACAGAATATCCAATGTGTCTTGTGCGACCGAAGGATCCTGGCGAAGGTGAGAGGGAGAGTGCAGCAGACTGCGATGAGACCTGCCCTAGCATTTGCCATGGAGACGGCTGCGCTGGCCCATACGATAATGGTCGCATCCGATACAGAGCGAGTTTGCTAAGTCTGGGATGGATGCCCTGAGTCGGATCGAAGAATTGAAAATGATACGTGCTACTGCCCCGCTTAGGGAGTCATTTGCCAACTCCTAAATACAGCATTTACTGTGCATGCGCAAATATCGGTCCAATAGTAGCAAGGGAACGCGCTTTGGCTTGTTTTGGCACGTGTTCAAAAGGATTCAATGTTGAATTGAAGGGGAATGCCAAGGAACGAAATTAAAACCAAACTGAAAGATGTTGGACATGGAAACATCCACAGTATAGTGCCAAAAGAGTCCAAGGGGAAGTCTTATTTTCATTAGCAGACAGTGGTGTTAAGATTGTCCGTCTCACGACCTGCACACAATGAAAACCTAAACAAATACTCAGCGTCAGCGGAGACTGTTCCCATGAAATTGAGTAAAGGGTTCGTCTCGTATCAAAGGTCACGTAGTTACTCTAACAGATTCTCAGAAAAGTAAAGGGAAACATTTGAAGGCTAGCTCAACAATAAAATTATTGATAAATGAACTGGATAGTTTAATCGTGGATCCTGTTTCTCTATATATACATACTAAACTATAGTATACTATATAACATTACTATACTATACTATACTATACTATATTATACTATACTATATACTATACATACAATATATACATATACATATATATATATATATATATATATATATATATATATATATATATATATATATATATATATATATTTATAGAGTGGAAAAAAGAAAGACGATCCGGAATTTCTTTACTAGTTTCGACCCATGGTCATTATCAGGAGAATGATAAAGTGTGCTAACACTACTGTTTTTATAACTAAAATTTACAATTTGACGTATGATAATAATGCAGAGTTTCGTATAATGAAATGTTATCAGTTAACTTCATACAGACTTTCGTTCAATGAATTCATAGGCCACAGGGGAATAATGTGGTGACAATTAATGAACAGTTTGCTGTGGCTCTTACCCTTCGGTATAAATATTGTTTGGAGTTTTTAATGGGTGAATTAGTTTACTGCTTAACCCATTGAGGGGTAGAGTGTGAAGGCGTTGAATCCATCTGTCTTCGTGAGACTCTAAATTTGACGTAGTCTTTTCTAACGGGGCTTGTTCAATTTTTCCATGATGGTGAATTTAGCTTGTATAGAGAAGTCATGGTTTGGTTGGCTGAAATGTTGTTCCACTGGGAGCAGCTTATCGAGATCTGCTGTCGATTTAGTTCTATTTCTATAATTGTAAAGTCTAAGGTTAAACGGGCAGTCCGATTTTCCTATGTATTGTTTAATGCAATATGTGCATTCTAGTAGGTATATGACATTGTTACTTCTACAACTGGTTTTGTGATAAATGTTGCAGGACTTATGCGTAACAAAGCTATTGAATGAGCTTGTTGACTTTACGTGGTTCAGAATATACTCTTAGTGCTGTTGCATGGTCAGCAATCATGTATAGCGTGTGTTTTCCCAGGATTTTTCTGAGCGACTTTGTTGTTAAGAATATTGTTGCTACCGATCCTTTCTCTAAGATTCGTGGGTCCTCGAAAGATAAGCATACCGGGTTCCTTAAAAATATTGTTAAAGTAAGGTTTAAGTTTTAAGATCTCCCAACGTGTGTGAAGCATATTGTTTTTGGTGGAAGGGTGATGTAAAATGTTATATTTAGGGAGATGCGATTTATTGTTTGCTTGTCTGTCAGTTTCAAGGTTTTTTCTCTGCTGATGGTGGTGGCTTTGTTAATTTGCTTGTCTACTAACGTTTGTTTATAGCGTCTTGCTTTGAATTGTGTTTTTAGTTTCTCTAATAGCTGTCATTAGAGCAGATTCTTCTAATCCTAAGTGCTTGAGAGTACGGTAAACTTTGCCTTAAATGTTTGGGGTGGGCTGATTTAAAATGCTGGTAGTTATGTGTGTCAGTGGGCTACACATACATATATTCATATATAGTATGTATAGTATATAGCATATAGTATTGTATGGTATATATAGTATAGTATAGTATAGTATAATATAGTATAGTATAGTATAGTATAGAATAGTATACTTTATTTTAGCATAGATAAATATATATATTTATATACACACACACATATATATATATTTATATTATATATATATATATATACTATATATGTATTCGTATCTAAATATAAATATATATACATATATGTATACATATATATATATATATATATATATATATATATATATATATATATATATATATATATATATATATATATATATATATACATATATTTATATATATATATAAATATATATATACAGATGCATGGTATGTACAGTATATGGTATAGTATATAGTATGTAAATACATGTAAACATTATATATATGTTACTCATATAGTAGCATTCAAACTAGTTTGTGGCCTTGACAAAAACATTTCTTAATGAAGAGAATAAATCGAGTAAATCGAGTATGCAAGTACATCGAGTTCTGCGAATAATTTCGAGTTCTAATGACATCAGCAATATCGCTTGTTTGCCTAGTAATATCGTACCTCTGTTGGACGCAATACCCAAGGTAATCTTTGTAAGAAGGTAAAGCTTAATGAATTCGATGACAACAGTCTAACCATCAAGTCTTGCGTGGGTGTGGAAGAATTCATCAAATATATGGGGCGCTTAATGGTCTATGAAATCATATGTCGTTCATAGTTGTCTGTCAGTACGCTTTGCTGTTGGAAAGGTGTGGGCATCAAAATCGCGTTCGTTTCGAGAGAAGTAAAGGAAGGGGGGATTTAGGCAGGGCCTTTTTTAGAAATCTTGACTGGTGGGGAAACGCATTATTGGGTTTCCCATGCTCGTACAAATAGCAAATGTATATACCGAACAAAAATGTGTACTGTCTGCATAACCAAACGTATCAAAGAACATGTTACCAGTGTGAAAGAGAGCCATTTTTATTTTAAGGCATATATTAGAAACAATAGAGGTCCTGAATGGTGGGCGAATAGTGGGGCAGAGTGTTAATATATGTGCTTACCAGTGGGGCAGGCAACGAGGCAAAAGGGGCCTACTGGGGCAAGTGAACCGCAAGTGACAATGTTACGTGATGGGTATTTAATACGCACGCGCGGTTCATTATACAGCTTAACGTACCGAAATTGAATGCCTTTATCGATTCTTGAACAATTCAATGTGCCTCATTCTTAAAACAGGAACCGAAATTTAGCTAAACCTAAAAGGATCCATTGGTGACGATCTCTGTTACAGAATAAGCTCGCATGATGAAAAGACTAGGAACTTACTTCGAAGATGTCCAAATCCCACTTAGTACCATGTTGTCAAGGTTTACACTCTCCTGTTGGGAATATTTGAAAATATTTTTTGCATAATCCTCGCAGGTTGTCTTTACTCTTGGAGTTTCACCAAAGCAGACTGAAAAGTAAAAGCGCCGTTATAACATAGTCATTGGCAGTATGCGTACTTCACTGATGTGGCGGTAGTCGGCGGCAAACAGCACGGGTCGAAATCACTAACCGGACGAAAGAAATGATGATCCTGACGAATGAAGCATTAATTTTCTAAATTTTTCCGTGCGAACCTGAACCCTAGCCATAGCTGATGAGAAAGATCGTTGCAAAAAAAATGTCGACACTAATGCATCGCTTAATGTTACGAAATGAAACTATCAATTGAAAAACAAACTTCTTATTTAAGATTTGGACGTCACTTCAATGATGAGTATGAAAATTTGACGAAAAAAAGTGGGAATGAAGGGTAGAAATTTGACGGAGCACTCGTATATCATGATGGATGACTATAAATGACCAGAACTTTGGTTGAATGGCACAAATGGCAGGTTTAATCAGGCTTCCTATTGAGTTCCTGTTGGCGCTTCTGTTTAGAGCCACTTTGGTTGAAATGAAGTCTGGAGAGATGACCTGCAATTGTATCCCTTTCGTTTAGCATGAAAGATCGAGAAGATGAGTTCCTGTTGGCGCTTCTGTTTAGAGCCACTTTGGTTGAAATGAAGTCTGGAGAGATGACCTGCAATTGTATCCCTTTCGTTTAGCATGAAAGATCGAGAAGATGAGTTCCTGTTGGCGCTTCTGTTTAGAGCCACTTTGGTTGAAATGAAGTCTGGAGAGATGACCTGCAATTGTATCCCTTTCGTTTAGCATGAAAGATCGAGAAGATGTTTAAAAACTTCGACGAATAAAGATTGCTGATAGCAAATGAAGAACGGCATGTGGATTTTGTTGTTCAGACAATTATTCACAAACAGATGCGTGGAAGGCTCTCGATAATTTTGAAAAAGTCGACTAAAAAAGATAATCTATTTAATGCCAGAATTCAACCTTGTTTAAAATAGTCTGCGTCGCACAATGTTATCGACGAAAAACTATTCTGCCGACAAGGAAGAGCAAGGCAATTGGTGATATCAAGTTGCAGACACTACCTGACCTAGACTAAAAGTAAACAGCTTATTCAATAAGGTAAAAATCGGGCTGGATGTCATTATTGTCCGAATATGACGGAATACGAGAATTATTTTGATATCCAAAGTTGGGAATACCACTGAATGTGAAAGACCTCTGCACCTAAGACCACATTCATGACGCAGTAGTGGAATGGTTGCTTTGTATGTGGTAGGTCGGGGCTCGATAAACCGGTGGGGTCACGCCAATGATTTTAAAACGGTACATGTTGTTTCTCTGTTTGGCACGAGGCACTGGGAAAGAGCACGAAAGTTAAACATACAGTGCTACCAGATGTTCATTCCTCGACTTAAGTGTTCACTATTCTTGCGCAGCTGTGTGGCCCAAAGGCTAATGAAACGGAGTAGGGCGCTGTCGAAGACTAGGAAAGGACTTTAAACTTCAAAAAAGCTGAATGTGACAGAGGTGAAAATGAGACGTCAGAGGATACAGAAACTGGCAACAGGGGTGATGTTAGAAAAAGGAAAACGGCCGTGCTCACTCGAAAACACAGCCCTGGATGACTGAATGGAGGCTAGCATGACGATTCATGAGGCTGGCATCACGAAACGAAAGGCATGGAGATTTTTTCATCCTTCTGAAGAGCTTTGAACAAAACCGTGGAGAAATTGGCAGGAAATGAGTGGGCCTGCTTCTTTGTACCCTCTCGTCATTTTTCGATGGCTATTTGCCTAGGAGATGTTTCAAAACTGTAAATTGCAACGAGTCTCTGTTCTGGATGGACGAGTAAAATACCCGGCTTGAAACTGAACTGCTCTGAAGTGACAAGAAGCAATATAGTGGCCAGAGATGGACGCACTCTCTCTTCAGACAAGCACGAGTTTGGGGTGTCCCATAGTGAAAATATGTTCAGAGGTTCGAGAAATACCGAGCAACATATTGGCTATATAACTTAATAGCTTGAAGCATCTCTTCTGCAGTCTTCATAAATGCAGAAGAATTTGAGGAAAACGATGTCTTAGTCTTATGCATATCCATAGAAAATCGGGCCCATGACACTTTTGAAAGACATCTTTTCCTTATTTTGTTATTGATGAGGGGCAGTAAATATTGCTTGCGGGGAGACATCGTTAAATACTACTTTTCTCTAGCCTGTTGTTACTGGGGAACTGCCAGGGCTGATTCACGAAAACGTTTTCATGAGTTAATCGTATCGTCAAATACGCGATCAACTATAGGTGAAAAAATGACCTAATTGTATTTCTGAAGAAATGCTTCACGTAAGACCAATTGAGCGACATAAAAAAATCAAACATCGATGAACGGATGATTTAGAGAGGAAGCAGGACAGACAGTGGCCATCATTCTGCTCTTTTTCCTCGAGAGAGTAGCACGAAGGCACACTATAGAACTGGTCTTAAGAAGCATGTAGTTTATGAACAGTGGAAAACTGCACGGAAATGCTTCCACCGGGTGGAACTTTAAGGCAATTTACTCCTACTTGTGGCGAAAAATTTTAGCAGCAATAAGTAGTGTGGTAACTCAAGACACGCCCACCATCGGTTGTCCTTTTATCGAGTGTGGCAAATGCAAACTTGCGCAGAAATGAGACAGGGAAATTTGCGAAAACGAGTCGTTACCATTAGGGAATTCGCCTAGGCTCAATGCGTTTCTGTATTAGCAACTTCTCCAATACTGGTCACAAGATTTCATTTGGAAAGACTCCTCGTGTACCGCTCAAACTAGATAGAATTTCCAGCTCTGATAGAATATTCCAGTTCGTTTCCTGCATCAGGCGATGAAGAGGCAATCAAGTACTGGAAAAGACCTGCTTTGCGAATTGAACTAGGCCACGTGCCTTTCTTGCGAAATTGCATTGGCACCATGATTGACTCTGCTGGTATCCTTGCTAGCACCAAACAAACACTTGAAATATCACGCGCTTTTCTTTAGATGGGCGACAACAAACAGGGGCACCTCAATGGTGGCGAATGGAAAAAGGAATGAATGAATGAATGAATGGATGGATTACAGTTTTGACATCCTTAAGAAACGATAGCAGGCGAGCATCGGTTATCATCAACTTCTACAGCTTTCTTAGAGATACGCAAGAGCAATGTGCAAGCAGAATACAATAGTGTTGCTAGAAATCGACCACCACGCTGAATTGAATATAAGCTTCCGGGATATTTTGCATGACTCGTGCGATGAATAGAGTCCAATGTATTCATCGAATTCGACTCTGTTTCAGAAAACAGTTGAGCTTGGCGTCAATGCTAACATATGGAGATTCTCCAAACAGCCTTAACCAGCTTGTGAGATATCGATTTTAGCGATTAAGGGAAGAAATTCTGCATCATGGGTGTGGTACGCATTATCAGACAAAACAATCTGAAGATCACAGCTGCACGTTTTATGAGAAAAGAAAAGGTCATTAGGGTCACGACATTTAGCCTCTAATATCCTCTGGGTTGGTCATTATGTAGCGATGTCAAGAAACAAAAGGCTTTTACTTTAACCTCGAGCTAAGAGATATGTTGAGAAGTCTAGAAATAAGCTGGAATCGATTTTGTAACAGTTAATGGTTGGTGCAGCGATGGACTGAGATGTTTACGGGATAGAGTATTATCTTATACTCAGTTTTAGCTGATACCTGGCGCACTACCCCAACGCAGTGGTTCATGTGTGCGAATTCGCAGCGGTTGGGGCTTTGGAATCGAGCGCCTGCAAGGTCTACATTAAAAAATTATTGGTGGGGAAGGCAACAAGGCGCATCTCATATATACTCACTGGCTTAGAAAAAAACACAGAAACCTGTACCTAGCTTCTATGTGGCTCGAGAATCAAGTTGAAAGTAGGACACCTTAGGAAAGACGGGCGCAGAGGCCACCTGAACACTGCTCAACAGTCTCCCATAATTGGATGAAAATATGGGGAGGACGCCACTGATCAAATTCCCCGTATAAGCAGAGCACTTTCTTAATTCTCATTCAACTCGCAACGACGTGAAAAGTGGAGTTTAAGCTTTCTACTAAATGGTTTTCGTTAATCCAGGAACAACTGACATAGTTGGGATGATGATATGAATGGCATTTGCTAATGGATTATAAAAATCGTTTAATGTTACCAAAAGACCTTCATTGTTTCATAGGGCATGTACGTACGTCTCCGTGTGTGTGTGTGTGTGTGTGTGTGTGTGTGTGTGTGTGTGTGTGTGTGTGTGTGTGTGTGTGTGTGTGTGTGTGTGTGTGTGTGTGTGTGTATGTGTGTGTGTGTGTGTGTGTTTGTGTGTGTATGTGTGTGTGTCTGTCTGTGTGTGTGTGTGTGTGTGTGTGTGTGTTTGCGAGGAAAACTTCTTGATTGTACGAAACTGGTAGGTATCTAACACGTGATTGGTCGTGAAAATGTGGCAGGATATAGCGAGATGTTTAGTAGGATGAATGGGTGGGATTAAATCTTGGAGATCTCGATCACGGAAGATTAGCTGGATATGGGCAGGCAAAAAGTAAATATTTAGGCAAGCCGTTGAATAAATGGCCCTGGCTTGTCTAATCACCTGTGTTTCAGTTTCAGTTTCTCCTCCAACACGGCGTGTAGAATTGAAGCGTATTGCACGTCATTAATCAAAATGAATCATCAATCATCACCAATTAGACAGCAATAAAGCAAGTGACAGTTGCCACGGTCATTGAGAATATAAGAAACAATTGATTGATCATAAGCAATAAAAGAGAAAATTCTGTACCATTATTAATGAATCCGGTGAATAGGAGTGAAAGGAAAGCACGCTTCAGTCTCAAACTGTCCATAATTCGTGCAATCTGTTGCGGCTGTGTTTCACAACTGTCTCCTCTTGTAATGTCCTTCTTGGTCCGTTGGCTGCTACAGGGCAGGCGTGCAGCAACTACTTGAATGTACAGTGAGCAGCTTGGCTAAATAGGGAAAGGTAATGTGTCCAAATATGAAAAACAAACAGCCCAAACCACAGTGAATTGGTAAACGTGTGGTGCAGGCCGAGTTATTCATATTGCTTTATACGTTTGGTGCAAACTTGTTGAAAGCATTCTATACTTAAGTGTCTTAAACGCCTCCTATTGGTGAGTCTCATGTTCTTGTGACGATGAACGGCACTCGCCCCATAAGCCACCCGAGAGCCACAAACCGTGCAAGATGGAAACAGATGCTACAATATACAGCAACAAGCTTTAATAATTAAACACAATTTTCCGCAAGACTTTAAAAATTTCGTTAAAGCGATTTTCGAAAGCGGCAAATCCCTTGCTTGTATTATAACCAACCTGTCTTTCTGGAAGCGATTGCACGGCTGGTTAAAAACTACCCTTATGAAATTCTCTTCCAGATTTGACGGTTGCAGCATAATTTTGCAACAACCTCTCAAAGAAAACTGATAATCGACAACTTCTTTATGATCTATAGCTTAGTTATCCATAGTTGTGTTGTTATACTTCGTCACGTGACTCGACAAAATAGTTTACTCACTTTTGTCCCTTACACAGCACACACTGCCCCTGCGTAGGAATCACAATCCTAACTGCACTATCATTTCTACAGCGTGACGATCGTAATCCAACCAGCCATTTAACAAACTGGAGCCGAAATATGGAATTTTATCTCCGTCGTCAAAATAAAGTTATCACGTTCCGGTGACCAAGGCCGTCCAGGTCCAGAGGTGGTGAAATTGTGGTGGCAGCGGTCTCTCGCCGTCAGATTTATAAGGACACGCTAATGGCTGGTGGCTTGTCTACCATTAACGTATTATCCTATGTCAATCAACTTTCAGGGACTTTGCGTTTTATCTTGTAAAGTGGGAGGAGATCTCCTTATAAAACATCATTTGAAATTCTCAGTATACAAATCGATAACAAAACGTTTAATCAAGCAACGATTCGAGATAGCATTCTAATCAGATAAAAGAGAAAGGGGAATGAGCTATTGTGCAATGACAAGACGTCGCATGAACCTCCGTTTCGTCTGCGAACAGGATAAACATGTTTAACGATCAAGTCAAGGAATCATTGATACTGATATGAAATTATATTTCGGCCAAGGCATCCCTCATGCTCAATGACGACGCAAACAATGACCATCGAGATTATCGCTTGCGTCCTCATAGATAATCAGGATCTTCAAATAAACAATTTTCATTCGCTTTCGCCCTGACCATTCCAGAATACGCATTCTGTTGTTATTTGCGTGTTGTACTTTCTTCGATAGACTCCACAGGTATTCTGTAATTTTCTTCAGATTCTTGTTTCCTCGTGCTCCCAATCTCCTCGCACTCTCAACTTCACTCGCTTAAATCTTCTTTGTGGTCCCTGTCTGGCTTCTTCCCTGTAGCTCATCGCTTAACTGTGGAAGCTCGCCCGCGTAAGCAAGCCTTTTTGTGTACTTCTAATATCTGGAATTATTTTCTGGAATGGTCTCTCCCTGAATAGTATGACACGCTCATGTTTAAACCAATTTTAATCATTTTTCCGCTCTCTTCTTTTATGATACGTGCCTGGCTTCTGATCCTTCCCTAATATTCTCTCCACCTTTGAAGGTCTTTGCGGCCTTTTATTGGGTGATTCTGATGTAGAAAATACTCGCTGATAACCAGGCAATGATCTATTGGGAGGACAGCAAGCTACAAGACGATTTTGATTCAACCTCAGTTATTCAGCACTGGAAAAAATATGCCACCAAGCTAGCAACTTTAATTTATTCCTGTGAGTGAGAAAACCTGGGTCTCTTGAAACAATAATGACACCACCATAATTGTTTTGCAAACTCCAATATTGCATTCAGAGGAACAATTGCGTAAGAAAGAGCTTCTCGTTTCGTAACTGGCGCCTACACAGAAGTAGTGTCGGCGAGGCCGGACAGGGCATTGCTTGAATAGCTAAGCAATTTCATTGACTGAAACGAAACGGGAGACTATTTCTCATTTTTCTAGAATAATTTCGCGATCGCTCTTTATTTGAGAGTGGTAAGCATGCGGACTCACAACACAGGGGTTGTCAGTTCGATTCATTCATGTGTCATTTTTTAAAAAAACCCATTGGTGAGGAGGGCAACGGGAAACCACCTTATGAATTCCACTCCCCTAGAAAAAACTCAGAGCCCTATCTCTGGTTTCTGCTACGCTCGAAATCGATTATGAAACTCAGGGCCCTATCTCTGGTTTCTGCTACGCTCGAAATCGATTATGAAACTCAGGGCCCTATCTCTGGTTTCTGCTACGCTCGAAATCGAGTATGAAACTCAGGGCCCTATCTCTGGTTTCTGCTACGCTCGAAATCGAGTATGCAACTCAGAGCCCTATCTCTGGTTTCTGCTACGCTCGAAATCGATTATGAAACTCAGGGCCCTATCTCTGGTTTCTGCTACGCTCGAAATCGAGTATGCAACTCAGGGCCCTATCTCTGGTTTCTGCTACGCTCGAAATCGAGTATGCAACTCGGCGCCGTGTCTCTGGTTTCTGCTACGCTCGAAATCGAGTATGCAACGCAGTAACGCAGACTATTTCCCCATCCAATAAACCAACTACCTCATTGGTCATAAATGAATCTGTAAGTCAAAAAAGTGGAGAAACTGTCTAAATTTCTAGTGCAATAACAACCGATACTGCTACAAATACGATACCACGAATCGTAAAACAATGAAAAAAGCTTCATCGATCTCTGCTACGCTCGATATCGAGTATACAATGCAACAGAGATAGTGTACGGTATGTTTTCAGGTCACAGAATGTTCCTCTGACCATCAATCACGAACACAGAAGCAGTTGAACCCAGCTAAATAACTAAATTTGAATGCAAGCACAAAGACCTCATCAGTATATCACAGCACTGAATCAAAAGGCAAAAGATCTTGCAAAATCAGATAACAGTCTCTCTTTCGATGTCCAATCGCGCCTTTTAAGTCAATGAAAGTTAAAGTGAACTCGATGCTCGAACTGAGGGTTGAGAAGCATCTTTCTAAGAAAGGTAGCATCCTGACCCAGGCTTAATCAACTTGATCTGATCTCTCTCTCCTCTTAGCCTTTTGCTGTCTTCTTTCTTCCTTTGTTGGGGCTTTGTATAGGCCACCATGACCTTCCCCAATGTAACTCACTAAAAAAGGCAGGGTTGTTTTGTTTTCGTGAGTTATGATAGGGCAAGGCCGTGGTGGCCTACACAAAGCCCCAACAAATGAAGAAACAGAGAGAAGAATACTGTTAGATGTGGTGACAGTTTCCTTTTGTCCTCTCACTCTGAACCCCTAACTTTGCGTTAGGCCCCCGGTTGCTGCCAGATAGACAGATGGATGGCAAAGAGAAACGTGTATGTGCAAGTCTCGAACCCCAAAAAAGTCGTCACAGTCGACAATATTTATTTTTATATTTATCAAATGTAAATATTTACATTAACAAATTACAAACTAACTCTCTACTATAAGACGCTACAAGGACTAGAAAAAGAGAAGCAAAGTATCACGACTACTGATGTAAATATCAATATCAATACTCTAGTTGCTGATTCAATTATGAAGACAAAAAGCGGATTTCCACGAGACGAATTGTTCAGCGAATTCGCCGCGAAACTGAACTAAGCATGCGCAGTTTGAGTAATTTGCTTTCACAGTGAGCGCTTGGAAAAAGTAGAAATTCTACTTTTTCGCGGCGAAAAGTTTCGCATATCGCTTTAAACCAATCAGGGGTGCATGAAGCAGTGCACGTGTCTCTTGCTATCCGTAATTGTGTTGCAGGATCGTTCAGGTGAAAGAGGCGCCAAAATTCGCTTCAACGTGGAAATGAAAAAAACATTGGCCGAGTAAATTGTCGTGGCGAAAAACTTATCTGCAGCGAAATTTTCGCCTCGTGTTCGCGGGGAATTCGCTGAACAATTCGTCTCGTGGCAATCCGCCTTAAAAAGACTCCACGAAGAAAACACTCTGATTTTGACTAATATGCCTTTTTTTTCTTTCTATCATATAAGGTATCTCTGTATGCTCGTATTTGACTAAAATCACTTACTTCAAAACCCCATTTATCATATACCTGAATGCCCATCATTAGTCATCGTCTAGTGAATAAATGAACCAATAGAGAATAAATAAACAGGAAAGGTGTCTCTATACGAGATACCCTCTAACAATAGATTTACGTAAATTAAAATTAGTTTAAACATTAGTCCTCTTCCCCTGTAGCAGCGAAAAAGAAAAACAGCATACTGCTATAAAACACTATAAGGATAATGCCAGGAGGAGCGAAGTATCACGAATACGCCCTGGTTTTAACACAAGAATGAATATGAATATAAAAGGCGACTAAAATTAGTTGCCCATTAACTATTAGATTTTACAACAATGGAGAAACAAAATTTGCACTGACAATTGCCATTTGCATTGCCTTTTACCGTGCTATGAATGCATGCAAATAGGCCAAAATCATGCAAAAGTCCCACTATAAAAGCATCTATCAAGATTCATGCAATATTGTGTTTGATATATTGATGGACAGATTATCGTTGAAGTAAAAAGGAGACTATTTGCATATGCTGTTCAATACGGCTACCTGCAGAGCTCACACGCATTAAGAAATCGTTTCTTCTTGAAAGTGAGATTAGATGCAACATTACGATATCATTGGTGGTTTTTGTGAAGGGCTCTAAGCAAGTGCATCTTGGAAAAATCACCAGGAGTGCAATACTCCATTCCATATAGGCATTGCCTTGCGGGGATAGCTCAGTCATGGGAATCTTCTTAGTGAATTACGTTGTGATGAAAAATCACGGTGGCCTATACAAACCCCCTACAAACGAAAGAAGAAAGCGAAAGGTTAAGAGGAGAGGCAGATTAGATGAAGTTTATTGGTCTTAGATATGAAAGAGTGCAAGTTGTAGGATTCAAGAAAAGAAAAAGGAAGCAAGACGTTCCATAAATTCCATGTTGTCACCCATAGATTTTCCATGGCCATCGTTTAAAGCCCCATCTCCAGCTAGAGTCCCACAAATAATGATGAGAGTTGCTAGCTCTCTGTAATTTCGTGTGCATGAATCACGAGGTGTCGTGCCATTTTGAGGGAAGACCAGGTACTGCTCTGTATCGCTTATTGAGGTCAGAAAAATCTATCGCCTTGATAGTTTTAAAGACATAATTTACATCTCGTCGGGACAGAGCATTTTTCACAGCCCCACCCACGCTTTGGAACAAACTGCCTGTTGATATTAGATCTCAGACTTCCAGAACATGATAAAGAATGCATTTATTTGATAACTCTTTAACGGATGAATGACATTTTTTAGCTTTTCTTCCTACAATCTTTAGTTACTAATTTTTTCAATGCTTTAGAATATATATACCTTTCAGTACATTATTATTATTATTATCATTATTATCATCGCGGTTTTGCCATTAACGTGAAAGAAAAAATGGTGCCACTAAAGTAGAAAGATATAAGTCTACAATCGTCGATCTGAATCATTTATGAGAATGAATTTTTGTTGTAATTATTAATACTTAGAGTCCTAAAATTTACCTTTTAGTGTTTGGTAGAAAATGTGGAAAGATTGGTTGTGGGCTCGACACTTGCTCGGTTCACAGTAGAAGAATTACCGACGAGGAATGAAGTGGGAATTTTTCACATAGACATTCAATTTCCTATATATTCTTTGAGCCCTGCTCCTTTCTTTGCGACTTTCCGGATCGAGTGTGCTTTGTAGTTGCATTTCAACAACCTTGCTCACTTAAATTGCGATGGTTTGTCCTTCAAATCACATAGTCCATCTGCAAACTCTTCCTTGCCATTCCTGCGTGTTTCCAAAAGCTGTGAAGAAGTCGCAGTACATGATCACATCTGGATGCAGATAAAGAAGATAAATTTCTAGCAGTACATCAATTTTTGAATTTGACTATCGCGTGCATCCTGACCTGCATCTGCAACGTCCTTTCAACAATGCTCAAACCTGTTTCGCAACTCAAAATTGAAAATAACATTGAGCAAAAGGAGAAAAAAATGAATTTGCGTCGAAAAAATCGTCGATTGCTTTCAAGAGAACGAGAAAAATTCAGAGCCTGGTGAAAATCTGGGTAAGGAGAACGTTGGCTTTCTTTGGCCAGTAAGTTGTTGGAAAGATGGTGAAGGACCTCCTACGGGATTATGTCGAAGGCATAAGACATCCTGACAGGCCAATAAGTACTTGACAAGATGAAATCAAAGATTTTTTATATGCTCATAAAAGAATTAAAGCGCAGAATACAAAGGTGCCACAGGGAGCATGAAATTACATAGCAACCCTTTGGCATTTAACAATTACCTTGTAGTCAGTTTCAAAATGGGCGTCAGGCGAAAAAATTGTGAATTTCCATATGCTCGCTTATGCTTAAGTAATGCATAGCTTTACTCGATCAAAGAATGGACGAATCTTAGCCTGCCTTCGAGATGCAACAGAAAGAAACGAAATGACATCGATTGGTGGATGATGCACCTACGGCCTAACCCCTACGATCTTGATGCTGACGATGACTTGCACTTGCAACGTCGCATCAATGACACGCTGGGTTCGCAACTCGATAGGCAGCGTTAAGGTCAGCCACACGATGAATTCGCACTGTTAGCGCATTGGCTAATCCTAGGCAGTTGGAAATTAATCCTCGGCAGTTAGAAATAAGACACCGTTCACCAAAAAACGTGGTACTTTTAGGCTACGAAGAGGTTTGGCTATATATCCATGGTGATAGTCAGTTCTGCTCGAAGGAGCTTCATAGCCTCCTGGTGGCGGATGAAACCTGAGCCGGGCTGATTTTCCACAAAAAGTTTATCTTTTTTTTATACTTCAATTCATTAAACATGGTTAAAATATATTATTATGCACCTCTCTAGTGACAGGTAGTGTATAACTGGCTATCTGCTTAAAATACAATTATAAAGAAGATTTATAGCTAAAAATGGTTAATAGAAATACAAGATACTAGAAAGAAAAAATGAATGAAATAGTTAAAAGCCTAATATCTCCGGATTAGGCCACGTTTTATTCCTTCAACAGAATACGTAAAATGTGCACCTAAACGCGATGCTCGTGACATACTTTAAAATGTAATTTTGGAGCTTTGGTCTAAATTGAAATCCTTAAACATTGATTTCTTTAAAACTTCATCTTGACATATGAATTAAGCATACAAATACAAATCTCTCTATTAATAGGTAATTTGTATTCGGCTGGCCTAATTACAGGTATTTCTATTGAAAAAAGGATGAAGGTAAATGACTTTGATAAGAAGAGCTGAAGGATAAAAGAGCACTGTTAGTAGGATGGAAGGTTTGGGTTAGTCCAGGGTTTGTTAGTCATAATGATGATGCTAATAATAGTTATAATTAACGAATATTTGACAGGATAACCTATCAGTATGTACAATACTGTTATCAATGGGGTTCTATTTATCTTGCTTTTCGAATTTAATGGTGGTGTGGCTGAGTGATTAAGGCGCAGTTTCGAATCATGTGAGGTCTACTCGCGTGGGTTCGAATCCCGTCGTTGGAACCACTAACCACAAGCCAACAGTCAACTCAGCTGTCCATCCTTCCAATGTCGGTAAGTGAGTACTCAGAAGTGACTCTGAGGGCAAAAACAGTGGCCACACATTGATAAAAGCTAATCTAAAAAGCTAAAGTGTTTCGTCCAGAATTAACATTCGAAAAAATTAAAAACAAAATGTACGCAAGCAAATGAATACTCTTAGGGACCTGTTTAAACAATATCGGGTTCAAATGAGCATGATGTCATGTCATTCCGTATTGGCCTTCCGTTTCCACGAAGACGCCAATAAAAGCGGTATGATATGGCAGGTTTATGAATGCGGTACAAAAATGAATTCGATATGCTGACATAATGAGCCGACAACGAGGCTCCTTTTTCTCCTTGAAATCGGCAAAGTATTAGAACCTCGTTGTTGATCCGTTGAAGAATGCTTAAAGGATCGTACCGTTTCACGTTTGCACAGTAGTCTACAACGTATTCATATCATTCTAGATTCACCGGCGTCTTCATGTGAACGGAAGACCGCTACGGTAAGAAAAGGTGCCATATTCATTTGAATGTAGTATTGTCTAAACAGGGCATTCATTCAGCTTTTTCAAAACTACCAGATTGCTGCATGGACCTCCTATTTCCATCTCTTCATGTCTCTGAATCCGGCAATAACCTCCCATCCTCCGTCGATATTTCCTGTCAAGAAATGCCAGAGTTGTACGGAAAATAGAAAACACGATTCTGAGACACGCGAATCTTTCCTCTCATCCTACCTAGACCGTAAATCTGCTTGTCTTTTGAGGGGTGCTCATAGAAAATCAATCGGAAGTGTTAGGTGGGTCATGATACCGCCAATAGTTTTATTCAATAGAACCAATCATTGCTTTTTTACCAGTACTTGCCATGATGACACATTGTTTACTGTATAATGCAATAACGCGGGGGCAGGCAAAGTTTGAAAAGCCACCAAGGTTTCTTGGTGGGGTCAAGTCCCTGCGCAACCCCCAAGAATCGCCACCCTGCTCTCATCGAATTCCAAACTTAACCTTATATCGACAAAAATGTTGAGAGATGGAAAATCACTCCGGCTTTGCAAGGCCTAGTTTTTCCCCCATCTAATGCATGTTATTGTGAGGTGAATTGTTTAAACTAAAGAAGCAAATTGCGAGCATGAACTGAATAGTTGATAAGCTCAACATAGCACGTTTCCTTTTCACGTTGTATGCCATATTTCGCTTTCAGTGCCCGTGGCGTAAACCAAAATAGGTTTAAGTGTCACTTGGAAACAAGTTGTCACTTATGGCTCACTTGAAAATACTCAAATGCGAAACACAGATTATCAAACAGATCTTATTGGTTGACATTTTTCTACCCTCCCCCTAGCCACATCTGCATCCGTTAAAACCAGTACGCACTCTATCTTATCTACCACAGGACACAACATCCTTTCAACGATGAAACTGCTTAATAACAGTCTCCAATATCATCACCATTCACTTATTTACTGTATGTAGGCGTCCTCACCAAAGCCTGTAAAAAGCAGTCAAAGTAGTAACAATGGTTTAGACGCAGCACTTACTGGAATCCATGCACAATAATAAGTGCACTGCACACATACGACTTTTAACTTGCAACAAGGAGTAGAATCGGGAAAACGAGAACCAACGAGAATTATCGACAACAAGCAGGAAAAGGCAGAGGCGCTTCTGGAACATTGAAAGAGGGAGATTAAAACTTGCCATATCAGAAAATGGGCCTAAAATCTTTAATTTTTCAGGCTGATATAGAGATACAGGCGAAGCCAAGTTTATATCGTAAATAATTTATGCAAACGAGAACTTTTTTAGTACACTTCTTCTTTTTCTTATAAGAACACACTTTATAAGAACACTGAGGCTCGATTTGCCCAAAAATAAGAACAAGGCTAGAAAATGCTCAGCTTCAGATGAGAAATAAAAAAACCAATTTGCATTTTGGAGTTTATGAGCAAAACAAAAGAACAAAACGAATCTATGCAATTTATAAACATAGCAAAAAATTTCCAATTCTGATCTGTAAAATTTTACTGCAAAATTATGTCCATAAACACTAGCAGTCATTGCTTTATTTTTAGAATTTGCCCAGCCAAATGTCTTGAAAACTCTATACAGCATGTAACTTCTCAAATATTTGCAAAAAAGTCCGCTCTTTGAATAAGAACAAAAGTAATTAACAAAAGAACAATTTTAAGAGCATTTCAGCCTAGAATCGTCAAAAATTTAAGAACATTGAGGATCGGCAAAAATTGTCTGGTCCTTATATAAAAGAAGAAGTGCAGTCAGAATTAACACAAGTAAAGGCCCCTTAGGTCGTCTTAGTAGAAATTTGCTCTACAGTTCCACATCTAGCTCCATTGGAGTCAGTGTATAATGGTAGAGTATTGCTCTAGAGACTTGTAGTGGACTGGGTGTGAATGTCTGGGTGTAAAAGGTACGTGGCTGATAAAGAAAGTGGATAAGAAACGCGTGCCCGAGAGAGAGAGAGAGAGAGAGAGAGAGCAGGAAAAAGATATATATGGTACTTTAGTTACTGTATTTTTAGCTGAATTCGCTTTATGACAGTATTTTGCGAGAGCAGGAAAATGACATTCACGGTACTTTAGTTACTGTATTTTTAGCTGAATTCGCTTTATGACAGTATTTTGCGAGAGCAGGAAAATGACATTCACGGTACTTTAGTTACTGTATTTTTAGCTGAATTCGCTTTATGACAGTATTTTGCGAGAGCAGGAAAATGACATTCACGGTACTTTAGTTACTGTATTTTTAGCTGAATTCGCTTTATGACAGTATTTTGCGAGAGCAGGAAAATGACATTCACGGTACTTTAGTTACTGTATTTTTAGCTGAATTCGCTTTATGACAGTATTTTGCGAGAGCAGGAAAATGACATTCACGGTACTTTAGTTACTGTATTTTTAGCTGAATTCGCTTTATGACAGTATTTTGCGAGAGCAGGAAAATGACATTCACGGTACTTTAGTTACTGTATTTTTAGCTGAATTCGCTTTATGACAGTATTTTGCGAGAGCAGGAAAATGACATTCACGGTACTTTTGTTGCTGTAATTTTGGATGGATTCGCTTTAGGACATTGGCATGTTTGAGTTTGGTCACATCCACTTTTTGCGATGTTTGCCAAAACGAGCCAGGTCAGAAATTATGACAAAGGGCTTCCCAAAAACATTGCATCATTGCAACCCTCTACACAAAATTCGACATATCATACGATATTTTTTACAATGTCCTTCCTAAATGCTCGCTTTTCATCATGCTATTTGCTTACACGCAATAATGGCTGGAAAGCACAAACGGCATTGACTAAACGCCTCACCCTTTTAAGTCAAGCCCCTTTCACCTCAACCATTCTGATTTCTTGCAGCTTGCTCCATTTCTTGGGTGGTATGGGGGGTTTGCTATGGTAGGAGCAAGTTAGAACTATGAAGCCTTCTGCTTGTCTTTGGTGCTTTACCCTGTTCCAAACGGGGTGTTGCATTCTGACGTATTAATGCGATGGTTCTTCTATGGCAATTGCCGATCTCTCATAGCTGCTAAAACGATGTTGGATAGAAAACCTTTTGCCTACTTTAGGGGGAAAGCAGCATCTGAAGGGATCGCATCCTTTGAACAGCATAAGATCAGGATACGTGACTAGGATATTAGGATTAAGTACGTTGAATGGGAAATTTCAGCAAGTTTGACTTAAAATAGCGGTGGTCGATTGTCATGAAAACTTCACGGATAGCAGCATGTGACACGAACATTATCCAACTGAACGTGGTTTGCGCTAGTGTCACCATACTTGAGCAAATGGTATTCGAGTTGGCCATCGAAGCCACCGACTAACACAACTGTCTTCTTAACTGGAACCGCAGAATCTAGAGCAGGACCTTGTCAAGTATGGGAGAAAGATAGCGACAGTCCTAGCGTAGTTTGGGAGAAATGAGTGTACGAGTAGATCAGAGAGCTTCAATATCAATGCAGACAAACATTTATTAGCATCTGCACAGCGTCAAAGCTGCATAGCATACTCGATTCCAAGGCTAGCAGATACCAAAATCAGGGATCCAAGCTATTCATATAACAGCAGATTTCTGAAGATATCCTTTGTAGCATACTTTGAGCATCTTCAATTCAGAGCTTAGCTGAAACCAAGATCAGGCTCCGGGCTTTCACCAGGAAGTGGATTTCTTAAAACTACCTAGCATACTCGATTAAAGCTTTGCTTTAAAACCAGAAGCAGGCTCCGAGTATTTTCCAAGGAAGGGGAGCTGATGAGGTGGTTTACCGTCGCTTTACTTATTGATAGAGTTTCATGTTGAGAGGTATACAGAGTTCGAGTCAGTAGCAATGTGAAGTCACGCGCTCAGTTCTCAACAGCACCACTTCCTGAAGCCCTGCTTAGAGCCAAATTTCTACGGTTCCACTTCTCCACAGTGTAGACATCTGAAATCAACAGAGACACTTATTTCGCAATATTTTTCTGCCCCCCCCCTAATATCGCGCCTATTTCTATCATTCACACTACGCCTCCCTCAATACCAAGCTTCGACGATGCTGAATTGTTGTCTGTTTTCATACAACTGACAGTAATTTCTAAGTTTCTTGGAAAGCAGCTCATAGTTGAAATCTTATAGCGAAAAAATCGAGCGGTTCTATTGGGGCTTATTTGCTCAGTCCATTAAAAGCTTCGCCTGTTGCTAAATACATCATCCGCTTCATTTGCATCGTCTACACGGTCTACAAACAGGGTCTAATTGACCATCAAAGAAATGTGTGATCTTTGTTTCCTACACAGTCTTTCGGAAGTGATGTTTAAGTGATGCGCCAGATATTGTGAAGGATTAAGTGGAATTGCTTCAAATATTAAATGGAATTGCCAAGGCACATTAGTGCACCATGAGATTATGTCTCGCGTGCCGGGAAATCGTCACATTTCACTTGGTTGGTTTAGAAAGGTGAGCTTTCGACCTTGGCGTCCAATGAGAGTGATTGCTGTAGAGAAAGAGACTTGTGTCTGTCCTCAGTTCCTACCGTGGCATCGGCTCTACGTGCGCTAGAAAAATCCAAAATTCACACTTCTTCTTCTCCGGGTGCCATGTCAGGGACTGCCGTCGGCTACCACTTCCCTGAAACCAGCCTGGTCACCCGCCCGCCGCAAAAGCTCCACCGCACCGCATTCCACAGCCGACGCCAGTCCCTCCATTTAGTTCAATCTTATTCTTCCCTGCTGCCTCTTCATTCAAAATTCACACAAGAGTGAGTGTAATTGAATTTAGATGCTTTTTGTTCTCCTTAGCGGAAGGACGATGTCACTTACGACCATTTTATTGATTGTGTTGCATGGAATCGCTTGGATGCGAGACCCCGTGTGTACCAAAAGTACCACAAAGATCATGCCTTGGACCCCTCATGCTTTTATCTATATCAACGATCTGCCCAGTACTACTCAGGTTAAGGTACCCATGCACGATGGTGACATCAGACTATGTCATACCGTACGTTTAGTCATCTTTCCCAGCTATAATCAACAAGTCAACGAATATTTACATTTGTTAGGTAATTGGTTAAAGAGAAATAAGCTTTTATTGAATGCAGCAAAGACAAAGTCTATGCTCATTTGTACAAAATCGAGGCGAAAAATTCTTAACAATAATGGGGATGAATTCAATTTACTACACCGTGACAGAGAGCTGAAATTTGTCGATTTGATCAAATATCTTGGCGTACATATTGATTACAGCTTAAGTTGGAAAGACCATTTAAAATGTGTCACCTCTAAGGTGCCGAGAGGGACGGGAATGCCAAAATAAGCTGAACACTATCTCCCAGAAGCCTCTAAAACCCTTTACTTGAATATTGTGGAGCCCTACTTCTCGTACTGTTGATCTGTTTGGGGAGCCTGTGGCATCACTGAGAAACCACCCTCAAAATTATCCAAACAGAGCTGTTAGAATCGTTACTAACAGCGAAGCTGATGCTCCAAGCAGACCACTTGGATGGAAAATCATCGACGAACTGATTGCCGAAGAGTCGAATACAATTGTCTACAAGTCTCTTCATGAGTTGGGTCCACCATACTTATGCCACTAGAACTCTGCTGGTGAAGTCCACACCCTGCGTAATACGTCTTCTCATCTTAAGTTACCAGCAAAAAATCTTCGGCGAATGGACCCGCAAGCAGAAAACTTCAGTGACCCGTGGATTGACCAGTGCACACCCCATAATCCTCTGCAGCCTTGGCTTCGAAGCGCATCTTAATCAAGATGGCGGACTTTTTGTCGACTGCCTGTCTGTCATTCACCCAACACAAAAAGATGCGGGTCTTTCTCTCAACTACGGAATTTGCCTACTCTCTGAGTTGGAATCCACTAAAAATACAATTAGAATTTTGTCCATGAGTCATCCCAATCATAACATTTGATTTTGTAAAGGTTGTCCAAACACCACTGACCCCAATTGTAACGAGTTAGACCGCCAGTAAAAGGGCGCCTATGGACTTGAAATTCAATGCTTGGTCACTTTTCCCACAGAAAAAGCTGGTAAACATGGGAAATTTTTCCATTAGATCCATTTTTGCAGTGACTATTTTGACCGTGGAGGAGACAGCATCGTCTAAAAAGGCTTCGAAAACCTTCCTACGCCTTCTCGCGGTGGCTCCTTACAAGTTTAGGCAATAGAACACCTTGAAAAGATCGCGTGATAAGGACATCTACAAGACCCAATGAGCTTATCTGAGATCTCTATATCGCCTTCACCATCTGAGCTTTTGTAAATATCATCCAAATTACAATGGAAACACCCAGGTGCAAGGGTAGCAAACGGACAAGTCATAGGCGTTCTAGGGGTCCTCACCCATGCCCCTTTTCCTCAAAAGGCTAAGGTGTCTTCTCTAGAGAAAATGCGATGCTTCCATTTGGAAATGAAATGATTTGATATTTCATCAAAACTGAAGTCAGTGGTTACTGCTGAGTGGGTAATTACCATGCAAATGAATTGAAAGCAGCGAAATTAGGAAAACCCCTGCGGTGTCTCTTCCGTTTCTAAATCTGAAGAGTCCTATTCCTGGCTGTCTCACCTTGAAATAATACATCGATTGTGCCCTCCTTTTTTGCGGCTCGGACGCCCGCCCTCTAAAATTCCTGGCTGGGTGGCCCAATAGTTGCCTCTTATGCTTACCCCTGGTGATCCTTTTTCACTCTGATTGAGGGAGGTT
This sequence comes from Pseudorhiza aurosa, assembly GCA_964026355.1. Taxonomy (NCBI): domain Eukaryota; kingdom Metazoa; phylum Cnidaria; class Scyphozoa; order Rhizostomeae; family Lychnorhizidae; genus Pseudorhiza; species Pseudorhiza aurosa. The sequence goes on along the minus strand of OZ032118.1, from coordinate 9,548,990 downwards.
TTCTGTCATTTCGGGGGCAGGATTCACGAGGTATGGTACCTAGGAGAAGGCAGACTAGCAAACTGCCCGATAAATTTAGAAAATTCTCAGATTCCTAGAAATCTCCTAAAAACCTCTTCGTCTTTAGCTACGTAAGGAGCATGACTAAAACAAATCAACGGAAGACATGGTTTGCACGATCTGGACGGTGGGTCGGCTGAGTAGAGAGCTCGAGAGATGTTTGCTTTTTGGGACGTGGTTTAAGGGACGTTCTTCAAGGGCCACTCCCATCGAATTGCTAAAATGGCTTTTTCACCAAGAAAGTGCTTTACTTGTGTGCTCATGAGAGACAGAAGTCATCAATCTATTTAGATAAGAGTCGATGACAGAACCACGGAAATATCAATTTGCGAATAACACTAATTTTCAGATAAACATTCTCGATTCTCATCCCTTGATAAGATCCGGATTGAGTCATAGCTAAATCCAAGTCAATAAACGTCCCGCAATTATGGTCGCTTGTTTCAATATTTAGCATCTCATTCCAAGTGTTTATATTTGGTGTAAGACTGAGTTTATGTTTACTTTTGAAACTTTGCAAACAAAGGTAATGAGTTTGCCGCTAAAAGTGGATGGACCACAGATCTACTTGCTACTTACTCTCTGCATGTCCAACGACTTTCAGCATCTTTCTGGTGCCCCTGTGACAGATGAAAGCTCGACGTGAAAAATATCGAAATATCGAGCAATTGTATTTTTCCGGGTACATTTCATTTGATCGTTAGTCTGGACATAAGACATAAGACATAAAAAGACATAGGAAGACAGAAGAATTTTCGTTTGAAACAAAAAAGGGAATTACGAGGAATTGTAATCAACAAATAAGTAAAATTAATGGAAACTGAGGTAAACTAGAATAATACGATTGAGTGACAGAACAACAATTGAATGCAAAAATTGAAACGAAAAAAGACGAAAACATGAAATTATTATAAATAGCCAACAAAGGATCTTCTAGGAAGGGATCTTATAGCAGAGCTAGTCGGTAGACCCCCACCCGGAATCGTAGACCCCCCCTCGGAATGCAAACGTAGCACCACAGACTACAAAAAACTGCACATTGAAGAATTTATGTGGCAAAGAATTCGAAAATGGCGAGAGGTACTTACTGTGCAACGTGGCGAGCCTGTTATCAACGGGAGGAAGTCGCTTAGAGGGTCGACCATTAAGATATCAAATTTCATTTGAAAGAATGCATTCAAAGCAGTCAAACATTAGCTTATTGTGAGTTCACGTAAGGTGTGGAATTGGCTCTTAAGAACTCGACCTGACAAATTTCGTATATTCTCCGTCAGTGTTCTTTCCGCTATACATTACAGCCCTGATTGCACTACAACTGTCAACCTAGGTTGAACCTGGGTTAACGCTAACCTAGGTTAGGAATTTTTTAGTGTAAACGCAGCCAACCTGGGTTCAACCCATGGTTCAAAACAGCATTTCGACAAGAGCTATCTTGGACTGGGTTTCGCAGAATCATCTCTCCTGTCGCATTCTTCGTCTCATATACCTAAGCTTCAAAGTCTGGTAAACAGAGATCGTAACAAGCTTCAACAAAAATACCCTCCTCGAAAAGGCCATTCCAAACAACAAATTCTGATCATTTGTACCCGCCATTTTGAAAGTTGCATTTGTGCCCCGATCGTCACGAAGCGCATGCGTAGCTGCGTTAACTCAGGGTCAACCCAACTTTGCGTTTACACTGCACTTCGTGATGAATGCAGTGTAAACGAAAGTGGATTCAACCCGGGTTGAACCTAGGATGAGCTTAACCCAGGTTAAAAGTTGTAGCTTATGTCGTGATGGAAACTAAAGATGTGAGGGGAAGGAAAGAAAACAGCTTTGTGTATAAGAATATGAATTATCACAAATGCCAATGAACTGATTACAAAGCTTAAATGTTGTTATTAGCTAGAACTGTGGGAGTCAGAAAGGCGAAAGCGGATTGAAAACGAAGAGAAGTGGACGCAAGGAGAAACGAATACGAAAGCGGATTGAAGGGGCTGACTTAGTGTTATTCGTAGAAGAGGAAGGAGAACGTTTGTAGAGTCCAGGCTCCCTAGCACCCAGACCTCGATTCTTGTCAAAAGATGTGAAGAAAATGCAATCTATGTCCATGATTTATCATCACATCAAGATATAAAAGCGCATTTACGATAGCATAGCTGAACGTTTCTTAATTTTTCCAAAAAACTTCTGGAAAACGTTTATCTGTCCATTGATTTAGCCAGGTAAAACTACTTCCAGCTAACACTTATGTGGCAACACTCGCAGGTGGAAAATTTGTGGACAGACATGCAGTAAACGATTTATCAAAGGGCCAAGGGACTGCCTTTTCACTCAGCTTTTCTTCAGAGCCTTTAAATCCTCTCTGAGTTCATCACAGCATACCATGGCACATAAGAGCATTTCATGCCATGGCGTAGTATAGCATAGCAGAATAAGGTATAGCATAGCATAGTGTAGCAGAGCAGTATAAAACATATTACAGCATTTCTGGGACATCATAGCGCAAAAAGATACAGTCTTTATCAATGTAACCTACTCTGTTCATGGTACGGTATAAATCTTTTCATTCAAAAGCGCCATTTTTCTACCCATTAGAAAGCTCCATTTCGCTACTGTGCAATTAAATAATCCCATGAAAATGTCAAAATGCGAGATTATTGAGAGAAAATCTGATTACATTTTGACATGGAAATGAAGGAAGCTAACAGTATTAAACCCTCTATTCTCTTTTCTTTGTTTTGGGGAAGACGCTTGGTGTATCCTGCCTCTTGACGGACAATTTTAATCCTTAAGCAAGTTTTGATAGCAATTCTCCGTCATGTCTCAGTGAATGGTTCTGGGATGCTGAGACCGCTCAGTGGCTACGAGGCTTGATTACAGACACAATTGTCGGTCGTTCACGGCAAATACCCCTTAAATTTAACATTCACTTAGGGGGGTGGGGGAAAAGTAGCTAGTTCCCTCAGACATGTAGGGAGCGTGAGGCGTGATTGCACCACAGAGGCATTACCAGACTGCTATCGGTCATGAAAGCTACCTTCGGATGCTAGCTACGTAGAACCCGTAGGAATGGTCCCGCCAACCACACCAACCGGTAAATGGGCGTGAAAACTTCTGGAATGTATAGACAAAACATAGAAACATTCCCTGCGAGAAAGAAATCACAATATTTGTTGACAATATACTTGAATTGAACTCAGGACACGAATAATTGACGTTTCTTTTGTAGGTAAGACTTGGAACGCAGTCACATGTACTTCTCTCTCGTTCATACTCGTTGATTGTCTTCATATCGCTATTTAGCTGCTACCCCTGTAAGCTTGCTGAATGTATCATTTTCCAATTGGCTATCATAAGCTTACGTTGTCGTATTTTCTGCTGGAAAAACTTCAACATCACTTATCATACGTTTGATATACAAAATTAAGAGCTGTTTTGCTTAGACGTGAATACAAAGTATGATAAGATGGCATGAATGAGTATGTATGATAAGATGCCAGTTTCATTGCTTTTCAAGAATGTTGGTCAACCTCAGAGTTCTTCTTTTTACATAGCTTCATTTATGCCCGTTAAGGAAAAGGTACTTTACATAAGGACAGATTTGGAATTTGTATGTAGCTAGTAGATGAGAAGATGAGAAAAGCCCACAGGGTCTAGAGAGGAGGCCAAGCTTCTGAGATGCATGTTTAGCAATGGAATGGATGTGTGATTTCCAAGTGAGGTTGGGCGAAACAGAAAGACAAAGCTGTGTGAAAGAAGTTAGAGTGTCCAGCTCATTACCATAATAATGATAATAATAATTATTTCAATTATTTTTGATTGGAACGTGTGGAAGTCAGGGTTGCGCTTACGGCCGCCTGTGTGGTTTTGCTTTGGTCGGACGAAACTAGATTGTCTTCACCCACTCCGAAAAAAATGTCAAATCATTGGTGAGAAGGGAGGATGAGATGCCTCTATGGAGTGGGATATCGCCGCAGGCATGGCCATGTGAGTCGAATGAACAAAGAACTAAGGTAGAGATCATCAGCAAAAGAGTGAATGCTAGAAGGCGTAGAGGAGAGCAAATGATTTTGAAGAGAATGAAGAGTACAGGAGACATGACAGAGCCCTGTGGTGCTCCAGCATTGATTGAGTATAGATTAGTCAGGAAGATACCAATCAATTTAACGAGAGTGCGTTGGAAACAAAACATCGTTAGTTTAGCAAGAATAACTTTGTGCCAGATGCAATCGAAGGCCTTGGAGATATCGAGAGAGATCACTCTGCTCTCACCACACGATTGTAGAGAAGAGGACCAGACATGGACAGCATAAGCAAGAAGATCACCAGTAGACCTGGCTTTTAGAAAGCCATTCTGGTGATCAGAAATAAGATTGTTTGCTTCAAAGAAGGTAATGAATTGCTTAGTGATGATGGTCTCCATTGTTTTAGAGATGAGTGAAGTGATTGCAATGGGACGATAGTTGAGTGGATTAGACTGGTCGCTCTTTTTGGGATAGGAAAGACGTGGGCTTGTTTCCATGAGGTGGGAAATGTACCAAGAGTGGAGGTAAGCTGAAATAGTTTGTTAAGAAAAGAGACAAATATCAGGAGCACAGGTTTTGAGAACCATAGCTGGAACACCATTTGGGCCTTAGAAGTAGAAGTCTTAAGTGTGGACGAAACGAGATTCAGAGCTTTCCACGCCAGTAGGTTTCAATAAGGGTATATCTATAAGTAGAATATAAATGTCCCTGTTACAAAAAGAATTGAATTACAGAGATTCGAATTTCATATATTTTTGTTAGGAGATTTTCAAGGGACTTGAAAAATTGTTCGAATAAGCACAAATTCAAATTATACGAGTTCGAATTCGACAGAGTTGACTGTATACATAAACTGCATATTTGGCTCGACTTTGAAAGTAGCAGAAATCAGTGACAACGCTCTCAGCTTGTCATTTTTGGAGATTGCTACGAGGTGGTGTCCTGCTAACTCTCTCATCCATAATATAATTTGGTGTTAAACGTGTTGGGTTCGAAATAGCAACCTTTTCGTTAGGAGAGCGCTAAAAGAATGCTATTTTTCCACATGTCGATAGCAATTTCATAACTGAAAGAGTCGATGACAATGAAGGAAGCTGTTTTTGACAGAGATTGTCTGCAGATCGGTTTTCTCATTGACAGTAAAGCAAGAAACGCTCTTCTTTGTCAAAAAATAAATGGATTTTCTTGTTACGTTTCCGTCTAAATCCATGGATGTTAATCATTTATAAAAGCGTTTCTTAAAACCAGGATAATTCGCAGCTTAATAATCAACTTTGATAGATAGATGTGTCAAAAAATGCACTATTTCTCCGCCTCCTATTTTCAGCATGTAGATAAATGGATTTATAAGACGAAGCTGACAGGAAGCCAAGGAATAATGGAAGCAAAAAATAAAGCAATAACAAGAACTCACTTGTCACAAAATGTACAAATTTTAGACACTTGCTGGAGAGATATCGCCTGCAATTACACAGATGTAAACTACTGAAAAAGTGGCCATACTGCTAACGAAAAGAGGACACGACATGGCTTTGAATTACGGCGACAAGAAATGAACACTTATTCCAGTTGAGCAGCATGGCTGTGAACAGCCGCATATTCACAATGAATAGGAAGTACTACTGATCAAAGAGCCAAATCAGAATCTCGTTTGCTATAAATCAGCAGCACCAAATGATATCATACCTGTTCCCCTGAGGCGTGTCAGAAACACAAGAAGCTTAACTCACTCACACCTTTCTCAAGTTTCACTGCCTAATCCACGAACTCTATCCCACATATCAATCATCTCAACAACGTGCAATTCATGGAACGTCTTGCCTTCTTCTTTCTTTCCTGAACCCTACAACCTGCCATCTTTCAAATCTAAGATCAATAAAATTGATCTTATCTCCCTCTCCTCTTAGCCTTTCGCTTTCTTCTTTCAGCTTTCTTTCTTCTTTGGCCAACACGTCCTTTCTCCAACATAACTCATCAAAAAAACAGCAAGAATCTCCATCTAAAATTACTCTTTAATAAATTTCTTGCTGAACTTTTATAAATAGCCAATACAAGAACGCAGACTTCATACACGAAGACTGATAATCCTAAAACTACACTTACTTCTGAACAAAAACAGCGGTAGACACCCGTTAGTCTCGGGAGATAAAGGATTCGAGCCTTGGTCCACCCTCTACTATGGCTGTGAAGTCCGTTCCCTGCAGCTGTGTTACAAGTTGAAAACAGTTGCTTGCTGTGACGAGCTATAAGAATATGTATCAAGCAGAGGCAATACAGATTTTGTCTAAGCACTTTTCTGTAGGTTATGATGCCAAGAATTCATACTGCAGAAGATTGAATGGATAACGCCGTCGCATACTCGATTTCGGGCGTAGCAGAAACCAGAGACAGGGCTCTGAATTTTTTCTCTGGAATTGGCTTTATGAGGTGGTTTCCCTTCGCCTTCTTCACCAATGGTGCTTTTATTGTGGCACGTGTATGACTCGAACTCACAACCCCTGTTTTATGAGTCCGCACGCTTTACCACTACACCATGGCACACTATGCGAATGTAGATCAAAATATAACTCTGTCTTTTGCAAATGAATTAATCATAATTATTTCATTACTACGAATCCTTGTTCACCGGCTTCTGTCAAGGGATGCAGTCCGTGCTTCAAGTGGAATTCTCTTCGGAGGAATCCATATATGACGTCACTAAGAAGTAGTATCTATAGAAGAGCAATGAAGACTGGGTTTTAAAAAGCATAAAGAATCATGAAAAAGGTAAAATCAGCATATAATTTCACGATGGGAGAAATCAGAGTTTCTCATGGTCTCTACGTAGCATCCCAAGGTAGATTTTAGGACGCTGAGAAGCTTCGCTTATCGAGTAGTATCTTGGACCTACATCTAAATGCCACTCTAAGTGATTCTTGAACCTAGAATTAAAGAGAGCCAAAATACTTCTTACTACCAGTGAGTGTCTAGCTTGGATTTGAGCTCGAAACACTAACAATAGGATATGTGAGCAAATGCCATACCACTGAGTCATTCTTATACCCAAGCATTCATCGTAGCAGAAGCCAGGAATGCATTTGCATTTAATGTCTGCATTGTATTATGTCATTGCTTCATTTCATTAAATAGGCAAGGTAGTTACTGAATTCTCTTTTATCCCCTTCGGCAATGATGATATATTTGATATTGATTGCCAAAAAAATCATAAAGCAATGAAAACTTCTCTTGCTGCACTTACAAGAACGCTTGACCAAGAAAATTTTGCTATAATCGCAAACACAATTATTGGCACCTAATAACAGAACCAGCCTTAAAAGATTGTTGGACGCATTTGAAAGCATTTTGGCAAGCAAAGAGCTCGCCTGGACGTTTCGTTGATCCAATGATGTTTTTTTCGCAGAAGATACTTGTCATTGGATGAAGAGCTCAAGTATGAATAGCTATGATCTGCAGAACGGGTCGCTCTGAACCACGATTAAATCGTACCATTTTGATAACTTCATTTCGTAGTCAAATAGAGAAACGACCTGCACGCTGCTCCCTGAGTAACAAGATTCTCAGTGTCCATCAAGAACATAAAGAAAAATCCGAAACCGCTTCACGGTTTAATGATCAATGAACGGAAGCACGGAAGCACGTATGATCGAGTGGCATACCTGAGCTAAGTTGAAAGATAATGTAGCTGCGTAGAAAAAGTTGGCGTTTCCACTGCCAGCATACACCCATAAATGGTACAAAACAGGAGCTAATATTGTCGAGAAAAGCATCATGACAGCAGACACAAATAGTGAACGGAAATCTAAAACGGGGCAGAAAATAGCAACAATGTATTTTTTTGTAGTGAGTTATGTTGGGGAAAGGCAAAGTTGGCCTGCACAAAGCGTAAACAATGGAAGAAATAAAAAAGCGCAAGGCTAAGAGGAGAGAGAGAGATCAGGTGAAATTTATTGATCTTGGATTTGAAAGATGGCAAGTTGTACGATTCAGGAAAGCAAGAAGAAGGCAAGACGTTCCATAAGTTGCATGTTCTTGGGATGAATAGCGATTTGCGGGATAGAGTTCGTGGATTAGGAATAATCTCCCTGATCTCCTGAGAGCAATGCCCGTACACACATGAAAATCACATCAAGGGTACGGTGTCAATTGTATCAACCACCTGTTGCCTATAAATTTTTCTTTCTTAAGCAAAGGTAAGGTCTTTCTACTTATAACTAGAGGCTCGACATCAACAAGGGTATGCGGTCGGTAAAAATCTCCTATCAAGCTACATTGATTAGGGAAAAGAATTCGCAAGGGCGACTCATCTTCAACGGGTTTACACCAAGAAAAGGAAGAAGATTCACGTTCGACTAAGGAAAGAAGCACGGTAACTTTTGGGATATGAGGGGAAATATTTTTTAAAAGAAGAAGTGACAGGAAAAGGGGGGATAGCCTTTAAGGAAAGCATGAACATAATAAAAAAGGTGCGAAATACTCACATCTGAAAACATTACTCCACAAAGGTAAGAGTGTTAACGGAAGAGCCAAGTCGCTAATGGATGGATACGATTTACTCCAACTCATAACGGACAGCAAGGTGTAGAAAAAGAAGACTGGATGCTTCCTAAAATTGATCAAACAGTCATCAAATCATAAAGGATACGCAATATAAAAACAAAGATCAACACATGGATGGGTAAAAATGCAATTACAAAATTTGTAAATAGCAAACCATCAGTTATGTAGCTTGCTTATTTATTTATTATTTTTCTTTAGACGTAGTTGTAAATTATATTGTAAATAGTTGGTTTTAATTAGTTTTCATTCCGCAAACTATGTAAACACCAACTCTAAATAATGATTATGGATGAATGAATGAATGAATGAATGAATGAATGAATATAAAAACAAGTTTGCTGACAATTGAACGATCTACTTTTGTAACTGGCGCCTGAAGATAGATTCCTCGATAAGTTAACTACACTTTGAATCTCAAACACCAAATGACTTCATAATCTGAATGAAAGACTTTGGCATAGGGTGTGCTCTCTCCTCGCTTGGTTAACCTACTGAGAGAGCTCCTCCCTAAGAGATTCCCATCCATACAAAATTGTGTGTACCCCGTTTTTCAACATTTGTTGTTATTTATCATCTATTGTAGTTTGCTATCTTAGCTTTATTGTATGCATCTTAAAAAAATCGTATGTTGTGGAATTTCAAAATTAAACTGAACTGAATTACGTTCTTCTCCTTGATTTTAGTATACTGAGAAACCTCCATAATGGGCAGCGCCCTGGTCGTTCCTCTAAATGTGACCACAACTCGTCACTGCTATGCTTAAAATAAGATAAAACTTGTTACTATTGGGTCTGCTAGGTAGTTAGTTTCCCACGCAACAAATACTCAACAAAATCCTAACGCGAAGGAACGCGAAGGAACGCGAACAAACGCGCCAATCTCCAGCCAGCGTCCACGGGGACCTTTGCTTCAAACCATTGTCTCTTTTTTTAGTGAATTCTCTTGAGGAGAGGCCATGGCGCCCTATACGAAGCCCCAACCAAGGAAGAAAGAAGAAAGCGAAAAGCTAAGAGGAGAGGGATATCAGACCAAGTTTATTGATCTTAGATTTGAAAGATGGCAAGTTGTTGGATTCAGGAAAGGAAGGAGAAAGTAAGAAGTTCCATGAATTGCATGTTCTTGGGATGGATTAGTATTTGAGGATAGACTTCGTGGAGTAGGCAGAGAAACTTGCAAAGGGCACGAGTTAATCGAGCATGATAATATTAAATGAAAATTGTGGTTTGGCGCGACGCTTTCGTCGAAAGCCCATGTGAGGAGGATGGGTTTTCCAGCTATCTGTGGTCCAGTCGCAGAAATAATCAGAAGGAAAACAATAGAAATTACAAGTATAGACATACCTGAAAACGAGAGTAAACGGGATCAGATAGACGAAGGCGTGAATTTGCAAAACCCAAAGGAAAAACAACCTGAAATGCTCGAACATCTCCAGAAAGAAATACCAGAACAAGCCGATATTGGGGCTGAGATCGGGAACGTTCAATCTAAGAGAAAAATGTGATATAAAAACACGAGGATTACTTTAACGTGATTCAGCAGGAGTGTTACCTTTTGCGTTTTAAGCTGTTCTTCTTCACCAGAAGGGATAAAAACATTGGCATAGCCTCTAGTTCTCGCGTGTTTCTTTCTCTGTTGAATATCATCTGAGTAGCCGTGTCAACCAAGCTCCCGACTTTATCTTTCTTGCAATTATGTTTCGTTAGATTGTAAATTTTTAGATTTTTTACGCAAAAAGAAGACTATGGAATCGAATGAAACCGAAGCAGTACTCACATGAAAATATACACAGCATCCAGAAAATCCCAAGTGTCGTAAACTTTGTATGAAACAAAAAGAAGAGAGATCGTCGATGCTATGAACGTTAGCGTCACCTTTATTGCCTTGATCCACTGAAATTCCCTTGAAATGCTACGAAGTATTATGGGTACTAATAACATAACAGGGTACAAGGACATATAGGTGGCCATTGAAAGAAGCACAGCCGCACCACAATGGTGTCCTAAGGAGAAAAAACGAATCTGATTATACCTCGGAACAGTGCTGTAGAGCAGGTTACTACCTACAGTCTGCTGCAGAGAAGTACCACATAGAAGGAATGATTTAGTAGGTTGCTTGGCTGTGACGCCCATCGAAGATGGACGAGTGAACCATCTTAAGGGAGTTCGAAGAACACTTAACACAATTGAAGAGGTGAAGGGCATTGAGGGGACCAATGCCGCACGTAAGACGAATGCTGGCAGGGATAGAAACATTGACGAAGTACACTGGCAAATTTTACAACGTGATGTGATGTAGTTTTGACTGTTCATTCATGCCTGTGACGTCATGTACGTAAGTGATGACTGTCATGTTGTCACTCTTTATGCTGACAATTATCTATTGCTCGTGTTTCTCATCAAGCTGGACACAGCATGAGAGATTCAAATCGTTTTTTTTCGATTTCTTGTTGGTGTTAGATCAGGACAAGTTATCACCAAGAAACATAACAATGGCAACTTGTGAGATTTTTCAAGGCGTCAAAGAAAAATGGCGAAATGAGGATGTGAAACGGTTGAAATACATGGGGCACTTTCGGACCCCCCGGGAGACCATCTATGTGTATAACGCATAAATGAAGGTTGCGTGTCCAGATCACCCCATGAGGGCATGAAAAATTTAAGATACACGGCAGAAAAAAGCAAATGACTTAAGTTGCATGCAGAGTGTTTCTTCAGGGGAAAGGGGTACTCTATTATTAATGATTTTCCACATAGCATTAAATAGACTTTAGAAGTTGGACATTAAAGTTCTTTTTCTCCTTTTGCATGCAATGATACTACCAGTAGATGTGATAATACGATACTTGAGGGTTGGATTGAAAAAAATGGTGCTTCTCAAGACGTCTATCTTAAAACAGAAAGAAGAACTCACAAAGATTACAGGTGGTCTTGCAACTTGACATCAAGCTTCCCAGAACCAGCGACAGGGCGCCAAATTTGCACCAGGCTTTAATGCAGGTGAATACTTTAAAGATGTAATGGCAGAAACCTGTGCAAGGGCTTCCAGTTTCTTTAACAGGGCAGTGGATCTGGATGAGGTACCTTCCCCTTGCATTCCTCGTCGATAGTGTTATAGCTGTGAACCGTGCAGGATTTGCGCCCACAACCTCCACGAGAGAGAGAGAGATTCTGAGGTGGAGAGATTCTGAGGTGGAGAGGTTCTGAGGGAGAGAGATTCTGAGAGAGAGAGAGAGAGATGCTAGAGAGAGAGAGATATATATATATATATATATGCTAGAGAGAGAGAGAGATGCTAGATATATATATATATATATATATATATATATATATATATATATATATATATATATATATATATATATATATATATATATATATGCTAGAGAGAGAGAGAGATGCTAGAGAGAAAGGGATGCTAGAGAGAGAGAGAGATGCTAGAGAGACCGAGAGACCGAGAGAAAGACACCGAGAGAGAGAGAGAGAGACCCTGAGAGAGAGAAACCCTGAGAGAGAGAGAGACCCTGAGAGAGAGAGACCCTGAGAGAGAGAGACCCTGAGAGAGAGAGAGAGAGAGAGACCCTGAGAGAGAGAGACCCTGAGACAGAGAGAGAGAGAGACCCTGAGAGAGAGAGAGAGAGACCCTGAGAGAGAGAGAGACCCTGAGAGAGAGAGAGAGAGAGAGACCCTGAGAGAGAGAGAGACCCTGAGACAGAGAGAGACCCTGAGAGAGGAAGAGACCCTGAGAGAGAGACCCTGAGAGAGAGACCCTGAGAGAGAGAGAGACCCTGAGAGAGAGAGAGACCCTGAGAGAGAGAGAGAGACCCTGAGAGAGAGACCCTGAGAGAGAGAGAGACCCTGAGAGAGAGAGACCCTGAGAGAGGGAGAGAGAGAGAGAGAGAGTACTTAAGACACTACACTAGGGTACGAACATTCAAAGTCTAAAACGAACAAATTTCGACTGATTTTGCTTTGTTTGACTTATAATCTCAATGATATGCTGATGTGCTTTGGAAGTCAACTTATGTTAACAGTACTTTAGTTGAACACACGCGATTCGGTAAAGCAAAAATTTCTCTCATACCATAAAAAGTGATGGTACAAACCCCATCCAAAAAACTACAAATTTATGGCTTGATCTCTGTTGCATTGTTTCTGTCAATAAAGAAGCTTAAGACCGGCAGAGGGATTTTGTTTTAATGAAGACGACGTGCTAATGGGCTACTCCAAGAAATTGCGATCGCACAGCATAGAACTGTTTTAGGGAAGAACTAGAAGAATTTTCACTCATGCAAATAATATATTTCAAGGTGATTTTTATAAAAAGCCAATTTCAAATTTATTCAAATTTAAACATTGTACTTTCATGCCGTGGCGTAGTGGCTAAGCATGCGGACTAACAACACAGGGGTTGTCAGCTTGATTCCTCCATGTCTCACTTTTAAAACACCAATGGGTAAGGAAGGCAATGGGAAACCACCTCATGAATTCTACTGCCCTAGAAAAAAACTCAGAGACCTGCCTCTGGTTGCTGTCACACTGGAAATCGAGTATGCGATGCAGTTTACTTTAATTTAGCTTTAGAAACAGGATTCTACTGTTAGCAGTACCTTTGCCCTGATAGATTACCGTCTGTAAATGCAGTTTATCATAACAAGGAATATCATAAATTACCAAGCATCGTCAATGTTCATGAGACAGGTTTGCTAGATAGATGGATTTACCTTTGACAAGAGCAAGGAGAGTTGAACTTAAGAAGAAATTGACAACTGAGCCAGTTGAAGCAGCGACACAAGTGGCAATGGTGACTGGGTTGTAAAGATATCTGGAAAGTACAGAGTGAGGCATTGTACATGAATCTATTGCTACATCCATTCCAAAGATCAGTTGGGATGAGCAAGAAATGTAGGAATAAAGCTTATGATTATAACTGATAATAATAATAATAATAATATACGAATTTGTATACAGGAATAACCTATCAGCATGTCAAGCATGCTGTTATCACGCAGTGACTCAGCTTTCTTACCCTCAGAATCTCTATCTATGCCGCCATTGCCATTTTGCTTAACTACGTATTTCTATTCATTCAATCCATTGTTATTTCCTGTCGTACTTTCCATCAACTCATCACCTATTCCTCTACTTGCGTCATTACCAACCAGCCCTGCCGCTCCTATTCCTAATCAATGAATATGGCAATGTTAGCTCTTTGGTATTCTCTGTATAAACATGTATTTCATTTCCATAAGTCAGTTAGTTAGTTAGGCATTCAAACACGACAGCGCTAATTGTCATCTCCCTGACTCTGTGTTCTCTGCATGTTAAATAAGACCACAGGCAAGAATCTTCCATGTGGTTGCATCGAACAGCAGCTTTTTAGGGCCAGTTTCATGTGCACATCTTGAAACTGGTGATTCCTAAAATCATTAGGGTCCTGTGATAAATGGAAAAGGTCAGCTTGGATGCAATTTATTCTAAGGTATGTTGCATATGGTGTACACCATACTTGGATTTGATTCCAGCAGAAACCAGAGACAAAAATCAAAATTTTTCAAAGGAGGTAGATTCTATGAGGTGGATTACTGTAGTATTTCAAACATTACTTGAAAGCAGCGTTTTTATTGTGGCTAGAGCAGGATTTGAACCCACAGCCTCTGCAAGATGAGATTACACACCACATCTGCTGCACGATGGCACTACGCATAAAATGGATCTGTTGAAAAGCGACAAACAGTGGAAACAACACTGTCCAAGCGAGTAGGAGTTCTATGGAGTTAGCTGAAGTTTAAATTAGAGCAACAACAAAAATTCAAAGGCAAAAATACTCACATGAGAGCAACAAGATATGGAACCGAAACAAGGTCTTCCTCATCCATCAACAAAACCTTTGCATCTTCTTTGACTTTCATCAGTTTCTGTGATTCTATCTAGAGCATCAAACTCTCAGACTTAGCAATGTAACTGCAACATAATCTTAAAAGTAATCTGTATTTCATGCAGAATCTAATGCAAGAAAAAACAAGATACTTTCCACCAGATGCAAGAAATAGCCTTAATTGGACACTGTGGTAATTATAAGATCATCGTTCTTGGCATGTCTTGCATTTCACAATGTTTCAATTGCCTACAATGCTCAGAAAGCAGCCAAAAATAATCAAAAATGAAATAATCTTATTTCTAAGTGAATTACCTTTTATATGTAGTTTTAGCAGTATAAAAATACGCCATTGATAGTTTAGGGCAAGAGGAGATCATGAGGTGAAAGGATGGCTCTGTAGTAATTGTTCACAAAGCCAATGGCTAGCAGTCTCAACTTCTTAGTAATCCATTAACGTGCAACCATTGCCATTCTAAAAACCCCACATGGTCACTGCTCACTACTCCTGAAGCCATTAGCAACAACAACATGCAACAACAACAACATAGCAGTAAAAAACTAGCAGCAAAAAGACATTAACCATTTTCCTTTTCCTACTTAATTCATCTGTTCATCAGTATTCCACAAGACAGGCCAGTCAACGTGACCTATATATGTTTCGAAAAAACAGTCTTCAATATGGTCTAAAGTCTATTAGGTATCTTGGTGCTAAACTCTGGAATGCATTACCTGTGGAACTCAGAAGTGCCTCATCAAAAACATTGTTCAAAACAAAACTGAGCAGTTACTTATTGAGCAAAGTTGGCCAGTAAATCTTAATATGTGCTAATTTGCAACTTAGGTACTGAAGATGAAAATTATTTAAACTTGAATGAATTTACCTGACTATAAATTAGAACAGGGGGGGGGGCTCTCTCCTTGATTAGTTAACCTATTGAGAGAACTTCTCCTTTAAGTAATTCCCTACATACAATTTTTCATTTAGCTACTTTTCGTATTTGAATATTGTATTTAGTTTTCTATAACATTGCATTAATTTCTTTGGTAAATTATGTATTCAATCTATGTAGTTTAGTTATTTGCATGTACTGTAGAATTATGAATTGTGTGTAGTGAATTTGAATTATATATGAAACTGATTAACAGGAGGCTGCATGATATAAAGCCCCAGGCATCAGCATCAACAACAGTTGGCTCCGTTCTGGGTTGTGTGGCCCCCATCACCACCAGTCTTCTCCAGTTGTCTTGGCCTTGGGCAGGTCTACACTTTCAACTATTGTTAGGCCTTCAATATCTTTCAGGTGGTGAAATAGGCATAAGATTCCAGGCATAGGAGTCACTAAAGGTGGCCAAATAAAGGGGAAGGAACAAAGCATTGTCAAATAAGCAAAGCTCCTGCTTAATGCCCTCCTTAATATTTCGGGTTGATATACAGAGCACAACAAGAGAGATTGTGAGATTCCAACTTTCAAAACCAAAAAAAACTTATCTGAGCTGTGTTTACAGAAACAACCCTATTTTTACCCAACAAGAGGCACTATTTGAACAGTGTCAGACGGATAAAAAATAAGCAGAGTAAGAAGTAGGACCATACATACTTGATTCTGTATAAACAGAATGGCAGCCTTCATCAAAAAGTATGCAGCAAACATATCAAGCAGCTAAAAAATATGAGGCAATTCAACATTCAAATCACTATATTAATAAGTGGCGGACTTTGACTTGCTGTGGCAACTCCTAATCGGGACTAAGCCAAAAGGAGAAGGCACTATTCAAATCAGCCTCTAGAACAAACAACAATTGTGATCTTTTAAGCTTAGTTTTATCTGAGAATTACTACTGCTAAAATAGAAATATCTTTCAAAATTTACTTAATTCCATTTGTAAAAGCTTATTGCAGGCTAAAAATCATCATGGGTTAGAAGCTCAGTGTGTAAAGCATTTATAGCAAACCTCAGCTTTCTTACCCTCATATTTTCTATCTATGCCCTCATTGACGCTTTGCTTTACTGCGCATTTCTATTCGTTCATTCCTTTGTTATTTCCTTCTATACTTTACATTAACTCATTACCTATTCATCTACTTTCTTCATTCTAAACCAACCCACCCGCACATATCCTTAATTGACGAGTTTGGTAATTTGAGCTCTTTGTTATTTCTCTATATAAACACATATTTCATTTCAATAAGTCGGTCAATCAAACACCACAGCGCTAATAACCACCTCTCTGACTCCCTGTTCTCTGCACATTGAACTAGACCTCAAGACAGGAATGGTCTACGAGAGTTGAATCAGACTGCAGCTTTTTAGGTCCAGTATCATAAACACATCTACAAACTTGTGATTCCTGAACATTCACCGGACGGCAGAACCCATCCACTTGGACTTTGAGTATCACGGCTCAGGTAATTCAACCTGTGCAGTAAACCATCTGCTGACAGGCGCAATGCTCCACACCAGAAAAAATAGCTTCCCTGGCATACCGCAAAGGAAACGGGGATGGACTACATTGCTAGTTAGCTAATAATAATAATGATAAATAATTTAGAATCTTTACATTGGATGAAACACTTCAGCTTTAGATTAGCTGTTATCAATGTGTGTCCAGTGCTTGCGTCCTCACAGTTACTTCTGAGTACTCATTTACCAACCTCTGAAGGATGGACAGCTGAGTTGACTGTTGGCTTGTGGTTGGTTGTTCCAACGATGGAATTCAAACATACGTGAGTAGGACTTGCATGGTTCGAAACACTGCGTCCTAACCACTTGGCCACACCACCATAAGCAACATTAGGCCACTTCAACCAATCCATCTTTTTTGAACCAGTCATACGTACATCTATATTCTTTTACTGTTTTTATAAAACGTTGTCTGATTTTTCATACAAGGGGGCTCTGTATCGACCAGTTTATCTATTTAGAGAGCTCCTTCTTAATCAATCTACTATATATACAGTCTTGTAGTTTTATTCAGTTATATTTTGTGTCTTTAATGTAGTAAATTGACTTGTATGTAAAATATATTGATGAAAATTTTGAAATTGAAAAAATTAAATTGAAAAAATTAAATTTTTTTTCGAAATTGAAAAAATACCATCCCTTAAAAAATATACAATGATTAACACAAAACAGAATAGAGAATCAAGAAAGTAGAGGTAGACAAATCTCATACTTAGACTAGAATTGAGAGCTTTGAATAGTTAGAAAGTCACAACTGTTCAGAGAAATCACGACTTACGATGAATATATACGGTATGACAAAGGAGCAATGACCATCTAAGAGTGCAAACAGGGCTATGAGTATTGGTGGCTGCAAAGGAAAAGTAAATATACAGTTAATTGCAAGGAGAAAGCATCACAAATTGCTAATTAATAAAAATATTAATCAAATGGGAGAAAAGGAGAAATGTGCCAGTTTTGCAACTTACATGGTGACAGGCATCTCCGCTGTATGGTGACAAATTGTACTGGGTTAGGGCAATGCATTCTTTCACTAAGAGAAAAAGGAGGCCAGTTTCAAATTTACTGTGTTGTGTGCGTGTGTGCATGTATGTGTGTGTGTGTGTGCGTGTGTGCATGTATGTGTGTGTGTGTGTGTGTGTGCATATTTCCTAGTGCACAACAAGCCACTGGCTCATAGTCAACAAATAGCAATGTCAACTTCATGAAACTCAAAGAAGAATCTTTGAGATCATTTCTTAAATCTTTTCCCCTTCTCCTTCGTAAGCCACAAGTTTTTGGGTGAAATAATAAATTCACAGAAGAAAGGCACTGATGCGTAATAGCCTAATTGTAGGTTGATGTACAGTAAATTTATAGATTGATAGATAGATAGATAGATAGATAGATAGATAGATAGATAGATGCAGAAATCCATGAATAGCTACTAGACCCTAAAAATTACCTGCAAGTATCCTAATTCATTATCGTCTGAATTTTTTCAGGGCTTCATTGAAAACAAGCGTGCTTTCTCTTAATTTACGGTAATGAAGAGTCTTACAGGACAATGATCAAACTACGTTTAATTATACAATAGTATTGTCGATAAATACCGATGGTGAAGGTCGATCTCAACTTGGTTGTGGGGTTCACGAATGGAGGATTCCCCTCTAGCAGCAAACCCTGTAAGTATACGAGAAAACTAACCCCCTTTCCCATGCTGTACATGTCAAAAATATTGAGACACGATCAGACATAACTTGGCTGCTACATTTAAGAGACAAGCTCCTTGTCGGTCATTAAATAAGCAAACCTACATCTTATCCATGATGTTAATGGTGTGACGATTTCAACTCTGTCAGTGAAAGACTCATTTAGTTCTGTCTCGAAAATGAACCATCGAAGTAGGAAGGCAGATACAAATAACTTCTTCATGATTCTATTTGGCGCTTTTACATTGACCTCCTTCCAAGTAAGAGGCTAAACGGACAGCTATATGCAATCCAATAGTTAGCGAAGCATCTTGTCGTAATTCTTGCATTTCGACGCATAAGTTGTTACGATATGCCCTTTTTAACATCAGAAAACGACGAAATGGATTCTTTAGATGAATTTAAACCCAGGAGACTGCCCAACCACAGCATCATTCAAAAACTTATGGAGAGAGAAATTGGCCTAACTATGCTCAAACCCAACACTCACCTTCATTGTGCAAAATCTTTCAACTTAAATGTTTTCCCAAATTTTACTATAGTAAATGTTGAAAAGCCACCATGCTTTTTGAGAAAGTTTGCGCCAGATGGGAGACATTTTGTGGCATTTTCAAGAGACCAAAGCTCCATTGAGATATATGAATTTCTTGGCCCAGATGCAGCCGAAGATTTGCTAAGGAGTAGGAGAGATAACGATAAAGAAAAAATGAACTTCATAAGAGATAAGTTGTTTGAAAGATTCTTCAGAAAGAAAGCAACAGTCACAGTGACATCAAATGGTGAACATTTGAACAGAGAATGCAGCTTGTTCACGGACAACGGACGGCACGTGATAGTTGGTTCAGCAAACACTGTGCCAGATGAGCCCCCACCCCATTTTTATGATAAGTACAAAAACAACGAGTCTGTTTCTCCCAATCAAAGATCACCCTTGGAAGATTACACTATTCACATAGTTGACTTATATACTTGCGAGCAAGTTGACACAAGAACCTTTAAGTGTGACAAGATATTTTTGTCCCACAACCAGGGACTCTATTTGTATCGAGATCTTCTAGCAATTTTGTCAGTTCAGCATCAGACTATACATATTTTCCAAGTTACATCAGATGGGCATTTTGTTGATGTACGCACCATCGGCAGATTTTGTCACGAGGATGATCAAATGTTGTATGAATCTGTGAGAGAAGTTAGGAGTCTCAGACCGTATCGTGAAGTGACACTCAATAGCCTAAAGCATAGGATTCTTGTATATTTGTATCGGTTGTCAGCCAGACAAGAGGAAAGAGAGCCACTACGCAGGTTTTATCAGCATTTTGATCAGTTCAGACTGCTACGCATGTGGAAAATGCAGCTGTTGGATGAGAACCATGTATTGATAAAATACGCATGTGAGGATGTTGTAACACTGAAAGTTACTGACCCAAATTCACAGCCCTCTATATTTGTCATTTATAATATGGCAGCAACCCAAGTTGTAGCTGTTTTTGAAAATAATTCTGAAACATTACTTGAATTTTTTGAGCAGTTTAGTGACACGTTCAGAAATGCATTACCTGGAAACTATGTACAATTCACTTGCTCAACATCCAGCAACATATATGCTAGGTACAATCAAAGACGATTCAAGCATACAATAATCAATGCAAAGTATGGAGGACACACTGAGTCAGTAAAAAGACTGTTGGCACAACTACCTATTAGTTCACAGTCATATAGCAGCAGTCCGTATCTGGATTTGTCATTGTTTAGTTATGATGACAAATGGGTGTCTGTGATGGAGAGACCTAAAGCTTGTGGAGATCATCCTATAAGGTATGTACTTGTGTGCAGATAAAAGGAGTGTAAGAACTGTAAAATCAAAATGATGATTCTGGCTCAATTAATTTTGCCTACCTCAAATGCAGTACTATCCCCCCCCTTGCACATTTATTCATATGCAGTGTATGCTGCATCTTTCAAAAAATCAAAATTCCTCCCTGACTGTTTTGGTAAATGGGGTAGGACCAAACACTTTTTCATTAGCTGTTGGACCACACATGAGTGAAACTGCAGTGGATGCTACAGCTGGTGGCTGGCCAATTGGAAACCCTGTATGTTCACCTTCAAATCTATCTTTCAGAGTTGTGAATGCTACGCAGAAAAACATCCTGTTCCATTTTACCATGACTGAACCATGAGGCCTCAAACGTGTTGAGCCTATGCAAGGTTTTTATTTCATGCATTTGATGCACATTCATTTAAAGCACATACATTCATTCATTCATTCATATACAGCACATACATTCATTCATTCATCTACAGCACATACATTCATTCATTCATATACAGCACATACATTCATTCATTCATCTACAGCACATACATTCATTCATTCATCTACAGCACATACATTCATTCATTCATCTACAGCACATACATTCATTCATTCATATACAGCACATACATTCATTCATTCATATACAGCACATACATTCATTCATTCATCTACAGCACATACATTCATTCATTCATCTACAGCACATACATTCATTCATTCATCTACAGCACATACATTCATTCATTCATCTACAGCACATACATTCATTCATTCATCTACAGCACATACATTCATTCATTCATATACAGCACATACATTCATTCATTCATCTACAGCACATACATTCATTCATTCATCTACAGCACATACATTCATTCATTCATCTACAGCACATACATTCATTCATTCATATACAGCACATACATTCATTCATTCATCTACAGCACATACATTCATTCATTCATCTACAGCACATACATTCATTCATTCATATACAGCACATACATTCATTTATTCATCTACAGCACATACATTCATTCATTCATATACAGCACATACATTCATTCATTCATCTACAGCACATACATTCATTCATTCATCTACAGCACATACATTCATTCATTCATATACAGCACATACATTCATTCATTCATCTACAGCACATACATTCATTCATTCATCTACAGCACATACATTCATTCATTCATCTACAGCACATACATTCATTCATTCATCTACAGCACATACATTCATTCATTCATCTACAGCACATACATTCATTCATTCATCTACAGCACATACATTCATTCATTCATCTACAGCACATACATTCATTCATTCATCTACAGCACATACATTCATTCATTCATCTACAGCACATACATTCATTCATTCATATACAGCACATACATTCATTCATTCATCTACAGCACATACATTCATTCATTCATCTACAGCACATACATTCATTCATTCATATACAGCACATACATTCATTCATTCATCTACAGCACATACATTCATTCATTCATCTACAGCACATACATTCATTCATTCATCTACAGCACATACATTCATTCATTCATATACAGCACATACATTCATTCATTCATCTACAGCACATACATTCATTCATTCATCTACAGCACATACATTCATTCATTCATATACAGCACATACATTCATTCATTCATATACAGCACATACATTCATTCATTCATCTACAGCACATACATTCATTCATTCATCTACAGCACATACATTCATTCATTCATCTACAGCACATACATTCATTCATTCATATACAGCACATACATTCATTCATTCATCTACAGCACATACATTCATTCATTCATCTACAGCACATACATTCATTCATTCATCTACAGCACATACATTCATTCATTCATCTACAGCACATACATTCATTCATTCATCTACAGCACATACATTCATTCATTCATCTACAGCACATACATTCATTCATTCATATACAGCACATACATTCATTCATTCATCTACAGCACATACATTCATTCATTCATATACAGCACATACATTCATTCATTCATCTACAGCACATACATTCATTCATTCATATACAGCACATACATTCATTCATTCATATACAGCACATACATTCATTCATTCATCTACAGCACATACATTCATTCATTCATCTACAGCACATACATTCATTCATTCATCTACAGCACATACATTCATTCATTCATATACAGCACATACATTCATTCATTCATCTACAGCACATACATTCATTCATTCATATACAGCACATACATTCATTCATTCATATACAGCACATACATTCATTCATTCATCTACAGCACATACATTCATTCATTCATATACAGCACATACATTCATTCATTCATCTACAGCACATACATTCATTCATTCATATACAGCACATACATTCATTCATTCATATACAGCACATACATTCATTCATTCATCTACAGCACATACATTCATTCATTCATATACAGCACATACATTCATTCATTCATCTACAGCACATACATTCATTCATTCATCTACAGCACATACATTCATTCATTCATCTACAGCACATACATTCATTCATTCATCTACAGCACATACATTCATTCATTCATCTACAGCACATACATTCATTCATTCATATACAGCACATACATTCATTCATTCATATACAGCACATACATTCATTCATTCATCTACAGCACATACATTCATTCATTCATCTACAGCACATACATTCATTCATTCATATACAGCACATACATTCATTCATTCATATACAGCACATACATTCATTCATTCATCTACAGCACATACATTCATTCATTCATATACAGCACATACATTCATTCATTCATCTACAGCACATACATTCATTCATTCATATACAGCACATACATTCATTCATTCATATACAGCACATACATTCATTCATTCATATACAGCACATACATTCATTCATTCATCTACAGCACATACATTCATTCATTCATATACAGCACATACATTCATTCATTCATATACAGCACATACATTCATTCATTCATCTACAGCACATACATTCATTCATTCATATACAGCACATACATTCATTCATTCATCTACAGCACATACATTCATTCATTCATCTACAGCACATACATTCATTCATTCATCTACAGCACATACATTCATTCATTCATCTACAGCACATACATTCATTCATTCATCTACAGCACATACATTCATTCATTCATATACAGCACATACATTCATTCATTCATATACAGCACATACATTCATTCATTCATCTACAGCACATACATTCATTCATTCATATACAGCACATACATTCATTCATTCATCTACAGCACATACATTCATTCATTCATATACAGCACATACATTCATTCATTCATCTACAGCACATACATTCATTCATTCATCTACAGCACATACATTCATTCATTCATATACAGCACATACATTCATTCATTCATCTACAGCACATACATTCATTCATTCATCTACAGCACATACATTCATTCATTCATCTACAGCACATACATTCATTCATTCATCTACAGCACATACATTCATTCATTCATATACAGCACATACATTCATTCATTCATCTACAGCACATACATTCATTCATTCATCTACAGCACATACATTCATTCATTCATCTACAGCACATACATTCATTCATTCATCTACAGCACATACATTCATTCATTCATATACAGCACATACATTCATTCATTCATATACAGCACATACATTCATTCATTCATCTACAGCACATACATTCATTCATTCATATACAGCACATACATTCATTCATTCATCTACAGCACATACATTCATTCATTCATCTACAGCACATACATTCATTCATTCATCTACAGCACATACATTCATTCATTCATCTACAGCACATACATTTAATGCATCACTCATAAAACAGTTGCAGAGGGTTCAAGTCCTGTTTGTTTTGCAGCAAACACTAGAAGTTAAGAAATCAACAGAAAACAATCGGTCATCTTTACTAGGAGCATATCTTAAGCCTTTTCTTTTTGTCTGCTGCACTTGAAATCAGGTGAACTGATAGATCCAAGCACTTGGCAGACTTAGCATGGTTATCATAGAAATTGCAAATAATTATCATAAGGAAATATTATATGCAATTAAGAATGCAGAATCTTTATAACCAAATTTTAATTATGCCATTGTGTACATGTATTCTTATGAGAGATTAACTCAAGAAGAATTGAGTCGCATACTCGATTTTGAGTGTAGCAAAAACCAGAGACAGGCCTCTCAGATTTTTCTAGGGAAGTTAATTTTTATGAGGTGGTTTCCCATTGCCTTCCTCGCCAATGCCATTTTATTGTGAAGCCTGGAGAAATCGAACTCACAACTCCTGCATTGTGAGTCTGCATGCTTAGCCACTACGCCACGGCACTACTAAGAATATTTGTTTGCTGGATTATTTCCACAGTGATTCACAGCAATCTCTCTTTTCATTTGAAGGCATGTTGCGTTTTAGATTTTTACCCCCAGGAAGGTGCCCCTAGGTCAGAAGCTGGTTTCCAGGGTCCTGTGTAAAACATGTCAAATGAATTAATCAATATTTAATTTTAGGGTATACAAGTGCCCTTATTCACAATTTTCCACAATTTTTAAGAGATAGCCAACAAGTCACCAGATAACCATTTACTAGAGAGAAATAGTGGTTAGAACAGGTGTCTTTTGTACAAGTGGCCTAAGGTGCCCTCATGCATGTTAGCGTAAAGCTTGGAGTGAGGTACCCCAAGCAATGGATCAGGCTACCCTTCCTCACGATGCCGTTCTTAGGATGGTACCTCTCTAACAGGGTCCCCCAACTCTTGTTTTGACTATGGTACTCAAATTTCATTCACTCTACTCATGAGTGCCAGAATGAAAAGGAAGAGGGTGACTAGAAACTTGAAAGAGCGTGTCTGGAACCTTTGACTTCGAGCAAAGGGAATATGTGCTCTAAGCGCTATCCCCTCTGTATCTCAAGCAAATGGCGGCCTGGTGACTTTTTGGTTACTTCTCAAAAATTAAAGAAAAATTTCTGTAACCATTGCTGAATTATTGAATTCACGATTCTATCAATTTCTTTCGCAGGTTTTACTCAAGAAAATCTGGTCTGCTGATGTTCAAGATTCACGCAGGAGTTCTTGGTCGACCGATTCCACCAACAGCAAGAAGGCTGGTGGCATTTACCTTCCATCCCTTCTACCCGTTTGCGATATCTGTTCAGAGGAACAACTCTGAGTATGTTGTGAACTTTCATGTCAGGCATTTGACACATGATAGCTCTGATCATATATAAAGGGTTAAAGTTTCAAAGGCAGCAGGTCTCCTAAGTTTTTTTTAGAAATATTGTAGATATGTCTTCCCACCAACAGAAACATGAATGCCTGTCAATCGCGTTGGATTCCAGCAAGGGAGAGACACGTCCACGCTAAGATGTAAATGAATCCTCCTGCAAAGAGGTGGGCCTACTTGACATACTCTCTTAGTATATACTTCAGTTTTCCCGTGTAAAAAATCGAAAAGCAAAATTAGCTGTGATATTATTTGTATGCTGCATATCCTTTACCTAATACGTTTAGGGTTAGAATCTCTCCATGGATCTGATGAGTCCCCCTAGATTACAACAGTGCCAAAGTGTCATTTATTCAATGAATGATTTATTAGAAATAGAAATCGCAAAGATAAGATTTTTTCGAATTTCTCACTTCTTGAATATCCGTCGGATTTATTATTATATCTACTAATATACTGGTTGCCTTCTAAAAATAAGATTTTAATTTATCAAGATGAGCCATATTGACTTCTCAAATTGTAACAAATAGTTTTCAAATGTTGAACAAAGATTTTTACATGATGCAGACTGCTATTTTTCTTTCAAGTGTTTCCTGTCTCTCTGCTTTCTTTTTTCAACGCTTTAAAAGCAAAGCTTATATTTGAATAGAAGTTAATAAATAAACAAGATAATATACATAGAAGCTTTGAATGTTTATTAATCTAAGCTGCTTGATGCTTGAGCCGTCCAAAGCAAAATCAAAGTGGAATTGAAGAATCGATCGAAAATAAGACGGAGGGACAATTGAATGTAAAATTGGTGCAAAATTGAAATAAAGTTTTATCATTCTTATACTCAGAATGACAGGGAGCATACTGTCCATCAATCTAATGATCCTTCAATCAGACTCATTACTAGCCTTGGATTTCTTTTAAGTTGCCTAAACTAAGACAGCTATATAAATCCCCTTAGCTGTTCAATTTTATATATGGATCACGTTGACTTGCCGTAAAATATAGCTTCAGAGTCATTTTCCCTGGGTTTGATCATATCTGAGTCTGTCTCTGGTGTTCTACTTCTTCCGTTCTTCAAGTCAAATGACTGACCACTTTTAGCAAAAATGGAACTATACTCATGGTCTGAAAGTGAAATCAGCACCTCCCCTTTGGCTATATCCGAGTTTATTACGCAAATTTGTATTTCGTTTCTAGCAGGCTCTTGCAAATCACGTACTTGCTCCGCAATTTCCATTCCGCATTACGTAAGTTTGTCATTTGTCTTTGTCTAGAGCTTTTGCTATGCGTATCATCCCCCAGGCCGTTGGCGATCTAGCAACAGTTCCCAAAACAATCGCGCGACAGCTGCAGCATATGGCTGAAATCGGATTTTTATCAATAATTCAGCCATTTCCTTTCATCCCAATGGCAGATAATCATGCGACAGGATTTCATTAGCCATTCTAGCCGTGTAAAGGGGATTGTTAATGTAGGCAGTTTGGAGGATATTACAGGAGGTTGGAGGCAGTTAGTTTTTCGCGTCTTAACTCCCTCTGACGAATTTATAAATGGAAGCAAATTTTCAACAAGCTTTTTGGTAATGAATTTCCAATAGAATGGCTGGCAGGCAACACGCTACTGAACAAACCTTTGATATTTTTTTTAGTGGCTTATGTTAAGGAAAGGCTATGGTGGCCTATACAAGGCCCCAACAAAGGAAGAAAGAAGAAAGCGAACAGCTAAGAAGAGAGAGAGATAAGATCAAGTTTATTTATCTTTGTTAGATTTGAAAGATGGCAAGTTGTAGGACTCAGGAAAGCAAGAAGAAGGCAAGACGTTCCATAAATTGCATGTTCTTGGGATGAATGATTATTTTTGAGAGAGAGTTTGTGAAGCAGGCAGTGAAACTTGGAAAGGGTGCGAATGAGTTGAGCTTCTGGTGGTTCTGACAAGCCTCAGAGGAACTGGAATGATATCCCACATCTCCTGAGACCAATGCCCGTGAAAGTATCTGTAAAAGATGGAAAGATCTCCAACTAAACGACAATGGGAAAGAGGTTGGAGCGATTTGGTGAGGTTAGAATTATTGATGAGACGAATGGCTTTGGACTGGCCTTTGTCGAGAAGACAGAGAGTAGATTTTGGAGTACCACCCCAGACGTGAGAGCAGTAATCTAAAGAATGACGGATTCGGGACTTGTATATAGATAGAACGTGAGAAGATGAGAAAAACCCGCGGGCTCTGGTGAGAAAAGCGAGCTTTTGAGATGCATGTTTAGCAAGGGAATGGATGTGAGTTTTCCAAGAGAGATTAGTTGAAAGAGAAAGACCAAGTTGTGTGAAAGAAACGGAAGCGCCCAGTTCATCACTATTCATGAGGACAGGTGGAAACTTTTGATTACGTTTGCGTAAAATGACAGTCTGTTTCGCCTTGCTTTGGTTGAACGAAGCTAGGTTGTATGTGCATCAATAGCTTTTGGCAGAGGGAAGCAAATTTGTCCACCAGGTGAATTGAACATCATCATCATCATCATCGATCGGGCATCGGCCATCTGGGAAATAAATTTATATTTACCTATATGTATACATGTATATTTATATATACATGTATATTTATATATTTGTAGACCTGTAGAAAGAAGAAGATCCCTAAAGATCGACAATCCTCTGTACGTAATACTTATTCATAGGTAATGTACAATACTCAATAGATAGATAAATGCAAATTGCAAATATGAAATGGTATAAAACGATGGTACTAGAACGATTCACAGTGATAAAAAGGGCGCCTTTATCTTTTTGAGGTAGGTCAGGATATAAGTTGTTGGAAATTATTTACTAATTTCAATTTTGCATCCAGACTATTCCATAGTTTTGCCCCTTGAAAAGATAAGCATTTTTGGCCACATGTTATTCGCAGAAACGAAACAAGCAGTGCCCTAGGTAGGAACCTTGCGAAACACCACATGCAACTTTTTCAAACTTAGAAAGGTTTCCATTTACCGTGCAGCACTGCATTCTGCTTGGTAGGTAGGCATAAAATAAGCTACATTCGCTATTTTTCTCACGATAGGGTTCCAGTTTTTTGATTAAAATTTATATATATATATATATATATATATATATATATATATATGAATATACGTCATATATATGAGTATGTTCATATATATATATATAAGGTGTGTCACAGTTACCACGGCACCACATCTGTTACCCTATGCATCAATCATACCACTGACTTTCTTCCGATATTAAATGCCTTATCTCACAACTGCCCTCCCGGGACCCAATGGTCACGCTGTTGTTGTGCGGTCCTGTAAGCAACTGGAGCAAGAACAGGTGAACGAAGTCACATACCCCCGTATTTTTGAGCTGCAGCGTGACTACCTTAGAGACGTTTATCTTCTGAAAAAGTCTCAACACCGTTGATTGGGATGGTTGAAGATTGTTCATCATACCTGCAGATATAAGAAATCGGTTGTCCAGTTGTTGCATAATTTTAGAAGTAGCGAATGAATGATCAATGTGGTTTCAACTGATTCTGAGAAGTGCCCCAAGACTTGCAACTGTCGCAGTTTAAATCTGACCAAACACGGCAGTACCGATCAAGGTGTGTTCTTAATCATCTGTGCATTTTCTTTCTGTCTTAACACCGCAGCGTTATGATCGTTTGGCAGTTGCTTCGCATGATTATAGACCCAATGATAGGTAGAAGGTCGCCAATCAAGAGCTGATCTTCCACTTAAAGTGAAAGAGACGCTAGCACAAGGTGGCATTATATGCGTATGGATCTTGAGGGAATACCGAGAGGATTGGAAAAAGGAGCTGGGAGGGCCCCTTGAAAGCAATCATATCGTGAAGGTCAACCCTCCTTAAATGAAATTAAACATGAAATATGAAATCTCAGTACCCTAAGATCTGCATTTGGATGCTAGGTTCAGCATATAGAACAGGCAATGTTAGCAAAATAACCTGCAATAACCTGCGAAGCACA